>BGZK01000176.1:0-641471 GCA_005406025.1 Eumeta japonica
AAAACCGTTACTGCCAGTTTGTAGAAGAAGATTTTAATTAAACTTTCATTCGTGCAACTGTTTTTATATGTATGACATTAAAAGAATTGTAACTCAAAATTAATCAGTCGGTTAGTAATTGTTCTATTAGAGGGTAACAAAGCTAGTACTGGAAACCATGTTTTGCCGTTAGCCAGCAAATCTCCAGCAAAACCCGGATAAATGCGAGTTAAACTCACGTGTAGAGGGTTACGTACGTTAAATATGTATACGATTTTTATTTTAACTGGCCTAACTCTGTTTGTGGTAACTAAAAACAATATATATGACACCGGATTGTAGGGGAAAATCGCCGAATAACTTGTCTATTATTGAATTCTGTCTTGTCGAATATTCTTGAATACGTGGACTAAGCCCAAGTGATAGAAGGTGTTCTGATATTTCATTTTTTTGTTGAGTGCTTAAAATTAATACAGCATTGCAATAATGCAAAGTCCGCTATAGCCATTCAGTAAGTACACATTCATACACTGTCTACGTCACATTTTATCCATAAGTATGTATGCGTATACATAACATTTACTAAGTATATAAATACATGCTTAGTGAGGCTCGGTTTAAACTTGACATTGAAACTAACCAAAACAGATTATGGACTTTTTCTAGGTTTTCTTATAATTTATAAGTGAAAAACTATTTTCTCTATTTTTTTTTTCAACATTTTAGGCGCATTAATTTCGGACATCAGGGGTTCGTCAATTGTCATCAATTTGTTAAATAACTCATTTACTTTAAATTTATTTAAAAATTATATGACTAATTATACAAAAAAAAACATATATTCGAGGCTTTTACAAAAAGCGTTTCATTTGATGTGTCACATGGTACAATTTGCAAAACTTTTTAGTAGATTTCTATAGCAATCAACTATTGTATTTAGTCTCACGGCGGAACTTTAGAAAAATTTTGCCAGTGGCCAGGTAGGTTAAAAAAATATGAAATTAATCAGTCATTAAAATAAATTGTTTTTTTTTTTTTAAATCGTATTTAATTTATATGATGACTTAATCCAACTTTGTTTAGTGTGCATTATGCGGTTACATTCAATTTACTAGTAGATTGTTATCACACTATAGTATTTTCATGAACGGGTACAATAAAAATATACAGTCCAACTGAGAATCGAGCCCGGGACGTTAGTGCAATACAAAATTGTTACGAGGATCGTATCAAGTAGATTAACTTTGCCATGGGTTTTCAGATACCTGGGCATCAGAAATCCACTGAAAAGCAGACACCACTCCACGAAGCGTGTGGTGGCCATCAAGATAGCGCTGGTATGGCTGCTCAGCATGTTTGTCTCCAGCTCCATCACGGTCTTGGGTAAATATCAAATCGGTTTAATGACCGAACTATACAAACCAAAACTTGCAGATCTGCGGCCGAATTTGAATTTTCTACGGTAAAAATCAAAAACTTGATAGTCTATTTTTATATTTAGCCGTCAAAATTATTGTAATTGGTCATTCTTTTAATTATGAGCTGAATTTAAAGGTTTTGGATGCTAAGTATATACGTGATTCTTATGCGTTTCTAGATATTATAAAAATATATATTGTAAAATTAAAATAGCCTAATTGCATAAAAAATATCTGAAAATATTATAAAAAATAATTCCATCAAAAATGATTACGTCTTTGCTGTCGTTCAATAAATTAGGGTAGGGTAGTGCGACTCGCCTAATATGTGATAATTTCAATTTATTACCCTTTGTCATTTCACATTATTTCTAAACATAGCAGTTGTACATATTTTTGTGATGCCTCTTAAAATTCCTCGTTTTACACCTTTTTCGGAAATTTTGAGGATACAATTTTTTTAAAACTCTTTATTTGGGACCAGAAATCCGCAATTTTGTTGTTATATAATTTTAATATATGACACTACAATGACACTTGCCAAATAATCCAAATAAATCTAACGACGATATCGAAATCAGTTTTTGGTTTATTAATTACATGATACGGACATACATACATACATCATAAGTGCGTACAAATCAAACACATAACCCTCCTTTTGTACTTCGCCACAGTTGGTATTACGCAATACTGTACAAACGCCTAGATTGCTCCTTCAAAACACTTGTATGCACTCGTTACATAAAGGAAACTATCTTACATTTTTTTGTACATGACTTTCTGTATAAAACTATTGAACAAGATCTTTTAGAACAATATTCTTTTTAGATGACTTCCAATGTTTTTATATAGCACTGTATTATTTAAGAGTTTACCTTTTCTTTATTTTCAATAATACCATATCCTATTGACGGATGTTCTCGCTACTTCTAAAGAAAGCGAATCTTGATCCGTACGCCATTAGAAATTTTGGAAACTTATAGCAAAATTTTTAACTAAAATTCCATTGAATATCGACCAAACGCGTTTGTTCCAAAAATTTCAAAGGAAAATCTGTCATCTTCAACGCGCTACAGCTATATCATATTGATATGCACTTTTGATGAAATTATTTGTCGCGTAATAATACATACTTAGAAGTATTTAAAGGGCTTGCATTGTTTGATTTTAATAGATGCTAGAAACTAAACGTATTTACTTTCTCAGTAATTTTTTACGTAATTAATTTTTAATACACATATACCTAGTATTTATAGAAAAATATTACGTTTTGCTTTCTTTACTTGTGCGTATGTACGATTGATATTAATAATAAAAAGTTCAATTTTATTATAAAATTTAATATATAGATAATTATAGGTAATTGTCTAATATTAATACTTTACTAAGATTGCGAGTTATCTAGTTTACTTGAATATAGATGGGCTGATTTTGAAGAAAATAGTATCGCGCCAGATGGAATTCCATTTCAGAAGGAAGATACTTTTATGTATTACTATTCACGTATTTTATCTGGGTGTTTAAATTTCAAGATAAGTCATAAGCAAGCTACGTGTTCGATCGATCTCCATATTTCTTAATACTATGATTAAAATATTCTGTCTCATTTCACCATAATTCTGTTCGGTATGATCTCCGATATCGTCTTAAACCAGAAGAATTGTTCGAAAGACTTTTACTGGAATTTAAAGCGGCTGTTTGCCATTGGTTCAACAAATTTAAGTGCAAACGAATAACTTGCCGAACGGCAACGAATTGGCCGCCGTTTCATGTCTGTTGAAGGTAAAACGTGCTGGCAGTGAAAAATTTTATTCACAAGAATAAGCAAATTACATAAGAATTGATTCAGCATGTACTGCAGATAAAATCAAAAAGTGTTCACGAAATCCTATGTGCGCCTGCGCGTTATGAGGATAGTTTTGCATCGGATACCGAAAAATCTAAGGCAGACCCAGAAGCAGGTTTAGCCAGAATGATGTCGTAATAGGGTAGAAAAACGGCCGTGATATTACAACTAAATTTTAAGTTGTAACGGCGATTTCAGCACCACCGCGTAAGCCTGCACTTCAGATATCCTTCACAGTCGCCTCGGAGTACAGATTCTTGCGGTGAATGGAGAAAATGATGGACGGCATTTCGATGTTCAAAGTTATTTATTGCAGCACGAGCTACACAAAAGGCGGCCGGAGTGTAACTGCAATGGATGCACTTTTTTTGAGTTTCTCCTTGCGGGGAGAGGGGTATAAAAAACCTAATGAGCTAGAGAAAGGAGTGTCCGACTTTCACGGTCTAAAAAACCCCAGAAAAACATGATGGTGGCTTCTTCTGTCAGCTAATGCTGTAAACAGCTCATCTGACGGGACCGATCGACCGATCGTTTGATTTGTAGGCAATTACGATGTATGTATATATGTCCGTATCATGTAGTTAATAAACTTAAAAACTGATTTCGATATCGTCGTTAGATTTATTTGGATGCGCAAGTGTCATTGTAGTGTCATATATTAAAATTATAAAACACCAAAATAGCAATCTGGTAAGATTGCGATAATCTATTGAATGCACCACATTCACTGCAATTTATAGATGGCGCATCCGCCTGCACATATGACCTGCATACATTACAATCAAGGCGACGTGGCTGTGGCACTTCGCATATTTCACGTATGAGAGCCACATGCGTTCGATACACCGATTCGCGGTCGTACTTATTTACGTATTATCACTAAGAGCGCGGCTGTCCGTAACGGAAGTATAGCAATGATATATTTACTGGCGACGAATAGCCTACCAAAGTGAAGCCAGTGAAAAGCGCAGGCAAATTTTGCTACCAGGTCTTTACCTTTGAGGGGTTCTCCCTTGTCGGCACCCTTACGAGGCCAAAAGAACATCAATGCCGAAGGTTTACAAATGTTTGCCAAAAGTTTTTACTGCTTTGAACAGCGAGCGACCCAACACCAGCTTCTCGTGAACTATTACTGCTTCACTATGATAATATTGTATGTTCGCGCACTCCGTAAGTACTCAAAGTAAAATACTTACTGTGCAGCACACCAATCAAAATAACAGGTCATCCTTTTTAGGGTTCTATTTGGTTCCGTGCGAAATTTTCTGGTCCATAAAATAAATAATAATCAATTCAAGGCAAAACATTTGTCCTTGCCGGAAAATGTTACGGGCTGCATTTGAAAAGGCTGTTGAGGGGGTATCTGGCATAGACCGTAAATAATGTTTTCAAAATTTGTTTGAAAGGATGAAACTCTGTATAGACACTAATGGAAAATTCTTTGTTAAAATACGAGTACAATAAAAAGATAACACTTTGTGAGTTCTTCATATGCTAGAATTGTTGTCGCATCCATTTGATATGACATATCTACGATGGCTTTTTCAAAATAATGTAAAAATTCATAAAAATCATTCCGCTATTTGACATCCAAAACAGTTTGTTTACTTTTTTTAATCATATTCGAAAAATAGCCATTTCGTTGATGAAAAATCGTAAACCGCCGGATACGCATTGTTTCATAACTTCACCAACACCTAATTGTTATACTAAAAACTGCCCTCTGCTGCAGATCTGTTTTTTACATTACGTTTCTACTTTGCACGGATAAATTGATAATTCAATTTTTTCTCTTTTTCTTTATTAATCATGTTTAATTGTTTTATGAATAAATTGTGACCCTTTATAAATTGTTAATATGTATTTTTTTTTTTTATTATTTCCTGATTTTTTACAATTAATTCTATGAATGTTGAATGTATACACAAAACTACTATTATCCATCATCAATATAAAATAATTGATTTCTACAATGGAATTTATATTTCCATAAATTATTATAATCGTATCTTAATGTAACATAAATTATGATCAATTCACACACATGTTCTGAATAATTAATAATAATAATATCTTATAATATCTTCGGACATATATACACAGCACCGTCTGGTCCCAAACTTAGCAACGAGGCTTGTACTATGGGTACCAAACAGTTGATATACTACATACATACTTTTTTTTGTAAATATATACGTATAATACATAGAAACACCCAGACTTAAGACAAACATTATTTTTTAATCAAATAAATAAATGTTTGTCTTGTGCAGAAATCGAACCCACGACCCCAGCGGAACAATTAGGGTCACTACCACTGCGCCAATCAGGCAGTCAAATATGTGCATATGTATCTAGTCACCGAAATATACACTATTCAATATTATTGACAATCACTTTCTTGTAACTAATCTATCTAAACTTAAATCGAATCTAAGCAATAATATATATTCTTAATAACCTAGCTCTATCGCCATAGGTCTGATAAATCATCAAAACATAATGCCGACACCGCAGCTGTGCGTCATCAACAACAGGCTTTTCTGGATTTTGGGATCGCTGGTGGCCTTCTACATCCCCATGCTCACCATGGTGGTGTCGTTCGCGCTGACCGTGCAGCTCCTGAAGAGACAAGCACTGCTGGCGGCCACTCCAGTTCCCGGAGGGTCACAGAGAAGGTATATTTACGTATTCTTCTTTCATCTCAGAACTTGTCACGATAAAGTTATATGTATAAATTTTAAAGGAAGGAAGGAATTTGTGAATGCGATATGTGCATTACTACAAGAGACACGGATTCATGCCGAGACTATTCGAACGTCATATAAATGTTTATACTGACTTTGCCAAAAGTCGTAACTGCTCGGCGGATGTTCAATAACTATTCCGTTTAGTAGGAATTTTGTGATATTTAGTGTTGGGGTCAAATCTGTGTCTTCTATCAACTTTAATGCGGTAGGATAGTTAAATCATCCAAATAATAACCCGTCGAGAGCGAATTTCGTAACGTATACGATGCCTATTAACTAACGTTGGTACGTCCATTCACCAATTTACTTTGATAACATTCACAGCTAGCTGACATCTCTGGAGATACTTATTCGAAGAGTTTTCACGTAGGTAGTTTCTACAATATCAGAAAAATCAGCGACGGCATGTATGTACCTGGATAGATCTTTGGCAGAATGTCTGAGTGTTACGCCAGTACAGATTTCAAATCGTGAGGATGTAGGATCTTTATTTGTCATCATTTCATTACTCCTTATTTTTTTTTTGTATATTTATAATATATATATAATATACACACAAAACAGAAACAAATAAGCGAATATAATGTTGCGAAAATGATAACGATGATTTATTTTAAAATATGTGATTTGAAAGTAATTTTCATATTTATCCAGAAAAAAAATCACGTAATTTTAATTAAGTGCAATTTTTATATATAGTTAAGGCTTATAGAACCAGAATAAAAAAGATGATCAAGGACAATGAAACATAAAAATTACGAAAACATTTAAGTGTAGTTTTAAAGTTGTATTAATGCAAAAAAGTTTGCATTGCAATTTAAAAGTAAGTTTTCAAACTAAGTGTTTATGTATGTATATTGTTTATTGTATTGTAAAAGTATATATATTTCTAAGTTTATTCAATTCATAGGTTTTTATTTTTTTTAATGACTTTGCTACTTAGGATTTAAGTATTCAAAGAAAGTGCCTAAAACCACAAACCATTTTTTTTAGTTATTTTCAAATAAAAATTAGTTTATCATATATAATTTAAGCCATAATTGGTGCTTTGATAAGAGCGATCATAAAAAACCTGCTCGTCAGAGAAATTAAATCGGTAGTTAATGAAGAAGACCGTATTAACGATGCAATAAATGCGGATCATAAACACCACAATTAATTCAGTTCATTGTTGTGGCGAAAGTTGATATTAGTTTTGGCCACTAGAGGGCTATAAATATCTCCTGTCTGCGATAAACGGGTTATGAGCGATATTCTACAATTGTATCGCTATTTTATCTATTGATTTAATGCGACGGATAAGTCTGTTAGACTGTCATTAATAGCCCTAATAGATTATTTACCAAGTTGAAGTAATAAGTGCCCCCCTATTTTATCCAAATATCACTACAATTATACAGCGCTTCGGATTTACATTCATATTTTGCTCCTTAAGCTTTTTATCTTTGTATTTCTAACAGAATATATTATAACGACTATAATTATGGTTGAAATAGGCGGACAAAGTGATTGGTAGGTGACGGTCGAAGGAATACATGACCGCGGACTACAAATAAAATTAACCCTATTTTAATGAAATAAAATAATATTCTTTTAATAAAATTTCGAGCATCTACCACTGTTTGTGTAGTTATTTAATGTCACAAAGCAGTGATAGCCGTCCAAAATTTTATTAAGAAGAATAAGAAAATATATGACAGGTAATCAATATCAGTAGCAAAATAGACAGGCGTGTTGACAGCAGTAGGTAACACTTCTGAATGCATGTTGGCAACTCATTTTATGTTTATACCGTGATGACTTACTTGGGGGGTGTCAATCTTGCTTAGCAACGCTCTGTGTGTTTATTTCTATGGTTATAAAACTCAAAAGAAATAAAAGAAACTCTTGTAGGTTTACTTCGTTATCCGTCTGCCTATTTGTCTGTCTGTTAGACCCTTTATCTCGGAACACGCGATGTCAAATTGAAATTAATATTAAATACTCAAGTCTATGTTCTCTTGAAGTTGTAAAAAGATCGAGCTTCTAATTCAAGGCAGTCAAAAAATACGAAAATTATTGCAGCATATTTTGACACTGAAATAAATTAAAACTTAATAATAATTTGACTTAGAAATATGAAATTTGGTAAAATACGAGAGATTTTACGGCAGAAGTAAAGGAGAAAAAATATGAAATCGTTTTAAAAATTAGTTAAATTTAATTAGTAAAATTAAAAATATTTTTCCGAATATAATTTGACATTTGCACTTGGCATATGGATCCTGATGCAAATCGACATACGAGAGAAAATATTTTAATTTCGCAGAATGAAAATTTAAGAAGTTTCAAAATTTTGTTATATATTTTTTTTTTGAAAAAAGATTTACATATCTTAGTTTGTACAGAACCCTCAAGGTGTGAATTCGTATTTGTCTAATATTTTTATCATATATCCGTACATCACTGGCTATATATGATTTTTTCACATCAACAAGCTACAATTGTACTTTTCAATTTTTATTTTCAATAAAGAATCCTTTTCTTTGTTCAAAACCGATTTATTATGGTCAAAAATTCGCTTTGAAAAAATTAACTTCTATTATATAGAACTATAACATTATAGTATTTTAATACAGTTAAAGTAAGCTAATATTGTGAGATCACATCACACATCTTTTAAATAAACGAGTCTGCTCTGCGTTCCATTCTTTTGCTGAGAAATTCAAATAAGGATATCATTATTTATATTACATTACAAATAAAAATGTAAATAAAAAACTTCAACTTAGTAAAATATTCGAAATACATTAAGTTGCAAAGGAGTGCAAAAATACAGCAATTTCATTAAATTTTCCGCTGTTAATTGCCTTATTGACCTACTTTCTTATTCTCAGGACTTTGAGTCACTTTTCTATTTATTTTATACTAGCTTTCGTCCACGGCTTCATCCGCGTGGACAGAGAATAATATTTTTTTTGTCATCTTTTACGTGGAGATCTATTTTTTCAGTCGTGATTCCGTTCCTTGTTCTGTTTTAAATTTGAATTCCATTCTAATGCCCGCATCAATTTTAATATCGTTCTCAATATCAATCGCACTGTAGATTCCTATTCAGATCCCGCTGTCAATAGAAGCTATCTTTTACTTTTCTCGCTGTCAGTATAGATATCAATTCAAATATTATTGTCACAACTAGCTGTCGATGTATGACGATAACGAACCTTTGAATAGGAGAAGAATATCGCCTTACTACTGCACGAAATGTGTAGCACCGCCGCACCATCGAGAAATTCACATTACACAGTTATCCATCTTTGATAGACGAGAAATCTTTAACTTCGATGAAGATATTGAGCTGTAACTGGTCCGCTACATAGCTTTTGTTCAAATCACAATAGTTGGGTCCAAAGTTGGGTATTGGCGTGGTCCGACTTTAAATTATTGACCCTATCGCTGAATAACTGTTACTCATATTCAATTATGAGAAGTCAAATGTCGAATACAATCACATTGAAAGCTCTATTCGATCAAGTCATCTAAAGATACAAATTAATTTCGAATAACGTTTAACAACACTCAAAAGTATATAAGTGTTTCAAAAGCTCAATAATCTCCCACGATACTTACTTAAAATAATCCTAAGTAGGTCTTGTCTTCCGGATGCTCTTAAGCTGATTGTATTCTTTTGTTCGGTTGTCTTAAGTGGTTAAGTATAAATATATTGAAAACTTACGTCGTACAAAGCTGTAGACGTAAATGTTGCGGGCGTCCGACGTCGTGTTCTAAAAACAAGTCTAGTTTCAGATTTGTCCATATGCATATCGTATCGTATTTCAGCGACAAGAGAATTATTGAATAATTTTTTTAACGTGGTAAAGTTGCGCATTCCTGAACTTGGCTGCAACTCCAAAATGAGCTGGTTCAATAAGTAAGATATCACTCTTTAACAGAATATAGATCCGAAGTAACAGCTTCAGCTGCTGTGTTTCCTTCACTGAGTAAGGGTTCCGGTGTCCCACTCCCCCATCCGTCACCCAAAGTCCCCATCAGCCCATTTCCCTCTGCACCAGACATTCTGTTCCTGCCTAAAAGGTCCGCACCAAACTGGTGACTCCTTTAGGGTTTCAAGTGTCCATGGGCAGCAATGACCGCCTGATCTCACATGATCGTTTGCCCCTCAAACGTTCAAAGACGCTATAAAAAAAACATGTGCGCTATAATGCTTTCAAAAATCAAATCCGATCATTCTGCAAACGTAACCGACATCGGGTTGAAGTATTAGTAAAAAATATCACGATTAAGTACTAAGGCGCCTCGGTACAATCGGCCGGACGGCGCCAACACCGGTATTTATTTTGAGATAATTATTAATTTTCGAACAATATTAATAATTTAAATCGATTAGTTTCTGAGCGAACATAGAAATGACAGTTCAACTGTCACTTGGGGTCAGCCGAGTGGACAAAGCCGGTCTATTGACAATTTTCCGCCATTACGTAACTTCTCGCTCGAGCAGCGCGATGGAGCGAACGTGGAGCGAGTTGCCGAATTGCATTAACCACCTTTCTGATATTAAAGTCAATTTAATCTGAAAATTTTTCACTATTCTATTATGATATGTATTGGAATAGAAGAATGCACACTTAGGAAAGAAGAATTACCTATTCTGTTTACGAGTGTTCGGCCAGGCATTGAAATCAATAAACGTATAGGTCTTTGTTCTTACTGTAACATTTTTATTGCAGTTATATTATTTATTAAAGCACTTATTATTTATAGCTCGGAAACGTGTGAATATTATATAGAACTAGCTTTTGGCCGCAGCTCCGCCCGCGTGGACTACGATATTTAGACCGTTTTAGAAGCGTTCGTGGCGTTTATTCATATTTTTCCCACACGATCATTTTAAATGACCTCTATATTATTTAGAGATTAAACTGTATATCTGGTTCTACACAACCAAATCAGATGATACATAGCTTAGATGTTAAGTGAGATCCCAAACTATGAAACTGTGAAATTTTTATCAAAATCCGTTTAGCCGTTTTTGTGTGATGCGGTAACATGTACATACTAATTTTCATAATAATCAGTTAAACGATACGGAAGTCGGTACATTGCAGCGCCACCTGGCGGTGAGTTACGTCAATGGGGATAGCATAATCATTTTCTGCGTAAAAAAATATATATACATAATGATTTTCATGATAATCGGTTGAAGGAAGAAAAAGTCGATACAGCGGACCTCCGCCTGGTGGCGAGCTACGTCAATGGGGATAGCATAAAAACCTTCTCCATGAAAAAATACATATACTTACATACCAATTTTCATAATGATCGGTCAAATAGTTTCTAAGTCTATCGATTTCATAATATACACATCCTTCTTTATATATATAAAGATGTATAGATCTAATTTGACACGCGTGAGCTTTTTAGAATTCATATCATAATTGCGAAAACATATTTGTTGAGAAAAGCATTAAATTACTTTCCTGTACGTGGGTGTTGTAAACGTGCCAATATTTATTGACTAATGTAGTGCGTACAAACGTCGAGGTACATTATTACTACTGTTGCTCTACATCTCTTCTAGAATTAATATTGTAATTACTCTGATAGATCGAGTCATTTATAGGTTGTGCGGCTTCGACGCGCCCCCTGGCGGCGGGCGGCGTACGGGCGCAGACATCTCCCCCGGCTCTTCCGTGGCTCGGCAATTAACCTGGCGAGTTAGCACTACTAGGTAACTTTTACTAGCACAAAACAAAGCAAATAAATGTTCAATAGTACTTCTTTATGTTCTCTTACAGCTTAATAATCTCAAGAGTGGTTAGATTTCGTTTCAATATGTGTTTAAAATTTTTCGTTCATTACCTATTACAATTTTATTATATTTTAAATTTAATATAGAAGCACTAAAAATATTTTCTAATTTTAATTTATATGTAC
The DNA here is from genome assembly GCA_005406025.1 of Eumeta japonica. Lineage (NCBI taxonomy): Eukaryota > Metazoa > Arthropoda > Insecta > Lepidoptera > Psychidae > Eumeta > Eumeta japonica. Next base: position 11,931 of record BGZK01000176.1, read on the forward strand.
TCCACCAAATAAGGTAATATTTATAAAACAATTTGGGTCATACGTCGTTGAATCGATGACTATACAAAAAAAAAATCTGTTAATTTGTAAAAGGCATTCTTTGTATTTGGTTTTAGCCTTCTTATACATATTTTATGGCATTTAATTTCATTACAAGTCTCATACGTCGTCCAGTTCGACTTTATGTTTTTAGTTTTCTACATTCTCAAAACCAGCCATACTGATTGGCTGATTGCTTATTTACTAAGGAGTGGTTTTACAAGTTTCCATTATTGACTAATAGTTAAAATAATAAAATTCTATATAACTTTGGTATTTTAACTGGCAATTAGGCGATAATGATATTTTGTGAGACTACTCCTAAATTTAAGTTATGTACTTATTTTAAATTACAGAATTTAGAAACTTAAAATATGTAATATTATATGAAGACACATTGTATTTTTTTTTCAAAATGAAAACGAGTAAATCGCATTTATTATGAATAAATAATTCTAGAAAATTCCAAAATGTGAGCGACCGAGAGTTTGCATTTAGCGTTAACTTTATTTTCAGTAAATATTATAAAATCAGAATGTCGATGTGAATCGTGATCGCCAATCTATATCGATTTATTAATTAATACATAATTCATTCTACTTCCAAAAGAAAGACAGTGCGAACGACCGGCGGTATATCGCGATGAGGCAGTCAACGTTCTCCATCTGTCGCCAGGTCGCATAGAAATAAGATAGGCGCCAGCGTATCACACCCCCAACTGAGCTACATGAACGGCGGCGGGGCCGGCGCGGGCGGGACGCGTCCACGCAAACGCCCCGGTGCATCGCCGCCGAGACGAGGCGCGCGCGACGCCCGCTGCGCCTGGCTTTGCCCGCGCCCAACGCCCTGACACTCAAGTTAGTGCCTAACGATTTGCCAAAATAATGAAAAATCTACCGCTTCATACTCGGACTTTACGATACAATTGAAATTATTCTACATCAGTATAATTTCAATGAATTACGAATCCGACTTCGATTGGTGTTCATTATTGCAATAATAATTGCATGCAAAATATACGGATTTTAATATGCATTTTAACTTAGATATGTTGATAAACACCATTGGTTATACAGGTACCTATAGACAATTCATTAACCACATGCAGTCAACCAGTGTGGTAATTTTTTGGATAAACGTTTTTTCTTTGTTTTATATCTTTATATGTATAATTCTTGTACGTGTGTTTGTCACTCCTAAACGGCTGGGCTGATTATGATAAATTATTTTTAATGTGTTTGAGTGGGTCCCTGGATGCTTTACATTTACAATTGGACTCGGCAGATGACGCTACGATCGATTTACATATATTTTTTAATTTCTTTGATAAAGTTTTTTGTTGCTTATCCTAACATATATCCCCATAAGTCTACTCTCACCACATTACAATAACTGAGTTACCATTAAAATCGGAGAAATTTACGAATAATTGACCTTAGTTACGTTCGTGTACCTCGGGGGGCACTGATTTCGAATTCTGTGGTATTTGACATACTCATAAATACATGTGCGAGTCACTTGCATCGTAGCTTGGCAATGTTTTGACATTTAAATTTATGTTCGCTATTTCTGTGATCTGTTTCCGTAGACATAAAAAAGAATATTTCCCAACGACCATCGAAGTACATATAGCGCTCATTTATTAATTTTGCCTTGTACAAGACAAGTCACACTATAACGGGATGAAAAGATCAAAATGTCAAACTCAATTTCAAATGTCAGTATATAGTTTATCTGCAATAAAAATTGCTAAGCTCTCTATTAGCAGGCAAACTGACGACAACACATATGTTTGGTCTACTAGTTGATATAATTTTTTTAATACTTTTCCATATAGGAGTTAATTTCTGCAATATACCTGATGAAATCTATTGGATAAAGCAATTAGAGAATTAAAAACAATATATAATAAACTTAAAAAACGGTTAATCTCGATTTATTTTATAATTCTTAAATCGACAGTGAAGATAGAAAGACGTGATTAGGGTTTTTGATGTTTTTTTTTTTTGAACTCTTCAATCCTCCCACTCTTGGGAAATCACACAGTACCCGCCTTGACTGAATACGTGTTGGAAATGTGGAAAAACTGTAGTGGGTGTAAACTTAAAGTTGATATAAAAAAGTAAAAGTTTATTAAATAACAGTAGATATAAAACATTATTGGGCAGGTATATATTAATAGTGAATATAAAACAAGATTATGTGTAAAATTGTAAATAATATAAAATATATTGCATATACACTTGTAATGAATATAAGACAGTAGGGTGTACAAAATCCTGATAAAGTTTGATGATTATGTTGTGATTATGTATGGACGGGAACTTAGCGTCGAATGACGTGAAAATGACGAATACAGCGGTATTGGTAAAGGTAACTCGTTCAAACAGAAATTATACGCGTAATATTATCGACAGAATCCGTTTAGCGTAAATAAGACAAAAACAATTGCTTGAGAAACGTAAAAATCATTTTGATTTTGGTATCGTCGATTTAGTGAATGTATGCACTATAAGAAAGTTTTGATGAAAAGTCTTAAATTATATCGGTCTTATAAAGGATCTTATAAAATTATACCGCGCATTTCGAATCAAAATTCTAATTATTTGAACATCCCTAGTTCAGATATTTAGAACTTTTAATTTCGCCTTATTTTATATTCATAATATCATTGCCGTGAATTTCAATACCGTAATATTTCCTCTGAGTTTACGCTCTCAATTATTAAGCGTTTTAGTAAAGCCCGATAGTAGTTTCATAATATGGTTTGTCTTTTCGATTTACCTAACTCTAATGTGGTTTCAGGATTTGATTGTTAAGTTATAAAGCCGTTTTACAATCGCTACAAATTGTTCTAATAATAGTTTTAGAGCTTCTTTCACCGTCTATTTTTAATCTGAGATTTAACTAAAAGCCACTGTTAAAATAAAATTTGTTTTCCACGTCCTTGTTTTAACGGGTTTTAACCCAAATAATTGTTAAAAGTGACTTTTTTGTTTAAAGTCAATTTAAAAGGAGATGATGGAGAAGACTCCACCATCATATAATTTTTTTAGTAATGTGTACTGTACTAAACATTTGTAATGGTTTCATATTGGCTATTCGATATTGACTTCACATATATATGTGGTACACAATAGTTTGAATATTATTGTATTACAATAATTTTATCTACTTAATTTTAAAATATTCAAGTAGAGTTATTTTGTTGTTCTAGATGCACCGACCTAACAATTGATTATAATATTTTTTAATGAACTAGTTGTAAACTACTAAAAAGGCAGTCAATATTTTTGGTCCGAGTAAATCTCAATATACAGCTCTCACATAATGATATTTAGTTAGTTAAAATTCTACCTGGCGAAATACTAAAATCATATACTTCTTCTGAATTTCATAACTCACAAACGCATAGCCGAAATCGCCCGGACACATGCAGTTACATTGTTGACTTGTCTCTGGTTTGTAACATGAGCAATCCGACAGACAGTAATATTCGTTTCTTTGTACAGATTCTTAACCAACCGCAAGAAAGGGCGGTCGCTGTCTGCCAACGCGGTCGCCAACGAGCAGAAAGCGACGAAGGTCCTAGGGCTGGTGTTCTTCACATTCGTGCTGTGCTGGGCGCCCTTCTTTCTGCTCAACATACTGTTCGCCTCTTGCCCAGCATGTGTTGTGCCGGGTATGTGATGCACGTTCACATATTTTACTAATGAAATTGTCCGAATGTCACGTAACGATCATGAAATATATGGTATATGAGGAATACGTAAAAAAAATTGCAATAACATTTGTATATTAATTACTTTGCCTCATGTTAACAATAAATGCTTGAATATAATCAATGTATCGGTATACTTTTATGATATTTGCAATTATTTAACAGCGTATTCTAACAGCGTACTTGCCACATTAAGCAGGCAACTTGCCGGTCATTGTATTTACGTCTATAATTTTGCCATATATCAATAATATAAGCATTAGCAATTTCATGATTGTTATTAATGACTCGATTATGAATGAATAACTAAAAAAATAATAAAATCATTTTGAAAACTACGAAATAGTTGGAATAGAAAAAATGCCTACAAAATTCTTGGAATATTATTGTTAGTAGACCTTAAATAGAAAAAAAAAAACACAGGAGATTATATAAAACAGTCAGAAACTGTTTTTTTCTAAATCAATAGTTGAATTTATCGTGTAGACTCTTGAACGACTCGATTGTTTACCATTCTATCGTTTTTCGCCTTTCATTTCTGCTACAGCATTTTGTTTTGCGACAGAGCACGTAGTCGACATTTGTCTATGGCTGGGCTACGTGTCGTCCACCATCAACCCCATCATATACACGGTGTTCAACCGCACCTTCCGCGCTGCGTTTCTTCGACTACTTCGATGTCATTGTACGAGGTAACCGTGTTTCTGTTTGATCCTTTCAAAGGAGACGTTTCAATCCGGCCTTGTGAAAAATGCACAAAAATCATTCTATACGTTTTCGTACATTACGCGCAAGGCGAATTTCCCAAATTGATTTGTACGTTTTGCACAAATTAATTTTGTAAGTTTTTTATAAGACCGGATAGAAATCGTGAAAAAATCTAAACATTATATAATTGCAATTTGTGTTTTGTACGAATGCAATACTGTGTTGTTATCACATGGATTATTATCTAAACGGTAAAATGAATAACAACTATGTAACTATGCGTCGTTCCGAAATATAGTACGAAAAAAAATACATAAATTAATTTCAACGTGAAAATTCAAAATCTCTATCGTCATACATTAGTTTATGAGATAAAAGTATATAAATTCTACTTATAAAGACAGGTTATTGTATAATTATCGTTTGTATAGTTGAAAAGGTGTCAAATTTCGAGTTGTAATTAATTAATTTTTTTATTAGGTATTTATAAACAAACTGCCTCTTCCCATACATTTTGTACTATCTGGGAAACACCTCTAAGTCACGCTGTCATTAATAGCCCTGTAATAACCGCTGTAAAATCCGTAGGGCATTTAAAATGACTGGTGCAAAACCATAATTACACCCTCCTATAAAGGGTAAGGTTACTGATAGGTTTGCGGAAATTACCGCGCTACAACTCCCCTTTGTATCGTAAGAAAACCATATACAAAAATTATTATTGAAGCGGTCGTGAATAAGGCTAAAAATAAGACTTGGGACGTACGATTTGATTTTCAAAAGGGATAGGTTGTGCGGATCTAGTCTTTTCGATGCGAAACACCACGGAAATTTTTGGTTTAAACGTGAAAAGATTTTCTATAGTTTTGTAGATCTAGAAAAAGCTTATGATGGAGCAGAAATGTATGTTAAACCCTATCTATGCATGATGTCACTATTGGATTGATAAATGTATGCAATCTTTATACAACCGCAAGTCAGTCTATGCACCGAATGAACGGGGCATACACTGATTTGTTTGACCTCCGTAGAGGCGGTAGACAGGGCTGTGTAGCGCCACCATGGTTATTCAACCTACTCATTACTTACTTTTTGTATAATCTGAAACAGTACAAGTGTGAAGTAAGGTCTGTCTTTTTAACTAGTTAAAAACGGCGAAATAAGCTAACGGAGTTTTCCTATTACAGACAGCATAGACCTACTACTATGCTTTGATGACTGAAAAAAATATTGAAAACGTCAGCAGTGAAATTTGCATTAAATGAAAATAGTCATTAATTTAATTAAAATTATTCTTTCTCTTACGAAATTCAATCACTATAATATGAAAATTGTTACTGCTTGATTTCTTTTAAATGCTTTATCATATGATGCACATTTAATAGTTCATGAAACACGTTCTGTGGATTTTAGGAAACAATATCGAGTCCATCATCTTTTTTGTACATAAAAATTAATAATATTGAAACACTTGTCTAAATGTATTATTTATCTGTGCCGGGTTATCAGATGTTACAAAAATTATGATATGAAAAATTGGAGTAGATAAATAAATTAATATTAAGATATGTAATTAAAAAGTACTACAAATCATATACTATAATGTGAATCAATATGATATTAAACTGTGTTGATATATTACAGCATTATATATACCCAAACATTTATTTGAGATGAAACTTAAAATTTTATCTATTTACTTATATGGAAATTTTAATTAGTATAATATTTTTTTCGTTACCATGAGAATAAAATTGTCACATAAAATATAGTCACTTTTTCTACCACAATATTATGTATTCATATTAGGATTCACGTTTGAACGCATGCTAAGTTTATTGTTCAAACTTAAATTAATGAAGCACCTTAAATTTTGCATTATTAATTGAAACAATCGAGATATGTTCCAATTATAAATAGGGCTCGAATAAACAAAATTGTATTTGTTTGTCACGTAATTGACCTGCGTGGGTTAATATGCAATAAAACCAATAACCACTATTACTACGTTTTTTTACAAGTATTTGAAATGAGTTTCTTATTGTCTTTTTGTTGAAAGATAAATTACTTATAATTAGTTCCAGAAAAAGGGATCATAGAGGCGGCAGAACTGTCTGAAATTTCAAAACTGTCTATACATGAAAAAAGCTAATATATTGAAATGGATGTACATAACGAGAAAACGCGGGTCATTTATAATCTTTTCGTGAATTAATTAACTAAAATAATACAGGAGAATTCCTTTTTTGACTTCTATTAATGTTTATAGGCGACATTCTCGCGAAAAATTTATTCTAGAGACAAACATTTTTGAAGACAATTTTTAAAATTATGATCTCATAAATTTTATTGTATTTAATTTTAAATTTACTGGTACCTCTATGTCGTTTAACCCAGCTTACTGCGACTGTTGATAAGAATCATGCACAACTGGATTGGACTACGCTCAATTCTACGAAGTGTTAAAATATTTTTGTATTACTTCAACGCAAATTTTATTAAATTATTAATATTTAATAGTAGTCACAATATTTTCTTTGAAAATATTGTAATGACAACATTTTCTAAGTAACATTAACGATAGCCAAACTAACTATACTTTAGATGCTACTCGGGCAGAAAGGACACTGAAATAGGGTTGCCAATGTTTATTGGCATTTTATAGCATACACCAGAAAGATGTACGAGATATGGCAAGAGATTTGACGGATTGCATGTCTTTTTCGTTTACTCATATCGTATTCTTTATACATCACCTGCATATAAAATATTTTAAGTATCAGGTGACTGCACTGGTGCCTCTAGTTGAAATACGTCTTGTACTTTGACGTCGAGTGATAAAATTACACAGATTTTTATTTGCTATAGATTACTAATCTTGGTAATTGTAATAGTAACAGTAATAATAAATGCTTTTGTTCTTGGTACCTGTATTAATGCGAAATATTTAAATATCAGTAATGTTCTATTCTCGTATGAATAACATCCATGTGATTATATAATATCAAGTATTTAATTACTACATTGTTGATCGAATGGCTAATGCTTCGGCTCGAAATCAAGGTTTAGGTAAAGCGTTCGAGCTTTAGGTACAGATTAATTCACCAATGAGCTTTTGCACTTGAGTTAAAATTAATGCACTTTTAACATTGCTTCTTAACATGGCCCTCGGTTCGGTGATAATGGTCATCAGCAGTTTCCAGATGTTTTATCACGGAAGGCTTTACTCATGCTTCAAGATATAAAATACTAAAACATACAGCCATGAGCCACTTTTAATAATTTATATGTTATATATTAAACTTTAATACCACACACTAATATCCCGAATCACGACATCTCAAAAACTACTAAAACTAGGAACACACAACTTTGTCGGATGATAGTTATTACGATGTGGACACCCATTAAGAAAGGCTTTTTAGAATTACCTACGAAGAGGATAAAAAATAAAATGTAGGTGGAATTTCATATGAAACTTTTTTACAGAGCAGAGTACGACGAAATGCGGTATTTTGCTTATTAGAAATGGTAAAACTAATCCTTCATGCAATTTTTATTTTGTTCGTCTTCTATATATGAAAACTACACTATTCCTGATTAAAATAGGCTATCAATATTTTCTCCTGTTTTATCGGATTTTTTTTTACCACTACAACATTTCTAAAATTTCTTTCACTCAAAGTTACGGTATCATAGATAAATACGACCTGTATTTTTTTAACTAGCATTTGCTCCGGCTTCGTCCAAATCAGAACTGTGACTAATAACGAAATCTAAATTGAAAGTAGGACTGGAAGCAGAACTGAGAGTGAGATGAGAACCGAAATTGATAATAAATTCCATATCGAAATTAATTTGAATCAAAGGGGGGGGGGGGAAGCTTAGATTGATATTAGCAAGAAGATCGTCAATATATAATATGAAGAAATACAATGTATATCCATGTTCGTGAAGCCTCGGGCGGCAAGCTATTTATGTAAACGTATAACCATAAACTATCCGTAGTTAGGTTCTTGGGTGTGTGCGTATCACGTAAAAACTTCTGAATGGATTTGGCTGATATTTTTTTACTTTAGATAAATTTTAAGGAAACCAGGAACCCTAGAATCGTAAATCGTAGCGAACCAATATTAACTACATTTTTCAGAATTACTTTTCAAGGATTCCGTGAGAATTACTATTGAGTAATTTTCGCAGTGTATTTAAAGTGATTCATGGTTTCGTGATCGGAAGAAAGTTTCTTTGGAATCACGAAGAGCTGGTATTGTTCAATATGTCTAAGAACAAAATAAAATACTCATGATCAGAAGCGCGGCGCAGATCACGATCAGGAGCGAGGGTGCGAGTTTAGGGTCGCGTAGCGAGCAGTGCGGGATAGGTCATTAGAGCCTGCGGGATAAAGCATGAGTGTCGCAATGCAATAGCTGCTACTAACATAAACCTATCAAGTGGACGGAGGCGCAAGCAAAGCTTCAGAGCTAGTGTATTTTTTTAAATGTACTATATATTTTTAAACTGCTAACTAACAATAATACATGATATTCCGTCATGATAGGCAATAAGTGCATACAAAAAATAAAAATAAACGAATAATTTACATGTGCTGGCGATCGGTTGGGTAAAAGTGTTGCATTACGAGACTAGTTACATAAGTTTCGAATTCAAGTCGATCAAACTTTTCTGCTATGTGCCTTAGGAAGAACGTTAAGTTGTCGGACACGGTAGTTTTCATTTCTCTTGGTGAAAATGGCCGTTAATAGCTCTCAAACGGTACCAAGTTAACATGGAGAACTTAAACTTCTAAGCCTTTCGATCTAAAATAAAGAAATGAAGAGATCGTGGGCGGGATTAAATTTCTCTGTAGTTATGATAACAATAATATCACAGCATCAAATCGTAGTAAATTAGATGTATAAATATCGTTCTATATGTGTAAACAAATCTATCGGTTCGCAAGCAAGCTGCGACGTCACGAGTCCGGTAGTACCGTCAACGGAATTAAGAAAATCGTTCCAACAAACGAGAACTATTTAAGGAAATGCTGCGACCAAACTCGGGAATTAGGTCGGAAGGGAACTACACCGCTTTATAGGAATTCTTTCCCGGTTGCCATGATCGTGTTTGTCCGTTGAAATGAACTGCACGAGAACTGACCGAGGTCGAAGGTGGCTTCGATATTCGGGTATTAGTCGCTAACAAAGCGAAGCAGCGTATTTTAAAATCGTATTTCAAATCGCTTCTGTCCTCAATTAAACATCTAATTTTACGTATCCATTACACATTACCGACACGACAAAAATGTAAATAAATTTGTTTTCTATTATCAATTTATATTTTCAAAAATTGAGATTAAAGTATATACGTTTTATGTATATAAAAAACATGGATATAGTGTCCCCATAAGAAGTTACGATAACTACACCGACATTACTTATCAAGACGTAACTGTCATCGGCTCTTAAACAAATGGACAATGTTGGTTTTGATGTAGTCAATGTGCTGTCTAACGGACATTGTCGGTTGTGTGAAGTATTTTTTAGTCCACTGCTGACCCTCACACAATACTAATTAAGAGGCTTAGCCCTTAAATTTAAGCTCGGAGGGTGCCGACGGCCGTCGTCACCGATACGGCGACGCCGCACGAATAGGAATCGACGTATCCTCTTAAGCACTGAATGAGTAGTTCGTTTGACTTCACTTAAAAAACTCATAGATCGATTCAACCGTGGCTAGGATCGAATCCGGTACTTTCTAGTCGAAAATCACTACATACTTTCAATTACTCAGCATCACCATCGCTCGTCACCGTTCGTGGCGGTGACGACTATCATGAGACCGAGCTTCGGGTAAGTCCGGAAAAAGATATTCAGTTTGTAAAATCAACTTCTTCCCATTGTCGAAACCAGATTGAGTGAAAAAAATTCCCTGACGATATTTAGAAAGCAATAAAAATATTCTCTTTCGATTACATGAATATTCAAATTTGCCCCATGGTCGTCCAGATGGGTCATAGTATGTTTGGTTAGAATAGTCGATTAATGTGCCTCAATTAAATAACACGCACATTATATCGGCTCCCACTTTGTTGGTTTTCATCTGTCACATAGAATTTAGTAATTCTATGTGACAGATGAAAACCAACAAAGAAGGAGCCGTATTCATGCATCAAGGATTCCGTACCCGCCACATTATATTGAGCGTGGATTTTGTTTCGAAGTCCTCAACGTATTCTAATTATTATTATTCGTTGTTTTACTTTAGAACATGCACTGTAATTACACCAAAATGTTGTATTACCGTTTTTACGACTAAGCAAAAAAAAAAGCATTAGATAAACACGTTTCTTGTACGGGGACTCTCTTTCATTTTTTGCTTTTGGTTGTTTTGTTTAATTATTAACATACATACCTGCTATAATATAGAATATATGTATATTCTCTGGTTTAACTAGCTAGTTTCAAGCAACTCGATATTTACAGGTAGGAGATAGACAGACAGACAGATAATGGTCAGACGCGCGAACGAACGGACAGACGGTGTAAGATAAGTAGTAATTAATCTTTAAAATTTAACTGCGAATTGTTATGACTTCTTCCCAGGATACTTTGCAAACCGGAAAAATAATGAGGCAACATTTAAGCTTTTTAGGAGTTATCTCGAGATACGCAACATTAATTTTAAAACTAATTTAAATAATGGCAGTTCTATGAAACAATTTTCTTTTTAATGGAGATTGTATTAGATTTATTAGCTCTACATGGCTCCGTCCGCATTGACATACAAGAAGTTTTTTCGTCTCTTGTATTAATTGATATCGCTTTCATTCACGATCCCAATCCTGATTCTAATTTCGATTTCAACTCTAGTTGCTCGGTTTTATGCCCGTTCTCATCCTTTTATTCTCTATTGTTTTCGATTCTTATCTAGATATAGACCTCACTTTCTACTTCGACCCCGATCCCGTATTCTATTCTGATCCTAATTTCGCTTTCTATTATGACCCCAATTTCGCCTTTTTCTACAAAACCTGATCCCAACCTTGGTCCGGACTTCGTAATGTGGTAATTTCGACCATAAACAATGAAATGCGAATTAAAAATCCTATTCCGAACAATCATCAAAAGTTACATTTTTCCCAAAAAAAATCTGTAAGACAAGTGCGCAATAGGACTGAAAAATTAATTAACAATATAAATATACGAGTAACGACAGAAGAATGAACAATCGCATAGAAGCCAGTCGTGTTCGCTGACATCGAAAAGCGATGTCAACGACAACAAAAAAATATAGGCTCATACGAAGAAACGTACCTCTTCTCCATTTAAAAGTCCATTTGTGTGACGGAAGCGAAGGCAGGTTTTAGGTGAAAAGGCTGCTTCCTTTTACGGTCCGTTGTTTTTCTTTCGTGCCTCCGCGCCGTGTTTTTGGTATTTTCACGAAATGACTGATTGCCCTACTCAGGCATCGAGTGCGTCGTGTTGACGGGAACAACGCAACATGATAGGTTATCAATTTTTGTCGTGTTATTGAAAAAAAAAATACCCTAGTCATTTCTAATCCATCCCGGTTTTGAAATTCTGACAAATTTCATCGCATTAAAAATTGTATATCAAAATGTTATATGTACATTTTGTTTTCTTTTTTTTTTCAAATATCCATCCATATGTAGGTGAATATCTTTTGAGAACATACCATATGGTATTACATTTCATTTATTTATTCAACATTTTATTTAACCTTAATCTATAGAGCCTGTCGTTATATAGAAGCTATACAACAAAACTGTCAATATGAACTACCGTGAGGTAAAGTGATATACAAACACAATAGCGTATCAGGGGTGGGCAGGGGAGGGGCAGGGGAGGGGCAGGGAAGGGTATCTGCCCCCTGAAAACGCCCTGTACCTGAATAAGTGTTTCTCCTACACTAAACACTACATTCACCTAACGTCTCGTGAAAATGTCTAATGTCTTTGTGTTGTGTTGAGCAAAATAAGCGCGAGGGCCCCGGCTTAAATTTCTGATTTTCGCTGTAGCCCGCCCTTAGACCGAAAGCTGTGTACACCCCTGTACATACAAACTATTACAGACAGTAAATAGATTTATAGGAAATAGACGATCAGACAGACACGAGGGTGGTCCTATGAGAGTTCCAATTTTTCATTTCAAATACGATACCCTAAAAAAGTGACAGTGTAATGATAGACCAAATGACGAAAATAATTATATCTAATAGTTATTTTGGTTGTTCAGTATTGCAAAAAAAAATCCTTATACTTAATATTGTATAGTGGAAAACTAAATACTATTTTAGGTTCATCTTTTTATAAACATGAAAATGTTTATGTTTTTCGACGTTATTTAATCGAATTTTAAATTTTTTTTATTGTTATATTTGATGTGTGCAGGAGCAAAGAAAAGTTTCTGATATGTATCATCACCACCTTTAAAAAAATCATTAATCTTTTAAAAGGCACTAAGAATGTAGTTTTTCCTTAGCTTTGCTCAAAGAGACTACATAATGTACTCTGAAACAAATCCAATAACTTAAGTTTTAGAGTCATTTATGTAAAATACAAAAATATACTAAAAGTTACTTAGTAGAAGCTCTAAGTACTAATATAAAATACAAACTATTTTAAAAATACATATTGATTAGTTCATGTAAAATTGTTACAAAAACAGATTTAAAATTTTTAAATGAAAATATCTTTGAAAGTAAAATAACAAGGAACATTTTTTCACACGAGCAAAAAGAAATATTCAATGTCGGGGGCAAGAACCTTTCATGATTTTGATTTAATCTACATAATTCAGTAAATAAAATATAATAACCAAGTTAAATTTACATTTTTTATTTCACGTTCAAGCAATACGTTATAATTATATATAGCGCGTATTATTTATTAATTTTTTTTTATAGTCAATTTGGTTCAAACGACTAATACGTTGCACGTGATTTCTGTGTTTTCCGTACCCTCCCGACATTCATCAATCAGAGTTGTTGACCGTATTTTCGTATAAATAAAGGAATTTAATGTAAATATTTTTTCTTCTTAATAACATCGCTTTGCAAACTCAGTACGTAATATTTTTTTAATGTTTGTATAACTTTATTATATTAAAATTTTTCAATGTACAGTGGGTCGTCGTCAACTAAGGCCTGATTCATCGTGGCAAAAACAAAATGAAATACTTATGAATTATTTACAAGCTTTAGTAACTCTTCAAGAAAAAATGAAGTGAAATGCTTCCCAAATTATTGTATTAACATATATAAAACGAAGTATAATAAAATAGTATGTAATTGTTAATACCTGCATTTTCGACTGATAACAATTCTCTTTGTAGAGAAACAGAAAGTTAGTTTAAAAAAATCGGAACGTAATCCATGAGATTTTCATACTGACTTGGTCAGCATTCATCAAATTACCACATATATAAAAAGTCCGACCGAATCTATTCTCTTTATTAGCAAATTTCAATAAAAAAAATCGATTTCGTCCTCTTTGATTTTATTGTTAATTAAATTAAAAAAAAAACATGACATATTCATTTCAAAATGTTTCTTTTGTTTTAGTTATTAGTATAGATTAATTTTAAACCATAATTTATAACATTTTCAGGAACTTCTTCGGTCATTCATGATATTTAATTATTTTCTTCGATCTAGTATTTTTTTTTCCTATGAATTTAATGAATTAATCTGAACCCACCGTGCACTTAATTTATGACGCTCTATAACCTCATTGGCATATGGGATATTTTGTCGGGACGTTTCAAAAATGAACACACCCAAACACCCGGATGTTATAAAGCTTATGTAATGCAATTTATCATTGTTTATAACATGAAAGTGGAAACATTATGATACGCCTATGTTATGTAAAATCGAGATGAGAAATTGACGTCTGGTGGGTAGACGACGACAGACCGCGTCGAGTGTGTGATAGACAATTCGTTCACTTCGCAAGACAATCTCTTCGCGACATGTGATTGTCGCGAAGACATAGAGATGCGAACGCCACAGCACCCCCTCGCGGATGACGAGGTCATTCTGAAAAGTAAACCACGCGTCCAGAACGCGTAACATATCTTGATGTCGCCTCCTCATTTGCTTTGGCTTCCTCGCGACAGATGTAAGCCAGGTTCTCACGGTCAATCCAAATCTTCACATTCAGAAGAAGGACTATTTCTATTTTTGACGAAAACTCTATATTTTCTTAGGGACTATGTCGCCTTAAATTAAAAATTAATACGCCATTTGCCAGTGGTAGGAAATCGAACCCGTTGAGTTTTCGTTTCGAAAACAACGCGCCCACTGTTTAAACCTCGTTAAAAATGCGTACCCACAGATCTATGAGGACGCCCACGATTGCGGAACCCAAAAAAAACTATTTCTTTACTTCGAAAAACACCAAGAGTGAATTAAAAACAAAAGCCACCAAGTACTAGTTAGATCCTCGTGGAATGAGTTCCGTACTATAAATCATTGCATTACGCTTTTGAATTTCATTTTTTGAATTGAATTTCAAGGCTAACTGACGATGTTCGTTCTGTTTTGGCTGTAAACTACGACTAACCTGTATTCCGTAATTTTTCCACTTAGATTGAAAAATAAGGGATAGAGAAACGTCTATTTTTCTATAATTTCTTTAATATCTTTTAAAGTTATTTCATAGAACAAAATTAGAATATACCTGTATTTCTTATAACAAAATTATTCATTTGATATATCACATGACGCACTTGACCTAAATTTTTCATTTCGAATTACTAATTAAATCCCAACAAATATTCTTCAAAATCTGAATGCGTTCATTTAAAATCTATTTCTATATATGTAATAAAATATTACGTCGACGGATAGAGTTATCCGACAGGGCTGCCATTTTTTTTATAGGGCCTACGGAAGCTCAAAAAAAGTAATTAAATCTTGCTTACTTTTCATGAGAAACGCTTACGAGGAAACAAATACATCCATATCATTTAAAATATTAAACGATGGGCGATCATGAAAATAAGTGGTCACAATATATCACTCGACTTTTTTGACAGAGAGGGAAACGGAACTTCCGCGGAGTAACACGTAAAATGGGTGGCGCGGGGGAGGATGATAGAGCGGGTGTAAGGGGCGGGGGGGGTGGCCTGGTCATGAACTTATACGGCTTGGAGTATTGCCAGAGCAAACACTTTACGAATCAATAGATCAGAAACGATGAATTTCAATGGAATGGTTTTGGAAGAAATTATTTCACTTATTATAGAATTATTACTGTTTAGATCGTCACATAAAATAAGAAGCTAAAATGGAATAGTTGCTTGATCTGGTTAATGATATTGCCGAAAATGAGTTGTTTCATTTTACAAGTCTAATACCTGATTTATCTTGGTTTTGTTTCTGTCAAAATGCCCGTTAACTACTGAATATTTTATGTACTTACAAGTTTCTGCATATTGTGAGAAATCTATTCAAAATAAGTTCAGTTCACAGTGAGCTCGTAGCGAAATACACACATGTTAAATATATGAAAAATACGCATATAAATCTGGAATTAGTGTTTACTTAATTTTATTTATATACAATTAAAACGCGTCATACCGGCGACACCCTGTAGATGTGAAATATCAAAATTATTATTTAATATCTATATATTTATCTATACAATATTTAACGTTTTATATATTGCATACAGAAATAACTGTTTACTTTAAAAAAAAGCTTTATCACAGGAGGAAATACACTCCATAAGTCAAAACTAAGCGTCTTCGAAGTGTGAGATGCTATTGCCTCATGCCAACGCGTTATCCCCTCTACCTGCGCTCAGTGCTAGATGCGGACAGCGTAGGCCAAAACTAAGTGTCTCCTAAGTTTTGAGACGTTTTGGTTTTACCCCAGTCCAACGCGCGTATAGATGTTCCACACTAAAAATGTATTTCTTTCACTTAAAGTTGCATAATGAAGTCGGGTTTATTTACATATCTCTTAAAATTTCTCAATAATCCTACATTCAGTGAAATCTAATGCAATCACTAGAGTGCGTTATTAAAATTCCATTCGACACAGAACAAAATACATAAAAAGGTCATGGCGTTTCGGATGATTTCTTTAACATGAACTCTATACATTTCCGAAATTCTCGCGGAAAGATGAAGGATTTATTTTACATTCCCCGTCCTGCCGCAGTGGAAATTCTGTCCCGGCCTCTTGATGAGTTTCCTGCGAGAAATTTTTTAAAGAGGTTTTATCTGTACGTTCTTTATCTCGGGCAGCGGGCGGGCGGGCGGCCTTGGTGTTGTTGTTCCGTTTAAAAAAACTTTATTGAAGCGCTTCCGTTACGGTGACTGTATATTTCGACCGTTCAAATAGTAATCAAGTAATGTGGTTTTAAGCGGCCGTTTAATTTATTATTCGTTAAAGAATAATACAGTCAAACGAAACAATATTCCCGGTTCTTCGCCGCTCTCGATAGCCAGACGATTTACTAATAAAATGTAGGAATTCCAATTTTCTTACTTTATGGCAGAATTCACTTTCTATGTACATATTCTATATACAAGTATGTTCAGTTGATTCACACGTCTCTGCCATCTATGCGACCTGATATAACAGTGTATAAAATAATTTTAATTTTGGTTTCGTAGTCGCCATCAACAATCTGTATAAATTATAGATGTGTTCAGAGCAACTTTTAACACAAGAACGTTTGTTTTCTTTTATTGTTTGTTGTTGTCATTTAGCGGTTAATGATTTTTATTGTAGCTTTTCCTTTTAAATACCAAACTGCATTAACTTTTTTATGCACATAATCAAAATTAAGGATTGCTCATCATTTCGTTGCGTAGAATTGCATAACATAGAAAGCTTTCACAAAAATAATATAAGAAAAAACCGGCCTTCACCTTTTCAAAGCCTTTCATCCAGTAAATTAGAAGGAAATAGTCTGTGACAAACAGATAGAAACACACGAAAGTGATCTAATAAAGGTGCCGTTTAGCATAGGGTGTATTCTTATAACCCGAAAACCTTTCAACATTTTATACATGTTGGTGTTTACAGTTTTCTGTCATTCACTGCCGATTAGAACTCATACTTCATTCTTAATTAAACCTGAGACGCATACGCTTACTCAACGATTGGGGCGGGCGTATGTCTTTTTAATAACCAGAGAGACGTTCTATACGTTTCGCACCCTTTTATACTAATACTAGTAACACAGGAGGGCGTTTTGCCGCAGACGCGGGCGCTGCGCGAGGTACCGCTCGGTGGAGTCGGCGCGCGGCGCGTCCCAGCTGTGCGCGAGGTCGGCGCTGCCGCTGGCGATATCGCTGCGGCCCGCGGGGCTGCCGGGGCCGGCGCAGCTGCCGCAGCCGCCCGGGGACTCCGACGTCACGGATGCGGCCATCATGGAAACGCCGCTCACGGATTACAGCTCTGAAAGATATTGATGTCGACAACCTTGGGAAGGATGATACCGTAATTCGGTTTATATTTTGTTGATTTTTCAATGGCCTGCTGTAATAACACTGTTTTCAATAGTTATCGAATTTATGTCTATTAATTTTATTTTGGACAAAAATGTTTCATCGCGATTCGCTTTGCACCATTTTAAAATGCAGTATTACATAAAGAGAAAGAAACGTATTGTAATAATAAGTTAACATAACAGCCAGTAGAACATTGAATGACTCATTATTACTAATATTCAAAGGGTATTATTATTTTATGTTATTGATGATGGTTTTGAAACATTTTTTAAATTGAATTATCAAAATTTCCTCAAAATATGAACTTAATTTCAACCTAATCTAAATGTAATGCTACAACATTAAGCGCACTACAATTTTGAATCACTGAACCCACAGTTTTCATTTAGCGATGAAGCACTTTTAATTTCTTTCCTTGAAACATGCATCTTTGTTTGCTTAATTATGGTTTTAAACTTATCAAATGAATACAATTCATATCACATACTTACAATGTATGAAATAACTTCACAGTTTTTTGGCAATCATTAAAATGAAAACTGTTAAAAGTTCAGAAATTATGTACCAATTAGATATAAATTGCATCAAAAGAACCATCAAAATGAAAACAAGATATAGGAATATTTTTATCATTTGCCCGTTAATTTCTCTAATTTCGAGCACTTTAGGCTTTTAATAAAACAGGGGATATGTTCGGCTCTACCAAAAGGCGATAATAAAATGTTTGTTTTCGATAACAAACAAAGCAATAGAATAACAGGACCCCTATTTGATAAGGATTCCAATAATCCGAACCATATTAGTATATATTCATATTAAAAGCATCAAAGCAATAGTGAAGAGCTTTATTTACACTGTATTAAGTATACAAATCGTATCTATTAATAAAACCAAAGATATTTTATTAAACATTATCATCGATTGAGTAATGCTTTAAATATTCCCTAGATGTCGTTATTTAATATCAGAATTACAATAAAAACAATCAGGATCGAAGATCAAATCGAACATTTTTATTTTCTAAGAAACCATATGAAATGTACCTTATATTTTTATAATAGTTCAATTAGATTTGAGATTATTGTTTCAATTTTTCTATAAGAATTATCTGCCAAACTTTGAAGTGCCAAAAACGATGATAAACAATATCGAAATGCGACGATTAAATTGATGTGTGAAGTGTTAAAAAAAAAATTGTAAATATTTTTATGTGTGTAATTGTACGAAATTTCCATCTTCGTGTAGAAGTGACTCAGAGGCGATGTTAATTACTGTGTAGGAAAGCAACGCATTAAGTAGGTGTCTTTAAGATTTTTAAATATTTTCTTTTGTAGTACAATAAAATATTTTATGTACTATATTTCGTTTTATTTAATAACTCATCTCTCCTGCTAGATTACATGATAAATATTTATGCCAACACAATCATATCTATTTTATACAGTAGCGGAAACAGAGAGATATTTTTTTGCCCAAACGGTAACCTGCTCTTAGCGAGTTCTACAAACGTTTTATATAATAAGTGATATTTGAAATTGAGTTCGACATTTCAATCTTTCGTTGTAGTTTTTGCGTCATTTGCTGTTGCCCAAAGTAAAATTAAAATGGATTCAATTCATGCTACAACGCAAGCGGATTACGCATGTATCAATTGGTACGTCAAATACCCCAGAATTCGATATCAGTGTAACCTATTATAAAATATTACTATATTTTAATGGTTAGTTACATTTTATTAATATATGTTCTGATATGTAAAAAAATTCGTAAAAATTTCTAGAATCTAATTCTGAATCAAAAACATCCAGTAATCTACTCAAATACGTGTTTCGCGTTTGAGTAGATTACTGATGAATGAATAATGATAAATGAAGATGAAATGTTATTTCATCATAATCGGTCAAGTCGTTTAGAAAGTATTCAGCTACTAACACAGGTCGAGAAAGATGCATATACATGTATTCATGGACCCACAAAACATGCAACAATCCGTTCGTACCTAGATTAGATTAAAAAATTAAATATTTTGCTGTAGAAAATTTTTATTAACTTTCACAATTGTCGCTAAAAACATTTTGTCTTGCTTTTTCATTTCATTTTTCAAAATATTAAAAGCTATGACAACAAACAAAATTAGTCATATAAGCACTTTTATCTATTAAGCTATATATGAATCCGGAGAAGCGCAGCTAGAAGGCACTTGAGTTGCATAATTATTTGCTATATTATAACTTTCGATAGCCAAGCTAATATTTTTAACGTTTCATATCAATCTTCAATTTAGCAAGGTTATTGACATTTATCAAGACGAAACCCGCTAATCTAGAAAAATAAATGAAACCTTTTATTCCTACAATTTTTACTTAGCATCTTAGCCAAACATGGTTCACTCGATGCAGTTCTAAATTATGCAGTTCTTCAAACTCAAGATGACAAATTTCTTGGTATCGCACACGACACGAATTAGTATTACACCTTCACTCGAAGTGTAGTTTTCCTTTAGATACTTGTTTTCAGATTTAGTGATGTCGTTTAGTGACCAGGTTAAGCGACCTCGTTGTCTCAGACGCGTATGGCTGCGTACGACCATATAATTTTAAACAGAAGTGTGTAAGCTTCGTGAAGTCTAAAATTCTTTACTTTTTCATGCTTGGCCTTGAACCATTTAAATTGAAAGCCGGGCGCTTTACCACTGAGCTACCTACATTTATGCGTACAATTTTATAATAATATCTTCGGAAATACACATATCACCATCTGGGCCCAAACTAAGCAAGTACTAAATAACTAGTACTAGGGATACTAGACAGTTGATATAATATACACATACATTTTTTTGTAAGTATATACATATAGAAATATAAACATAAAACATCCGGGCTCAAACAGTTAATTATTAATCAAATAAATGTTTGTCTTGTGGCGGCATCGAACTTCTTGGTCTCAGCGCAGCAGGTGGGATCACTATCGATTGCACCAAGCAGGTAATCAGGAACAATTTTAAATATTTTTTTTTGGTAAAACTATTTTTTATAATTACAAATAACTAAACTTTTGCTTTTATCAATAATTAAACTAAAAATGTAGTAATAAGAAGAATGAATTAGATAGTATTAAAAAAACTTGTATGAGATTAAATTTGAAAAGAAATGTTTCTGGAACTACAACCACTAGTTTTAATCCGTGACAGACTCAATGTTTAATACCTACTTATTTAATTTTGAATCCAATAAAAAACATTTATTTGTACATGAACAGTTCTTATCATAATTGTAATCAATAGTAAACTTACTATCAGAGCTTTGCAAAATCCAATAAAATACAGACGCCATGTATTCCAATGATTACATGAATACCTACCCGATACTGATATTGATTAAGACTGCTTTGTAAAACCATCCTCCAACCTCCCAAAACAGAGATCATCCGAAAAGTGTTAAAAAATAGAGTTTAAATAAACTAAAAAAACACGCTTTTAAAGAACATCAAACCAAAAAGTGAAAAATAATTCTTAATATGACTCAAAAAAATAATGAACGATGACGAAAAATACTAGTAATATTGTAGAAAAACGTCGGTTGCTCTACATAAGAAAAATGTGGTATAAAGCGCCCCACGCTCCAACAATAGTTGAATTAATAGTAGTGTTTATTACTGTTACTAAATTCTATCACAAAACAGTAACAGAATTTAGTAACAGTAATAAGCCACTTGCTCTCACGCAGACGATACGTGACGAAATTATTCGATCCTGGCGATCCTGATCAGGATAATGTGATAAACTTACCAAATTATGTATTTTCATTGGTCCTTGATACGTATAAAAAGTTTAAAATTAGTTAGACTTCTGGAAATTGCTGAAAATTATGCTCAAAGATTCCGTTACATAAATACATACATAGATAGAAACCAAGCTTATAAAAGCGTGTTAAAAAATGTGTCATATTTTCAAACTCATAACAAATCTTGTTTAAACTTTTGGACATCCGTACTCCGTCTAGCGTCAATTTTGAACACGGATCCTCCAAAACGGTCTTCGGAGTAACAAAGAAAATTCACTCACAAATGAAACGACGGAACCCCGATCTCGCATGCCTCGTCGCACCCGGCCTTCGGTTTCTTCTCGCTGTTATCTGAAAGCGCGATGCGTAATCACGACACGTACGCCGCTCACCGGCCGTCGGGCTTTATTAGTTTGTATGGGTGTAACTTTCCAGCGGCCCGGCGCCGCCGACGGTATTATGCTGTCGGATTTTATTGTATTTGATGTGCACACTTCCGCGCCGAGGGAGTCCCGGACCTTTGCGGGTTACGCGTCTGTACTGGTCCGTCTCGGAATCGATGCTGAGACAAAATTCGCTTCAAATCTGAAAGCGTTTTGCGGATGGGACCTCACAGAACAGATCGCATGACAGAATTTCATTAAAAACGGTTACGTGAAGATGATTCGTACTTTCAGGCTGAAAGCCAAAGTGAAACCATTTTAACGATAGAAAACAATAATGACCTCTTATAATATCGAATGAATTTTATTTCATTAAATTTTCTTTAATGATTATTTTCTTTTATTTCAGTCATACATATTTTTTAAATTTTAAATTCAAAATTACTTACTACTCTTTGAATGTTTGTTTTCTTCGTTTTACTATCTATCGCATGATGGTTCGGATAAGACATCTGCCGGTGCAATTCCATAAAAACCAATCAATGGATGGTGTGGTAATAAAAGCTTATGGCATCGGATATACAGACACGTTAAAATAATATCGGTGCCGTATCCTGTCACTGTCCGACGGACCCCAATGTTACCACCGGCTAAGTGCTGCCTACCCGCACAGCTTTAGACTTTCTTTAACAGCACCGGATTACGTCCGTAGAGAAATTACTTCCGCTGTTCAGTATCTACTGATTTTCTTGCTTAATTCCGTTTAATCTACTTAAAAGTTGGTGTATATTTGAAAATCGCAATAATTAATTATTTTCAATCTATGCTATCCAAGCTGTTACAACTCTTCGGTGTATATGTATAGAAACAGCATTACAGGTGTAATTTTTTTATTAAAATTAGTTATCTGATTAAGTCCCGATTTAATAATGCACTTTTAATGTATCAAACACGTCAATAGCCTGCTAGCTCATAATATTTTCATATAATTAACCGGTGACATATTCAATGACCGATTAACATTTGGCGGGCTGTCAAATATTTATCAACTCTTATTTTAACTAAAATGTATTTACTTATTTAAGTAACAATGTAAATGTCGGCTGTACGACGATCAAATGAAAAAATATATCGCAAATCGAATATTATTGTAATTAAAAACATACCTAACACTTTATCTTAATCATTTACACAAATTTTCTTGTAATTTCACGAACAAGACGACTGACTCGAACTAAATATGTTCTATGTTTGATTCGTAGTGTACATTTCACAAACTGATTCTCCTAATTTAAGTATCCATATCAAGCTCTTTTACATAACTACACTTACATCCAACCATATCTAGAGAAGAACAATTAATATCTACCTATAAAATAAAAGAAAAATATATACCACTTTTTTAAAAAGGACTAAAGAGTATTTAATAATTTCTCTAAGCCTTAGGAAGAATAAAACCATGTACATATTTCTAATCTCTTACAGATTGTCCTAAAAATTTGTCTTTGAAAACTTTAAATAGCCATTAAAAAACTTTTAAGATTTGAAATGGAAAAACATGAAGCGTATACGAAACTTAAGTATAAAAAGTGTAGAAAGTAGAGTAATTAATGAGAGAATTTAAATAAATCCTGATAAATATCTGTGTACGTTATTTGCGGTGCAATAAAAGTATTCTTTGGACTTTAGTTCATCAACTGTCGTCTGTTAATGCATTAATTACACCGGCACACAAAAAAAAAAAAGTTGTATGTACACCGAGCGCCACCTATCTACGGGCATGTTTTTCGACCCGCTGAACACGAATTTCAAGTCGGTTTAGGCCGTCCAGCCCTCAGTTTCGAGTAAATTGCAAAAAACCCCAAAAAATCGCGAAAATTCGATGTTTTAGTAAGAAAAAAAATTTGAGGATCTAAGAAAAGCATGATTTTTATGTATTTCGATCTGTGAAATACTAATTTTGATTGTGCTTCAATTATAAGCTATTTTAAATCGAAAAAAATTGGAATTATCTCGGTATAAAAAATTTGTGGACGCGGATTGACGAAAATTTTGATGTTATTTGATTTTTTCGATCTGATGCTGTAATAAATTTAGCCCATAATGCCCTCAAACATTCATAAAACGACAAAAAATTGATGAAATAACAGAAAATTGCTGCTGAAAAAATAGAAAAAAATCTTTTAAACACGATTAAATAAACTTCTTGTATTTTTTATCTATAAAATACAAGATTAAGATCTGAAAACGCAAAAAAATTGTATAATTTATAAAAATGACGTATAAACAGAATACGTCCAACAGAACAGAATAGAAACAGAAACAGAATATCTCCAAGAATTTCTTCTTCCTCTTCTTCATCTTCTTCCTCCATTGGCACTTCTTCTTTCTCTACTTCCATCTCTTCAAGAGCTTCGGTTTCATCATCAATAACTGTTTTCTGTGGCTTAACAGCTGATGAAACATTGGCGTATTTTATTTTACTTCTATTTGAAGAAGTAAAACCGGCAATGTCAGTCATACAGAAGTAACAGTTGTGCGAATTTGTTGGTGAAGTCCAAATCATGGGAATCGTAAATTTTAAGTTTTCTTTTGTCTTATTTTTTTCCCATCGTATCAACATGATATGACATCGACCACAAACAAAGTGTGGGACCCAAACTGAATCCAAATTTGTAATCTGAATGCGAAAGCATTCTTCATAACTTTGTTTTAATCTATCTGTAAAAATTCTACGGTTTTTTGTCGGCTCAAACTCCCCACAAATGTAACAGAATAGATCAGGATTCTTATTGCACAGATGGGAATTGCTTCTTGTAATAGTACACTCTCCAGTAGCCAAGTTTCCCACTACTGAAGAGCTGCAGTCGCTGGATGACGACGCCTGCGGGCCTGCTTTCTCACCCTGACCAGACGCCGATACTGGGTTTCCGGATCCCTGCATCGTAAAGTACTTATCACTTGTACCTGCCATGACGGCACACACACCGTTAACCCAGGGACTCTGCCAGATGGTTCTGTTGCCCACCGTCACCCTGAGGAGGTGCCCTGGTTGCAAGTACAAGCGATCATGCAATGAAATGAAATTTTCGTCAATCCGCGTCCACAAATTTTTTATACCGAGATAATTCCAATTTTTTGCGATTTTTGCAATTTTTTAAGGATTTTTTCCAATTTTTTTCGATTTAAAATAGCTTATAATTGAAGCACAATCAAAATTAGTATTTCACAGATCGAAATACATAAAAATCATGCTTTTTTTAGATCCTCAAACTTTTTTTCTTACTAAAACATCGAATTTTCGCGATTTTTTGGGGTTTTTTGCAATTTACTCGAAACTGAGGGCTGGACGGCCTAAACCGACTTGAAATTCGTGTTTAGCGGGTCGAAAAACATGCCCGTAGATAGGTGGCGCTCGGTGTACAGACAACTTTTTTTTTTTTGTGTGCCGGTGTTATCTGTCACGTATGTCACATTCATCATTTCAAATCTAACAAGTATTTTTCAATAGCTATTAAAAATTTACAATAACAAATTTTCAGAACAATCTGTAAGAGATTAGAAATCTCTGTGTGGTTTTATTTTTCATAAGAATTAGAGACAATAATTGCTGTTTTTTTAACCCGTTTCAATATAGAGAAGACAATTCTTCGTCTTAATCTAGATTTTTTTTGCGTTGCCTTTCAAGTCTAATCTAAGTTTGAAATTTCAAGACTTCAGCTAATTACACTTCAGTTTAAAATCTAGTTAGCAAAATTTTAACTGAAGGATCAGAGAAAATATAAACTAAAGGCAAGTCAATATTGCATTGCCATCTAACTCTGAGTTACTTTTAAAATTTCAAGTCTCGTTGGGGAATACACTAATAATAAATTGCGAAATTCCACCCGTACAGATAAACAAGCAAACAGACATACAAGGAAACGAATCGGTAAAAAAGCGGTAAAGAGAAGATGTATAGTGCATGAATAGAATCAAAAAGGACACCTATATTGAAGCAGTTTATTCATCTAAGGAGGATGAATGAGAGATAATGTAGTGGTTACAAATTTAGTGTGTGTTGAGCTGAATTGATAATTTATAAAGGATAACTAAATGTAGATTGATAAGAAAAATCCGTAGACCTTAACTATGTAACATAAAAATTACAAAAAGGCATCCTAGACGTAAAACTAATTTGGGTGGAATTTTTAAGGTCAGTATTTTTTTTTCGTTTAAATGTTCGAAAAGAGAAACGAGACGTACAATCCTAACAGAAATATAATTTAATTTATAGAAACTTGAATTTCGGTAGAGCTTCACGGGGATGAAAATATAATGGCAATTTGTATGATAATTCGTCGGTGGATTTCCGCCTACATTATTTATTTTTCCTCGCATTGAAATCGATACAGAAATGGAATTTTTAAAGAAAAACCTCGTTGAAAAGACTCATTTTGTAAAAATAAAAATAGATACAAAACTATAGATGATAAGAAACAACATCTCTTGCTTCATTCTTTTCTGGTGGTGAGTGCAGGACAATGCGAACGATCTTCATTCTAACTATGTGAACGTGTTCGTGGCTCTAGAAGGTTAGAATCTTATGAACAAACTCGGAATCGTCTTACTTCTTTATATACAGATACGCTCTTAGCAATAAATACAACCTTTGTAAAACCCCTTATCTGCAGAATCGTATTGTTTTTTATTAAGTCAGTCGAGAGTACTCCATCCGCTAGGATAAGTTTTCCAGAAAAAGCAAGTAAAGGCCGGCCCTGTTCTCGCCTCGCGCTAATGAAGCGCTCGCTGTGGTTTGAATACCGACCAATCAGCGGTCTAAAAAACGAAAACAACAGTGCGCGCCCCATAGCATACGTGTCAAATCTCGGGCGTTTTTCGTTTTTTAGGGTTCCGAGCCAAAACGGCAAAAACGGAACCCTCATATTTTCTTCGTGTCCGTCCGTCCGCATGTGACAGGTATTTTATATAAAACTGCAAGTCATGTATTGATTAAATTTACAGTGTGGGTATTTTGTATAAACCGCTACCTAGTTTGATAGTTATATAACAAAAATAAATATTTCTAGGTGAGGCACTGCAAACATGTAACAGAAGTTAAAAAAAATTTTCTTCATCAAATATCAACATGGAGTACATATGCCGACGGTTTTTTAAAAACAAAGATTCTAAGCAATCTTTTTGATTACGAGAATAATTTCGGAAATAATCGCTCCGAAAGTAGCAGAAATTGTACCCCCTTCCCTTATTTTCTAAATCCTTTACCCAAAAATATGACAAAAATAACAAAGGTAACGCTTAATAAATAAATTCAAAGAAAATTATTTTGAAGATGATCGGATATACCATAATTAAGTTATTGTCGAAAATATAACTTCCCAACAAAAGGACGAAGTGCTATGAACATACGCTCTTTTGCTGGTGCATCTTTGTTTATACTAGTTTAAGAGTAATAGTTGACATACCTACTTCTTTTTTCAATAGGCGACAAAAAGTGCTTATAACTTTTATGTGCGGAGAATATAAAAAAAAAGTGTAACAATGTAGTTTTTTCATCTTTAGTGCATTTCTTTGCAGTAACGGCTACGGAGCCTCACAGTGAGCATGGTCTTGCATGCTCTTGGCGGGTTTTTCTCTTCTCTGCCCCATTTCTATACATCGACGTTTTGCACAATCATAATTGCTCTTTTAGAGCAGCCAAAACTGGCGAACACAGCAAATTGTCTCATTGTGCGAACATGTTCGCGATTCGCGAACGGCTGGGACTGACGAGCAAAAATCAAAAAAATATCGATAAAAAAATGGTAACATCACTATCCCACCACAAGGTTTACAAGTGCAAGAGAACGCCTATATTCATTTATAAATATTCATTTTTTCGTTGCCACGTTTTATGGCTCTTCGTGGCGCGCGATTTTGTAATAGACCCTATTAAACCAAATACTCGTTCAAAAACTACTGATGTCAGTTGCACAATTAGACGAATATAGTAATTTAAAAAACACAAAACGGTCATGAAGACTATCGACAGAAGTGAAAAATTTCAAATATTATTAAATATCGGCTAATTTTAATGTGATAAGGTAATAATTTAGTGTCATAAAATTCAATTGTAATGTAAATATATACATATATATACACACACAATTTATTTAGATATATAGTAGTTTAAACTATATATCTTAATGAAAAAAATGATATATTTTATACTCACTTTTTCTGCACAGTAATCATACATTTGAACATTTGAAATATAAATCAAACAAAATACAATTAAAAAAACGCACAGTATACACACATTCATTACATGTATACACACCACTGATGTACAGGGACTGAAGATGTCCCAAGAAGTTATAAATTTGTATATATAACTTAGAGTTGTGTGCATACGTGTACAAGTTGCGCGCGCACCAGTGATTATATGTGTATATATATATATATATATATATATATATATATACATATATATATATATATATATATATATATGTATGTATATATATATATATATATATATATATATATATACATATTTACATTCACTGCTGGCTAAGTGCAGTACAACATACTTATAGCTACAGATATAACGTTAGCGTTAGACACGTGACTATGTCGCTCACGATTTAGATAAAATTACTCCCCATCCAAACCTGCCTATAGAAGTTTCCACTTCAAAAAGTACGACTTTTTCCAAACTTGTAGTAAATTCACTTCACTTATATAGGATAGCAATATGCTAATAAAATAGTGTTTTATTATTCATCAGATAAGTGATATTTTATAGACAAATACGAATTATTTTTTTATCATTATCTTTCATCATAAATTTCTTCTTTTTTATATAAACATTTCAGTAACCTTCAAATTTTTATGTCTTTATGGCATCGGGAATTTAGGTCAAATTATATAATTTTAATAATTAGTATATACTAATTCGAATATTAGTTTCCAAAAAACCTTCATAATTTTTCTCCTCCCTGAAGTTGAAATGTATGCAAGATAAAATCAGCTACAAATCTCTACGTTTTTACTCACTAATTGGGGCGTCGATCAATCAATGCGACAGCCTAATAGTATTCGACGCT
Source organism: Eumeta japonica (assembly GCA_005406025.1). Lineage (NCBI taxonomy): Eukaryota > Metazoa > Arthropoda > Insecta > Lepidoptera > Psychidae > Eumeta > Eumeta japonica. Next base: position 41,142 of record BGZK01000176.1, read on the forward strand.
TACCGACGGCGATTCTATTTTTTTTTCTGATCTGTAGAAAGGCACCGGATTTCTGGCAGAAAAACATAAACTTTCATTGAAATTGAACCACTAATTGGAAGAAAAAAATAATGCCTATAATTTGAAATAGAGATAATAAATAAAACTTTTAACTATTCCTTTTCATGACGTAGTCTCTTATAATAAATGAATGAAATGAAGGTAATATTAATTATGGTAACTTACTGATAAACCAGATTGACCAATGTTAATATTGACTGAGAGATTTTTATATATACAAATATTGGCTTTATTTTCTTCTTCCAATGCATTAAGTAATTACTTAAACGATATTAAATAATAGACAAAATATTTAAAAAAAGGATATTTATTCAGTGGATATACTAAAGAAATTACATAACACTTTTCTTAATCGATTTCACCTGTTTAGAATGTTGCAGTTGTCAAACCATAATAACATCAAAAAATCCTTTAAATTCGTCGGGAAAGTATTGAGTTAGTTATTTTGCATATGTCATTTATTTTTTTCTCGCTTATTGATATTTTATGAGCAGACGCCTTGTTTAATGATTCTACTGGATCCACTAATGATTACAGAAGCAAAAACGCAGCTTCAATGAAGCGATCTATAAACTCAGAACATGTCAAGTACCTTTATGGCTTGATCTCTACTCAAAGCTTCCTAGATCTTAAATGTGGTTGTCTTATATAACAACTTTCAGGTTTTCTTAGAGGATCTTTGCCACGGCAATTTAAAACCGAGTAAGTCTTTTGTAGTGACGAATTTAACGAAAAAAAACACTTTTTTCTCTATATTTCGTGTGTGCGTGTGCGTGCGTGTGTGTGTGTGTGTGTGTGTATGTGTGTGTGTGTACACTTATATATTTTATTTAAGAGCAGAGATTTTATTATTGAGAATAAAAAACGAGAAAACAAGGGTAAAAATCAAAAAACCGCAGATACATTCGATCTCTATATAAAAAGAACCATAATTATACTCTTTGTACCTTCACCCTGTCCAAAGGAAGTAAATGACAATAGGCCCGGCAAGTAGCGGGTGTATCTATAATATAAACAAAACCTGTTGCATCGAAAGCAAATATATACACTACACATTTATTACATACATTATAGTACAGTCACAGAGTTTAGTAATCTGTCACCTATTGTTGTATGTAATCTGATTTTGGAACATCGAAATTTTGAGATATTAAAATTTGAGGTCCTGGGAAGTTCTTCTTACCAGTTCCACGGGCATACGTGCATATATACGTGGGTAAACCTGGAATATATTTTAAACGAACTAACTGATCAAAATCGGACTTGCAGCATTGAAGAAAACTTTACTGAACTTAGAAGTGGTACGAAAAAATTATAATTTTGTAAAATCTCAGAAATATAAAAACATTCCACATAATCTATAATATGCCAAACAAAACGATTACAAAATCAAATCTCGTTCGAAATCTATTAATTTTTTTGAGAGATATTGTTATAAGGAACTTTTCAAAATGTGTTTGTTTTTGATATTTGTCATTGCCGTGCCAAGGCGTATGAGAAACCGTACGCCTTGGCACTGTCATGATTCACCGGTAAAGCTGTAGGCCAACAGTTGCCCAACTTTCAATTGAGTTGGCCGGATCGGCCAGATGTGCGGGTTCCCATAACAATATGTCACCAGACCCACTTAGAACTATTAACGTTCCAGTCTGTAAACTAAAATTTATAAACTTACAGTCGGGGGCATATAAACAATTTATAATAGTATAAACAATAAGAGGTGGTTATATTTTAGAAGCAGTAAAACTGCATTTACATTTTTCTTTTGTTCATTCGATTAGAATTAAAACCGTTCTAAACACTCGCAAATAATTATCTGTACATTTTCAAAATATTTTTTGAACGTCAACTTTAATTCGTTAACTTTTTTAAGTGTTCATTGTCCGGCTATTACTATTTTTAACGGTGCGGGGTCGAAAATCAAAACATACTAAATTACGAGTTAAAAAACTCTCATAGAAGATTTCTCAAGACAGACCAACCCGCTGACTGATCGCTCGAAGGAGAGCGATTCGTCACTCGCGACGTTGGATCGTGTCACTCGACTACAGATTCTTGCGCCAAACTTCCTGCAGGATGTCGTCTATTCCACCAGAAAACGAAAACTTTTGCCAGTTTCTTTATCTTCCTTAAAGCGGTCGTTTTAGATCTTGAGGCTATATCGTTGTAATATTTTTTTTTTCCCAAAAAATAGCGCAATAAAAGTTCATCGATAACAACTATAATCGTCTAACATGTTTGCGTGAGATATTTGTTAGAGTTAAACTTAGATAAAAAACCTCTAGATATAGAATTAAGGTAACGGGACGCATTGGCAAATATTGCTTATCCAGGTTCTGTCTGATTCATTCACTTGTCACATTTACGTAAAATAGTGTTATGATGCCGCCTCATTGTGCTTATAATGTATAAAAACCACAATAAAAAAGTAGTAAAAGTGATGGAATTACATTCTTTTTTATTTTATATATCACATTATTACGAGGGGTACGCCAGAAGTAACTAGATACACTTTACTCAATAATTTGATACTGGCAAGTTCTACACTATCTTAAATAGTGTCATTTAGTGATAAATTTAAAAAACGGAACATATTTTAATACGAATATTTTTTCTTTAAAACATTTATTTTTGTATAAAACTGTATGATTACAAAAAATGTTTCATCCCTTTTTCAATTTTGATCCTCAATTTTGAATTTTTGATTACTACTTAGATGTTCATGATTTTTCACAAGCAATAGTATTTAATTAGTTCGTCCTATACTTTTTTATTATATCCATATAATCATAATATATACAATATATATTACGATACAGTACAACTTTGTATATTGCATTTGAATACCCATTCTCGATTTATTAATGACCATAAGGCGAACAAAAAATGGATGGAAATATAAGAATGGGTGAAAGAGGAGACAGAGAAAATAGCGCTCGAACAAAATGCAGCACTGTCTGTTAGTCATATTTTTAAAATGCTGACATTGTGACTAGCAAATGGATTACTGTGCACTCTAGAAATACGCATTCCCGAGAGGAAAGAAGCTGAAATTCTGAACAATAGTGTTGTGAATGCTTTAGTTTCGTACCATACTTATTTAACTTGTTCTGATATAAATAAGTATAGAGAATTATGTATTTATGAGTAGGTCAAAATTATTTTCTATTTAATAAGTTGTTTAGAAATTAAATAAAATACAATCTATCACTTAATAATTAGTGTTTTTTTAGGCTTAATAGAAAAAGATTTGTTAATTTAGAACATAACGAACAAGACTACATAAATGTTGTCTGCCAATCTAGCTCTACTTTTTCTCCAAATTTACTAGCTACGTCTTAAGTGTGAGATTTGCTGTTTGCGTTTTTGTCTATATATTATTTTCTTAATTATATTTTACAAAAGCTGTTCAATAACAGTTCGCTGGCGGAATTGATGCAAAAATATTTTTTTCCTATTCACAAAATTAAAAAAAAAATTACTCGTGTTAAAGAGAAATTTAAAAAAAAACTTACCAAAACGCCTAACTACTGAATACGGAATGTTGCATACGGAACTGCATGATGCACTTTGGTGAAGTTAATATTGAAACAACACTTTTGGAGCATGGAATTTGTAACGGCGATGGGCCGCAACCTGTAGTATGCTTTTGTGCATAAATATATTTATATATATATATATATATATAGTTATTGCATTCAATTAAGAGAACGATGTCAATACGCAACGAGTAAACGATTTCTAGCTGCTCCACATTGCTAATAATGCAAAGGGGTTAAAAAAAAGTGTAAACAAAATTCAAGAACTCTCGTAGACTTTTTACACAATGGTTTCTCTAAGAAAAGCGTTTTAAAACCAATTTTATTTTTGTCCATATTGTAAATATAAATATTTGTCTGTTATATGTGCTCAAATTCAATTCGTTTCGCATTTATTAAAAAGAAATTCAATCACTCTGACAATAAAGAAAACACAATAGCAATATAAATGGAAGAATTCACATTGGACCGTGACCTCTGAGGTATTAGATTCCAACTCATCGATAAAGCTTTGCCTTGGAAAAATAAATATTTACAAATTCACTCAACAAAATATTGTTAAGGAGACCGAACACCGTAACGAGATATCGGGTTTATTTGTTTAATGCGGTACCCTAAAAAAATGAGCAATATTGACATAAGTGAGTGATTGGAATCCGTGATTTTCTTAAATACATTCTGGGTTCGGCAGAGAGTCCACAAATATTTGTCGACCTTTATTCGCGAAATCTTGGACAGCACTTGGGCACTTTCCTTTATCTATTCGCAAGCATTCAAATACAAGTTTCTATAAAAAAGTATTCTTTAGTCTTTTCCCGGGGTCACCCCACGAACTGTAAGTGATTAATTTTAAGTAAATTTATACCTATGCACAAAAAGTGTTTGGTATATTCCTAATTAGCAAATGGCATGTAAAAAGATTGGACACCTACAAACACCTCGACCGTCACTTGTCTACAGAAATGAATGGTGCAAGCCATTGTATAAGAAATACCAAGGCTTGAAATCTATATTACGACGACTCGCAGTGTCGCTAGTACTTTGAAAGCACAGGTGGCTACGACATTCACCGCCGTGAAGGTCGGCGCGACGTGGAGTCAACCCCCATAAGAGATGACTGATGGTCGTTGACGATAGTCAGCATTATCGTAACGACTGTTGGTGAATGAAATTGATGGCAAAACGACTGCATAATGTGACGTGTCTTTCAAAGCCTTGTCTTAATTGTAACCAAAAAAACTTAAATATTTATGTATAAAGAATAATAAGTGTATAAAAAGAAATGTTCATCAGTTGTCTATGTGGTGTGTAACTATGAATATGAATTAAGATGTGTTCAATAAATCAAATAATAAATGAATCGATTTTTATTTAATACTGCATATCTCTGATCGTTGTGAATTGTTTTCACGAAAAATTTTCCCTTGTAATTTTATATGCTCTATGAATAAAGGCTTTGACATATAATCAATTCTGCACAAAAATTGGATAAAAAATGCAATATTAAACAAACAATATTCCGTTTCTTTTTAATATCCGATACATTAAAAAAACACTAGATGTATCTTAATAAGCGCTTTTAAGAAAAAAAATACGAGGAGGCTATAGAACTTCACTCGTTTTACTATCATTAATCAATCATTTCGTGTAAAACCTTTATTTACCCGTGTTTGTAAAAGAGATACGTATTTATATTACATTGACATATATCATAATGTATTGCGGTTAATTAAATATACGTCTCCATTTTAATTTTATACTCGTTTTTTGCAAAAATTGGAACACTGTATTTTTTTAAATTGTTAAATTAAATCACGAACATATCTTTTTACATGACTTATAAGTAAAATTGTAAAATTAAAGTGCAAAATGCACAATAGAGTCCACCTTTTGTTGTTTATCTAACGATACAAATTTTCATGTTTTCAGCGTTTGAAGAACCAGCTTTTGCCCGCGACTCCTACCGCTTGGACATATAATTAATAAGTCAATTTCTGTGTCTCATCTTGCTACAATCTTGGATCCCTCTATTTTGCAGTCGTGCTATCGGTCTTGATTTTGATATTGGTCCCACTTTCGATATTGATTGCGGTGTTTTGTAAAATTATGGCACAGGAACACATTAGCGGGAGGTATAAAATATCATGCCTATAATCGAGAAAATATTCTATCTATGCGCTAAACATGTAAGCCCATTGAACGGTTTATGTATATTTGAGTTATGAACAACTAAACATCGTCATTAAGTATCACATTTGCAATATTGTAATAATAGGACAAAGCATTGATAATAGACGCAAGGTAAAAAACCTTATCGTCCGTTTTAATTTACTGTAAGGTTGTTTTTATTAAACCAATACTATTAATCATACATTTATCATCGGATAAATATCCCTCTTAATCGACATTCCACTCTCTAACACTGTTCCTTTTCTAAACATAGCAAACGATAAGAATTGCCTATAAAATAAAATAAAATAAAATAAAATTAATGACTTTTAAATGTTTTAATTACAAGGAATCAAACAGTATAACAAACAAAAAAAAATTAATATTAATCAATATTTTATGTGACAATAAATTCTGTTCTTTTTAGTTTCATTCAGGTTTTTGTCAGGAACTGAATATAGAAGGGATTTCGCTTCTTCATGTTTTCGAAGACGTTTCCATACACAAAATAACGGAAGCGAAACATTGGGCAAGAAGCTAATTAAATTATAGTCTTCAGTTTGATTCACAAAAAAACTTAAATTACACTCCGAAACAAATATATTTTCTTAATCAACGTCCCAAAGAAACCTCAATAACGACAGCCATATCAATTTTAAGATCTATATTTCGCACCCTCTAAGAGGTTTCGTTAAAAAAAAAAATGTCTATTTGCTTATTTGTTTTAAGAAGAAATTTTACGAATTTTCGAGTCGAAATATCTGTTTACTATTCAAACTTTGAACTCCGTTTTCCATCTTCAGTGGTTAGATTTCGTAATTTCTTTCCTTACGTCTTGTTCACGCCCTAAAAGAAACCTTTATTCAATATTTTCCCAGATCGACCAAGTGCTTGATGAATCAATGGATCAGCGATTCAGGATATTTCTTTTTATATGTATTTAGAAGATTTAAAGTTAATTTTAAAACGGTACTTAAAGGTTAGGCGTCGTTCAAATTTAGCAATATTGAATGTTTTTATTACATAAAACTGAGAGTTCTAAATATTACAATAGATTGTTTTTTTAAATCTTCATCAAAAAAGGTTGATAAGGTCCAAGGATAAGTGAAAAAGGAAGTAGAAACCTCAAACTACTTATTCTCTGAATATATATGGTTTACAAATAAACAAGTTGGTTTATCTCTTAAACTAACTTTGCTCATTGTATTATAGTTTCAAAAGTTATAATATTTGAGTTTTAATTAAAAATTATTCTTTTGCCAATAAATTCTGTACTATCTAAAGATTGCTTACAATATCGCACCAGCATATTCCTTTGTAGAGGGACGAAGTAAATTGAAAAAAAATATTCCTCGAACTTTGCTTATGAGTAAAAAGAAAATTATTCTCTACCACATCAACATGACATACTGGTCGGCACTTAATCAGACAAATACTGATCAGACCACTGATCAGATAAATGACGTATCAGTATCGATGTCCTATAACATCGAAATTGATACATCATCCGATTTTCTCGTATTAAAATAAAAAAAAAACTCACATCCCTATAATCTCGTTTCGTGTAACAATGGAGACGTATGAGCTCTTTTCTATAAGTACGCCAAAATAAGAGGCCCATTTTCCTTGCAGACAGGATCAAAGTAAACAATAACGAGACGTAAACGCCGGAGCTCGGAGTAGACCGTTTGGGGACACCCTCATGCTGTTCCCGACGCGCGGGAAGAGCTCCCGTTTGAAGCGCGGGAGGAGCCCAGCGCTAGAAGACATTAACTCGCGCTTCAGAATGTGATTTCTATGCGTGAAACTCGCTCGGATTAAGTTGAGAAGGGGTGTATTAAGTTTCGTGGAGGTCTTATTGAGGTGCTGAGCTGTTGAATTGGGGTTCCTCGATGCTTCGCAATGATCGTGGTTTTTTATAACTTTGATTGAATCATAATCCTTTTTTCTTTATAGAAATTTCTAAACTCGATAAATTACTCTATTTTAATACTAATACTTTTCTCTTGAAAACTATTTATCACCTGTGGGTTGTAATAAATTTTATCAACCCATTAACTAAGGACAACTTGACCTATAAAAAACTTAAATACGACGTCGTTGACTAGCCAAACGCTCCCATACTGCGGTAATTTTGAGACTTTAACTATCGTCGCAAAAAGTGTTAGTGTGTATTTATGCGAAAGGCAAAACTTTTAATTTCAGTACAAGTTGTGTGTTTCATTATCATTGTTCGATTTTTTAACGAACCTTTGTAGCTGAGCTGTTTATATTTTAATCTCTTCCAATAACTCCTTTAGTAATTACCGAGGACAGAATTGGGACACTCTCAATTCTGCCTTATTTAAAATTCGTCTTTATGTTTCCTAACAATGAAGACAAATTGTAAATAGTTGCAACCTGTCTTAACATGCCCGTCTCGACAATTTCAAATTTTACGAGTTACATGATGAATTTTATCTTGATCATAAATATCGAAACAAAGTCTAAAGTTGCACGACAGCCTTTGAAATATTGTCGCTAATAAGGTGGCGTTTCAAAATAAGGCGAGGTTTCAAAATATTTTTGAATTTCATTAATGCCTTGTACCGAAACTGCGGAAATGAAACGTTTAAAAGAGCGCCTTGGTGTGTACCTGCATATCACATACCTTTTTCTCAAAATTATGATATTTTTGCATAGATTTGCAAGCATTTAATCAAAGTTTAAAATCAAGTGTTTCGAATTATAATTATCTTTTTTTAGGACCAAAGTACAAAATCGTTACCTCATACGACGCAACACATTTTGAATAACCAAATTTCAAGATCTATTTTAGATTACGTTGAAAAGACTTTTTTAAGAGTAAGTATTAGAAAATGGCCGTCCTCATACCTTGACGTTTGTTTGATAATAAAAAAAACATTTATTTAAACCAAAATATACATTGTTAGATTAAATTTCTTTTTGTTTTCTTTACATGCTACGAATCACGGTAGGGTTAATTATGTCTTTCGTTCGATCGTCTGTCCATCAAAATATCATAATGTTATACGTTACTTCAATAAAAATTCCTCGGCTATGTTACAATTACCATAGAGAAACGAGAAGTAGGCTTATTACAATATATATTAATGTATTTCATTTACGAAAAATAATATAAAATGCAACTTATTTTTAGTCTCCGTTATTTTTTTTTTAGAAACTTAACTTTCTTTTTATATTTTATCTTTTCAAAATAAGTCAGTAGTTTGTACCATTTTTGCTTTTACATTAAGAAACAGAAATAGGACATAATACACTTTTACACACATCGATTTACAATATGGTATTATTTTTTTCATGGATATCCCAATACAAATATTAAGTTACAATCGTAGAATTGCTGAAGCCAATGAACCCGTTCTGTGCCTTATTGAACTGCAGCATAACCAGCTCGTAAGTCACTATCGCCCCGACGACCTAAAAGCAGACAAAAGACGACAGATGAATATTAAAATTGGTTTAAGGGTTCCCGAATGCCGTAAACAATGAGCCGTGAGATAATTTATTTAAAATATGTTACCTACTTTACGAAAAAAAATCGGAAAAACCATTGACTCTGCAGGCAATCCCTAAAACATTCTGTTAATATTTAGCGATGTGTTTTTCAACTCCTTGAGTTCATTAATATAGCTTCTTATAAGTTTTTGAGCTTATAAAGTTCAAAAATTCTGAATAAGAACAACCCTGTGACCCACCTGAATCTGCCTGGTATTTTCGAGCTCACAAGCCGACATATAGACATGACTCAAAAAATAATCAAAGTACATTCCAAGGAGCCTAGAACGTAGTAAGTCATACGAAAACTCAATTTTAGAAAACGGGGTGGAAAACGCTAATTCACCAATTTTTGAAAATTATTTAATATTCTTAGAGCGAAATTAAGAGTACACAATTTAAAGTGACTTAAGAAAATTCGCGTTACCTTTCAGATTGTAATGTTATATATATTACGCACACACACACACACACAAACACACATACATTCACACGCACACGCGCATGCGCACGCACACGCACGCACGCACACACACATGTGTGTGTGCCTGTGTGTAATATGTTGTTTATTAAAACAAAAACCAAAGTTGTTGCTCTGTAAAGATATTTTTTTTTTATGGAACAAAAAACCATATAACAAATGACTTAAAAACACAACTTGCTTCTAAAATTAGTATTATGTACTAATCTGTAAATATAAACAACATTAAAAGCTATAGCTTCGAATAATATTGTACAGTCTGAAATATTTATCTTAAAAAAACCATAATGTGTTTTTGTTTAAAGCTAGAGGATCTCACACGCATATATATATGCTTTCGTGCGTGTGTGTATGAAAAAGCATTAAAATTATTAGTTTTGGAAGATACAATCGATAAAACATACGTGTAATTGTTTTCTTTCGTGCCTAAGGCCATTCAAATAGTTTAACAACGTAAGACATACGGCTTACGTCATTATTTTATGATTTTATTATAGTTTTTAATAATCCTGAAAGCACGCTATGCAATCGCACGTTTCATGTTCTAATGCTATCTTCGCAATTAATAATAGATTGAAAAGCTTTTCCACCATCTTCTTTTGAATCCGTTTTTAATAAAAAGTTATTTTTAAAATTGATTTTGCGTACCACGTCCTATACTCAACGGTTGTTGAAAGGGTTAAAAAGGTGGAAGAAGTCCTAAATGTATATTAATGTATTATGAAAAACTGCTTAACATCGATGCGCAACTCAGCAGCGACAATATAGGAATCTCATGATATTGGTATTTATTGTAGCAAACAAACGATATATACCTAAAATATTTCACGTCAAACCCCAAATTTACATCCACCGTAGAATATCCAAATTATGAGATACTTTTTTGTTCATTAATCTTCACGCGTGCACAATAAAGATTTATCAACACCTTTATGATCTTCCATAAAATGACATGGTAAATAACGCTAAGTATTATTAACATACCTTCAATAACATTTTACGAGTGACGTAAAAAAAATTTAATCCGCTAAAAGCGACCGTCGTGTAGCTTAGCTGTCGATGGAACCGCTGAACCTACGGTGAACGGATAAATGCATATTTATAAGTCATATTAGCGAAAATTTGTAATATTTCATTGTGCAACAATGTTTAAGTACTTAATAGAAGAATTTCATAGTACTTATTGAGTATACGTATGTTATTTGTAATATTTGCAGTTATTTCAGTGTCGCTTGATTTTAAACTGAGTGGGTATAGACATTAATTTTAATCTGTCAGACTGTAACTGCGTTTGTGAGTTCACTTCGAAACGCGTCAAAGAAAAAGTATTGTGACAGATAGAAAGATATTATAATAATCACTAATTAATAACACTGATGATCTCACAATTGGTGCGCAAATACCAAAACAATCAATCACATCAATGCTGTATGCAGAAGCGGGCACGTCGAACAGCTCGTATATCGGATACTGCGCCGTGGAGTTGACATCGGCCGCGAGCAACGACACCGACAGCGCCCGCAGCACCAGGAACAGGAACGAGTAGGTGTAGTACACGCCGTGTTCGACACCGTGCAGCACTCTAAGAAAATGAACCCGTACAAAAAAAACTTGACGAGCGAACGTTTCTATATATAATATTTCGAATATTTGAGGAGAAAACACGTATTAAAACGGTTAGAATGTAACAAAGACAAGTATGAGGTTGTCCATTTATTATATATTGTAAATATTAAAACGAATTTCGTGAAGAGAGGATTAAACTTGTTTTATTGTTTCTTGCAAGGGGTGGGGTGGAGTCTTCATGGTTATTACGTAAATTAGTAAAAATTGGTTGAGTCACGAATATAATTTCAAAAAGCGCGTGCTCTCCGCAGCACTACAGATGCATGTAAAATCCATGGCAACATTCCCGCGCCGCTCGGTAAAAAATCTCAGTACTTCGCATCGGAAAGGATTTGAAACTGTATGGATCTGATTCCGAAATTGAAAAGACCAGGCTTTAAGTGTATATTCAAGACGAGATCAAGAAGTGACATGCCACGTCAGCAATAATGTCGACGTTGTTGAATGTTCGGACGTCGACTACGCGGTGGTGTCACGAACAATGTCATAATGAGGCACTAATGAGGCATAATGAGGAACCAACCACAATAGAGATGTTCCAGTAGCTGATCCACTTGCTAAGTAGTTGTTGAGCCCATGGACTTATTATAACCATACTGATATTGTAAATGTGATAGCGTCTCCGTTTGTCTATTACGTTTCCTTATCTAAACTTTTGAGCCGATTTTGAAGAAATTTGCCATAGAGGTAGTTCAACATCAGAGTGAGAACTTAAGTCAGTTTTTCTTGTTCGTGTGTCTACACGTTTTTTCATAACTCAACTATAAACAAATTTAGGTCTATCTGTATGTGATTAAAATTAAAAGAGGTGTATATAATGCATTATGTAAAGCTCAACTAAGCAATTTTCATTTCATTGGAATATTACGAAGTACACGATTATTTTTTTGCTTCTTAAATCATAGTCAGAATAATAATTGATGCAGGAATAATTAAGTTCTACTTTATTACTTTTTTGGTATTCTACTGTATATATAGTGTTATATCGCGGAAATTCATTATTACCCATTTGCCTGCGACACGTAATAACATGCAGCATGCAACCCACCGCCGTCCCTCGAATCTATTCTTCCATTACGAATTCCTATCCAACAAATTGAATATTGATTCGATAGGATTGACAAATATTGACAACCTAAGCAACTGTTCACATTTTACTTATCTCAGTCCGCTAAATTATTAAGTTGTTATTTCCACTTACGTTTCATTACCTTCTGGGTATTTCCCAAGAAAATTTGGATTGTATATTGACATCATATAATAGATCTATACGTGTTTTGTAGTGCCTAGAATTTTATTTTATTACTTTCGCAATACGAGTGCTAAAAAATACTTAAAGGCTCAAACAACGTTTTTACGTGATTTGATTGATTGGAAAACAATGATTTATGGATTCAATCACCAAATGAAGAATTTTCAATACATTTTTTCAAACAGTCTACAATGAACTAGGTATATCCTTGAATCGATATAATATTACAGTACTAAAAGAACTTACTGAAACCTGCATTCGTTTAGAAGACGTCAAATTAAAAAAATATCCTAATCAAAATGATATCTCTATTTCGACATTTCTCTTCTAGTTCTTTATTAGACATTAGAGTAAAAGTTAAACGTCTGTCCGTTTGTTTTTCACTTATGCTTGCACCGCTGGGTCGAATATTTAGCAACTCCATTGTACATACGCGTACGGCCAGCTTGCATTATACATTTCGCGTGTCGTCCGTCGACGAGAGCCTCTACAGCAATACTTGAGCGCGCGCGCACTTCGTGTCGGTCGGGATGAGAAGGGCTTGTGCATTTACCTATCGATTAAATATGACTGTATTCGATACTTATATACCTATTCCCCCTGAAGCACTGTATATTATCAATTCCTTTGTAAGAAAAAATTTATTTGATTATTAATTTTAATGCCTATATTGTTGTTTTCGGAATCGAGCTTTCAGAGCTTTCTGATAAAGTGTGCTACTCATATGAAAGAAATGGCTTTCAAATAGTTTAATTCTAGAGATTCCTCTATTTATTGTGTGTCCATATAATAATTGTCTGTGTAATTGTAATCGTCTGTATTCTTATATTTATGAGTCTATTACTTCAGGTGTAATTCAGAAATCATCAACTACTTGCAAACGTGAATAGATTTTCTTTAAATTAGAATTAATTACTTTTAACCAGTTATGTATTCGAGTCAGTTCATTGCGACCCTGACTTAATCTATTCTAATATAAATCTACAGCACCTATCTGTACATTCTTTCTTTTTCGCGAAATTTTGTGATTAATATGTTTTATGATTTACTGACCCCAATTCTTTTATTTTCAAAATTTATTTCTGTCCTTTTATAAATTAACAAAGGCTTAACCGATCGTGATGGATATTGGTAGACAATCAGAACATGTGATTACGCAAATCATAGGCTACTGTGTATCTGTATGTCTGTCTGTATGTATGTCTATATGTTTCTTATAACTTATGAATAATTTGAAGGGTCTCGATGAAAACGGTATACAGTCTAAACATCTTATTTCGCGCATAATATATCTCTGTGTGTATGTTCTTCTATAATTTAAGAAAGGTTTGACCAATATTGATTAAAATTGGTGTACCGTCCAAACATTTTATTGTGTAAATGACAGGTTACTGTCTCTCTTTGTCTGTATCTCAGTCTATCTATATATTTTCTTACAAAATTTAAAACGGTTCTTTCGATTTTTATAAAAAAAAATGTGTATAGTCAGAACACGTGCTTTACAAAATGATAAGTTACTCTATATATGTCTGTCTGCATGTTTTTTATATCTTAAAAACTGTTTGAAATTGGTGTACAGTTAGAATATGTAATTGTACAAATGATAGACTCATTTGATTTACATACATCTATCGATAACCATTAAAAATAAACCTTTTTTTTTCTTAAGTAGTCATATATTTGGTATGTATATACGATATTAAAGTGGTGAGATGTATCTTTCACAATCAGGTGGGCGGAGTAGGATTATGTAATATATAAAATGAGTGTGTGCTTCGTCCGGTTTTTTTTTTGATTTTGAGTACCTAAGTGAATGGGAAAGGTTCTGATAAAGGTAACTAGCAATCTTATCTGACGTTGTCTGTATATTTTTTATTATTGAAGAGAATTATTGAACTGATTCTATAATAAGACGTTCCCTAAGTAAAATAGACTATCGATATATTGCTTTGACTTTGTTAGGTATTATACATTCTAAAATTTCTTCCACTCGTAGAAAGCTATGCTATCACCGAGTAATATAGTGTAAATTTTATTTTGGTACTAATATTTGCCCCGGCTTCATCCTATTTGGAATTGTGACCGGTAAAGGAATGGAACGAGATCATGATCGGAAATCGGAATAAGAAGAGATCAGAATCAAGAGCGGGAACGAGAGCGAAAATCAGAATTGGAATCTATTTAAATCGAAACAGGGTTCGGAATCAGAAACGGGACCACGATCGGAATCACAATTGAGACAAATTCGCATCGAATATAGGACCGGTATCGGAATAGTGAAAAGGATCATGATTAAGATTGTAATCGGTCATTACATAAGAGGAGGGAATTCATTATCTCTAAGCGAGCGATAGCAAATTAATGAAATAAGAACGGAACTTACTCTTCCAATTTTTCCGGATTACATTGATGCTGTCCGTAGTAACCTTGACTGAAATATTAGAAGTGAAAGTAAAATTAACACAAAAAAGAAAATGTAATTTTATTCAATTTTATTTTATTATTATTTATTTAATTTAAAATTAGTTTTCAATCACGACTCACTTGAGGATGTTGAACAGTTGCAAGCATATGAAGAATAAGTTGGTAAAGAAGGACACCAGTATCACAGCGCTGACTCTAGAATCGATGAGCCGCACCATCTGCACCAAGTACGAGTATTCCACCCTCAGGCGACCCCATTCGGTGCTCTCCTGCGTCATGTCAAAGATCTTTCAAGCTGTACTATGCGTACGACATAGCCGAGGATATTGCTGTTCCGGGATAATGTCGCTCTTATACAGCACGACACGATATCATACTATAGACATAGAAATGAGTAAAAGTGATTATGTACCATAATATATACGAAAAAAACTAAGTGTGCCCCCTTGAGGGGCGGAGACCCCCGCCAGGAGCGAGGTTTTTTTTATATATAAATAATATAAAGTACAGGAATAACATCAAAGATTTCATTTAATTTTTTTTTAATTTTCATTTTTAATAAATTAGATATAAAATAGTGAATTATAAATTGTATGACAAATTCTAAGTAATAGATTTTAAGAGATGGAGAGAGAAAGAGAGAGAGAGAGAGAGAAAGTTGCACGAAGAGGGCATAACGCTATTTCTTTATGTTACTATTTCTACCAGTTAACGCCTACCGTAAGCTGCATTAAGGAACTTTGTTTCAAATGTTATTTTTTTTTACATAGAAAAAAATGCAAGTGTCATTTTTATAGTAACGGCAACCAGGGGTTCTTCTACGCTGGTTTTAAAATTTCAGCTAATGATTGATTGTAATATATAATTCAAAAACTTTTACATATATATATATTTCAAATATTTCATATACATTTCAAATATATTTCGTATGTATTTCAAAAACTTTTCCGATGTGTTTATACTTGTAAGTTTGCTTATCTCTGTACTTAATGTACAACATCCTAGTTCTAGAAATTTGTAAGGATCAATTTCTTAAATGCATCAGAAGTGTGCAACAACAAGAAGAAACAAACATTTACTACAATCTAAACTTCTATAGCATCATCCTTGCCAACATTTTCAAAGCATTTTAAAAAGTCATAAGTGATTGTGTGAAATCGGTCAAAGTAATGTCCGATTCTAATACTGTAACAACAATTTCTCTCGTAATAGAATTTAGTTGTTACTCTGGCGACTGCTATAATTTATAATGGGGTTAACTTTCCATTTAGCTTATTATTTCTATATATCCGTACCTTTTCCTTGTTAAGCGATATGACTCTGTTCAGGTCGTGGAAGTGGGCGCTGACGTATCTGCTCAACACTATGATGAAAACGTCCGTGAAACTCCACAGAAAAGTCGCTTGAATGCTTATGCACTGGAAGATGCAATATTGTTACATCTTATATACGTTTCAGTGATGTTACAGAAATGTGTTACATTAAAAAATATCCGTAACTCTTCTGCCCTTATTCAGTGTTTAATTTTTTTAATTTAATTTATGTATAAATAAATGTTCTGGTTTCATTAGAACAATTTGTCTTACACTACACGCGAAACCAACATTAAGAATATGTTAATAAACTATTAAATTTATATCCAATTAGTTTATTCAAAAAGGTATAAATTCAAATTTAATTTGTAGTAATTAAAATTATTACTTAAGCATATAAAATATAAATTTTGTTAATAATTATAATAATGTATATCAATATATTGTGGCAGTTGTACTAAATCTGTAAAAAACATTGCGTTTTAATGATAAAAAAGTAATAAGCACTGATTTGAAATACTAAATAACAACAATACATTTTATGAGCAGTATGTGGGCATCACCATTATTATCATCAATTCAATTTTTTCAATTATAAAAAAATTATAAGAAAACGTCATAATACAACCTATTGGTTGTCAAAGATTCTCGTATTAGCATACATAGGCAATAACCAAATAAAATTAAGAAGATGAAGACTGACAAAAGGCTTTTAAACACTCCTTATTCGAAAGAAATTAAATGGGAAAATTTATTATGCCTTAAAATGGAATCAAAATCTGTCATTTCATTTTCCGTCGTTTGTTGCTACACCCTTGGGAATTTCCATATTAAAACTGAGAGTTGCGGGACCGCTGCTTTGTCAAGATAACATTTGTTTTGATTAATATTTGATGAATAATTAAATCAAGTTATGTAAAACAATTAAAATTACAGAGTATGATTTAGCGAGTTAGGAACATAGTTAAGAATAAATGTAATTTATATTTAACTGTCAATATTGAAAAAGCATATTCTCAGAGCGCGAATAAGACAATATTGTGAATGGGAGGTCTAGGTTTTTGCATATTTATGAATATTGTTAAGTTACAACAAATATGACAAAGATTTCATTCGATGCCCAGCGATCGATTGAACGCTTTATGTAAAGTAAGCTAAAGTAAATATACAGGGATCCATGGTAGTCCCTACAACCAGGATGAAATAGGACATCAAAAATAAAATAAGAAATGCCTGATTACATCATTAGATGTCTCCTGAGCTAACGGACAAGTTTCGTTAATTTAGTTAACATTTTTGGTTAAAATAGACGATATGAAACGAATACCATAAGATTGGAACAGTAATGAAAATAGAAGAAGAAACAGAACCGAACTCACATGTTGTTATCTGATAGCACACATAAGTAAATAAAATAGTATGATTATTATTAACTGACTATAGTTAATGCATATATAATTTGTATATTGAAATGTCTGGGAAATGGATATTGAAAGAGAGCCAGACAGACGTTAGTAATAGTTACGGTTACGTTTAACCAAATTTATACATGGAAGAAGAATCTCTCTCGAATAAGAAGATTGATACATCTTTTAAATATTGATAATAGTTGGGTAACATTCTAAACAAAATAATTAATTTATAATTTAAAATCAGATCTTAGTCTGATTCACATTCTCGACACATATTTAAACTTCACGCGTTTGTGATGCAAATCGTCTCCTAAGTTTGTATACCTCGTCGTATACATTAGGCTGGGTTCGCGACCCGGCGCCCTTCATTGATTGCGGGGCCCTGCGGCCGTCCCTCGCCGACGTCGAGACGTGTAAGGGCTTCATCAAACTCATTTCTACCTTATGTCGGATTTAGACCCTCTTCGACCGTTTCATTACAGTGTGTCTATTAATGTCTATTAGTATTCAATTTGACATTTTTCCTGGTATTAAAAGAATTAAATTCAAACCTTACTCCTTTTCAAAAGAATCCGTGAGTTTTTCAATGTCTTAAAAATTTTAATCGACGAGATCATTATTGCTCTACTAAAATTAAACCGTTAAAGTTTTATATGCATATAGGTAATAAGTAAAAAGTAAAAAAAATATAAATATATAAAATATTGTTGGACATGCATTTCATCATAAACATAAAATTAAAATAATTTTCAAAATCATTTAAAATTATTTTCTATACTGTTAATTTGTTCTTGCTTTAATGTCGGATTATATTTTTTTAATAAATAGTATCAAAATTCATTTTATTTATATTACATTTAGTTACTTGTAAACTAAATACAACAATATCACAACTCGCCATAAATCATTTTGTATCACGTTACTCGAGCGAAGAACAGTTAATTAGTCATAATAATATTTTCTTTTCATCGAAACGTGGCCGCCCAAAGCCTTTTAATTAACATTTTCGAGTAAAACGAAGAAGTAAGTAAGTAAGAAATAAATAAATGTCCGAAACCCTTGACTGATTTTCTAACTCATATCCAAATCTATAAATCAGTAATTATCACTCGTTGTGACGACAAACGAAAACTTATTATTATATTATCGTCGATATTACACGGCTCATGTCAGTATAGCTAGATATCAGTCTGAAAGAAAATCTACTCACCTCGGACAATATCGCAATCCAGGTGTTATACTTAAAAAATCGGAACACGCATGCGTAGGAGTGGACGGCGAAACTCTCAAGAGGTGACGCTCTTTCGTGGCAGTTCATCGCATCTTTCCATGCGAACATCAAAGACAGGAGATGTTCCACTATAAAATTTGAACATTATGTACCTGCGTCTTACAAAAATGTAGAAGAGAGAATGCTAAAAAATATTAATTTTTTCATACAGTCTGATATAGAAAATGCAATGAAGTCAAAAAATAAAAATTTTTAAAGCACTATGAAACAAAAATTAAAAAACGGCAACATGAAATTTCACAATGCAAGTGTTTCGTATTAATTTTGTGTTTCACTTAGAAAAATACAAACGTTGAACTAGCTAGTGGCACCATTTCTTATGTAAATACGTAAGTATAAAATCACAAAAAATAATTAAAAATGTTACAAAACACGACTTTCTTCCCAAGTAACTAACTAAAAACCAAAAATAGGTTGTATTAGTTAATCTTTATATACAGTGCGAAAAGTCAATTTTCTACTCGCGGACTAAACATATAAATAAAATTATCGTTGTAGTCGGAAGACATGTTAGATTAGAAAGTTTACACTTTATTTGGTACTAGAATTTATCCCGACTTCGTATGAATCGGTACTATTATCGAAATTGAAAGCGGTGCAAAAAGCAAAGTCGAGGGCCAGGACTTGAGTTAGAAATTGAGAACGGGTGGAAACCGAGTGTGAGAATAAGTTAAGAAACTAGAGCGTAAAGGGGATCAAAGTTAAAAACGGTACCGGGACCAGAATTGGAACATGTCTCAAGTGGGCGGGAAGCTAGTGATATTTTCTATTTTAATTTAAAGTATTAGGGCGGGGAATATTTTTTTTTTTATTTCACAAGTAAAAAATTGCAGTAAAATCTCTTTAGTTATACTGTTTATGCATGGCCAGTTTTGATACCATTAAATATATATATGAAAAAAAATTAAAGTAAAAACGGTGTCTCGCCATTTTTCTACGATTTTTTTCTTCACCAAAATGAGTAAATCTAATGTATAAATTCGATAAATTTTAAAGTTACCTAGTGCAGTGTCAGTAAGAGTAGCATAAAACTAGTTTGAGCGTTTTTATTCCGGTAATTTTTATGTCAAAGATGAACTTAGCTCTGATCAACCTCTTACGAATAAATTCGACGCCATTTTCGAAAAGATAGAGCAATATCTGGGTTCTTACGACATAGCTGAAGAGCTGGAGATTGACTACAAAAATCTTGACACATTTGAAAAAAGTTGGATCCACAAAAAGTTCGATACTTGGATCCTACACGAGCTCATTGTAAGAAATATTAGGAATCGTGTGCTCATTTATGATTCTTTACTGAAATGTAATGAAACGGAACCGTTTTTAAAAAGATTTGACCACTGGTAATTTAAAATGGATTACTTTCGTTAAGTATGAGTGAAAAAGATCATGGTCAAAAGACATGCAAGCTCCACAGATTATAGCGAAACCCGGATTAACTCGCAATAACTTTATGGTGAGATTAGAAGGGCATTATTCATTACGAGTTTTTACCGCTGGGCAATTCGGATCTCTACTGCCAACAACTGATGAGACTAAAGCAAGAATAGAGAAAAATGGTCGGAATCGATCATCAGAAAGGGTGTGGTTTTTCAACATGATAACGCCAGACCACACACATTTTTAGCCACTCAGAAAATATTGAAAGAGTTTGGTTGAGAAGTGTTAATGAATCCATCATATAGCTTTAATTTTACGTCCTCAAATAATTCACCGGTTTTGGTCTCTTCATAATTTTTTAGATAGTGTTAGGTTAACGTCAAGAGAGGACTGTAAAAGCTACTTGTCGCAGTTTTTCGATCAGAAGTTCCAAAATTTCAACAGAAAAAAGATTATGTCACTACCTACAAAATGGCAACAAGTTGTTGAACAAAATGGTATACACATTATAATTAAATGTAAATAAAATATGAAAAAAAAAATATCTTGATTTTGTATGTGAAAAACGAAAAAACCTCATATGTTTAATAAGGTGTTTTATCAAGATCTTAGATAGTGATTTCACATTATTTCACTTTTCATTTTGAAAATATATTTTTTATATTTTCAAAATTTAGCATTTCTAAGCCATACTTAAGAAACGTGGTCTGAGATGGCATAGATTTTAAAATAATCGTTTATCAAAAAACACAAATTCAAATTGAAATAAAGAGAAATTCTACATTAAAAAGTCATTTATTCTTAGTTATTTAACAGTCTCAAAGTTGAACACAAATCAATATTTTCATAGAAATAATCAATAATAAAAAAGAATCAAAAATCCATCTCACCCTACCCCAGTGGGTAAGACGGCTTATCCCTTATAGGCAAGATGGCATATAAATGATAAACATGTAAAATCAATTTTATATTTAGTAAATATAATTATTTAGGTACAAACATTACATATAACTAGTTTTGCTGTTTTCGGCAATCCGATGCATTTCGCGTGACACCATTGGTGGAAAACTTGGTATTAAAGCCAACATTCTCTAGCACAAGAATGACTTCAAAGCCCTAATCAATAAATAGAAGATAGCTCTTCGTTGTCCGTTGGAATTGCCTCTTCCTCATCACTAGAAGATGGCAAAACGACTCTTCTTTTCACGTTATGAGCAAATGTTCTCAAATTTGTTTTTTTACAACAACAATCTCTTTTTGTTGTACTATATCTGGTGAAGCACTTACCATTTCATATTTACCTTTTTCGTTTTAATTGCGAAGATTTTGGACCATAGTCCAAGTCCTACCATAGTAAAATTTGGCTTAGTTCGATTAATAGACTGAGGGATTTCTAACCCTGAAGGCCCTGGCTAAGAAAAGTCATTTGACACAGAATTGTCAAACTCTGACCGCTCAGCCTGGTTGTTCAAATCGAAAGTCGTATGTACTATTTGTTCTAAATCAACTTGGTCGTTTTGATGGAAGTTGTATGCATCTAAAGTCTGCAATCTATCACTGTCATCCTGCTGGACAGGGACAGATAAATCTCAAGGATAATTGTCCGTAACAGGGGGAAATATTCTTATTTAAAGGATAGATTCCACTAGCAGCAAATCTACTCTGACCATTCTTGACTGTGGGTGCTCAAAGATATGCTAGCTTAAATAGTTCAGCCACTTCAAAATGAGTAAAAATCCTTCCAAGGCAGTTTCTTATCAAAATATGTAGCTGTTTATTATAGAATGTATTAATTGAGCCAAAGGAAGTGACATCGAATGACTGCATTTTGTGGGTGCAGTACGATGAAAAACAAAATAGAATCACATGGTATTCGTTGGCATAGGTTAACATCTCAATTTTTTTGCTACTTGAGTGACTATCTAGAAGTAGTAAGGCCTTAGCTTCTTTCGACGGCTTTACATATTTAACAAAATGCACTGAAGAAAAGCTTCTTTATTCATCCAAACTTTTTCTTGGGTAAATCCAACAACATCTGTTGGACCACCATCTGTTAATTCTGCTTTCATATTTTTACGAGGGAAAATGAAATCTGGAGGTATGAAACCGGCAAGAGCTTTAACAAAGAAAACCGTTCTATAGTGGTGACCTCTTTCAGCGCATGTTAAGACTCCAAATAGTTTTCTACCCTTAGCCACAAAGACTTAATAACTTAAAAAACTTTTCACTTGAACTTTGTTAAAGCCTCATGCTCTGACAGCTGATGTAGTTTCGGAAACCCGAAGTGATATTGATGGGTTTCTTTTTCTGAATCCTCTTAACCAGTCTACACCTGCCATTTGACTCTCTGACGACAATCTCTAAGGAACGTTTTTAGCAACAGATATTTGATTGGAAAGTGTTCTCAAATCAGTTATTGTCATTCCAAAAAACGTACCTCTAACCGTTGTAAATGTTTAATTATTTGCTTTTCCAGATCTTTGGTAAAAGTAGTTTTATGGTCACCTAAATAAACTTTTGACGGTTTTCCTTTCATTTCTTACATTAGACATTTAACCAAAAAAAATTTTATACCTCAATTAATAGAAAAGCTAAAAAATTCCAATTAGTACACCTAATTTTAATTCTCATTAAATTTAGCTGCAAAAGTGCATCTGCACTTACCTTGTACATAATACACAAAGCATGTGATATTAGTTATAACTTTTTGAGAAAATTAGTGTATGTGTTGATGCCACTCGACGGTGAATCACAGAGAAATACCGACTGTGCCATTTCAGACCATATTCCCTATTTTAGTTTAACTCGCTCAGGTCTATAGTACTTACGTCAAAATAGAAAAAAGTGAGTTTGTCTTTGTTACATTATATATTTGGTTAAAAGATCGCAATGAAAACACAAATAAAAAAACATTGCAAAACAACGCCAAACTGGTCACTTACCTAGAGCCAATATCATTATGGTGATCGCTGTGAAATTGCATTTCCGTACTAGGCTGTCGTACTTCTGGCGCGGCAATAGATATTCTATAGAAGTGACTTTATTTACCAGTTCTGGCCAATCGAATGACAATCTCAACATCAACATCGTCGAAATGAAAGCTATTACACTGAACAAAACGCTTGCTAAAAAATATAAACAAACACTATTTACTTGATAAATATGTAGTACAAACTTTTAGTAACACAAAAACTTTATCACTTCTAAAGCTGTATGTTTTTAGTAATTCCCTTTATAGACTGGAGACCTTCAATAGTAAAAAATACTTCAGTTTTTGTCATTGTGTGGTTAATTAATACTGAAGCCGGCTGACCAGTTTCCAAAATGATAAAAAATTAACAGAGTATTAAAAATTAAATTATTATCGTTAAATATTTTAATTGCAGCATTTTAGGTAGTAGTTTTTGAATAGCATGGATTTAGCTCCTATCATGACAAGATAGAGCAGCTGCCCCTGTTAACACGATCTGACCTAAAAAAATCTGACTTGCCCCCCTAGACCAGAAGCTGGCCTATTGCTGCTATCATAATGGAGAAAACAGAAATTCATGTCATTACAACGTTTTTAGTGTTGAGAGGAAAATTATAACTTAATTCGAGCTAAGATTAACTTGTTTTATGAGGTTAATGTCCTTTATTGATCTCTGTCCGTAGGTGTATAAATCGGCATCGGAAAAGCGGGTGTCAATTCTGTAAAAACTTGAAATGATGAATAAATTCATAAAATCCTAATGAAAGATTCCATTTCAAACATTTTATCCAAACATTTACAACAAGTGTTTTTAAGATTCCACATGTATGTTTATATGAGAAAAAGCTCTGTGTTCGTCGGGTGCCGCTTTTTCTCGCAGTAGACCAACAGCGACGAATAATAGACGTTTTAAAAGCTTTCTACTCGTATTTTAAGTAACTTGTTTTGTAGTATTTGATGGTGTTGAAAAAGATATTGATACACCACTATGGGTCAGAAACCAAAAAACTGTCCAAAGAGTGGACTCAATGTGGTGAAACTTATTCAGGGTTGACTAAGATGAAATTATAGGCTAAGAAAATTATGGCGTTTAATTCATGGGATGCCTGAAGAGGACTATTAGGAAATTACCTCGGGAAAGCAATATTAGTAAAATAATAATAATAATATAAAGTCAATTTATTGCAAAAAATAAGCGATGAAATCAAAATAAAACGACGTGACTCGTCACAGAATAACGTTTAGTTCTTCTTTAAATTCAATTTCTTCGCAAATCTCAGAAAACAATTATCCGGACAGATGTATTCAATCATTTCTGTAGGGGAGGTTGCTATAAACAAACTTTTTAAAGTCTGAACAAATTCTTCCAAAAAAGTTATCTTAGTTTAGTGTATTGAGGTAAAATGGACTTATGTGGGAAAATAATTTGTTTTCGCGTTGTTTCTTGTTTTTTTGGAAAATTTTCAGATGGCCTTCGTAGAACTCGAGAAACAAACATGTAACGTATGAGAATAAATTAGTGAACAAAATGATTTTTTTTTCAATAAACCGAAAATATTTTATCAGTTTGTCTGTACTCACATATAAGATGATTGTTTAACTGTTATATATACTACGTATATATATATTACGTCATATGACAATGATTATATATATATATATATATGTAATACATAATTAAACATAAAATAATTGTGATAAATGAAGGGATAAAAAAATAAAAATCTACCGAGAAATGATCTACAAAATGGCACCGTGACTCACACAAATTGCTGAGCGTAATATTAGTGACGGCGAAGGAGTACAAGCACAAAACAGTCGTAACCGACTGGCTGACCACCGATGCCGCGTAGTAGACGCTGTACGGAGATTTGAAGGTGCACCTGCGGAAACATCAAAACTTATGAAACTTGACAAGGACCAGAATCCGGTCCTCTCACAATCTTCGAGGACGTTTCGGAGGGATATTTGAGCCTTTCTATAATACTATAACTTCACTGCCGCCCTCTTTATTAAGAAGCGTCTTCATCAAAGGAATATTGACAGCTTTTGTGTTAACAACATGTGGTGATAACCAAAGTATTTATAAATACTTAAATTGGTCAATAAAAAATTGAATTGTTGAACGTTAAAAAAATAGGCGAGATGTAGATATTTATTTGAAGTCCAGTCAAATTGGCCCAAAATGTAATTTAACTATGAAAATGAACTGGTTTTTTTTTGTTGTATAGTCACTTTGTTGCTAATTTGAAAATTAAGTGTGCTACACATGTTGTATGTTTGAGTTTTTTAATGAAACTGCGATAGACTTGTATTTTTTTGTAGCTTTTCCGAGGGGCAAACGAGCATACGAGCCACTAAAAAGTAGATGCTCATGATACGGAACCCTATATGACCAACATGTGTATCTACTGTTTTGTTATACATCTGTGATTTAGTACGCGTGATCAACTAGTTAGTTAATTTAATAAAATTATGTAGCGCGAAACAGTCTGGCTTTGAATCGGGAACAGAAGTTCGACTCTTGAGAGTTGATGATCGAACTTTGATTTTATCGGATTGTCACGTAACTCCACGGGCTGATGTTTCGTTCCACGTGCTTTTCACGCTCTACGAACAATGGAGTTGCTGGCTCTCTTCCCGCGCTTACAACGTCAGGGTGTTTCCCCATTCTTTCGGTATGCTATACCAACATCAGTTAGTATAGTCGATGTGTCATCTAATAAATTTTAAATAAATTTATCAAGAACTCATTTCTAATCAATTAAACCATCGAAACTTCACTTAATCATCTAAATCAGACTACGCAAATATCATACATAACTCATGATATTATCCATAAATTGTCCCTATATCAAGGATGTGTAAAAAACATGATAACATACATAATACGTGTAGTGAAATGTATATAAATTTATAAATAAACCTCATATTTAATATTTTCAGACAGCCAAATTAGGGCCAAATTTCTTGTGGCATAAGATGTACTGTGTACGTTTCCTTTATTTTTTTTTAATGAATGGTCAAGCGTGCCTTTAAACAACAACACATGACAATTTATGTGAACCGAAAGTCGTCTTTCTTACAATGGTTTTCTTTTCATTTACTTTTTTTATATACTTATAGAACAACGCGTTAGTCGAACTAGAGGTCCGAAACAAAAGACTTTTTTCTTATTATCGTTTCCAACGGTATAAGCTCGTCAAAGGAAATGAATTATACTGCGTTTCTATGAACTCTAAATATATTTTAGTATTTTTTTGTGGACTTAAGAATCCGTTTCAATCATCGTCTGCCCATAGACACGCACAACACGAGAAGAGTGCATTTCTGATCTCTTGAGTGGGAATAAGGTATCTAATGGAGAAGGAATGAGCTGTAGGACACGTGCTTGCGGCAATAAAGAGAGAAACGGGTGATAGAAAAAGTAATTCCCACCGGGACTCTCACTCACTGAACGAAAGATTCGTTACAATGGAAGCTTCATGTCTGTATTTTCTGAGAGTGTACTATCTCTATTAATTTAATATGTTATTAATAAACTAGTTTTATTTAATAAGCATTATTTGATAATACCTTTTTTACTGGGATAAGTTTATATTAAACAAAATACTCATA
The DNA here is from genome assembly GCA_005406025.1 of Eumeta japonica. NCBI lineage: Eukaryota > Metazoa > Arthropoda > Insecta > Lepidoptera > Psychidae > Eumeta > Eumeta japonica. The sequence continues at coordinate 68,197 of BGZK01000176.1, forward strand.
AATTAAACATTAATTGCTTCTGAAACATATTCTTAACTACTAAAAAGCATTCATTTAGTTATACAATGTACTCCAATTTGTATATACAATTAAAATAATTGTTAGCTGGGATATATAAAATAAATGCTTAAATTTAGATTATTTAATCTGTAAGTTATAAAATAATAGATATAATTGAAAAAACTAGTCATGTAGACCGCAGACTGTTGCAGACAATTTTGTTTAATTCCTTCAACATTATGTAATAATAATTTTGGATGTTTTGATTCCATTAAACATTCTCGGCCAGTTTGTCATTTTAGCACTTTTTTTAAATATGTTTTTTAAAGTTCCAACTTGCTTGTGTTATTTTTGTAATATTTAATTTGTAGTAATTTTTGCTTTTTTATAATAATACATGAAATATTTAAAGGAAATTTCATTTTTTTAGTTATTATTTCAAATTTATCTCATAATTTAACTGGGGCTTATTGTGGGCGTGTTCGCTCTGTGAACAAGAAATGGTGTCCAAAATTTTTGGAACATATTTTAATATTGAGCGAAAGAAATTTTGTTTTATTTATGTTATCAACAATGATCGACCTGAAAAAGGGTTTTACCATTTTAAAAAGTTGCAAAGACAAAAAAAGAAAACATCTAACGATTCTAATGATTAGATTGGGCAAAATTCGATTAGTTATTAATATTGTCAGAACGCAGTAATACAGAGATAAATCTATTGATTTCTGCATTCTGTCACACAATGAACTGATTCGTTACTTTTATCTGTATTTTGTTTAGTAGTTTTTTACAGCAACAGAGGGAATAATTTTAAAAATTGTGAGTGCGTGTGATGTTCATGCGCCATTCAAATAACACTGTTTTGTATAGAGTTGTGGTAGATTTTAATACTGAATTAAAAATCATAAATTAATATTAGGATTCAATTACATAAACCGAAATTAAAATTATAAATCAAAAAAAGCTCATTCCATATAATAAATGAAAGTATTCATTTTATGTCAATTATTAATGAAATCGTTATTAATAAACATCATTTTAAAATAGATATCACTTTATATAATAAATTAAGGAATTTCTTCTATGTCTATCCGGGAGGAGCTGTCAGCACAGATATTTATTGATAAAATAATTATTAATAAATATATCAGGGGTTAACATACAATACTGATCACTTTTAATTTAAATATTTGTAGTCTAGCGACATAATCAAAATTCTAATTATAAATGCGGAAATTAAAAATGCTAATTATAAATACTGAGCGTTATTTCAGTTCAAAAAAATTATACATCAAAAAATACTTAGCATTTCCACTTATTATATATTTATTTCCAAAGAAATGTTAACATAGATACATTTGCAAAACACCACCGTAGTTTATTATGTAAAAAAAAACTGTACTGTAAAAAACTGTAAATAATGTAATATTAAATATTCTCATTTATCGAAATACTAATGCGTTATCAAAAAATAAAAGTCAAAACTTATAAAATGCCAAATCCACCAGTTCTTGAATTATGTGAAAATCATCGTGAAAAAGAAATTAATCTCTCGAATATCTCTACGATAGCACTTTTGTAAGTCCTAAGTACTTTCTGAAAGTAAATGAGATCTTAGGTTTCAACAAGTCTTCAGATTTCTTATATTACATAATTTAACCACGAAGGTAAAACTTGAACCTTATTTAAATATATTTAAAAATTAAATTCATAGGAATCACTCGCACACATTGAAGATCCAGCCGCTATTGACACGTTCGAACTTCTTTATTTTCATCAGAGCAAAAATCCACTTTGTTTTAGAGATTCACAGTTTATACACCCGAATAGATCACTCGCTCTGCTGTCTGTCAATCTATTAAAACTTTATACTACAACCTATTGCGATTGTATCGGATATTGTTCCCCATGATGTTCTATATTTATAAACAAAAACATTTAAAATAACAACCATTCGCTTCAAAAGAGCTTAGACATCAAACTCAAGACAATCAGACAATTAAAAATGTCACCGAAGGCATCTCGATTCCCAAATGCATATTCTTGCGAAATACAGTAGAACGCAAGTTTCTTTGCCGCTATGAAATTAATTGCAGAAGGCGTCGCGTAGGCGTAAATTAGGAACACGGAGGAGAAGGAGGAGTGGTTGGGGATGCGCATCGCATCATTCGCAGACGATGCAGAGCTGCATAGATTCCTGTATTTTACTGAAAGCTTATAAAAAGATTCAGGATAAGCCCCTGCCAAACAACAACAGGAGAGTAATCCATCACATGTACGGAAATACGAACGTGTCCAGTTATAAAATGTAATAATTTTGATTGGTAAGTCCAGCGAGAGCATATTGTTATTACATATATTTAATTATTACAAAATATCATTACGAGCCACCTGCTTCGTCAAAGATTTTCCACAAAAATCGGCCGAAGTGGCTGTCGCACGCCTGCATCCAGGTTTCTTTAGCAATAGTGAAATTTTAATTGCTATAAATATTTCATCACCCCTACTCATTGCACCCATCACTCAATTAGTAGATGTTTAAACGATGGACGTCTGTGGTACCTTGCTACGTGCAAAATCCACACACGTGCCAAATGGGCTGGTCGTACTATTGTTAATATTGACAAATGATTTTTTTTTTATTTATTACAGATTCCTTTTTAACTAGATGCTCTTTTCTTCTTTTTTTTTCTGATCTTTATAGATTATTGTTCAAAATTAAAAGTCAAACATTACGTGAAACATTTTAAAACAAAAACACTTAGGAAGAAAACTTACGCAAAAACTGTCAATACTTTTTTAAATAATTTTCCAGCGAAACCTCATACAATGGAACGCGCGAAAAAAAGCGGTTTTCGTACCTCAATTTTATGAGCTAATCAAATAATATAGCTTTTATATTATCAAAAAATGAAAGGCATCGTGGGACATTCGGTCGTAACGAGGTTCCTTTGAATATATGTTATGTACTAATTTCCGCCCGCGATTCCGCCCGCGTGAACTTAGAATGAATTCCTTCATTTAGTATATCAACTGATTAGGCTCTCAATCAGAATGATGCCGATTTGTCTCACTCTCGAATTCGATCACAGTCTCACCTGTGATTTCAAACCCCATCTTGATTTGAATAGATTCCGATTCTGTTCCCGCTCTCGATCCTTGTCCCAGTTTCAAATCTGACTTCAATACTGTTTTTCAATCCGATTCCTGTTAAGCTATCAATTTTAATTTTAGTCCCATATTCGATTTGGACCTTATTACCGTTCTCGACTTCGATCCCTCCCAGTTTCGAATCTCGCTCCTGCTCCTTGTCTCGCTTACGACTTAGATTCTGTTCTGTTCCGATTTGGACGAAGCCTAGGCAAATGCTAATATCAAAGTAAAATTTAAGCTATATTGTAGCTATTGAAAAGTAAGACTGAAGTTATTTCTTTCAAACACAGGATTTTAATCGAACACAATCAAGCAAACGAAAGTTATAAATAAAGCTTGTTTTTTTTACTATCTAATTTATATATATTATAATAATAACATATTGAGAAAACACAATAATAAAAACTCAAACCAACTTAATAGCGCCCTACTTATGATAAGAGATATTCAATAAAAAGTGAGAATGAATATGTTGCCGGTAACTTTTATTAGATATTATTTTATTTTTCAACATAGTCGACTTTTAGCATAATAAACTTGGCTTATCTTTTTTGTAAGCTCAAAATTACTGTCTTAAAAACTCTTCATCTTGAGCACCTAAAAAATCCTATACTGAAGAGACTTCTGCTCCATCATCTTTAAATCTCTGTTCTTTTAGATACCCCTTCAAACTTGGAAATACATAGAAACTACTAGATGTAAGATTGGGTGAATATGGAAGATGCTCAAGTACTTCAGATCCAGCATCTCGAATTGGCGGACCTGTGTGCCGAGGCCTTATCTTGATGAAACAAAATAATTTTCCCTAGTTTGTCTCGCCGTTTCTATCTAATTTCGTTACGCAATTCTATTGTTTGTTCTGCCAACAAAGAGCCCGTAACAGTACTTTCACGGTCAAGACGTTGTATAATGATCACCTCTTTACTATTTCAGAAAAGTGAGGCCATGACATTACCTGCTGCAGAAGGACTGGTCTTAAATTTCTTAGGGGTTCGAGATTAGGGTCTACTTATACCAAATTTTCGTGAATTTTCCAATTTTTTTTACAAAATGTAGCATTTGCTTCTGAAGTATCATGTAAGTCTTGAATAACCCGTTATGCGATTAAATTTTTCAAGTACAGATATTTAATAACCGTGCGCAATACATTTTTTTTTCATTTTATAGTTACATTAGTACAGACTGCAAATGAAATACTTCCATCTTTAAAAAACAATATATAATCAATTTTTTTTTTCAATAACTTATTAATATTCCAGATTCACCGGGTTCCAACGAGATTGTACCTCATTCTCATTTTATAGTAAACGCCCCTCGTTCAAACTACTCCTGTGTAAAAATGAATTCATTATTATGAAAACAGGATTTTATCTAAACACGATAAAACCAACAAAAATCATGTGTATTTTTTTTCCATCTATAATAATCTGTTATCAAAGAAAAAACATTTTCAGATATATGGTTTTGATAAATTATTTCATTTTATTACTTTCAATCAAAGTCCTAAATATTGTAAATGATTTAAGAGGTTGATGTATAAATATATGTATTGATAAACTTAACTTTTTTTTTTGTGAACCTATTGGAATGAAATAAACACTAAATGTAAAGCGAAAAGCTCGCCACAATACATTAATTAAAATGGCATTCAAATCGGTTAAACAGTTTTTAATACCACCGTGCACAAATGCTCAGCCAAACAGACAAACACATGACAATGCTAAAAACTGTTCTTTTGGTCTCGGTAACCTTAGTACATGTATACACTTTTTTTTTGACAATATATTTCATATACAGATACGACTCGTTTTCTATTTTATTATATGTATAGATAAAATAACAGGCACAATGAAATAAATTAACAACCTTTAAGAGTAATCAAATAAAAAATAAAAGAATTATAAGGTTATATAGCCGGCCGCACAAGCTAATCATTGATCGAATCTCGACATTCACAAGCACTAACACTCATATGTAACAGAAAGAAACAGAAAGTTTATAGTAAATTTACGTATAAAGCTAATGAATCCACGACATACGGGTTCCGCTCCACATAGCTCAAACATCTAGCGTATGTTAGAAAGAGACAACAGGCAGACAGACAGAGAGGGGGGGAGAGAGGGAGAGGGAGAAAGAGAATGAATAGAAGGGGCACAACGCTTTTTTGTTAAAAGATGCCCCTATACAGGTTTATTAAATTTAAAATTTAACCATGTGCAAAGTATTTTTCGTTTTGAATTTGTTCACTAAGCTCCATTAATGTGATTTTCTATATACTCCAAATTCGTTAAAGTTAGAGAGGGCGGGACACCAAGTTAACTACTAATATTTGAGAAACTAATAAACCGCAGAATATAGACTTCAGAGAATAAACCGCTGATTAACCTTTAATTAATGTTCAAATATATATCTAACGACGCACACTTATCGTTTTTCCATACGGAAAGCGACCACTCTTTTATAACTTCACAATAAAATTGTATGACAGCTCACACAAGCACCCTTACAAAATAACGGAGTTATAAGCAACAGAGACAGACAGAAATGGCGATATTAGATATAATGGTTTCGTTTTTTTTTTCTTTGACCATAAAACCATAAAAAAAGGTGGACGGGCTATGTAATGCACCTTAAAAGTTAAATGCGACGTTATCTAAACTGAAAACACTACTGTACTCGTGCAATGTATAGTTTGTAAAATGCGATCTCGATAGTAAATGTATACGTATAAAGCTATCCTCGCTTGCCTCAATCGCTCCTTCGTGGGATGGCGCAGGCCCGTGACCGGGAACAGCCCGGCCCATCTGCACAGCGACATGGAGAGTCTCATTACTCTGTGGAATCCGCTTACTTCATTTGTGCCACCTCGACTGACGTTTCTTACTTTATTTTTACTCATCGCGCGCCCTACCGAACAAAACATCAATATTTTCTATTTCACTATTCAGTGAATCATAAAAAAAAAATAAAGACTAGGATCGATATATTCGAACACTGTAAGTTTTCATAACAAAGAAGTTCAATTATATACTGCATTCACTTTAGTACGTTTAAATAGAAATAATATGCCGACATATAAAACGTTTCACCAACCAAATCTGTTTTGTTCGAGAGTTGTTTTCAAACTTGTACGCTCAGTATCTAACGGCCACCGGTATGATTGATCGCTTTCTTATTCCGCCGCCTGTCTGTATTCCTACCCCCGTGTTCGTCCAACCCTCCCTCCAGTCAAATTGACGTAGAGGGGGGTGTAGTGTTTGCTTACGCCCCACCAACCGTTTGGTATTTTAACAAAGGTGACTCGTTCCGATGATTCGTTTTGTTATCGATGGCGCATCGACGGGTTATTGATGTTAGCGCAATATGACTGTTTATTTTCCATGTGCCCAACGTTAAAGTCATTATTGAATTTTTTTTGTTTTCGTATTTCCCAAGTCGTTTTTTTGGAAAAATATACATTTTACACATCACACCGATGTTGAACTCGGTAAAAATAGGACGGTAATAGATTTTTTTATATGTTGAAAAAGTTTAAACTCGTATGCTGAGGCACTGCGCATATGCAGATAGAGAGTATGCTGGTTGTAAAAGACCATAAAGTCAATTATGCTAACTTAAAATAATGTCATTGTATGTTGAATCAGATTTGACGTTTTATATCCAACTAGGCTACCTAAAACATACACGATATCGTAATCATTTTGATATAATAATGATTACGCTACGCTTTTTGACGTTTGAAAAGTGTCCAAAACTCGTCGTCGATTAAATTCTGAAAACAAACAATGAAAACAAATAAAACAATGCGGACGTGATGCCTACACTACGTACAATAATACTGTAGGTATCACGCCCGTATTGTTTAATGTCTACAAAGTTTTGTTTTATGTAAAATACGTATTTGATATTATCATTGTAACATGTATTTATAGGTCGTATTATATTCTCGTTCACTTGAGCTTAATATTGTCCGTAACAGTAATTGAGTAGCCGATCTGTTTTTAGGGCTTTATTTTAACATTGGCCACCGTTTCGAAACGCTAAATTAATTTCAATTTGATGAGTATGAGCGCTCTCTCAGCATCTAAATACACAATAAGTTCGTCCACAATTTAGATTGATAAGACTCGCCAAGTGTAAATTGCAAGCGCGCACCTATACTTCCATATCATTGCACAATAACGTTCGAGTCAAAAATATTTTCGTTTTTCTAATGAATAATCTCAAACTATTTAATTCGAAACCTCTTAACCTAAGAATTGAATGATTCAGGATCCACAGCGCAAGTCCAATCAACTCTTGGACAAATTTTGTTATTTGTTAGATCCTTATCTGCGATATGCATTTATATAAATGTTTTGTATGTCATTCAGTTCAGCAGGATTGAAAACCTAGTCATGAATAAATTGTAAAAAACTAGCAAAGAGCATGTCGGAGCGTACTCATTATAGGATTCCGAAGTTATTATTATAAAGAAATGCACAACAGATGAAAAAAGTACGTTATTACACTTTTTCAGATTTCCCGTACAGAATAGTTATAAGCACTTTAGTCGCTTAAAACTAGAAAAACAAGTAAATATGCCGACTATTTCTATTAAACCAATGTAAACTACAGTGCATCAGCAAAAAAGCGTATCTTCATGGCACTTACGTTCTTTTATTGAAAAGCGCAGTTTTTCGGCACTAACTCGAAAACAATACATCTGACCATATTAAAAATAATTTTCATCAAAATTACTTATTAAACGTTACGTCTGTTATTTTTTTTTTCATACTTTTTGGACATACAGTTTAGAAAATAAAAAGGGGGCACAATTTTTGCAACCTTGAAGTGTTTTTAAAAAAAACTGTCAAAGTATGTGTCACTGGTTGACGTTTGCTGAAAAAAAAATTGTACAGCTTCTGTTACATGTATGAAGTGCCCCTCGTAGAAATACTTATTTTTGTTATTTGACTACGGAAATAAATAGCAGCTTATACAAAATACGTATACCCCGAATTTCATCAATATACGTATTGTAGTTTTTGAGTAAAATGCCTGTGACACACGGACAGACGGACGGACGGACATGACGAAACTACGATTCCTTTTTTGCCATTTTGAAACCCTAATAAAAATTTGGGCAATGGTATAACCTTGCAATCCAACCGCGAAATTATTCATATTTTTTGGAAAACAATTTTTTTGAGCTCGGAAAGCATTAAATGATTTTCAACGGCAGCAAAAAATCAAAACTCACTTTTTTGTAACCTAAAGTAATAGGATTCATCTTTTAGCATCCAAATATCCATAACAATTACGAGAAATCACTGCTTCAAATACAAGCTCTTCAGGAAGAGCTGCATAGTAGCAGAAAAAGGACGTATGAATTACAACACCAGTTAGATTTGAGCAGATTGGACGAAACGATCAATTTATTACAACTCAATGTTGAGTAATACGGCACGGACTGACACGAAGAAAATATATAATACATTAATTTTAATAGTGCTAAAAAAAATTACCAAATATTATAAAATTAATAAGTTTATAAGACATTCTAAAAATATTATAAAACAAATGAATATTCGTAATAGAAAGATTAATTTTAAAATCAAAATTTAGAATTACTTAAATCCATGAAATGTGTGAACAAAAATTTAATGAAAAGTATTCTGAGTGTTAAAGTCTGCTGCAACAATTGCAACATTTGCAAAGCAATTTAATAGAATTAAAGGCACAGGTTGAGTCGCGCAATTTAAATTCAAAAGTGGATGTTATATTAAACTATGACATTATGCCGAAAGGAAGTTTGAATTGCACGAGTCCCAACAAGCAAAACAGATGAGCAATGCAGCCCACGACGATGCACCGCCCGCCAGCCGCTGCGCCTCGCCGCAGTCGGGACGCGTCTCCGGGCTGCGCGGCGGGCCAAGATATAATATATGTAGCTATGGGTTCGGGAAGTCGATAAGCTCTCGGCTCAGCCGGGAAAAACGCACTCAATACCTATATATCCTACATGCCGGTGGCTTCACATCGTAGAGAAAATTGTTAACCAATTTGCATTCGGATACCTTAATTATAATTTTAATTGATAGAAGGGAAAAGACTGACAAAAAAGATATAGTTAATTCTTAGTCAAAACTACATAGTATTGAAAATTTAAGTAAAATAATTTTGTTCGCTTTTCCATTCGGCCAAAGATTGTCTCAAAAAGAAAGTAATTATTGACATAAATTTAATTATTACTAAATTTATGTCGATTATTATTCCTTTTGAATTAATGTGTCGTCATTCTATTAAATTAATTTCATTGACACCAATAAAATCATTGGTAAATATGTTTTTTGACAAGAAGGTAGTATTTTCTTTCAAAATTTATTCTACAACAATTAGCGGAGTCGCTAAGGTATTTTATTATTAACCTGTCCAGTTCCATGGACAAACAATTATGTGCTTCTATTGAAGTATTTGACATTAATAATAATTTAACTTATTTTATAAGACAAAAGAGAATACCTCCTACAATTTTTCGACATTATTCGAAAATTACAATAATTCGAAAATTTTACGAGCATATGAGACTCAACCCATAATGGGTGAGCGAAAAAATGCTAATAATAAAAAATATACACTCAATTTGGTGCATTAAAATGTACAGGGAATATCATGTAAGGAAATGGAAATTCAATTATTCATAAAATATAATGATATTCACATGTTTTATAAAACAGAACAATGGCTTAGTGGTCACCAGTTCATGTTTAACTTCAGTATGCACCAAGTAGCAAGTTTGTTCAACAGAGAAAAAGCTATACATGGCGACTCTCTAATAATAGTTACGACGATATAAAATACAAAGAACGTCCTAATATTGTACGACTATCTCTTGAGAGAACTATTGAAATGGCTTGCATAGAATTAGAGCAGCTTATTGTGTTAAGCGCATTCAGACCGCCAAAGTCATCGTATGACACTTTCAAAAAAGTTATGGATGATATTTTGTACAAAATAGGTGATAATGATGACTTTATTGCTGTTAGCGGAGATGTTAATATGATTAATAAAATATTGCAAAATTCTTGTCTGTGCACTACAATTCAATCCTTATTTCAATGTTATCATTTAAAGAATTTACATTTGGAATCGACCAAGTTCAAAGCTACTTCGCCATGCTTTCTCGATAATATATCCACGAATGTTAAAGCAGAATTTTAGTCGGTTATAAATACATTATCATCTGACCATTATGGACAGCTAGTTACGTTTGAAATAAATTCTAAAAAAAACATAAAATCAAAATCGTGCCAATGAACACTAGCCGTCTTGAGCAGTTTAGATATAACGTACTAAACAAAATTGTCTAACTTGTCATATTACAACGACCCTAATAAATTATATGGTTCTCTGTTTACTATAAACAAGTCTGAATGCAGCAATGTTTTAGAACAGAAAATATTAATGTTAATTATACTTTATCGTTTAGTGATTGGGCGACAGTGGGCATTCAAAATAGCAGGCATAGATTATATGCACTTTATGAGGAAAATTCGTATAAAAATTTGATTAATTTTGTCAAAATATGTAAAGAAATTATTCCAAGATATTTAAGCGTGTATGTGCAGCCACAAAATGTATGTTTGTCGGTAATAAAACAAAAATAGCAGTGATACGATAAAAACTACTTGGAATATAATCAATTGTGAAACTGGAAAAATACACACTATCATACAGAATTTCAATTAAAAATTGATGATAAAATTTTAAAGAAAGTCAAATAAATTGCTTTTGCTTTTGAAAAATTTTTTGCTAGCATTCCAGTTTCAACTACACAATCTCTAAAATGATCGCCCACTCTCACTGAATCACTGTTGACTACAACTCATGTTAACTACAATGACGTTGTTAACACATTCAAGTGTATAAAAATGAAAAGAAACTGCTGATCTTGATGGCCTTTCTGTAAAAATAATATATTCAGTAATACACTGCATTGCTCCATGCTTAGTAATGATTTTTAATGATTACGTTGATTGTGGTGTGTTTCCAGGTCTAATGAAGCAAAGTTATTACATTATTTAAATCCAGTAGCATATCTGACCCTTCTTAATATAGACCGATATCAATACTCATAAGACACTCAGTAAAATTTTTAAAAAAGCTTATTTTAAATCAAATATTGCGGTATTTTTATAATAATAATTTAATGAACGTTAAACAATTCGGATTCACAAAGGGTCGCTCAACAACTGAAGCCGATGTTGAGCTTATTCACCAGATTTTTGATACCTGGGAGGATTCACGGTATTCAATCGGTATCTTTTGTGATTTATCCAAGGCTCTCCTTGGATAAATCACAATTGCATTTTGCACAGGTTGCATTCATCACAACACATGTGATGTGGTGAGAGGTCGTCGGGATCTACATACAATGTCACCCACATTCACAGTCGCAGTCACAAGAATTCGGCGACTTATAGATGAAAGCTACGCGAGACTAGTTTATTTCAGTTTTTCAAAGTCTCTTGTCCTATAGAATTTTGTTATGGGGTTACGCAGCTGATGTTAACACACTTTTAGTGCAGCAGAAGCGAGCTATTCATGCGTTTTATTATTTTAGACCAATGGCATGCCTCGGAAAAAAAATTAAGGAAATTAATATTTTAACTTTAGCATCACAATACATATATGAAAATCTAGTATATGTCAATAGATATATAGAATCGTCCAAAAAAAGGAGCGACATCCATAACATTAACACTAGATATAACAACGATCTGGCTGCTCATAAAACCCGTCTCAGCAAAGTTAATAAATCGTTTAAGGGGCAATGTGTGCGCTTTTATAATAAGATCCTAGCTGAAATAAAAAATTTGCCATTTTGTGAATTTAAATGTTCGTTAAAAGAAAGTTATATGGCAAGGACTATTAAACTCTGTCTGAATATGATAATGAAAAAAACACATAAGGATTGAACTGCTGTGATATCAGGTTGCTTCATCTTATTACTGAGTGTTGTACTAAACTATTAATTATTCAGTATTTTATATCCATAAGTAAAAAAGAACAAACTTTGAGTTACTTGCCCATTCTCCTCATGGTGAATCAGCATTTGGAATGGATGTTAATTTTAAGATCGAAAACAGTTGTTCATGACGCTTTTCAAGCATAATTTCTACCTACAAATAAAGATAATTTTGATTTGATTCGATTTGAAATAAAAGTAAAACGATTTCAACAACAATATATTTAAATCGATTTCAAAGACACTTAAGACGTTCAACGTGACTTTAAGGGCAAAATTTATTTTAATATGACATAGTTATAATTGATAAAAAAACCCAATTAAAAAGTATTTTTATGTAATAATTAAATGAAACTTATTACACAAAAAAAACACTTATTTGTTATTTTTCGCTGACGATAACTCTTGAAAAAAAAAATGATTTTAGCCAAGTTTAGAGCAGTATTGTTAGGAATAAAATACTGCCCTGGTGAATCGTTGAAGCACTAGCCGGCTATCTACAGTTAAGAATTGATTCAGCCGGAATCTCTATTGTGATTAAATTCAATTTGATAAATTCTCGTCTCATCCTCTGCTCTGCGTTTATTAAAATTTCCTTCAACGCGCCCATATAAATATTATTTTAAATTATATAACATCGTAACGAGATCGTCTACATTGGCACACATCTCTGAAGAGCCTTGAACTTTTCAAATGTTCTAGGACGCTCCGCGATTGAACGGATGGCACGAAGGAATTCAAGAGTTGAACACGAAAAAAATCGAGATATTAATTAAGTTTTATATAAGGTTCGTAGTTTGTTATTGTAAATTCTTAACATTAACTAGAACAAATAATAGACATGAATTTAAAATATATAGAAAACCCACGTGCACAGATACTTCGATACCCATTTCTTCTTGTCACCCATGGCAACACAAATTGGCGGCTTATAAATTAATAATACATCGGTCATTCACCATACCCCCTTAATAATCATAATTTCTCATTAGAATTAAATACCATTTACAGTATAGCATTGGCAAACGGATATAGTGAAAAATGTATTGATGGACTCATTAATAAAAAACAAAAAAGTATTATAAAGAAAAGTATCTGTCCGACACAATCAAAAGACCAAAAGAAATATATAGCTAGTTTGACATATTTTGTTACAATTTCGGAGAAAATTTCAATATTATTAAAAAAAACATAATATTTATACGGCCTTTAAAACAAATAACAATTTGAAAACTTTATGTAACAATAAAGATAAATTACACAATAATAAAAAATCTGGAATTTATAAATTAACTTGTGATGACTGTAAATCGATATATATATAGGACAAACCGGACGTTGTTTTGAAAAAAGATACAAAGAACATATTTCGGCCTTTAGAAATAATAAATCAGACAGATCCCATTTTGCTAAACATCTATTAGAAACCGGTCATAAGCTTAATAACGATCACAAATTCGATGTTTTGCATGTGTGTGAGAAGGGGTTACGTTTGAATGTTTTGGAATCCTTCGAAATTTTAAAACATAAAGATAATAATAATATGCTCAACGACCAAATCGACGTTTATAAATCGCCATTATTGGACGCTTGCCTGTAACTATTTGGGTAATGATGGTGATGGTTAGTCTGTGACATTTGACAGGCATGTCTATCGGTGGTGGTCTGTGGCTGCCTTAAGAATGTTTTCGTCGCTCTTTGACCATTGCATGACAGCGGCCTGTCTAACTAGGTTGTGTTGGTTGTTTTAACGCTCCTTGCACCCTGGTGGATGTGACTGTCGGCAATTTCCTGAGGATGTGCCTGGTTGGCATGAAACGTACGTAGAATTAACAATTTAACGGTTGGCGGAATAAGATAATTATAAAAAATAAATAACACTTGCTTAGGTGTTCGATATCTGTCAATCCTCTGGAATCAATATTCAATCATTTGGATAGAGATTCGTAGTCGAGGGGCGGATTCGAGGGTCAGCGGTGGGTTGCATGCTGCATGTTAATACATGTTGCAGGCAAGCGTCAGCTTTAAGGTGGTCGCAGCAATAAATAAACGGAACGATTGGCAAACATTAGATATATACCGATATCAATATCGATATCGACAAATATCGATACTGTGCTGTGGCCAACTTAGCTACAGAAAGAAAATGGGCAGGTTTGACCGGTAACAGACGATATCCCTACAGAATGCAAACGTGAAGTAACAACATCCGCTGTTGTATTTCGTTCAGTGAGCGAAAGTTACGGTCGCCCACTCCCATCGATATCCCATTCCATCCTAAAAGGTCGGCAACGCTCTAGTCCCTTCTCTCGTAGCTCGCATACTCACTTGCCCCTCCTGATACCATTGAAAGGCCCGCATTAAAATTTTATAAATGTATATAGAACGTCCGATACGGATTTTTTTGGAGGCAATAGTGACTAGAACCTTTACATTTAATAACGCTATCGAATAGTTAAGACACGAATTTGATGGTACTACTTTTAGCCCCAAGATCACGTACGTATGAAATTAGTATTGCGAGGTTGTAGGGTAAGACGGGCCAGAGACGTGTGACGTACACACGTGAATAAAGTACATGGTTTGTGAACCTACAAGGATTGTAGGTTAGCCACTTTGTGAAACTCAACTGTTGTATTTATTAATAAATTAAAGTAAATTAATGAATTTGCAAAATACCTAAGTTTATGCGGGATGTTTGGGACAGTGTGCCGACGTGGTGTCTGTTTCTGGTGGTTTTCGACAACGCATTATTATATCACCAATAATGGCTTGTACATAATCTAAAGTCGTATGTTTTAAATGGATAAATATCGGGTTTAGTGATAACTCATATTAGCAGATGTGAACGAAAAAGTCGCTAAGGTTGGGTTGACGACAGTCTTAAATTTGTAATATTGCATATCCTGCCAATTATATAGGTTGTATCTTGCAGTGGCAATGAAAAATAATAATATTCTATACTTTTCATTTTTTTAGTAGAAGGAAAAGCAATTAACGAGGTCGGTTAGGTTGATAGACAAATTGAGCGTTGAAATTTTCCAATATCATAGAACGTTACGCGTAAAGGTGACAAGGATTATAGGAAAGAATTCCATGAGATTAACTAGAGATTTAAAAACGATTTTAATATAAAGTAATACAAAGTATGGCAAAAACAAACTACATTGATAATTTGTTGTTCATAATTAATTATTTTTTAAATAGCCTTGCATATTTTTAATAAGTTTACCGTCGAGATTTCGTCCTAAAAGTATTTATCATTAAAGTTTAAGTAACAGCATGACAATATGTAGAAATAAATGCAAATTAACGTTTAATTTTATATTAGCTCATGATATTTTTTTATTCATTTTTATACCTTATTGTATTTTCTCATAAAAATGCTTGCAACAAAAATACCCAAATGAGTACTGTTTTCACGCAGGACACTAGAGTCCATACTGTGATCAAAAACTATTACACATCCGGTTATGTTAGTTCTCATAAAAGAGTTGGCTCGTTAAATGAAACTCGGTTGGCGTTTGGCCAACTAAATGAAATAAAAAGTCGCTTTTCAGCAAAACGGTTTCGGGTTAATTTGCCAAACAACGCTTTGCAACTTAAATTTTCATATCTTTGGCGTTTCGGTTGTATTTCATATTACATTTCGTCTATAAAAAATAAGAGACGATATGTGCCAAGACATGAAACTCTGTCTAGTATAAGATACGCAGTTAGTTAATATAAAAATTTTATTGTCTTCATTATATTAGAGAATTTAATTTGTTATTTAATTAGCCCTAAACACTTAAAGCTACATTCAATCACTTTGTTTATAAACAGTAAAATAGTGTTTGTCTTTGTTTAAGCAGTTCGTTAGCTGATTTCAGCATCTGCACCTTGGCTACTGAATAAGCATCCCCTTCAACGGTCCTGCACTGATTACAACTGATTGCACCTCATTAGCATTTTCAGGTCTTCGCTCCATTGAGTAGGAGCCTTCCACGCCGTGACCTCGGCTTTATGGTTGCCACCAACAACCATTTTCCTTAAGTGTTATTGCACAATTTTTTTATTAAAATATTTCCTCGTTCGATTTCTATACACATGCTTAAGACCGTGTTCAGGACATGTGGAGGAGTTTGATTCGGTCTTCTATTTCTAAATATGTATATTTTTTGAGTTGTTTTCAGTTCGAAATAACTTTCGGCGTCTTCCTTTGGGGTCAACCATTTTCCATTTTTTTTATTTAATAGCGGACTGTACACATAGAATCTTTTAGCAACTGAACAATACGCGACCATTATCTTATCATCAACACACGTCCCTACAAACATTTGACGGTAACTCGAACAGTTTTGCAACGCAATTATTATCCAAATCATTTAATGTGCGTACAGTAATCGGCGACTTTCGCTCCCCCGGGCGGCGGATCATCAAAGCAACATAATAGATTGATCACCGGGACACGCGCGGAGCTGAACAGCCGGCTAATCCGTCCGGGGGCTTTGATCTTTACATCAAAGCACTTCATGTGAGAACGAATTCAAGGGGCCAACTCAAAGGAGCTAATTCGTTGAAACAACTTAAGCTACCAATTAATTAACGATGATTTGCTTTGTGCACGGCGTAATTTGAAATTTCCGAAGGCGGAAAGAATGAGCCCTCACTTCGTATATGTAAGTATTGATTTTATGTCTTTCGAAAGGAAACAGACCAAGAATGATGATGGCCGAAGAACTTTCGTTACGTAGCGATTACTTTCCCACCTTAAGGTTCTACCGGATTCAGAATCCGCCCAAGAGTAATTTGACAGAATGAGTTCTCGACCTAAGTCCGATTAAATTAGTCGCTCTACATTAAGTGTAAACTTAAGTTCTACCTCAAGCGGTAGGTTTTGGACGTTGTCACCACACTGCGACGATGATTATTAGTAATCATCAACCATCAACCTGCTATCGTGGAAGTCTTAAGATCTAAGCCCATCTGTAATGAAAAGATTATGAGAGGGTGATGTGACAGTTTTATCAAATTTTTCATTCCATAGTCCTACAGAAAAACCCGCAACATTATATATCTTTTATGTGTAAGCCATTATCGCCAAAATAATGAACCATAAATACAATAAAAAATAATAATTTATTTTTAACGCACATTTGGTAGTAAAAAATTGATCCTTATATCAAAATAAATACTTTTATCGCATCTAGTGTTTAAAGTGGATAAATTTTGTGTTTGGACAAATATTTGAATAGGTATGACGATAGACAAGCAAGTGTGCGATATTATGGTGCGGTTCGGCGGCAGAGTCAGACCATAAAGGTAGCAGGCATACATTTGAGCACGCAATGTTTTTCTCACGGCCAGTCCAATGTGGCTTGCTCACGCGTTTCTAAATCGCAAAATCTGCATGTTTATGCAGACCGAAATAAATCGTTTAAAATAGTTTATAGGAGTATATTGCAGTAGCTACCTATAACTTTTGCTTTACCATCAAACATCATATACATTCGTACCTATCTATCCTTACAAAATATAGCGTTTACAATACCTATAATACCTATTAGTGAGATCATCATAAGAAATACTTAGTTTCAATTAACATACATTACACATATTAATTGTTCGAACACTTATAACTGGAGAATAGCTGAACCGATTTTCATTTTTAATTTGTTAGATTTGTCTCCGTTCCGAATAGCAAAATAACAGAAAAACATTGAAAAATTGATAAAAAAATAAAATGCTTTCTATCGTCATTATCACAATTTTCCATGACCACGCGAGCAAAACCGCGGTGCGCAGCTAGTATTACATACATAAACATTGAATTGAGATACTTTCTCAAGCAAACAATGAATCTCATTTGCGCTCCTTCAACTGTTGTTTTTTCTACAAACGCTGAAATAATATTTAACCGTAAGTTTGATTAGAACTTCAGATGTAATGCCTCCGGCTTCAAATATTGAAGATTCTTATAGTTATTATATTCCATCTACGCTCTTAGCACTTTGAAATTTTAAACCGTTGAAATAATATCTGAATTGTGTGGATACAACTATGATGTTTCTAACTTCACTTATTTGAAAACCTGCATACGATTCGAAGGTCGTGAGCTCGATCTTGAGCTTATGCAAATGAGGTTTTCCGACATTATTCAAGGATACTATTAGATAAAGGTCAATGGAAACAAATCGTGGATACCCACACGTCGTGAGTAGGTGAAAACTTAAACCTGTTTTGTGCGAAACCCGTACACAACGATAGACTCGCGGCCTGCAGCCCGAGGCAAGTGGCAATGCGTTTTCTATAAACGCCGACGCGTTGTCGTTACGAACGTTCGTCTACAAAATTTTAAATTTCTAGTCTCTAGACCACGTGACATGTCGTTAGCTAACATCGATCCCGTGCAATTATCATTACGTTCTACAAAAAGTTTACGACAATAGAAAGCCACTTTTCTAGGCGGAATATGGATGAGTGCCACGCGTATCAACTCCATATGAGCAAAGACGCCTTTAGCGCATAGATATTATAAGAATTACGTTCAATCAAAGGTCTCTATACGACGTTTAATGTTTATAACTTAAAATATTTTAAAATTTACAAACCAAATTTCACTCCAGATTTACCAATTAGGAATTTATTTAAAAATAAATGATTAAATGTTAAAGTTGGGTATAAATTTTCAAGTTGGTAAAGCGTGATATCATTACCATCTACTCTGATTCGACTGAAATAATCAAATTTTAATTACTAACAATTACTCAAAATTGTAGTTTTCATTCATATTTTTGACGTCTACAAAATCAACGATTTTCATACATGTTTTAATTCATTTTTACCCCCTTACAGAATGATTTGTTTAAATCGTTTATTAAATATAATTTCAAAGGAGGTGCTTTTTTAAATTAGTTATTTCTGTTTTTATTTCTTCTTATCAAACTTCAAAATCTACATGGTTAAAATAAATTATTTAAACCATGAACCAGTATTGAATCGAGGTTCCTTTTAACTGGCTATCATCAACATCATCATATCATCATCTGTTGTATGCATACGTTTTTTTCATCACATTCCTCAAATAATTGTAATGGGACCTTAGAATATATTATTATAAACTTCAAAGTAAAAGAGTATATCAAAAAAGCTCTTTACGTGTTAATTTTCATTTTACAACATTATAAAAATCAATACGAAACTTCATTTTTCAAAATTCGCACCGTTGCTCTAATAAAGGCCCGCTCCGCCATAAATCTCCGTTCCTCGTATATTTCGGGCGAGCACCACAGCGGTTATTTATTTTCACGTGTCGTATGCCAGTCCATCTGACCCGGAGTACGATGAAAATGTTTTAACCTTTCAATGTGGCTGAAAAAAGGCGCTTTTTAAATAATACAAGTAGAATCAGAGCTTAGTATAAGCACGGTCGGGTGAATGACACAGTTGTTTGTAACTTAAGTGTGCCTCTTGAAGGAATATCTGTTAGTTATTTCAATTTTTATCCAAATACGTCCCTTATTTTCGAACTCCATTAGCGCTGAAAAGACTGTCGTATCAGAGAAATGAATTTCTACAGCCCTTACATGAAGCGATGACGATTCACCATGACTCTTCCCAGTCCTATTTTAGTCTCGATCTTTAAAAGCGCAACAACAAGAGACCATGACGTGACTTAAAACCATAGTCACGAAATTCTAGACAAAACTAACAGGTAAACAGACGAAAATTCTATAAATTATTATTTTAGGTTCTATTGTCATTGTCTTTACAATAAAGACCTTCTGTATTTTTTTTTTTAAACATTTTGCATGTACAGATCCTTTGTTCGTCTCGACTAGCCTGACTGTCGTCAGATCAAACATTTGTAGGTTTGCATCCACAATCATTTCAAATTTTAATTCACGTTTTTTAGGATTACATGCCAAAATGGTATACTGAATCTGACCAAATTTTCTGAATTGCAATATTTTTATACTGACTGCATCACCGCCTGGAAATCGCATGAATTTATTTAAATTCAATTCTATTG
The DNA here is from genome assembly GCA_005406025.1 of Eumeta japonica. Classification (NCBI taxonomy): domain Eukaryota; kingdom Metazoa; phylum Arthropoda; class Insecta; order Lepidoptera; family Psychidae; genus Eumeta; species Eumeta japonica. The sequence goes on from BGZK01000176.1 coordinate 88,374, forward strand.
TAGTGCAGATACAGATAATAAAAATAAAGTTGTAAGGTTTTTCTTATTTACAATAATTTATTATTAACAAACAAATTAGCATAGCATTACAATTGGTGTTTGTTTGAATTCATTGCGTGATAAAATTTTAAGAATGTATTCTTAAAATTGCAAACCATAAATATTTTATGACGTTTTCCCCTTAAGAATCCATTTTTATATGAGGCGCACGGTATGGAAATTTTATGGGGAGTATAAAATACAAGTGTTAACTTAAAGCGTTACGTTTTTTTTTATACGTATTCGATGTCTAGTACTATTTTTAACCCAGCGTTCAGTGGTGGCGTGCCCGAGCGGTCTAAGGGTGATGATGGTTTAATGATAGTTTAATGATGGTTTAATTATGGTTTAATGGTGGTTTAATGATGGTTTAATGATGGCTTAATGATAGTTTAATGATAGTTTAATGATGGTTTAATGATGCTTTAATGATGGTTTAAGGCTGCGTTTAAAGTCCAACGCTGTCAGATTTTGTTTTCATTTAAATCTATAAAAATGTTTTCAATAATTTATAACATTATTATAACCAAAAATAGGAAGTAATATTTCATACAATGGTATTTAATATTGTATTTGGATATCGACTATTTATTCGATAAGTGTGAATTACGACTGCAGAAATTTTTATTTAGGCGTGCAATTTCCACAAACTTGTAACAGCCTTTTATGTAACATTTTTTATTTGCAATATTTTATCGTATCAATGACAATAAAAGTATGAACATGCTTTCACTATTATAAAATATGCATTTATTTATTGCCTTCCCTTGTATATTCAGTAAAAATCGCACTTTAAAAGTAAACTCCAGTTTCGCGTCGATGCTGACACACACAATTTATTAATTTAAGTATTTATTTATTTATCATTCTTTTGATTTTCATAAAATCTTGGTGCTAGTGTGCACACAACTGATCAATCAAAACAAAACAGCATTTGTTTTTCATTTCGTCAGTATATTTGTACTACTGAATTCAAATACTCAACCGATCTTAAAAATTATTTGAATTATAGAAAACTATATTATTCATGAATAGAATTGACCACAAACATTTCTCTTTGGCTTTAGCTGAATATTTGCATTTTTAAACCAATTTTAAAAGCTCTTTCGATTATAGAAAACTATAGTATACACAGAAAAATAGAGCATAAATTTCATATTGATATTGGAAATCATGGAACAAAACTATGAACGATAATAAAATCAGAATTGAAAGCGGCACGAGTAGCAAGGCAGCGATGACAAAATATGAATCTAAAGGAGAACCAGGACCGAAATCGAGAACGAAACCGGGGTAGAATTAGAATCTTGGGTCGGGATTAGAATCAAGAACGTGGTCGGTATTGAAATCAGACGCAATACCGAAATCGTAATCCAAAGCGGGACAGGTATTCAGAATGAAAGCAAAAACAATTGTTGAAAAAGACGAAGGAGTTCTACCTTCACGTTGGTGAGCTCACGGGCGTGTAGTTAATTAAAATTAAAAAAAAACCTGCTAGAATTTTTTATTTTTACACGAGCTGTATCCTTGCACTCTTGAAAATTTAAACCGATTTCAATGAAAGTAAACAAAAGGTCATTAGAACATAAACAAAAGGTCATTAGAACATAAACACCACACGATTGCTCCCTGCGGCATGTGCGCAGACGACGTACAAATCATTTTAATAGTGCATGTCCCGGATGCGGAAGTCTATTAAATGTGAGGGCGGGTCCGCTACATTAAAATCTTTTCAGGCGACAAAGCCAGTTCAGCTGTGCGACCCAGTTTCAGCGATAACAAGTCCTGTGAAAATACTCAGTCATTGTAAATTATACCGTCGGCTCTACGCAAGCAGGTTTTATATAATCAATAATTTTATTTAATGAAAGATTCGATTCGAAGGAATTACTTATATTTTGGGAAATTTCACAATATTGCAATTGAAAAACTGTTTTTTTTCCATTGGATCATACATATAATTCGTCTATAATTTTCCATCGACAGGGTGTTAAGAATAACAAATATATTGTGGTAGCACTTCAGTTCGGAATATGAGCTTAGTTTGAAATGAATACGAAATCTAAATAAAATTAAAATACACCGTCTACAATTTCTAGCTTGTAAAATCAGATTCTTGAATCAACCTAGCGCTTATCCATACCTTCTGACCATCTGTTTATTTTAATTTGAAGCCTTTATCTCAGTCTCTAGCTTAGGAAATTAAATTTCAAATGTAGCAGCGATGCATATTTTATATAATTCTATGTTACGGCAGAACATTAACCTTCTTAGTATCTATTCCTTTAATCCTTCTTCAATCGAAATAAGCACCATCTAACGGTCTCCATAGTCCGAATTGATACCACTGCAGCGTATACTCTTTTCGTCTGGATATGTGTATATAACGGCCTCGTGTATTGAGTCCGTATCGTGTACAAATATATCATTCTTTGCAAATATCATAATAGTCTGTGATCGAGCGCTTTAGCCCCAGAGAGGAAAGAAGAGGGCACGCACGCACTCGAGTAAGACCGGTCAGCTCCTCCCTTAGTGTTTCCATTTTCCTATCCTACTCTCATTCCGCTATTTTATTCTATCGTTTTTTTATCCCTTGAAAACAGGTAAAGGCGATCCAGGCCATCGCCATTACTAAGGCTGTCAAACCAAAAACTATCGTTTCTGTGAAATAACTTCTTTGAATGTTAAGTACATATATTGAATTATTTAAAAGATCTAGTTAAGTATAAAATACCTTTTTTATGCAATCAATTGCGTTTATCCATTGACAATACGACAATCAATTGACCCAAGTTAACCTTTCATAAAAGAAGAATTGGTGTTTTTTTTTTTTATTGAGAATTTCAAAAGAGGACAAAAGTTCTAGTTACTTTCGTGCGAACCTCATAAGTTAATGTATTTTTTTTGGATAGGATTTGCTTAAAATCCGTCCTTAGTGAGCACCTACGTCCCGGAAAGAGTAACTATACGGAATTTCAAGTCAATCAGACCTGTAGTTAGGGAAATCTCATGATGAGTTAGTCAATTAATCAGCCAGTGCTATTTCGCTTAAATATACATATATTTGGATATTATAATATAAATTATAATTACTTGACCTTTATATTAGAAAATTATACAATCACTCAATTTATTTTGATTTCTTCTGAAACAAAAACAGGTATTGTTTCGAACAATACTGATAAGCTAGAATCTATAATCTGTTGAGGTGGGCCGAAATATTTACACACCTCGTTTAATTTATCTTTTAGTTAATTTATATTTTAAGAGGTCTTTTCTATTCCCTGAATATAACCGTCTCTTTTAAAACTGATCACAATGTCTATAAAACTAATTTGTTGCTTTGCAAGGCGTATTTAGGTAAATTTATAAATAGGTAGCTAATAAAAATATTCAAATTAATATACTTTTTTTCTGCCAGCATTGTGTTCATTTTTCATTACTTATTTCTTTTAAGTCTGATGTTCCAAAAGTTCAGAGGTTTGTTGATTTTTCATCAACAAGTATTTTCGAATACGCCCCACCAGTCGGCGTATATAAAAATATTAGCCGGTATATGTTAAAATCATCTCACATAATCTTAAAATCCATTTATTTTATTTTTAAGGAAAATTTCAATTCCTTTTGTGTAATAAACTTGTTGTACCAAAAAGTTGAACATCATTACATTTTACCGAATTTTAATATTGATGCATACAATGCATGACCAACTATTGTAAATCGGTTCACATATATCAAGTACATTAATCCTAATTTGTCGCTGTTTCACGCATTTATTGAATATATGCTCATGTTATTAAAATAATATCAATTGCATATAAACTCCCTTTCTAAAATAAATCTATAATATTTATTACATATTTTTTATTACAATCGATTGCCATTGAATGATAATCCAAAATTATTTAGTTATATGATACAACCTTAAAATATTGTAATTTTTCATTATTATTTTTGCATGCAAACAATACCATAACGCAAAGGTTGGCCGATGCCAACTTTATTTCTGACATGGCCGTCGTAACACCAGAATTAGCAACAACGACATTTTCTAATTAATAAGGCTAATGAAAATAATAAATGATCACTCTCTTGAGAGATACGAGAGGGCTGAATCGGGTTGTTCACACGAGTTTAGGTAGTCATTTGCATGTTAACTCGTATTTCAATAATATTCACGAGACAGGTATTACTGAATTACTTTTTTTTTAAACATAAAACGGTGATCATAAGCAATTATATGTTACATACATGATATTTAAGTCTAGCGGCTGAATGTCCAATGTGTCGCTTCAGAATCAGAAGTTAAACGGTGCATTACATATGTATAAGTGAACTTTTAACATAAATTAAATTAAACCATTTGCCATGTGCCTCCGAGAGCACATCAAGTGTTCTAACTCGGATGTTATCGAGGTATTGGCAGAAAAGGTCTTCAATAGCTTTTGACCCTCAGTAACATTTAACATATCACTGCCTTACGCCAAAATGTAACTTTTCGAAGTAAAACTTCTTTACGCGCGCTTGACAGAGGAGTAATCTGGTGAATGCGTGACGAGAGCGTTACGAAAAGTGTGATCGGGCGAGGCGAACGACAGTTGAGAGGGAGATGTAAGTTAGTGAAGATAGAAAGAGATAGAGTTACGCTACGTATATTACTGTAGGAGTAAGAGAGAGCAGTACGCGCACATTTTCCTTCTCTCTTCCTCTCATAGCCAAGTACATAATATGTATATATATATATATATCTCAGTCAATAGTTCGTTTGCGAGTTTGCTAACGTTACGCGAACTGTGATTTTTTGATTATTTATTATCGATAATGAAATTAATGAATAAAATAAATAATCTATTCAAAAATGTTAATTTATCAATGAAAATCCATAATAAATTTAAATATTTGTAGAAAATTAATGTATATGCATATATACATGTATGTATTGCACATATGTAAACATATATATACTGACACATTGATAGAGCTAAAGAAGTTTTACTGTAGTCGTAAGGTCTAAAGCGTACTCGTTCGTTTTTTTAAAACGTATATCGTACCTAAAGCTCAGGAACTAACACTATTTTTTATGTTTATTTTGTATATGGTTGGAGTTGTCTATGGTTCGTATTGTAGGTGACCGCTATTGGCAATGATAGGTCTATGTCTATGATTTGCCTTCTCTATGACTTTTTAAAGCACGAAAGAACATTTATTAGATCACTAGTCCGGTGTATACGTGTGCAAAAAAAAAAAAGCAAATTTTATTGAAAGACCTTAGAAATCGGAACAAAGTTTCAGGTAGAAAAAGACTGAAAAACGGTTGGTCCTGCAGGCTATCCCTAAATCTTTCCGTAGATTTAGAACTTGGTGCTCTAACACAAGAGAAAATATATTTATCGGTATGTTTGTGAACTCCTCAAAAGAATAGTTGTATATACTTTTTTGAATTCAAAGATCACAAATAAATTGTTTTTTTGTGGTTTTGATAACTGCTTTTGAACTCAAAAAGATCAATGACATACGAATAATTATATTTTATGCATAAGTATAATTCTATAGTAATCGATTATGCTTAATTTTAATTTTTTTGTTATTAGAAAACAAATAATTTGCGACAAAAGTGATATATGATTCCATTAGAATATGACTTTTACCATACTGCGAGATATAGATGAGTTTAGGGTGTTTTTTGTCCATATAGTAGCTGTATGTTGAGGAAAAACTTACTTATTCTTTGGGACTACAACATGTCATTCAGCACTCCACATTTTGTATCTTGAAGTCTAAGTTTACACTTTTAAAAGCAATGGATCAAATGCCTGCAAAAATTTTATAAAATACATTGTATTTACTTTATTTGATTATACACGTTAAATATTACTATTCCAAACTTAAAAAACTACCGCTAATACTATTAGATTAATATTTTATATTTGTACGCTGAGCTTGACCTTATTATAGTTAGCACCTTTGTATACTGTATGTACAAATAGAACAAAAAACGCTCCCAAACAGATTTCTAATAGTATTTTCTATTAAAAATTTCAAATTGTTAAGAAATTTTTTTTTGATAACTTTTGACAATGATTACGCGTCTATAACAAATCAATCCATTTTGGTATTATTAGACTTAATTGATTAAAGTTTAGAAAAAACAAATTTTTCATAAAAAATACTTTTGCAATTTCTCAAAATCTGGTTTCCCAAACTTTGAAATTGAAAGCAATAATTTCCCAATTTTTTCAATTTTCATAACGCAGAATTAAATAAAAATGGAAATTTCATCGTAAAAACATTTTATATGAACATGATTTTCACACAACAGTTTCAGTAATTGTAAAATTTACAGAAGTACAATATTTTACGTTCAGTAACATACGATAACAGTTAAGTGGATACACTAAGTAATAATATTTGAAGTTTGAATTTGTAGATACCATTTTACCTGAAGACATTATTTCAATTTATATATTTTGAATTGTTCGTCGTAAAATCTTCACCGATTTCTAAATTTAGAAAATCGTAGCCCCCGATATTATAACCGAAGTTTCCGGTGGTGAAACATCAAATGCGATATTGCCTACAATATTCCGTAGCTACTCGAAAACGACAAGACACAATATCATCGTTGAAGAGGATTAATGCTTTCTCAAAATATGGGACAAGTGGCCCAATTTACGGGTTCACCCGGGCGGGCCAGTTCCGAACTTCAATTTTGGGAAATTTATTTTAAATTCAGTTATGCTTTTGTAACGACCTGTATTCATTTAGGTGGCGGAGTTAGGAAAAAAATTTTCGGGTGTCCGCTGACGGTGTGGCGCTCGGAATCTAATTTTACGCGAGAGAAAAACGCTTAAGTGCGTCAGGGGAAATGGGAAATTAGAGGCGGTGATGAGTCTTTTAATAGTAGCGGCCATTTTAAAAAACAGGAAACGGAAATACGAAAAATATATTTTGCATACATTTCTATATATTGTTTATATAAATATTATTTAGTTTCCAAATTGCCATAGAAACTTATGAAAAGAAAATTTTAAATTCTGTATAAAATTGTAAATTTACAATACAGCGACTTATGATTAATTTGATTGAACGATTGATTTTATAATTCATAAACCATTTTGAAGTGCAACGTAATATCCAGGCTGAAACATGAAGTGCCGGTCATGATCCACTGATGTATTTAAAAAAAATTATATAGTCACCTACCTACAAATGACACTTAATCTTATCAGTGATGTAAAGCTCATCGATGGTATAATTTAATTTGTTTCTAATTATCCATATGTATTCCATTCCCTCTACAAACATGTAGTCTCTTAACGTTTTGTTCATAAACCATTTTAAAAAGCTCCTCCCGTCGATTTTTTTCTAGCACTTGTTCAAAAGCGAGTAATACGCGTAAGCATATTTCTTCTTCTGTTTCATACTCATGTTCGAATACTATTCCTTTTACATATCCGCACTCGCAGGGTATTGACTGTCAGGGTTTCACTATAAAATTTTAGAGCCCCAGCCATGTCTCCTCAGCAAACTCCACAACAATAAATTATGTTTGTATATTCAATGGCAGTGAAAAGCATTGTTATTAAACACTTCAATATTAGCCATATACAATTTTACCTTCAAAAACGTCAATAACGTAAACATAACACATTATAACAAAAAACATAAACTTCTAAAGCCACGCGTCCAATTGTTAAACGCACTAGGACATGCAGACGTACGGCGGATTTGATAAACACAGTCTGCCGGCACCCGCCGTATGCGAAACTCGGATGACGAGGCGGGCCGGTTGAAGAGGGCGCATCGTATAACTAAGTGTCTAAGGCTTGTACTATATATGTTTACACGTTTACGTTCTGAACTATTTTTCACAGAAAGAGCTATTTCAATTACTATGGTTTCTTTGGCAAAGTTGTTCTAAACAAGAAGGACATTATAAATATTTGCGGAAAGACGCACGATCGATTCCATGTAGTATAAATAGCAGAATATCACTCTTACGCCGGTTTGATGTCTACAGCATGCACAAGCACTAATGTCAGAGCAATCGCAACGGCGCCGCCCGGGTGTGAGCGTCAGAAACAAAACTGCGCATTAATTTTTTAACTACTAGCTGGCCCGGGAGGCGTTGTTATATCCTTTCTTGTGACAGGCTTGTCCATATAGATAATGCTCGCAGATGTGCCGTATAAGGATTGATAAATATTTTTTTATGTGGCTCATTAACGACCACAAACCGGTTTAATCTGGTTAATTGTGCCTGATAACGTACTATCGACCGATAAGGGGGATAGTTTCTGATTTATATCCGACGATGTGCGAGAAAATGTCGTATCTCTTTTTATTTTCAAAGTTTGTAAGAAAAGGGATAGCGTCAAATATATTATTATACGTGCACACAGACTTTTTCACAAACTGCGCTTTAACATTTTCCAAAAAGAAACCAATAATTTTAAATTTATCCTTTTTTTGTATTAACGTTATGTGTGTCACTATTTTTCATAGTTAATTGAGGATTCTTATGCACGTACATACGTGGGTCATGCTGAAAATTTGTGTACTTAGCCATTTATAATAAAAAAACGCTTATAGTACAACGCATGAAACTCTGCCGCTCTGAATTGTCTGTGAATGATGCAATGTGCAGGTTCAGCATTCCCAACCTTTCCTTCTTCCACCTTATGGCGGAAAATAACGCTGAGTTGCTTCACGTTAAACAACTAGTAACTGTATGAATTGCATGTAATATTGTTAATAGATTTATTCTTATATATTATGGTTTTACGAAACAATGGTTTCACGAAATCCACCAAACAAAAATCCAGGATTTTAACCAATCGAAACGAATAGTTTCGATTGTTTTCAAATGTTTCCACGCCGGCGGCCAACGTCGGGCGCATCTCAAGGCGTACGCGCATCTTAGTTGAAGTGTCCCCGCCGCCGTTTTGTTTTGTTACACGAGCGATGAACGCCACGGCAGGCAGGTAGTTGCATCTTGACATCGGAGCGGCGCACGAGGAATTCTGTGGCGAGGCGATAACGTGTGCGTTGCGGCGTTCTATCGTGTAGCTCGCAATTTCGGCACGGAAATGCCATAGTTCTTTTTAGAATTGTCTTCAATGTTTCACCGACATACACCGTCATTTTAGGTCGCCACACACCTCTCATTCCTATTTTTGCCATTGCGACGCTCTCATGACTAACTTCACAGCGGTACAATTTCGTGCATTGTAGTCTACGATTTTTGAAAACGCAAGTCTATGAGAGTAAGTTGCGTTTTAGTTTGTGTGGATGATCATTTGTTACGAGGTGAAGCGCCATGTCGAAGTTGTTTACTGGTATTCCTGGTTCAGTGAATTCAGAAGTGGAAGTGATCATCTCTTTGACGATTCACGTGAAGGTCGGTCGACTAATGCAATCACCGAAACTAAAATTGATATCATACAACTGATTCAAATTGATAAAAAAACCCTTGCTAGAGAATTCGTACTATATTAGACATTGGTATGAGCAGAGTGAAAAATGTTTTTAGTGTATACCTGAAGGTTCGAAAGATTTGCACTAGATGGATATCTCACACCTAACCGGATGACCAGAAAAAACTGCGTGTCGAGTGGGGTCGTGAATTGATAGAAAAATATAACGAATGACAATCATTGGCCACACACATTATAGGAATATAATTCAAAAAACAATAAATATACATAAAGACATAAAGGATATATAAGCATTCCATCTTTTGTCCTGGCTATGAAACCTTAAAAAGAACCAAACAAGGGTGCCAAATTAATAAGGGTGCTGCCCTTATTAATTTTAAGAATATCCTAGTTTCACAATAATACGACTAATAATGATGGTTTCGATAAATTTCCGTTGTCATATATAATAAAGCCGTGTTCAAATAAAATGGATCAAATTTATAAAACTATTGCCATTAGGTGGTTTTCGCGTTGAGTGCGTCGTAGCTGTCCATTTGTATGAGCACTAATTCATAAGTAATAATCATGGCCATCACCTGTGAACAAAATTTTGAAATCTTATTAATATTATAATATAATTCATTTCAAGACTGTCTAAAACAAAGCCGTTATTTGTATCTGTTAGTGTGCTTAGTTCTTTTACTTTTAACAGTACAGTTTCGAAGTCATTTTTACTATGATTTGGGGAATTTTTCCTTAAAAACCAATATTTTTGAAATGGTTGTATAGTAGAGACTAGCTAACTTTTTCCCGCGTATTTACTTACGTGGACATAGAAATAATTTTTCATTTTTGACGTCGTCGTTCGTCAAAAGGAAAAAAAGATAGAAGAATCTTCTCATATGCATATACAGGTCTAACTTGATTTACTGACAGGAAAAAAAATAGAATTCAATTACACTTCTTTAAATACAAGAAAAGTTCCAACAAACATTTGTGCAATATTCACCTTCTGGTCTTCGAATTGAATTCTTCAAAAACGCTGCCTAGGTATATCGAAACGACATTAGGAGCTTCTTCGAGATATCTTCGCCCTTATTCCGAAGAAAATTAGAATTCGCTCCGAGAAAGCCCTTTGCGGATCTTTCATATGCTTAAATTATTCAATCTCATTCGTTTCTGACGATTTCTTCTATATTAATGTGATAACAAGTGGGAACTTTTAATGAAGAGCGAAATTTCTAGATTTTTTTTTTAAACAATTAGATACTTCTACTTTGAAGACAATAAAAATCATTAAATAATCGGATATTTCTGAATTTGATATTTGGAGTGCGGTCTGTGGACTATATTACTACTATGCTACTACACTACTGTTATTACTATACTACTTAATAAATAATTAAGTCGATGAGTCCATATGCCCGTTCATACGCCTAATAATTGCAAACCATATTTTTCATTATACATTTAAATTAATGAAACATATGCGCAATACTTCATATGCAAATATTTCTAAATATTTTCGCTTCACTAAAGGCAAATTTTAAGTTTCTACCTTGCAGTTATTCACGATCGAGCTTAATCTGATTTTATACTGTTCATGTCGATGTAGAGATTTGTAGATAAATTGAAAAAATCCGCGTCGTGTTACACAAACACGACGCGAAAGGTCTGTGAATCCTTCGCCGGTCACCGAGACCACACATAAGAAAAGCAAGAAAATCCTCGAAGTGTGGATTTTATCCATAGAAATAAGTGTTTGGAGATAAGATCTGATATAAAACATTAACAGTCGTGTGAATGGTTTAAACTCATACCTATGTATTCGAGTAGGTATGGCCTTCGATACCTACTTGGATACATAGCATAATTACATATAGCAATTTTTTAATTACTCGCATATATACCAAATGACTGATATAATTTCTTATAATTAATTAAGCGATTTATGGAGTCCGTAATATTCATATTATCATTGTTCGTATTCAAAGTGTTATTCGTTACTTTTGAAGAGCAATGGACTACTTTTAACATATTGCTAAAATGGAATGCTACCTATTTAATAATAACTATCTTTTAATATTACTAAAAAGCTAAAATGATTACCCATGATATGATATTCTTAAACGCTATGCGTATAAACGATTGACAATATATATATATATAAATATAACATAGTGGCACTTATTTATCATATTATAAATAGTTATTTTATTATAAATGCCACTTATTGATTGTGAACTAGTAACAACATAAACTTATGTGTTGTATGAAGTGAATATCATGAAGTATAAACGATCTCATATTGTGTAATGTTGTTAAATAGATGTACATAAAATTAGAAAAATTAATCGATACATATCTATTTGGATTTACAATCTTCGGATGGAGTGTAAGGCGTCCTACAGATAACATTTTTTTTTTATTTTATTGTAATTTTATTGTTTTATTATCGTTTTCTTCTCTTATTTTGAAAAATAGTTATTTAGGAGAGGAATAGTTATTTAGGAGATTTTTTCAAATCAAGCCATTTCTTTTATTACCTTTAATAGGGCGTTTCTCTTTAAGTAAAAGAACCCTTTACCGCTCAAACCCACGTGGCTCTTGTTCAAAATCCGTTGCAATCGAGTAACCTAAAAGACAGAGAAAAAGATTCGTTACTGAAATAATTACTTTTCAATACGATTTTCAATTAAATACGATTTATTTCACTGAAAATCGTATTCGTTTAGCCGCGTATGAAACAAGCGACTATTGGATACAACTTTTAATAACAACAGGAAATAATGTTCATTTTTGAAATATATTTAAATTTATATATAAGGTTTTTAAAGCACGGACTTTAATTTGTACATATAAATGAAATTATAACGAAGGCTGACTGCATTTTTCTTAGTAATATAAAAATGTACTTTTTACTTATCTCACTAATGTTATGTGTGAAAACTTGTTTGGATGGCGCTAACTCAATCGCGTATAAGGGATTGAAGTAACTAGAATGAAATTTGTCACAATAATTATGAATGTGTATGAGCGGAATTAGGATGGGAATACTCAAGCGGGACTAGCATTGGAATCAAAAGCGGGACCGGGGTCGAATCGAGAACGAAACTCAGGCAATAGCAGGACCGATACTAGAATTGAGCGGGGGCGGGATCCGAATCGACCTTAGAACGAGAATTGTGGAGAAGAACAGAGCCAGAATCAAGATCAAGATAAACACCGAAATCAATCGAATGTAAAAAGCGGAGAATTTCATTCACGAAGCCGTAGTCACTGACAAAAATGTATTGTTAATAAAAGACCGTTTGTTCAAAAATGTAAAAGAAGTTCTATGTACAAAATTATTCAAGCGTGAAAACGTTTATGACATCGAATGCGATGTTTATTATTTATTCTATTTATACCCTCCTTTCTGGGGGATGCGGAAATAAGAAATAGCTACCGATTCCTTTGCATTGATTTGAAACAGCAGCTATTTTGAAGTGTTATAAAAGCAATATTATAAGGAAATATATATGTTTAAAAAACGAAACAAAACTACAAAGATTTATCAGATACAGAAAGGAAATCATCAAATATATATACGTAAACACCTCCTTAAGGTAAATTTGAGAATATAGACTGTATGAAATAACTACATTTGTATGATAATATCTGTACAAATTTGTAACAAAAAGGTTATGAGGGGATAGCTGTGCCTCAGGGTTGCGGCGGTTAAAACTCATGAAAAAACAAAACCGGTAAAGTGCGATTTAAACTGACGTAGATAGGATTCCATACGACGAATATGTTATCTAGAATGTTTTTTTCTTTAAATATGACCCAAATTTGTTTGTGTTAACTAAAACAACTGCAAATTTAAGTTTGTGCACACAGCATTGGTAGATTTACCATGCTATTTCAAGACCACAAACGTCTATCAATTTTCATATATTTTCATGAAAAATCAACACTATTTATTTTAAAATTATTTATATTAAAGACCATCACAACAAGCCCTCTCACTCGATATATACACGATAAAAATTGCGAACTTTTTTGTTTAATTTTATACATTGCCCACAATAAATAATCGCCATATTATACAAAGTTCGTCAGGTAAAATCGGAACGAACTGTTTGGGACAGGTGTACAAGCATATATACGAGCGATCCTTACTAGAAGAGTTACATTTTATTTATTTGGACTTACAGAACTCTAAAAACTTCTATTATGTGAGGTGTTAATTCGCGGAAATTCATGTTGAAACAGACGTCCAAGCATGAATTTCTAAGCAATCCTCGGGCACCTGCAACACGCATTAATATAGATGCATGCTGCAAGCACGAGACCCTAAATAAAAATAGTATGGGGCTCGATCATCGTACCAATCATTAAATTAAAAAAAAAAAGTAGCATGTTTGTTCAATCTTCGATATTTTCAGAGGAGAAACGTTTGAAATTCACTTCCTGAAATCGTTTCGTCTAGGTAGTGCCAAAAAAAACCAGGTAAGTCTTAGCGGTGGCCGGTGGTGGGGACACTCTAATATACAATTACACAAAGGTTAGTGTCCTTAAGCGTACACAATATGTCGTAAAGGAAACGAACACACTACGTTATTTCCGGCGACCGCCGCGCATGGCTGTCCCAAGTGGGCAAAGTTCGGCGCGTGGCACTCGCATTTTGAGAACGGTCATCCTTTTAGTAATCTTTGAGGTACAATTAAACAGTTTTTATTTTAGATAAACTTAAAATACGTTTATCTAAAAAAATAAGATATTTATAGAATTTTCGTGAATCCTAATGCGATTTTTTTTATTTTATGAAAAGAGTTTTAGTTTAGATATTTTTTATGGCAATCATTGTTTTGAAAGAGAGACTTAAAACATTATTTTTAGTTTCAGAGCGAATTTTAATCTTTTGGCCTTTAAAAATGTTATGAATTGTTAATGCCTATCAGGGAAATAAATAATAATCAAGAATCCGTGCAACTTACGTTTTAAAATAGAGTATAATTTAATTTCATCTAAATCAAAGCTGCGATCTAAATTACTATCCATCGCTTAGTTGACGAAATCGTCGAAAATTTATTAACAACATATTCAACGGAAAGGCCGACGACGCGAAATTCTCGTTTATTCCGATAATTCTCCCGGAAAGTTAATCGGTTCTTTTTTATGACTCCACGCGTTTCAGCGGAGCCGACAACCCTTTCGCGCCGTCTCGAAAGTTGAACAAATCCAATTTAACGCTCTCAAGCGTAGGACAAGCTCGACCTCCCGCTGGTCCATTCTAAAACGTGACACGGTTGTCCTTTGATTTCCGTCAAATGCTTTTCCACGTGATTTCCTTTATATCGTTTACGGAATCAACGTCGCGGGTGGCGATTTCGTAATCTGTATACTATTTAAACGAGACATACAACTTCTCGTGAGATTTCCCTCGAACGTTCCACTATCTTCAATTTTCCCGAAAATCCTTCAACACGAAAACACCACATAGATGTATATCTCTGTATGAGTGCAGCCACGGGCGTAAAGTAGGTGCGTGTTTCTCGTAATGATAGCCAGTGCCTCCGGAATTAATAACCATTTATTTCTACACACACGATTCCGGTGAATAACTGAGCAGCAAGCGCGCACGCGCCTGTCAGACGGGCGTGTGAAATCTATATAATACTAGCGTTTTCTTGCTTTATTTCCTCGTAGCAATTATAGTGCATAAGCTCTTTCGTCTTATATAGCCACAGGGCTACATAAGACGAAACTTACATACATACATACAGTACGAAACATAAGTACAGACTTAATTGCTTTTTTAACACGTAATATTATTTAAAGATTTTTTCTAAAAAATAATTAATCGCATTAAGACGTTCTACAAATAAATAGTAAAGAATTATTATGTAATATATATTCTTATATTTCTTTTATTCTACCAGTTCTCGACTTAATGTCAATTTCTAGTATTAAAGTTTATTTTTATTATACCGCTCTATGATTCAAGACATATTGCAATTTCGTTTCCCAATTTCAAATATAACTGAAATTGGCGATTAAAAATCAGAATTCCAGGTTTTGCTCCAGCAATGTACGTTAGCAATATAGGTAATATAGGTACAATATACACAATAGTATAATATGGTAAGTTATATCACGGTGGTTTGGCGTAGAGCGAATGTGTGTGACGGAAAGGTCGCCAAGGGTCGCCCTGAAAATCCTTTGCGGACCCAATTGGTGGCATATTAAAAAAAAAAAGGACAAAATTTTAAGCACCCGAAACCGACGAGCTTGCGTCAAAAGACTGATGGATGTCAGTGAAGCGTGAGAGATATGCAAAAGTCGTACCATATGGAAATCTGTGGTCATTGCCTAATCTTATGGGAAAGAGGCGTGAGTTTATAATAATGATAATATGCAATTGTTTAGACGAAAAATCATATCTTCATAGGTCATTCCTTTGTCGATACTAATCCGTCATGATCGTAGACAGAGACGGATAGAGTGCTCACGCACAAGAGAGAATGAGAAAATAAACTCCTATCATGCCTCCATTAGTCTAGGTGGAGGCACGAACGTGATGATAAACGGATGGATCAAAGGCACTCCAGTGTCTTACTAATGTCTAAATTTTTATCCAATTTCAAGGAAATAGAAGGCTGTCAGCATAATTCGGCTGTATTTTTTTAGGGAGGTATGTTACGCGACAACTTCTATTTGTAAACTTATTTAAAAACTCCTTTTTTTTTTGTTTTGAAGGGCTTATTATTCTGGAAGCGATCTCATTTCAATTTGGTTAAGATCTGGTGATGAAGTGAAAAAGAGGAAGAGGTAGCCTTCAAATGATGGGTAGCAAACACATTGAAACTCGATCGTTGTGTATAAATTTACTAATGACATAGCTGGGCGATTGCAAGGCTACCAGCGCTAAAAATTGTGTTGTGGTTTCTTTTGGTAAGTCACACAAACGAACGTAATGAGAAAACTGAATATTTTTAAAAATGAAAGTTATCATATTTTACAGAGCAATATTTAAGAATTGAGTTTTTTTGAGTGCTTTTTGAGTTACTAGGAAGTTAATTTACCCTTATAATACAAGTGTGTATTTGGCCGTTAAAAATGGTACATATGTTTTTTTTTTTAAATAACTTTTCTTATAATAAATAAAAAAAAATAATTTTCAAACCACTGGGCCGATTGACTTCAAATTTTAACCTGCTCTAAAATTTTAAAGATTGCGTCTACTATCACAAATAAAATATAAATAGATTCAAAAAACTACAAAAATAAATAGATTTTTTTTTTAATATTTCCAAAATGGCTTGCACGTTCTGTTCACAAAACCAATTAGCTTTGACGTTTGATAAATAACACAATATACAACAACATCGATTTATTTATTTGATGGATACTTTGTAATGATGTAGTGGAACATATTTTTTAAACGACTTAGTATATTGATTTCGAACTCTCATCGAGTTGAAGTACAAAAACTGCATGGAATGCCGTAAAGCCCTGTAAAATTACTTCATTGCTTCTAAAAAAATTGTTAAAACAATTCAATAAACTTCTTTTACTTTTCCAAACCCTCTGTTGTAAAACCAACCAAACCAAATATAAAAAAAATCTAATAAACACCTCACACACTCGAGTCATTGTAAATGATAGAATTAAATTATATTACTATTTGTTATTTTGACAATTTCGTTAATGGTATATAGTATTATATTTCACACCAATCGCACCGTATTTGTGTGCAACACTAATCCCATATAGTATTCAGTGGACTCAGAAAATTTCTCATTATTATAAAATAGACAATTTCAAACAGATAGTTATAACTTCATTTGGATTGATTTGTATCAGTCCATCTGCCAAAAGAAGTTTTTCCTTGGGGTAAAATTAAAAATGGTATTTTTTTTAAAACATACTTTTCCTTTGAAAAATATTGTTCCAGAAGTAAATAAAACACAAAAGGGAAAAAACCAGCTTTGAAAAAATAACGCACAATGTTCATTTTCAACCTCAAACTCAATCTAGAGAAAAACTCTTGCTACCGGGCCGATGTATCTACTTGTTAACGTGTGTACATATTATGTTTGAAGGGAAGTTATTACACTTTTGGTTATTCATTACTTTGTTAGACTGAACGCAAACAAATGAATTCTTTATTCGCGAGTCAATGTTAATATCGCAATAATAACTTTATACCTACGTAAACATCACAAATTAACTTGATTTATTACATTATTTTTGTATTATTGGTTTTGGTTTTTTTTTCTTGGTATATATGAATATGAGTTTGAAAGCAGCGAAAAGCTTTAGACCTGCAAATTCGGCCGTAATCCATTTTCATTTTTTTTTTTTGGCGTGTACAACGAAAAAAAATTCATTAAGATAACGCAAGTGAAATGCGTATGCAGTATTCGGCGTGAAAGAATGCGCAAACAAGGTTACAACATTACGGTCACTGTGTCACCTCAGGCCCGTATGACCACACGGGGCACTCGTACACGTGTACCAAGGCTCTCTTGGAGTGCGCGTGCACTTCTGCAGCGGCGAGAACAACACTGCAGGCCCTCACGCACAACCACACTAAAGACGCGATATAATAGACACGGTTGACGGTGTTGCCGCTATCTTGGCTGAAAAATTTAAGAAGTTTTTGGTACTTAATTACATTGAAATTTTATATGTATTATATCGATATATATATATATATATATATATATATATATATATATATATATATATATGTATCGATTTACTCAAAACTGTTCGGCGAATGATACATACCATATCTTATCATTTAGACCTAAAAAATAGAGACCGCTTTTCGATGAGCGTATATCTATGTAGAGGAACATGCAAATTATTTTTCCACGTTCTATTAGTGTCTTAGAAAGACAATATTTTTTATGTTATCGATCGTAGCTTAGAGCTTAAAATGGCTTTTTTAAATAATCTCTAAACTTTAATAAATTCAGATAAATTATTTCAATTGGCCTTGTAAAACTTTGACAATGTCAGTAGTTACTGCCCATCATCATCATTACAGCATCCCAGATGAGCGCCTTAAGCTTCGAGTTCGAAGCTCAAAGCGCTTATTTAGGATGCAAAAAGGTTTGGCTCTAGTTGAACAGCAGCGATGTCCAGTCATAGCGCTGATAGTCGTGACACTAGCGCTCATAGAAACGAAGAAATTTACATTTCGTCGGTAGGTAAAGGGAAATAAGATAACTCACGTGATACCGAGAAAGAGTTGTAAGCATATGAAGTAGAGATTGTTCAAGTTCGACAGCAGAATTATGGCTCCAATCTCTGCGTCTACACACCTCACCAGCGCCGCTTGACTCACGTAAGCTTTCCGTATCCGGCGCCAAGTCGACACGTTCAGTCTGATGTTGAGGCGCATCTGAAGGGTTGGATAAGAGCAAATTTTGGAATGAGAGATAACGAATAGGGCTATAAAGAATAGATCCAAAGACGAGCATATCCAATAAAAAATATATAATGATACAACAAAAATGTTAAGAATGTATAATAATCGGTCGTATGCGCCACAATGAAACTTAACGGACCATTAAAATTTTTAGTTAACGGACAGTTTAAGAAGACGTTAAAGAATACATCAGGAGTCGACTGATAAACTTATGTCTAGGAACATTTTCCTATATTTCTTATTTTCTATTACTAATTCTAATATATTTCGAAGACCCGAATAGAAATTTGAATTAAAAAAAGAACCTACCACTATTTTTACTGGTATACTTTCAGTGGTTTTCCCACTGTGGCTTTACTCAGAACACAGAACAAACTAAACAAAGCAAAAATTTTAATCTATTGAAAGTATGGTATAGTATGGTATGGTAGTATGTACGATATGGTATAGTTTTACGTTTGGGTGGTTAATAGTTCCAATGGCGCCGTCGTGGGAACGTGCTGCGTAGATGAGAATTTTAATACGACCATATGCTAGTTTATTCCGCTTTTAAAAATGCTATCGTTCTTCCAAAAAAAAACGGATGAGATGATATTTTTAATGCGTGAGTAACACGTTAACGTGTTGGTTGTTTTTATAGTACTTTTTAAACAACTTTATTAGCAAAGCAAATCACATCTATTACCGGACTTTTCACAATATAATCTAATGTTGTACTTATATAATCGATTTTTCATTTATTTTCAAAAGTGTTATTCGTAAGTCAGAAGGGAATATTTCTCTTATAAAATCTTTTCTTCCCGAAATTCCTCTCTTATCACATAATTTCGATTTTAAAGTTATAATAAATATAAAAATATTTATATGCTTATATAACTTTATTGTTAAATTACGCTACTATAATTTGGCAATCAATTTGTTATATTTTTTCTGATTGATCAAGAAAAATCACAGCAAGGTACTGCATGAAATATTTAGACATTTTAGTTTGTGTAAATAATTAACAGCTTGTTTAATCACCTAATGCTTACTTAGTCACATTTTACGACCGCAGTAAAACGTTGTGAGTCATTTTCAGCTAATACTTTATTTAAAACCCCCTCTTCAAAACAATCTCTTTGAGACGAAGAAATTGATTAATTGAAGTAAATTAATTCGAATATTTAAACCACCAAAACCAACTCAACTTGGGCTGACTTAATAAAATAAAGTTTATAAGATAATCAAATTGTTTCTTATTAGCGATCACACTTTGTGCATAGTCTTTGTCCAAATTATCACACTTTGTGCATAGATGATCCAAATTAGATCAGCCATGCTGACCATATCAGTATAAATATTTTTGTCTTAACGCTTTATCTCGAATAAACCAGATACTTCAATTTTACTATTAAAAAAGTATGTTTGTATTTTCTGTTCAAATTTCTCATAAAGCAGAATATGTCCTGTATGTTTGAAAATATTATATTTTATTAATTATGTTTCCAAAGATAAGCAATCCTTAACAAGATTGTGAGGACTTGAATCCTAGGCAAAAAATAGGTTATATTTGATAAGATTTAATAGTCTTAGAATAAAAACATCAGTCATGATTAGGGACTCAGACTCACATACAAAGGGTTTCGTTCTATAAATCATCGCATTAATTATCGTAGATAACATATGTTAAACACATGTTCTATTCAGGACTATTTTGCGTTTCTCGAAGGAATTCGAAGATTCAGAAATTAAACAAAAAGTGATGCCTCACATTCCGTATTTTATTTGAATATAAAGCTCGGCAGTTTTGGAGAAAACGAGAACATTTTTCAAATTTTATATGTATTTTTTAAATTATTTTAAGTAGGCATTTCAGAATCATATAAAAAAAAATCTGGAAAACGATTGACCCAGCAGACCATCCATTACACTTTCCGCTATGATATTTATCGATATATCCTTGAGATGATTGAGTTATAAATATTATCTATGAATTTTCCAGATTTTCCAGCTTGAAAATTTGAAACACGGTTGACCCTGCAGGTCACCTCTGAAATTTCTTATTCCTTACGAGCTCGAAGCGTTTAAAAATAAAGCAGTAATAAATTATTGATGTCATCGTGCTCAAAAGATCGACTTTAATTCTTTTTCAAGTTCTCCAAGTTCAAAAAATATAGCTGTATTATTCGACATTCGAGCTCTTCGAGTTCCAAATCTATAAACAGAATGAAATCGATAATAGATCTTTTGGCAAATATTCATAATTTCCTTCTTTTTTAGAACAATTTTTCCAAAGTAACAATAGCAAAAATATTACAATGAAAATATAGACCTAATAAATAATATAGGCACAACCCTATTTAATGCCCGGCGAGACCGTAAGCGCGGTCGTCGAGTTGCGGCCCCAAGTGACGGTCGAATTCAGCTTTGCGCTCGGGCTCCGCGATGTATTTTTTTAAAGAATTTATCTAGTCACTCACCTACAAACGACACTTGATATTATCAATGACGTACAGGTCGCAGAGCTATTTAAACACCTACTACCATATTCAGAATCCTTATTTAAAACAGCGTTCAACGGTAGTTTAACTAAACACTGTTTACTTCTTAAACAGCTGTTTAGGCATTAAGCAATTCAAAATGTCACTTAGACTGCAGTCTAACTAAAACAGTGTTTAAGCGTTATAATGGCAACATTCTGATCAAAAAATGTTTTAAAAATATTTAGTATCTGACATCCAAGTAATGAAAAGTATGTATTTATACAATTAGATACATATATATAAAATTTATATTTATTGAAACATTTGTGAAATTCTTTAATTTCAGATAATTCTTCCATTATGATTGCGCTTCGAATTAATAATTCGCAATTTATAGAAATTAATCTTTAACTTGATGACAAAAACACGATAATAAAATGTCACTTTTGACAACCTATGTCAAATATTCAGTAAAACAATCCTTAGACCACTGTTAAACAGCCTTTGCCTTAAACGAGTTTAGACAAAGTTTCTACAGTTTTTATAAATTAAACAAGATTTCTGAATAGACTTTTTTTGTAAACTTGCGTTAAACTGTTGTCTAAGCACGCTTTAAAGTTAGACTAGCGACTCTCAATAAGACAGCTAAATACTAATTACACACAATCTTAGTTTCAAAAACGTTAATATCATAAACGTAAGACTTATGCTATAACTGTAACCTAACATACTATCGTTACCAAAAACGTTTCTATCTTAAAAAAATTACAAAAAACAGCTAATAAGCTAAGCACATATCTATAGAGAAGAAGTTCAGCGACGGCACGTGACGGTAGGGCTGCGCTTCGGCTTTAGTAGGTTCAAAGAAAATAGATTGTACAAACATGCTCACGGGCAGACACACACGAGAGTAATCTTGTAAGAGTTTGGTTTTTTCGTCGGATGTTCGAAATTGTTATTTAAAAGTAGTTAATTTTTTACCCGAGAATAATCCATTATCCAAATTTATTTTCATTTGGATAGCCTATATAATGTCAACCAAGAAACGTATGCAATTACTTATTTGTTTAAAAGTGACACTTACCTTTAATCTATTATCACACCGATTTTCCTTCTTAACATGTTGACCCACGAAGGAGTTGAGTCTACGATATCGTGATGCCAGTCCCATGCTGAACAGAATTATCACCAAGTCTTGGAAGTTCCACAGACAGGTGGCCAAGTTACTTACGATCAACACTGGTATACCAATGTAGAGCGAGTAGTGACCTAAAAATGAATTATTGTGGTGTTAGACAATTAGCCATATTGGTGTTGTATTTGGCTATTTCTAAAAATTTTAGTAATACTCGTTTTTGCAGAAAATCTAAGATTCATTAAAAAAAATTTCAATCGTACGTTTCACTAAATGTATCGAAGGAAAGTTCTAAAGATTTCTAAAAATAAACTAACTGGTAGTGAGAATTTTGAGGGCTATATGTTTAAGGTTTTAAAGCAATTAGTATCAGAAGAAACTGTTAGGAATTTAGAATGGTTGTGTTAAAGTTGTTAAACTCTTATTACACAACACGATACATAGGGCGCACTGAAAATTTCTGAAACGAATGAGAAATAATTACTATGAATAGTTAAAAATGAATTTATTGTTTCTCAAAATATTCTCTGTTACGAGTAGCACAAATGCACTTTTTCATAAAAATAAAGTAAAATCAAAAAAATTGTAGAAAATCATACAACGAAAGCTTTCACGACTTAATCCGAGAGATGAATACACGCAATTTTTTAAATGACGCCACAATGTAAAAAACAATTGACATATGAAACAAAGTGTATTCTACAGCGAAAAAGTTCCATTTTCAAATTTAGTAATCCCTTTTTGAATATTGTTTATGTAAGTGGCCAGTTCCAGAAACTTATAGTACGCCCCACGTATTAAGTGCCCTGTAGAAAGGGTGGGCGTGGCCCTTCTTTACTACGGCGCTTATAATAGTACCCTGCCAATCGAGCCCTGTCTCAGTATAAAATATCGGGAAAGTTGGACGTATTTTTTTAAATGCCAAAAAGACTATCGGACCTCCAAAAAGTTGCACTGGATGTTGCAGTCGCAACAACAAAAAATTTAAAAAATAATGGTGATATAAACATGAGTGTAGTAGTGTTTTCAGTTACTAGAAATAACTTTAAATATGCAAATACTTGAATGTCTGAACTGTGAGGAAAGAGAAAGAGAGGAAAAGATGAACAGACACTACTTAAGCTCAGAACCGTTCTAAGCGCGCTATCTGAGCTTTCTAAACGTCCTAAATCCTATTACATTGTCCGACAGACAGAGCGCTTAGGTATTTAACACAGGGTGGTCAGGTAGTCCCGACTACCTGATCACCCTAAATAGGAACCTTCTTATTGGGGCCGTCTCGTTACATCGCTCTTAGTTAGAATAAGGGTCCCATGAGATTGGGTAGTGTAACATCCCTTTCAGTTTATCTAAATTACTACCACTTGATATTGAAATAATATCGTATACATACATATGATGATGGTAATTTATTCTGATGATGTCCTCATATAAGATCATTCTTGACGAACGAGAAAGATAGAAAGGCACTGACTTATAGCAATTTAAAGTTATAGATAATCCGTTTACCATTCTAAGCGAAGAACTACATTTACCTATTTATACGAAAATTAACTGTACAACTCCTACAAATTAATACACCTACAGACTAAATAAACAGGAGGTATCTATAAATCAGATGAGGCATTATGCAATTGTTTAAATAGAAAGTATCCTTTTACTCGGTTTTAAGACAGCTAAGGATTATTTATATTTCCAATGCTGGTCTTTATTTCACACAGTGGGTGTTACGTTTATAAGTTAAAGAGAAAATAGTTATAATATTAATTGTGAAGATAATAATTAGGGTATTGTGTGCCCACATACACGTATAGGAACATTTAAATAAAATGTATCACAAAAGATTTGGTGAGAATGAAATCTTAATTGAAAGAAAGAAATAAAGGAATTAGTGATAAATATATGAACGTTCGATAGTTATTTCATTTCGTTCACTTAAGTTATTACAGTTGATATAATTGTTCAACTTAAATGTTATAAATAGCGAGTAAGTGGACGCTGTTGCACCCTCAACTCAACTAAATCACTTTAGTCGATTGTGTACTAGAAGATATAATGAAAAATTACAGATAGATAGAGTAGAGATATAACGAATCACACATATTATGTGTGATTTGATACAATTTAGTGGTACCGAAAATTTAATTTAGATCTAGGATTTATGTATACCTCCGATTTTTTATATTATCACATTGTATTGAAGCACAAGATTTTATAAGGCAAAGCAAAGTATAATAAGCACAATTTATTTGAGAGATCCAACAATAAAACTTTTTTTTCAATTTTTATTCATATCGTTCATTAATTTTGACATAGGCCTTTTGGTTATCGTCATTTACTTTTCTTTTTCAATGTACTTATTCCGCATCATAAATAATTGAATAGGAAAATATAATAAAATAAAACGCGCTATGATTTCACACGGACAGCTTTGAAATTGAATTACGTCTTTAAAGCTAAAACCATCTTTGAACAGAAACGCAAAGCTTTCGCCAGAATTAGAGCTTTTCCGTATTTGAAAACTCGTTAGAGAAAGCTGGACTAAGCCTTAACTTCAAACTAAGTTACACAAACCGCAACAAAAGCGTGCTTCAGCTTGTGATACGTGACACGATTGTATGTTTTATATATAAAACGCAATTGTGTCACAATTCTACATATAAATAAATAAAAATAGATTAAATATTATTTATTTATCGTAATTAGTTGAAGCTTTTGGCATTATTATATTTAATAAAATTATTTTAATGTCACCTCTTTTGAATATACAGAAATTGAAATACTGTAAGTAATAACAATAAGCAAAAAGGTTAATTAAATAATATTTCTGAAAGCTAAGAGAAGGAATAAAACAGTTACATTTAGTTGACTGCCATTAAAATCTTAACTAAAAATATAATGGTGAGTAGGTAATACGACTTAATAACGCTCTCAGCTGGCTTATCCTCAAACATGAAGTTCATCTCAAGCAGTCATGGTCATCCGGGGAATAATTTATCTGACGCTATTTCAAGAGGAGTTTAGGAATTTCAAGTTGACGCATGTCCGACATCAGTTAAACGGAAGTCGGGGCATACCCGGACCAGAATAATATCCGTCGTCGCTTCAAACTGAGGGATTTTCGTTTAAAAGCATATTATATATAATATACATAATATATATATATATATATATACACACACACACACACGCAGTCGCATATACTTTATTTTTAACGTGCGTTAACATGCAGCATGCGATACTAATATTTCCCAAGTCGCCGTGAGCCGGATATTTATGAAGTCAGAACTATTACTCGCCTCTATGAAACAGAAATCCGTGTGATATTGTAGTGTAGCGTTCCAAAAACTCCGATGGTGGACAGTCGAGACCCACGGCAGAAAACATACTTAACGCGTGCTCCACTGGGCAAGAAAAGTAGGGTAATTAATTGGCATTTAAGATAATATAGTAAATGGACTAGTATTTTATTTGTAGTTTTTAAAAATATATTATAATAAAGATGTAGGTTATTTATCACTACACAAAGGAAATGAAAACTGTATCATTTATGAAACTAAATTATGAGCCATGAATTTTTTTTTTATTTCATATCGAATATGCCTTAAGCTCAAGTAATGACTTTGTTAAATATAGCCAATAATTTTTCAGAATCAAAGTGCATTCTCATTCTGTCGATTTTATTACTAGGAAACATCGTTATATTCTAAATCACATCAAATTTAACTATATTAAGAAATAAAGGACATTTGTTACTAAAGCAATATTTTATGAAAATGAAAAAAAAATAAAAAATATATATATAAACCATTCTCACTAAGCTCAAGTAAATCGGATTCTCTGGGCATTACCTCAACACAAGCGATCTATGAAGCAAACGACGGCACTTTGGAATTTAAACACAGAAACGACCTCCTATTTAATAATCTCGTAATGACGTCTTCAAATTTAGGTTAATAACGGACAATTATTTTTAATCTTAATTATACAGAGGATACTTTACCTTACGATCACAATGTAATTATTCTTTTTAACGCAAACAAATATGGTGTTTCAATTTCAATCAAAAACAAAATATTCCACTAATTAAGTCGGTATTATTTCATGGACCTACTTATTTTTTTTTTCCTTTTTTGGTAATTTTTTAAGCACTCTGTTGCGGCTTATATTATATCAAATTTCCAAAATAACCTTCTGAAATCCAGAGATATCAACATCTAGCACATTCTTATTTGATTATTTTTCTGGTATAACCATGAAACTACGAACTGATAACTGCTAGCGCGCGCGCTTATGGAGTGAGTATGAAAAAAATTTGAAAAACGGTAAAACCTGCAGAACATGCCAGATACTCTCCGCTTTAATTTTTATCGATATGTCTTTGAGCTCCTTGAGTTATAAATATTTTCTATGAATTTTAGTTTTTAAAAAGTTTTGAAATGCTGTTGGCCTTGTAAGCCATCCCTGAAAATTCTTACTACGTTTGAAGTGAAAACGTTTATAAATAAAGTAGCAATACATTCTTATTGTGTTCATCATTTCATTCATTCATGCTCAAGAGATCAATTTCAGTGTTTTCCAAGTTCTCCGACTTCAAAAATATAATTCTACAATCTACATACATTTTGAATTATTGAAGTTCAAAAATTTGTATACAAAAAACGCTTTTTTTATTTTTCAACTATTTTGTATTGCGCTATATACATAAATGTATACATCAAAATATCTTTCAAATTTTTTTTCGATTGTGATCTATTTTATACCATTCAACGCAATTTTTTAAACAGAAAAAAATGTAGAAACCAACATCGATCTATCAAGAATGTCACATGACATTTACAAAAAAATTTTGTTCTTCGAAAAAAACGTTCTTCGAATTTTCCATTAACGATACCTCTCGACAAATCCACTGCTTTTGATACAGTTTGTAACGACCGATATTGGTTTTTTTTAAACAGCAAAGCTATTGAGAGCGATAACTTGAAAACACAAACACGCACGCACGCACACACGTACGCGCACGCACATGCACACACACACACACACGCACACACAAACCCCTAAAACGTCAAGACCTGGCGAAAACTCGATTTCTACAAATTAGACTGAAAACACTAACTTTCCAATATTATGAAATTTTTTGAATTTTCATAGCGGAAAGTTAAAAATGTTCTAAAACGGACAGTTGGCAGTAAGACTAGCGTCCGGAGAGAAAAATAAAGAGAGATGTGTTCTTAACGAGTCAGTCAACGGAAGAGTATACATGAGACAAGGAGATATAAAGTTCGTTTTTATCGAGTCCATGTGCGCGCATTTCTATGAAGCTTAACATTTTTTTATTGACTGTGAATATTGGACAGAATGCTCCCTTTATGACTTAACGAAGCCGGCGTCGTAACGATAGTGTTGTACTGGAATTACAAAGGTTATATTTATCGACATATAATTTCAACTATTTTATTACAATTATTAAAAATCCAAAGTTTAAATTTGATGAAAACAAAAAAATTAAAAATATTCTATGTGCATAACATAAAAGTTATTCGAGTTTATAAGTCTATATTTTACAGTATAATTTTTAATCATAAGAAAATATTATTCTAAACGATGGTATACAACAAAATGGAAATATATTAGTTATCATTAATAATTTGTTAAGTATGTTACCTTAGGTTTAATAATTTACAGAATAACAAAACCTATGAAATATACTTCATATATATTTAACTTCTTTAAATATACACTTGCGAATGGAATATATGTATAGATGGTGAAAGAATTGAACAAGTTAAAGACTTGTAAACTTGGGTAGATTGTCAGTAAATTACGGCAAACATAATTAAGATATTGAAGTAGAGTAAAAACACGAAATAATATGAGTAGAAGTACGAAATAATAGCTTGTTGTTATGAGTAGTAGGAATGTATCACGACAAAAGCTTTCGGCTATTCATAATAGAGTCCTGGTGTCTACGCTTATCGACGTTAGTGAAAGTTGGCTATGGTAAAACAAAAATAGAATTAGAATCAATTGAGTAAAGACTTTGTAAAGTATGCGTGAAGTATCTTTGATAGGTACAGGTATAGTGATGTTAAAGGGCGATGTGGTCTAAGAGATGATGTAGTATCCCAGACTAAAAAAAAAGCACGTTGCGGTAGTTTGGCCCTCTGAAAAGGATTAATAAGATTTGACTGAGAAAACTAATCCATAGAGCGAATGTGTGTGATGAAAAAGTCAAGGCTTCTCCGTAAAAAAATCTTATGGAAACCAAATCGATGGCGCACTTCTAAGACAGCCAGTCACTTCAATCCTGACTCGTCTTGCCACTCGGGACAAAGTGGCATAAAAACATCATAAATACCTGCTCTCTCCACTCAGGCCTCCAACCTTTAAAGTATTTCGTATAACAACAGCTGAAATAATTCAAATTTTAATTATATTAAACGGCGTACCACGTACATTAAAAATGTTTTCTCGGATCTAACGTTTTCTTTTTCGCTAGAGTATTTTCTGGATGATTTTCCAGAATAATTTATTTTTAATATTTAAAAATCATTTAAAACAACTGAGATAACTTTAATTGTCCCAAATCGTATACGTGAATGACAAAATTGTTAAACGCAGGGTGACTATATAGACGATATGCCTGTTCCAGCACAGAGACAGCGTGTTGCAATCAGATCCTAGTTTCGTGGTTATAACTATTAGCGTTATGTATGTTTTGTTTTACGTAATTTCAGTAAATAACACATTAATTCATGGTATCCTCACCAAAAATAAACGCCGTATTGGCATATTAGGGGGTTCCGTCATGTGTGCAAAGTAATCGCTGTCGGAGTGGAAAATATTTTGTCTCGTATAGGGCGAGAGGGCGCATGAGGAAATTGCGATATTCATCACTCTTTTTATGTAGATGTATTATTTAAGTGGACTGTAAACGCGGCCAAGCACCCGGTGAATTCGACATAAAATTCAGATACGATAATTCAGATCGATTCTGCAGCACAATGCAGGAAATCGTCCCGAGGAATAAAGTTGCACGTACCTCTAGGCCACTGAGCGGAACAGCGCTTCGGCTCTTTGGCCGGTAACGCTCAAGTCGCGGTATCAAAATCACGTGCAAAAAGTAGTATGGGAAGGAATGGGCACTGGAAATCTAAACTGTATGCAAGGAGCAAACTCGGCGCATACGGCTGTGTTAATCGATACTCTAATGACAAAAACTAAAGATTTTCCTTCCGTTACATATATAAAGAAATTTTTAATAAATTACTTAATACAACAGCAATTTATTTATTATCTCTATATTTCTATAGGACTAAATCGGTAGAATGCTCAATAATGATGGATTATATGGTTAAAATTAATGTCTGCCGCTATAAACCAGCGATGGACAAAGAAAATCCAATGACAGACAACCAATAAGATGAACTCCAAAATAATTATCTTCCTTCCATGATCATTATTTTACTTCCCATTAGACCAACTAATATTGCGACCCCTAAAGTTGACGTTTCCAAAGTTACTCACAATTCTAAGTATTTATCTTACTTTAACATTTTTTTTAATACTAGAGCACTGTCCAACATTTGTACTTTGGCTCTATGTATATTTGACAGCATTTTTATAAATCAAATCATTTAGTGACAGATGAAAGTGTATTCCCAAAAATATGGTCATTCTTTTCATAAAAATATCCATACAATACTCGCTAACCAACGGTGCACACGCCAAGAATAGCGGTGACCATAATCATATGCCTCCTCAGTGCGCGATCCCGTACTATGTTCAGAAAAGCCGATTCTTCTACGTTTATCCAGCGACGGGCGATGTCGCGCCATCTCGAAGCCAATCGCCACATCAGGAGCAACGAGAACAGACCGTTTCCATAAAATATCGCCCCTGAGAGACGTACGGTCACGCTGCCTACGAACAACAGACGAAATTTGAAGCATTAAAAAATAAATAGGATTAAAAAAAATAATAATCTTCATTGAGAATTAAACACCAAATATTTACTTTAGTCAATTACCTGACATCAGATATATACCTGAAGAATTCATCGTCTGACCGGTGAGAGCTCTGATCACTCGCAGCACCGAAACACCGACCACGACGAAAATTACCCCCAAGAGGTTGAGACCCCAGGCCTTGCTGTACCGTCCGCCGCCGCCCGCCACGCCGAACCACCGCGCTTGCCTTAAAATACTCGACATGGTACCTATGAAGTCCTGAAAATTTCAATCCTTTACTGAATTTTCGTCTACATAAAATTTTACCTATCTAAACGTAAGATAAAAATTTTGGACGTTTTCATCTTTTTTAGCTCTAATATCGAAATTCGCACCGAAAGGAATAGCTTTTATAACAATCTGTTGATTTTCCTCCTATAAATGTGCCACAAAATAATACTTCTATCAACTCCATCAGTACACGCAAAACTGACAATTGAAAACTTTTAACAGGTGGTGGTATGTATCTGTCTTTATATGTAAAAATAAATGAAAAGAAATATTACATAGCTGATTGCTTTGTCAGACAGAATGTAAACAGATAAATTTTCTAATTCTGTCGAATCTCAACGACGCACAATGAATTACTCACATAAATATAAGAAATAAACTTGACTAGATTTCAAAACTGGATGTTTTTATATGAATTCAAAAAAACTACTTAATTTTAAAGCTGCCTAGTTTGAAAAGAATTGCTTTATTTATATCTCCAATATTCAATGTATATACTAGCTTCCGCGCACAACTCCACCCTCTTGACGCTGGGGCACAACAGAGTCGTCTCAAGAATTTTAGACTACTCCAATTCTACTCTCGTTTCTTCTACCTCTCCGTCGTGTCATTAATTGGTTCGGTAGATTTTGCGAAAAATACGAATATACTGAAAACTTTTCGCTTTTTAATACTGTAGGGCCCCAATCTTTGTTAGTGACTTAAAACACGCGTCCCAAAAAAAGCAACGGTCTCCCGCCAGTCGGGCGACGCGTGTCGCGCAAATTGCATGTGCGAATATTAAACGCACTATATTATCTCGAAATCGTCGTTTTTTTTTTTCTTGATAACCACCCGAATCGGCCCCTACAGTACCATATACATAAGCCGCTTCCAAACAGTTGGATCCGATCCAGATAGCTTACTCATTTTTGTATTCGTTAATTATTCACAATCATAAATATCAGACCGACGTCGCAAATCCTGAGGTATCCAAAGTGCTGCACGCTCTCGAGAAATGGCATACGTTCTTGCGGGAGCGTGCGGCGCTGGAAGCGGAAATAGACGTCCGGATTGCGTGCGGCACTTGCCGGAAATAATGGAAAACTCGATTAATAGACGGAAATTTTCAAGGTGTTGTGGAACGATTGACGATAGATGTAGACAATCGAATAGTTCACGGAATCAGATGGATTTGAAAAGCGTGAAGGTATGGTGTAAGCAATGATAATTAATGTGATATAAAACGGAAATTATAAGAAGGAAATAAAAAGGGATATAAAAGTCGATTATAAAACTTTAAGTAAAAAATTTTTCAATGCAAAAAATTTTAAAGTAAATTTAGAAATAAATTCTAAGGAAGTGGTGTAAATCGTAGGAAAAATATGAAAATATTATTAATGGTATGGATAAGTCAGCATATATAAGTTAAGATGTTGTAATGTTGCAAGAAGTAAAATTAAGTGATGAAGTGTAAATATAAAATAAGAAGAAAAGGTAAATAAATCGAAATCGTATCATCTAAAGAGCAAAAGAGATTAAGGGCACTGAAATGGAACTACTGTGAGAACAAGGTGTGAGTTAGACGCATAAGGGCCGTGATCACCATGCTGCGGGGAAAAATAAAAAAACAAACACTTTAGCGAAACCGGAAGGTGTAAATACAAAAACGGATGCAATGCCATAGCGTGCCTTGCATTTTCTTGCAAATGGCTTAAAGCAAGTAGAATCCCTCCAAAACCAGCTGCGACACAGAGATTTATAGTGCAGCTGCATTTGTTTATATAACACTATGAAAAGTAGGGAATCAACGTAGACACCTGTAGCCTGCATCGCATTTTCGAATGATCATTAGTCCATCCAGAAGTTACTTCAATACAACAATCTTTAAGTATAAAATTTATTTGAGAATGATAAACAAAAAATGTGGATCGTCCATTGTTATATTTACAGGAGTATAATAATATTTATTTGAAAATGGCAATAAAAAAGACAAATACCGTAAATTACCTTTTTTTATTATTTTTCTCGTACTCTCGTACTCAAGCTGAATGTATTAGGTGCTATAATTCTTTGAGAGTACGGTAATTAAAATAACGTGTGCCAAATAAATATACACCAAAAACAAAGCGATGAGACTTTATTAAAATTCAATGCTATTTTTTCAAAACAAACCAAAAAATTTATGTTCTATTTACTCCGCTCTATTACTCGGTCGTATTGCTACTAGCAACTTGGCTTGGCGAGAAATGGCGATGAAGAGTTAGAAGCATTGGAACAATGCCACCAATTATTAGACCCTCCTATTCGCTTAAGGCCGGACACGGATGAAAGAGCCCTAAAAATTTAAATCGTATCGGTGCACGATCTTAAATTTCAAAGGACATTTTTTAATAATGTCCTTTGAAGTCGATCGTATTGAAAACAGTTTTGAAATGTTTGTAGTGTAATTCTGTTTGTAATAATTTATTAATACGGATGCGACTGCGTTATGGAATAGCTGTTATCTCTGGTGCATCAGCGTTTGTATTTACCCAGCTGGTGCAAGAGTTACCATGTACTTTACAACGTCATGAAAAATTATGTTTAGATAGAAAATCAAGAAAAAACTTAAATTTACATCGAGCTGCTGGCAAAGACGGGGGCTTCTAAACATATCTAAAATCCCGACTTTGATCGGATGGATATCAGAAACTTTACAATCACGCAGACAAAGTCGGAAACATTTGCAAGCACAAAATTACAATTAAGAAACAGTATCACAAGCCGTATCTAAAAATAAAGACGCAAATCGGTTGAATAATATAAACCGTATTAACGAAGTCGGGGACAAATTTTAGTGAAACTTCCACTAAATATTAATCCAAATAGAAAATAAGCTTATTACAATACTGCCTTGAAATTTACACGCAAATTGATTCAGCCTTTGAATGACGCTGCATACTTCATTTTTAGCTCTTTTCTTTCTGGGTACATGAAACATCTGGTCTGACATATAGCAGCAATATCACCGTAGACGTGATGAATGATAAATAATTGAAATCTACCCTCATATCGATCGACAAAACATGCGTCTAGTGTTACTTCCGGAATTTTTTTCCTATAGTCAAGAATTAACTTTCGTGGCCATTTCTACGCGAAAGCCTAAATCGTTGCATTTCTGTTCACTGCGAGCGCCGCGATCTATTTCGTCGGCCCACGGCCTAAACTCGGCACACACCAAATATGTACAAATGTTCGGCGAGAGTGGGGCCTCCGTTGTTTTGTTGACTTCGACGCACGAAAATCTGTCAAACGAGACGGATCACGGTCGTTTCGTTAAACAATAGCACTATTTTTTTTAAAATGGATGAGAGTTACGGCTGTTGGGACCCGCAAAAAATCCCAATACGCGACAATTTTTAGGCAAGGAAAACCAAAATTACGAAGCTTGGCGAATCGGCCCCAGATAGACATTTGAACGATATTCAAAGGATTACGAATGAAATACTGAGATTCTGAAAGTTCCAAATCTCCAGCTCAATTGTTTGTTTTGTTGGTAAAGAACAGACCGTTCTATATTCATTTATTCATAATATGAGACTATGAAAAATAAAATATGTTCAAGTTTCTTCTTTTCATCTTGAGCTCAATCTATAAACTATGGATGATCCCGAGTGTACCATCTCTCACATCTCCCTATGGCAAATAATACTGTAAGCTTATATAACAAAAGAAAAAAATACACGTATTTAATAATTAATTTTTTAATATTATAATTATACCTTCGACAAAAATGCTAACGGTATTTTATAATAATACAATATTTATAATAGTTGAAAATAATCTAAGAACTCTTTCAATTTAAGCAAAGTTAAGACATTTTAATAATTGAAGACTTAGACAAAAAAAAATATTTTTTCTATTCCATTCTTCTATCTCTATCAAAAATTTAAAATAAAAATTATCTTGCACATAAAATTTATTAGAAGTACAAATAATGTTCCGCCGTTTTGAAAGAGATGGTAGGGCACAAGGCTTACGTTAAAACTCACAGATGATAACCGGCTTGAAAATTAGGTTTCTCATTCAAGAACAACATAACCCTATCACATTAATAACTTCATATTAGCATCATATATTTTTTTTTATCCACAAATTTCTAAATCAGAGCCAATTAAGCGTTATTTGCGGGAACTTTTAATTTACTTCTTTAACTTAAAACAATCTGCAGCTGAGGCACATCGATTGCTCGTAGAAGCATATAATGAGGCTGCCTTGAGTGAGAGAACCGGTCGTGAGTGGTTTCAAAAGTTTAAAACGGTGATTTTTAGCGTAGAAGACAAAGATTTCAATGGCAGGCCAAACATTTATGAGGATGCAGAATTGGAGGAAGATTCGTCTCAAACACAAAAGGAACTTTTACTTACTTTAGAAGTCAATCAGCAAGCAGTCTCGCATCGTTTAAAATCGTTAGGAATGATTCTATTCATAAACAAGGTAATTGCGATCCATACGAATTAAAGCCGAGAGACGTTGAACGCCGATTATGCATGAGTGAAATGCTGCTAGCTAGGCTCAAAAAAAAGGTTTTTACATCAAATTGTCACTGGTGATAAAAAACGGATACATTATGATGATCCAAAAACAAGAAAATTATGAGAACTACCTGGTCAGGCGTCAACATCCACAGCAAAGCCGAATATTCATGAAAAAAACTCATGCTGTGTATTTGGTGGGATCAGCTGGGTGTGATTTATTACGAATTACTTAATACAAGCGAAACAATCACTGCAACTCTATATCGAACACAAGTGATTAGTTCTGAAGGATAACGCCCTCAATACTCCTCCAGACACGATAAAATTATTCTTCTACACTATGATAATGCTCATCCGCATGTAGCGGTTCCGGTAAAAAACTATTTGAAAACACTTGATTAGGAAGTACTACCCCACTCGTCGTATTCACCAAACTTTGCGCCATCCGACTATCATCTGTTACGGTCAATGGCACATGCTCTGTCAGAACAGCAGTTCACATCATATGAAGATACCAAAAATTTGGTTGATTCGTGGAATAGCCGCAAAAGTTAAAGAGTTCTTCATACTTGGAATCCGAACGCTGCCTGAAAGATGGAAAAAAGTAGTTGCTAGTGATGGACAATACTTCGATTAAAATTAAATTACCGTTCTTTCACAGGAAATATTATTGTATAGAGAAAAAACGGCAGGAACTTATTTGTACTACTAATAAATTAGATTTAGTTTTATAATTAAAACTGTGTCAGAGTTAAAAAAGTTAAATGAAGAATATTTTTTAAGGTGTAAGGTTTTTAAATGATAGGTTATATTTTTCAAAAAAGCACTCATTCAAATCAAGATCAGAAGATTCTGACGATGGATTTCCTTTGTGATCGAAAACAGAAGTGGAATTTAAAACGAACGTGGAACTATAATTGTAACGGAGAGCGAAAAGGTGATCCAAATCAAATGTGAAACGGACGTAAAAATTTATTGGAGCGTCTGTTAGTGATCGTGTTATTTCTTAGTGACTTGATCAATTCATTGACCATCATCTTTACAAAACGTTGACAATATATTTATTTATAAGCTACTATCCGATGAGGGGCGCTGTAGTCAAATTATTGAAACATCATCTATTATTTTGGCTAAAATAAATCATATTCATAACATATGTTCAAGTAAGGAAAATCAAAAAAAAATAGATCCGATGCTTAGTTTTCTGATCGAATTGTCTATAAATTTTATGTTGAAAAACCTGTAGGACTGACATTTACACAATATTTTCGTGTTGTCAATAGAAAAATGTAAAATTTTATCATAAAGTGCAAACAAATCAAATACCCACGCGCCACCTTGAAAGGGTACAACAACGTCTGCCTGCCTAGCTAGTAGTAGTATGTAAAACTTTTGGGCCGTAGGGAATCCAAGTGATACATCACAGTCCCAACGTTGTTACTCCTTTCGGTTGTCTGTTAAAAATGTTAAGCAAACTAATAGATTATTCCAAAAATAAAAATCAGATGTACGTGCATATACTAGATATATTTTTAGAGATATTGTTATTTGCAAATATTTTTTAATTTAATACGAAAAATGTATTTATGTTTTTAAACGCACAAGCCTAAACACGTTACACATTTTCAACATCTTAACGTATAACTTTTCAGTTTGTGTCTCTTTAGATAAACTTAGACAATATATTATTGGATATATTTAAATAGCTATAAATCACGTGATTACAATACGATGAAAAGTCATTAGTACGTTACATTCACTACAACAAAATCGATTTACTTCTCTAAACAGTTATGTACATTGTCAATCAAAAAAATGGAGAAGGTAAAAGTGTTTAGTTTAAAAAAGTAATCAATAGAAATAAATAAAACCGAAGAAGTAAAGATTTTAATAAAAAGATTAAAATTGAACAACATTAATTCGACGCAAAATGTTCTTATGTTGTATGACATTTTCAAGGGCTTGCAAAGAGTACATGGTCACCGCTGCCCATAGACAATCACAACCCAACAGAAGTCGCCAGTATGTTGCCGGCCTTTTCAGCAAAAATAGCATATCTGATAAAGAAAAGGGGTCAAACTTTAAGCACCAGAAACCTATAAACTTGCATGAAAAGATTAATGTATGTCAGTGAAGCAAGAGAGATATGAACAGATCATACCATATGGAAATTTATAGTCTCTGCCTACTACATTGCTGGAAAATAGGCGTGAGTTTATAATAATACCTAATAATAATAAAAAAGTGACAAGCATCTCATAAAAGGGTGAAGGGTGATGAAGATTCACTGACTAGATGAAATGCAATAGCGAAAGCTGCTACTTCAAGTCTGTACTCTGTGAAAGTTTAGTATGTCAATAGTTGAGCGAGCCCATTTTAGTTCTACAGCTAATTTGGTCAGAGCGTGTCTCTGCCGCGTGTAAATAACATTATGATAAAAATTCAACTTCAATCCATAAATGCACTAATATATGAGAATCATGAGAGTAATCTAACTCACGAACTCTTTATATATCCAAATAATAAAGTACGAAAATAAAGTTGCGTCAAGTTTTATCGGTATCGTATCATGTGACTTGATTTGACTTAAGATAAAAACTCAGCTTAATTCACCCGTGGGCAGGATCGGACACGGTATCTCCAGGTTTAGAGCCAACGCTCTTGACTACTGAGTCAATACCGCTCTTGTAGTCCCACTAATATTACAAATATGAATGTTTGAATGTTTCAATATTTATCTGTTTAGATGTTTGTTACTCAATCACTTTAACGACTGAACAGAATTACTTAAAACTTTACAGTAATATATCTTATGTATCAGGATAGCGTACAGGCTATGATTTATAAAAACACTAATTTTTGCTGCCGGTTTCGCTTGCGTGATCGTGGAACGAACTCTTTACTTACGCTGATTATTTATTGGAAAGAACAATGTTCAAAAGAGGTTCAAGTTCAACATCACTTCGAAATCGAAAACGAAAGCAGGACTGAGATACGAATCAAGAGCTATAAAAATAGCGATATTACGTTTGATTTTGATGTAATAATATGGGTTATTCCAGTATTAAATTAAAAGCAGAACCAATGTTGGGATAATGGTTGATAAGGTTGTCGATCAATATAAAAGAATTCGTTTTATATCCATGCCCGTGGAGTTGCTGGTGAGTTACATAAAGTTTGAACAAAACCGGAATCTAGTTCGGTACCAGAATAGAATTCGGAATTGTAGCCAGAACTAATACTAAACAACATGATTGACAGCATGATGCATCAATATAAAAGGTGAAAGAATTCATTCGATGTCGAGGCGGGCGGAGCCGCAGGCAGAAGCCGATATATCATAAAATACAGGATTACATTCTTATCGTGACTACTTGTTCAGGTCTTAGAGTCCACTTTTATCTAGATACCTAACTGGATTATGTACAGGTTCTCCATAAAAAACCGTTCTACTGTCACAGAGTACCTATTCCCTTTCAGTTAAGAGCACTGCAAAGATAAAATACTTACGTCCGAATATAGTGTTGTCGGATAACGAAATTCAGAAGGCAAAAAATTTCTTGCCAGCTCTTCTTGTAGATACATGATCTTGAAAAGTTAGGAACCCTGAAATTAATAGGTATGCCCAGCTTACTATGGAATACTGATCTATTTAATATTCATATTGTACATTTTCAAAATCATAAAAAATTCGAAACACTAATAAAAATCTTCTTAAGGATTTTTTTTTAAATATACATTCACTCATATACCACTTCCTCTTTTTTTTATAGGCTTCGAAAGTTCGTTTTATGCTTTTTCTAATATGGAACAACTTAAAATGAAATAGAAACAGAGACCAAGCTTGTTTTATGCACCCAAAATAAACGAAATTGCATAAAACAATTGACGGATGTCAGGGATACAAGAGAGACATGTATTGCCAACGACCGCTCAATAGCCTTGTTATTTAAATCTCTTTCATATGGGTGTAATATTATTTAATACATATCCATATAAATGATATAAACTTAACTAATTTAAAAACAACAATCATCACGTTTGACCACATCAGTTGTTCAAATAACATGTTACATTTGAAATTTTTTACACATCTTCCATTCACAATGTAAACAAACACTAAGGATTGGTATTGGAAAATCAACCTCTAAGAAAATGAAAATGGCGAACTCATTTTGGAAAGAAAAATTAAATCTGAAATATAAGAAATTTAATACAAACTAGCTGTTTTCCGCGACTTCATTCGCGTGGTGGTAATCAAAGATAACAACCTTTTAAAAAGACATGACAGGCATGTAAACTCTCCATTATTTCATTGTCTTTCGTTACACGTAAAAAACTTTAGGCATGTCATGGGGTTTTCTTCAAAACCATTATATTTAAGCTCAAGATTTATTCTTTTTCATGAACTTTATTTATTTAAAAATATAACAGAGTTACGTATAGTTGGATATTTTTTTTTCTGTAACACTGTCTAAAATCTAACTTTAAGTAGACATTATTCTAAATCTCCTCAGTGGGCATTTCAAATCTAAAAAGGAAAATATTGAAATTTGCTTTCCATCTAATCTCTAAGTAATATATATCGTGATTAACTGTATCCTAAGTTAAGAAGCAGTAGCTACTAAAACTGATACCTAATAAAACAAAAAAAGTTTTGTTCTAACTGGTCTATTAGCTTTTGAGTTATGCTTGAACAAACAAACAGAGAAATATGCGGACAGACAAAAATTTTGAAATCCATTGTTTTGATATATGTATTATGTACATAGCACATATCATTTACTGTTTTCAAAAAATATTTAGTATATAGATTTGGCTTCCTTATGGTTTTATTTATATTCGTATATGTATAAGAGTAAACTGACTGATTTATATATAACCACAGCTCAACTACAAGATTTAAAGACTTGAAATTGTATGCAGTGGTTCTTGTTATAACGTGGCGAGCACTAAAAAGATTTATAGAAATTCAACCCCAGAGGGGTGAAAATGGTTAAATGCTTTGTGTGAAATATCGAAACTGTTAAAGCTTCAAATATCCAACATAAAATTTGAATTACGTATGGAAATAAAGAAAAAAATTATACACATAGTTTTTTAATATTAACCCTAGAAGGGATATTAAAAGGGATGAAATTTTATAAAGAAAATCGAAACCGTTTATATTTTAACCAATCATCACTAACAAAAATGTCATGCATCATGCCTATTAGTAACCCTAGAAGGATGAAATAGGGACTGAGTTTTTTATATAAAAAAAAATTAAACTCCTGAAGCTATTGACAACAACGTTAAAATTTTAGCTGCGTACCACAAACGAAAAATAACGTGTATCTTTTTTGGAAAAGTAGCTCTAAGAAAGTGAAATGAGGGAGAAAATGTTTGTAGAAAATCGAATCACTATGTTAAAAAATAATTTCATTCCAATCAAAAATAGTATCAAGTCATGTATGAATTTAAAGCAAAGCCGATAAAAAATCATTTCATCTTTATAAATCATTAATTCATATACAACTTCTTGTGTCCACAGGTTAACACTTTTTTGTGTCATCTAAAATAGATGAACATGAATTCATTATTTTTTTCATTAGCCGTGCCTTTCATAATCCCATGACTTATGGAATCTTATTATAGAGTCATACAGCCGATATTAACACCATTTTTGTGCTGCAAAAGCGGGCTATTTATGCAATCTATAATTTGAGACCAATAGTGTCTCTCACAGAAAAAAATAGATGAATATATTTATTTTTATTTTACCGTCACGATACAAATCTAATACACGCCAAGAAAAACAAAATCGTCCCAAAGAATGAGCGACATCCATAACATTAACACTAGACATACGAATAATCTTTCTACTCATAAAATCCGACTCACCTAAGATAGCAAATCATTTAAGAAACAATGTGTGCGCTATTAGAATAAGGTCCCAGCTGAAATGTAAAACCTTGCTATTTTATGTATTTATAAATTTCATTAAAGAAAAACCTTTTATGGCAAGAGCGATTACTTCGCATTTATATATATTTATGAAGATAACCCCAAGGACTGTTAGGCTATCAGGTGGTTTCGTGCTATTAATCTATTCAGTACGCTATATATTTGAGCAAAAAAGAGCAAACCTTTTAGATTCTTTCCCATTGTTCTTCAGATGAATCAGAATTCAGAATGTATGGTAATGTTAAGAAGGTAAGAAAATAGAATAATTGCAGAATTTCGTTACCTAATTATTAGCTTAGAGTTTTTTTTTTTTATTAGAAGAGACTTGTTATGTCAAGTGTATATTACTTCGTTGCAGGCGCATTGTTTTCCCTCTTTTTATTTCTCATTAAAGGGAACTTAAGCGCCCCGATTTTTGGGCTCAAGGCGGGTTAAGAGCTGCCGATCTCACGGATAGAAACGATCTTCAACATTCGTTAACGGGAAAACAATGGCTTGACTTGATCTACTTAAAAACTCATCAGTCTAATCAGCCACGATCGAGGTTCCGTACAGGTACCTTCTGATTTAAGAACTACATCCTTACCGCTGGAATAGTGCCTCGAAAGTATTGAGTTCAAGAACACCAACCAGGATAAAATAATATTAAAGATCTTACTTACCTTTATTTGCCTCAAAGCCGAATATTGTCTGAAAGCTTTCAAACCGAACCCGAAGTTTTATAAGCGAACAATTAAACATTAATATTGTCGTACAACAGGTCTCTTTATATAATTATTATTTTCGGCCAAAGACTTAAGTGTTGTTTGTTTAATAAAAAAGTTCCATATCAAAAGCTCCACTTAGGCTTAATGGAAGAGCGATTTAAAAGTTTGTAGGGTCATAAATGTTGGTAGCAAGAACAGCTTTTTATTTATTCAGTATGATTTCAAACTTATTTCCTCTTTGTCTTGACACGTTTTTCAACTTATTGAAATTGAAGAATAATTTACTACTTATTGAAATTGAAGAATAATACCATTGTATGACAATGGCTTGTCCATATGAACATCGGTATTTTACGTCACGTTTGCCCGGAAATCATTTTTAACTAATAAATCTATTACTAAATAATTAGTTTATCACTAATGACAATGACAACATCCTGAAAATAATGTTTATTAACGTAATCTTATCTACCGGAATTTTATCTTATGAGTATTGAATGTAAACTGAAAAAAATATGAATGTAACTATAGTTTTATAATGTCTAAGTTATGATCCGAATAAAGGTGTTAGTTAAAAAATGTGTTTGACACAAAATAGGTATATTTAATCAATTTTAGATATGTATTTCAAATGAAACCTTCTTTTCGAAATCTCTTAAAAAATGGGTTCCCATAAAATTAATTCTAATTTCATTTTATGAGAATATCAAGAATTTATAATGCCAATAGTAGCGTCAGCACTACCGAAAACAAGACGTTGTAATTTTTTAAGTAGACTGACGTTTTCGTTACTTATTTCACACATGCAGCATAACCATCAAAACAGAACCATTTACCAACTATTAGTAGTACTGGTATGTATTAGTAGCAATAGTTATGGTTATAAATTGAGACTCTTTCTAGTTAATTTTGTTTAATAAAACCTTTTAGGCGATTATAT
This sequence comes from Eumeta japonica, assembly GCA_005406025.1. Classification (NCBI taxonomy): domain Eukaryota; kingdom Metazoa; phylum Arthropoda; class Insecta; order Lepidoptera; family Psychidae; genus Eumeta; species Eumeta japonica. The sequence continues at coordinate 131,191 of BGZK01000176.1, forward strand.
TTTTATCTTAGAGATGTATTTTAAATGTGTAAACCTTCAAATATATTTATTATATTATAAATCTTATGTAAGAAGTCTTATTAAATGCATTTATAGTGTCCTCCCTTTCCCAATATCAAGGCGAAAACGTAAAATATTGTTTTCAACAAAAACCGCCTTCAAACACCCATTTAAATATTTTTTTAAACAGACTTCAAAAACAACTAACTAAAGAAAGGCATTTGGGCATATAATATATAAACATTAATACGAAACGTTAAATATTGAATTCAAAAGAGATCTTTTTCTAAGGAAAGACAACTGTTTCTGATTTGTTTTTAGCTGGAACCGGTCTGAACCGACTCCAAAAACAACTAATTAGGTGTTTTTGGAGTCGGTTCAGACCGAGCCCTCAACCTTCTGAAATCGTAATTGAGTAACATAGTTCAGAGGGTCGATGACAATGGCATGAGATCATCTGGATCTGTAGTCCACATGGGTGAACCACAGGGAACAATTCTTGGTCTCTTTCTTTTTTTAGAATGTATAAATAACTTATCTAACCTTGTTAATGATGTTCCTGAGATAGTACTGTTTACCGATGATACTCTTTTATTATTCAAAGTTATGACGGTTTGAACAATGCTATCTCTAAGGTAGAGGAATGGTTAACTGCAAATAACCTACTTTATACCATACTATACCACTACCATAGAAATGAAAACAAAATGTATAAAATTCTCAGTTCCAAATATAAAATATGGAACCGGAACTATTTCAGTACGTAAAGGAGAATTGTGGTGTGTTAATGCCACCATTTTCTTGAAAATCACTTCAGAGAACAAGCTTCAATGGAGTCCTCATATCAGTAAGTTGGCGGAAAGGCTCTGCCGCTTATGCAATAAAAATATATAAAATTTATCAAACATTAAACCACTAGATTAGTTTATTTCAAACGGTTTCCGCAGCCTGATGTTGTATGTCACCTTGGTCTAGAGACATCTCTTGGACATTCATAAAATTTTCGTGCTGTGGAAGCGAACCGTTTGTGTGATTTACAAGCTCAAATCTCGCTTATCTCTTAAAAGTAAGTTTAAGGAAATTTAAATCTCAACTCTGGCAATCCATATATGAAATGTTATGATGTCTAAGAAAAAATTAGAAATATTTAAAAGAAATAGTAGTCGACATGAACTCAATACCAGAAATAAAAATAAACTGATTTCTCATGTTAGTCGACTAAGTAAAGTCACAAATTCATTTAGAGGGCTCTGTGTGCGCATCTTAAATAGGGTCCCTATGGGTACATAAGATCTACCCTTATATAAACTTAAGAGTATTATTACCCAATAAAAAAGGGCGTTACACGGTTTCCGAATATTTAGAAGACAAATATCCATGGGCATAAGCGGCTCGAATCTTAGCGGGCTGTTTCGTTCATTAATGGTTTGGCTATGCGTCATGAAATCAGAAAAGAGCTACCCTTAAATTTCTTGCTCCTTCTTGAGTGAAAATTGCCTTCTGAACGAGCGTTAAAGTGTTAATTCACAAAAAATTATGACGTATTTCAAGTATTATTTTATAACCTATGAAAATATAGATATTTTAAATTTAAATTTGACTTTGAATCTAATATTTGAGGATTTTCTTCTATTTTCCTGAAATCCCATCATCAGATCCTGACTTGGTGACTATTGGACCATCTTGGGAGTATACCTTGTTAAACGAAAAAAAGAAATCGAAATCGGTTTATATTTGACGAAATAATCGCTGGAGATACATTAAAAAAAATACATGCAAACGAATATAGAATCTCCTCCTTCTTTTGAAGTCGGTAAAAAAACGTACGTATGAATATGTTTCACTAATATTTTTTAGTATTTTCACATTTCGTTTATTTCAATACGTGATATACATCAAAGGAACCTTTATTTATATTGTTATAATAATGGAATATAAAATAAGAATTTACTGAACAACTTTTTCCTTTTAAAAATAAATATTGCAACTGTCTATTTACGGCAACACGAGAAGGTCACGATTTATAATCACCAAAAGAAGAGTCCGAAAAGGGAATATAATAAAACAGAATGTCGCCAAGCATTCTTCTTAATAGCGAAAGTTTCGGGCCAGAACGTCCTCGGGAAGAGAAAACGTAGGCGGCGAGTTTTATTTCAGTGCTTTTTCGCAGCACCGATAGTACTTGTTAAGCGGTTAATTTTATAAAAAGTGTACGCGACTTCGTGACGTACTACATAAGTTGTGACTTATCTCGTTGCGAATTTGTAGCACCTCTTGAACTTTCGCCTTTTATGTTTATTCACGTAAAAAGAAAAAGGTGAGGTCGAGGTGCTGCCGCGTTAAAAGTTGAAAATGAGTGTTCGTTAAAATTGAAAATTTAAATATGTTTAGGAAATTTTATACAATATTAATTTTTGTACTGTTTGTTTTAAGTGGTTATGAAATGTAAAATACTTTTATGTTCTCTTGAGTTTAATCTGATGTATCTCATGATTTTTATCCAAACTTGCAAAATAAAGATATAGGTGCAATACTGCCACATGATTACTGGACGTAAAGATAAACTATAAAATCTTTGTTTTTTTTTTTTCAGATTTGTGTCTTCTGTTCTTCATTTTTAGATAACAGATTAATGACATGGACATATAAGGAACAATATATGTACGTATACACTAACTTTTGCCCGCGGCTACACCCACGTAGACATAAAATGATATTTCTTTTTTTTTGGATAGGATTTGCATAAAATCTTTTTTCAGTGAGCGTCTACGTCCCGAAAAAATAACTGTGGCAAATTTAAAGTCAATCGGAAATATAGCTACGAAGATTTTATGACGAGTCAGTCCGTCAGTGGTATTTCAGGTTTCCACGACTGAATCGCGCGAACGCCGGTTTTGTTCATGATGTAAATTTGAAAATCAGACAATGTTAGTAGGGGCGGAAATCAAAATACGAAGAGTTAGAAAGAGGAGCCGACCTCTGGCCTGGAGAGGCGGACCTCGAAAATAAAAAAAAAACTAAAGAATTTAATGTGAGCTAATACAATAGTGAATTCTTGTAAAAGACATGAACAAGTAATTGAGCAACTGATCGTATGAACTAGTCTTACCGCTACTGTTATTTCAATAAAGATCCTTAGTACTGAAACCAGAAGAGAAGCACATCTGAGTTACGGTATATATTATATATTAGGGTAACAAAATTCACAACATTATATCATTTTGTTGTTAGTTGCTCAAAGCGGAGAATCATTTGTGTGAGGACACAATTGCGTTAGACCACATCACTCCCGAGCTTAAAAAAAAGTTCGGAAGAACCTCACATGTAATGATCTAAAACGCCATTCATGCTAATCCCGTTAAAAAATTTTACGGTGTGGGCATAATATTTCTAAATATTAATTTTATTAACCTAGTCGACAACTATTATTTATATGGCAATATATATAATGTATTTCTCGATAATAATTTTATCGAATGCTTATAGGCATAATATTAAAAAAACATCTACTTCTTTACATATCCGTCCACTTCTAAGATCTTTTATATTTTCTAGGAGATACCGCTATTGGCAAAAAATATAGCTTCATAGAGCTTTTCTGTTGAAATCTAATTAATATATTTATAGCAACTGGTTTGATAATTCTGTTGAAGGGAATGTTGGAAATTTAATTTCTTTATTTCGAAATCGTTATATTGTTACCACACTTTACTCTTGAATTTTATTTCTTTTCCCATTCAATTCTATTTCGGCTAATTTAATTTGAGGTAGCAAATAGCCTCTATATAGAATACATTTTCAAAGAAAGTAACAAGATTTAAATAGATGCCTTAGAAGGTATTCACTTGAATAAAATATAAATGAAATTTATTTTCAATACAGATAATTACATAGGTCGATTTTGAGCTTCAAAAAGTTAAGCAGGAGGGATACTGCGGGTGCTATACTACGCCTGTAATTTATGCGTGAATTCATATTATAATATTTCTACGATATAAATCTCAACATAATTAACTGGAATTGGCTAATATTTTTTTAGCTAAGAACAAGCTATGACTGTTCATTTTATATTGATCAAAGGATTTTTTTCTTTGTTTGAACAGGGTATATAATTATGTTACATATAATTTTTTACATTGAGTCATATTAAAACAAAGACTTGGAGAGTATTATAGCGATATGAATTAAAAGACCACCTTTTCAAGACATTTAAAATCTAAAATTTTAAAGTATTTAAGGAAGTTGACGAACTATTTATCGTATATTCGTAGTAATAGTCTAAGATCTGGCATTATAAAAATGTACCCTCATTTGTTAATTGAATCAAATAATGTTTTACAGGCAGATAACAATATTATTAATTTATGACGACAATGCCTGTCACCGTACTCCAGCTGCTATTAATATTAATTAAATGATTTTTTTATGTAGGTTGCAAATAATATTACGGTGTCTGCCAGTTAAAATTATATTTAGAATTTTGTAAATTTACAAATGTGTTAATATTTTTTAATTAACAGATGACGGTCTATCTACCTGTTTACTCCTGGCTGCAGGTAGCTGTAGCAGTCATAAATGTCGCTGCCTATTGTAACAAGGTGTAAAATATCTTATTCGAAAGTTTTGTACTTGTGATGTGCAATCAACATAAGAAGTAAAAAAGTAATTATTAATTATTTTTAATAGCAACAGAATTACGGTGACAGACATTGTTCTCAAAAATTTATAATACTATTATCTGTCTTTAAAACATAATTTCATTGAAGTAACAGATGAGGGTACACTTTTCTAATGCTGGATCTTAGACTATAAGCTGTCGTGTTCAAAGACACCTTAAAGGGTAAATTTTATTTTGAAAATGTATGCCCAATACGGTATGTAAAATTTAGTTTTAAAACATATATAACATAACATAAAAACAAAACATAAAGCACATTTTTACGATCAAATTTATTTTTTAATGAAACAAAATTCACAAGTATATATCACTTGTTGTGTGTCGGTGACGAATGGTGAGAATTGACAGCGGTAATTACCAAGGAGTCAGAGATGCCGGTTCCCAATTCGAACCGCGACATATTTACCAACGGACGTTTAACTTAAGTCGAACTGAAACGGCTCGTTCCGTATCTCGGAGATCACACAAACATTCTTACCACATTCGTCAGCGACTCCAACGCACGGCGGGTTAATGTGGAAGGCGTGGGGCCCTTCATTGGGAAACGTTTCAATTTCTTGGGAAGGGTTCATACCTCCGCGGCAGATTTATTAATGCCTGAAAAAATCGAAAACACCCCTCCTAGCTAATCTCCGTCGTCTACGACAAGTTGAGAATTCCCTTTTGGACCTTACAACTGCCATTGAACGAAACGATTGACGACTGCCAACACGAAGCTCGCTCCCTGGCACGCACTACTTCCACTCGTTAACCTCGTACATGAGCGCCCGCAGTCCACCGGACAAAAGTTTGTTTTTTGTACGCGTCGCAGTGGGAAGGAAACTGCCGCGCCTTCACGAAGAGATCAAAGTGCGCGAGGTCAAAGCGGAATGAAGGGCTTTTCGTTTAACTGCCCCCTGCCATCCCTTCTTTTCACTACTTCTTCTCATCGGTTCTCGTACAACCCGGGCCCTTCCGTCGTCGACTTCCTTTAGAGCTCACGCGGGCCTCCCGATTCGAAGTGCACTCGAAAACAGGGCAAGCACCTGCCTGTGTTGCGTTGAAAGCTCGAAGCATGATTATATATTTTTTACGAAATGTAATTTTCCATAGACAAGAAAAAAAATGTAGCCGTTGCGGGATGCCTGGCAGATGTGCAGCATTGAAACTATCCAGTGTAGATTATATGCACAATTTTTTTTATGAATATAAATTTAAATTAGAAATGGAAAATGTATAGATAAAAAAAAAAATAAATACAAGTCATTAATTTATAGAAAACTATATAAATTTATATATATCTTTTGCACAACATACTTATATGTGCAGTATACATCTATATGTTCACTTGTGTAACGCTTTTTCGTTACGCTTCGCGATCACCACATCAGTCACTCTGACTCAACACCTTGGCGCGCGCTTATAAATGTTTAATATCAAAAAGGTGTGACAAATGTACAGATTTTTGAAACTAACAAGGTTTACTTTTAAATTTAATTTAAACACTTCGACAAAAGTATACAAAAAAATTACGCCTCGGAAATCAATTAAGTTTGTTAGATGCTAATGTCCTCATAAAGATACGTAAACTCTGTATTTAGTCTGTTCGACAAATTCAAAATTGTGAAAATTCTTAAGAAAGCTCCTAAAAATATATGCGAAACTCATTGGATTCGGAATGACGTCTAGAAAAAACGTCCTTAAGGAATTTTCTGCACTTAAAAAATTGTAAAAGTTAGACACAAATTAAGACGAAAAAAAGGTTTTTCGTTTTTTGCCTATAACTCAAAACCTATTCATTTTTAAGGAATTATCAAAAAGGATTCTTAAAGAGGAGGAAATTTCCTAGAAAAAATATTAACTCCTTAATATACGTCTATTATTTATAATTTTTATTTAGCGCTATAAGTACGGTTCTGCGCAGCCAGTCGGCATGGACGCGCTGCCGCTGATGAGAGTATAGCACATAATTATTTTTTATATTATTAATTATCAATACGAAAATTTAATAAAATAATGGTGTTATCAGAACACTTCAAAGAATGCAGCCCCGTTAGAAAAAAGACCCCGTGATAAAAGGCTCTTAAAGTTATTTATTTTGCTTATTATAATTTTTCTAAGTTCACAAAAAAAAAAAATTCCCAATAATATTGTGAAATTTTTTTTTAAATGTTTTGTTATTACTGCTTTTGAATTTAACAATGGCATTAAGTAACATTGGAAAAAAATTTTACTTTCTTTTTTGATAAATCGTTTATAAACAAACAGACTAATTTAATATTTTTGAATTTTTTTACTACTTTGTTCTCAAGGTAAAATAATGATTTCACAAATAATTTTTTTTCTTAAAAAAAAATTTTTAATTGTTTAAAATATTTTTTTACAAGTTAATTGTTTAAAAAATTAGTTGAGAAATTCCTTTTTCTGTTTTATACTCTATTAACCCCTGGAACGCGCACCCAAAAAATAGTACCTCCTTCGGCCACACAACTCCCCTGGAGTTTTAATCGCAAAGCGCCCCCTAATCACAAGTTTTGTAAAATAGACTGAAATGTTGATATTTATCATATTAATGTATTTTTTTTTATTGTCAATTAGATTCTAATTACATATTAAATAGTCACATTATCACAGACTTAGTATTCTAACGGGAACATAATTGGAAAATTGTACAACCTGTGCTGTAACTACATCACTCATTTTCAATGAACATACAATATAATAAATATTCACTATTTTATCACGAAAACCACATAACATTTTCATAACACTATTCAAGACTTAAAAATAATTATATTCCTGACACTAAACATACATATTTTTACAAAAAACAGGTACAAAGCCGAGGCGTCAAAACGCCCCCATTTTAGATTGCTTGCACTTTCCGTCAAACATTTGCGCCTAACTGCAAGTACAGTGAGCAAAATATCAGATTACCTAAACATATGTTTTTTGGTTTTTCCTTAATGATTGTCATGAATTATGAACCACAAATTAAATAAATTATCAGTAATTATCACTTTATATATATATGTATGTATATCAGCTTCGGAAAAGAAATGAAGTAAACATCATGTGCAATTTCAAAAATTTTATTTTCATATAAAATAAGGCATAAAAAGTAATAAAACATAAAACAATAAAAAACTTATTCCTAGGATTATATTTGCATTTTACATACAAATTACATTATTTATAGTAAAAATTTATAAAGACATTGTACATTTAAATTTATTGCTGATATCTCAGTAATTCTATACATGTTTTTATGGGCAAAAATATTACAATCATTACTATAAAATTCAAATATGTCATAATATTGTTAAAAATAAAATATTTTAAAATTACCGCTCTTTTGTAGGAGCTTTTGAAGAACGGAGAAAGAGCAAGAAATTCGAATATAGACGTTTTTGAATTTAATTATTCACAGTCACATTCCAATATAAAGCATTATGAGAAATGAAACATGTTTCAGAATACATAATAATTACAAAATTCACCAAATATATAGAAGTCAGAGAAAATATCTAAAATATGAAATAATTCAAATCGAATAGTCCCAAGCCTCAAAAAGAACATAAAAAAATATGAAATAATACACTAAACCGAGCATGACTGATAAAAGTTATAAATATGTAAGAATTTCACTCGGTGTCAGCTTAATCACTATGATACATGTACATTACATGTAATGTGCATACAGTTATAGTACATATAACTGTATGTATATTAGGGTGGCCTAAAAAAAATTTTTTTTCGAATCTCGTACAATAATATCTAAGTTTACAATGCTTTAAGAGTCTACTCCAAACGGCAGCTCAAAAAAAATTTTAAAGGGTCGCTCCAAATTTTTAAGAATTTCTAAAATCCTCAAATTTCATTTTTTTTGTTTTTGATATATTTTCTCAATATTTCTTTTTTCTACCAGAAAAATGATAAAGATCCTGAAAATCTCAAGTCGAAATTTTAATATTTAAAGAACGCTCCAAATTTTTCAAAGTTTCAAGTAAAGTACTTAATATCTTTTCGAGCGACTTCTGAACGTGAATATTAACGAATTTTTGTTTTTTTTCGTTTATTCAATTTTATTTTTCGTTTTTCGTTTTTCATTTTTTTATTTAAAATTAATGTTTGTCTTGAGTCTGGGTGTTTCTATGTATTATACGTATATATTTACAAAAAAAAAGTATGTATGTAGTATATCAACTGTTTGGTACCCATAGTACAAGCCTCGTTGCTAAGTTTGGGACCAGACGGTGCTGTGTATATATGTCCAAAGATATTATATTATTATCTTCAACGAAACTGCAATCTGATATCTAAACTCTTTGTGCGTCATTATGTTCTTTTCATCATATGTTTTGCTATGACTATCCTTGTACAAAATAGCTATGCACACATGTGTTCAATAACCTTTTGAACATTTTTATATACCATTTTATACTTTTCTTTCTTTCCATCGGGTACATGGAGAGCTTTTGATCTTTTAGATCAATGCTCCCTATAGTCGTATTGTAGTCTTTCACACATATAGGGTTCTAATATTCCTCGCCAGCCCTTGTTCCCATGTAAGTGCTGTTGTCGTGGAAGGTGCTAATCATCAATGCGATATTTGCATCCTTTCATGCTAACGCCATTATTACATCGCCGGAGTGGCGAGCAATGATCGTGCCCTTTTCACGGTTTTTTTTCATCTTTTTTACATCTTCTGGTATATTTTTACGAGTGAGACGTACTGTGCCCATACGGTAAAAGCCTGGACATTTGAGGTATCGTGCCAACGCTGGACTAGGACAGCGCTGAACGCAGTGCCAGAAATAAGAGGAGGGCGAAACATTAGTATTTTACTTTTGCGTATACGCTTTTGTACCTTACTTCTGACCCTGCTGCTCTCAGCCTCAGCTCTTTCATCACAATCGTTGACACTTTTTCCATTGTTATTTTTTTTCTCCTCACCTGTATAAATTATAAATTTATATAAATACCCTGTACGGGAATCACACAATTCAAATGATTTAATTGCGCAGAGAGCGGCTTTTGCTTTTATATATTGTGCAAAGGAAAAACGACCTTTGATCAGGGTAAGGGATTCATATACGCTAATCGATCTACTTAATACATATAATTCCTGGAATTTTCGATTCAAATGGGAAATAATAGGCTGCAATTTATACAACCAACGGGAAAAGGAACTTACCTCCCGATTATCGGTAGGCAGCTGCTTACTGTTAGTAAGCGATTGATAACTGGCAGCAAGCGGTTGCTTGCTGCTTTTCGCGTTCGGCAGCGGTTGTTTATCATTATTAGATAATGTAGGCATTTTTAGAAGATTATCTGTCGAATGATTTACGAAATGTTAAATTCATATGCTATATCTGGTAAAACTGCAAATTAAACGGTAAAGCTCATCTACAATGGTATCTTTCCACCTGTACATGCGATGATTTTGTATGTATACCTACAGCTGGCTTTATCAATTACTTGATGAGCGTAACGGTTAGTTTCAATAACGATTTCCTTCATGATGTCATCGTCAAATATATCAAGGAGAATCATAATCCCACGTCAAGGAGAATCATAATCCGACACTGCACCAACGGGGTGGACAAGAACTCTTCTCTAACCGCAGTGAATGCGGTGAAGTCTCGTTGCCATTTGAAACTAACGTCACCACTCAACAATTTCTCGTGGTCTACATCCATTGCGGCTTTCATGAGCCTAACCGACGCAGCTGGATGGTAGCTCCTGATTACCTGATAAATCCCTGAATCTCCTGGTGGAAGTGACACGATATTCGGCATCATCGTCGATGAGACTTAGAAAGTTCTAGAAGAACTCGGCATGTCTTTACTAGCAGAAACGTGGACATCAGGGAAAGTTATCACTTGATGAGTACTTGCGGGTTGAATCGTAGAAACCGGAACTGGCGCAGCGAGATTTGATACCTGTGAGGTGGTGTCATGGTCTGTATCTTCTATTTCAATTAGGTAAAGTACTTCTCTGGCTTTCCCAAGTTAATTTATCTCCAGCTCCATCAGCAATTTCTCGGTGCCTGACGCGCATTCTTCCACATCCGTCGACACCCTCCATTCGGAATCAACCTGCGCTTGATTCCTCGGCTGTTTGAAGTCTGGCACACTAAAAACAATATATATTAGGGTGATTCATTTTAAAATATCCTGTTAAAGGAAGAACTCTTAATTTTAGTTATAAGTACTTTTTTTCAATTTCAAAGATTTCCCATTTGAAATACAAGTAAACTTTTATTTTTATCTTTTAAATTTATACAGCTCAGTGACATTTCATAGTATCACCTCGCCCATAGCCAGTACTTTTTCAGAAAAGTGCCTATTGCGGCGTAATCGTAAATTGGCAAGGTAGTGTGGGCAACTAAATATAAGTCTTTTATAAAATTCTAGTTTTTTTGTAATTATCTTATAAACAACGAGACCTACGAAAAAATATAAATGACAAACTTGTAGGAAATTTAATTTTCTGCAAAAAACGTCCTCTACTTCAACACGATATAATTGATAGCTTAAAAATTATTCACCATTTAAAAGAATAATTTGCTAAATATTAATAAAATAGCTCGATTTTTGTCTTATAAATCACAGAAAAGTTATTTAGCCGTAAGCAATTAGAATTTTCCATTCAAAAATTATTTCTTCATCGCATCACTTCACCTAATTATTTTAGATAGAAAATATTGATAATTTACTCTACAAATTAAGTTTTAAATGTAACAACAAGAAATCTCATCAAATTCTATTTCTTTCCAGTTCAACGAATTTAATAATATTATAATAATATGTATGATTGAATAAAAAATAAAATTTTAATTCATTATTTGTAAAAAATATACTTACACGTTTTCGCAAGTCGACGCTGACATCGGTATTTTGGATGCCAGCTTCTCAAAACGTCGATACACAACCGTAGAATAAGCAACAAGCCTCCTGAAACATAATTTTGTAATATGAACATGGTTAAAATAAATGCAAAACTTCTAAAAACGATCACAAATACCAGTTTTTGAACGTATTTGACCGTTTTGGGGAGTTTGAATTGTAGTGATAATTTGAAAGATACCGCAGATGGATGTGGCCTGGAATCGCTGACGAAGGGATTCGCGCAGAAGTTGAAGATCGCGCTGTTCGGTCAGATTCGTTCAGCGCCAAGTCCACAATATGTCGTGAACGCAGGGACGTTGAACTTTCGGACCATGTTTGTTTTATTATATTAGCCCTGAAATTTATAAAAAAATATTATACATTTCCATAAACAATATTTATAGTGTGATTTAAAAAAAATAGAACAAAACCAAGTTCATAAAAAAGCAAACATTTATATTCAAAATAAAAATAAATTTGCAATGTAATCGAGTTTGATAAAAAAATCCTCGTAAATACTTTCCCAACAAAAAAATCTTATATTTTCGAAGTTCTTAAAACATGGTAAATATTTACATTCAAAATAAAAATAAATTTGCAATATAAATGAATTTGAAAGAAATGCAATATAAACATTTTCCTTTTCTATCCTATTTCCATAGTTTATAATAGTATTCAATTAATTCCGAAATTCAATAATTCAAGTAATTCAATAATTCGAACAAAATCGTAAATTTTATATTTTTCACTTTTTGCTTGACTGTACTACGGTTGAAATTTGGAAAACATGTCTCCCTCGCCGTTTATAACAGACGATGGCCGTTAGCAAATGTAACGGTTTTTTTTATATATATACGTAAATTCACTACAAATTTTGCACCGCGACAAAAGCTAATAGTCTAATTTGTCATTAGAAAGCATTGACATAAAATAGATTGAAATAATATGTAAAACCAATAACTAAAATTGAACAATGGCGACCATGTTATACAACAAAGAATAAAGGATGAAAGTTTCGGGTTATTTTTGACATAAATCTTTTCGAAAAACACCGTAATCTATACTTTATATGATTCTCCAAATGTTTCTACGTATTTTAGAATATTTATCAAAAAGAAATACTTATGGTTTCCTTATTTTATCCATAATTTCCTAGCAAAATAACCACACAACAATTCACCTCTCTATATATTCATATTCATCTATAAATTCACCGAAGACTAAAATAACGTAGCGAATCGTATCACGAGGATTTAAAACATCGTTGTAAATTTTCTGATTTCGAGTGACGAGAAAAGTAAATATTTTCCTGATGCCTTATTTTTTAAACAATAAGATTCAATTTCGTATAATAATGTCGTATAAATTAGAAATTAAAAAAAAAATCTTTTAGTGTCGTACCAAAAAAAGAGCGAGTTGTGCCGTTCTAGTAGGTGGCGCCTCAGTCGCAAATGTCACTATAATGGCTTCGCGCGTTTGAGGGGTCAAGGAGTGATAATTGTGATTTTTTAAGAAAAATGAATTTCTTTAAAAATTACAATTATACACAAAGCATGCCGACTGGCTGCGCAGTCATATTTTTAACGTTAAATGAAAATTATAAATAATAAAGGTAGTATCGGGAGTTAATACTTATTTTTAGGAAATTTTCACCTTTTTAAGAATCTTTTTTGATAATTCCTTAAATATGAATAAGTTTTGAGTTATAGGCAAAAAAATCAAAACCTTTTTTTTCATCTATCTGTTTATAACTTTTACAATTTTTTATGTGCAGAAAATTCCTTAACCACGTTTTTTCTAGACGTTTTTCCGAATCCAATGAGCAATCGCATATATTTTTAGGAGCTTTGTCAAGAATTTTCACGATTTTGAACTTGTTGAATAGACTAATTGTACTCATACCACATATATGCATGCATACGCATATACAATATTACTGGCATCGAATTGACCAACTAGTTTTAAGACCACTTAAACATCTGAATAGACTGAACTGTAAATTCATTGTCAGTAGCAAATAAGAAAATGACCAAATTTGGCAAGTACATTAGTTATATTACAGGAAAGTCATCAAATACTCGACAACAAGATAGGGAGACATATTCCCGATTTAAAATTAGATATCAATATACCTCGAGATCTATCTTGACATTTTAAGAAAATTAAAATGAAAAATTACATAATTAATGAGATGGAAAAATATTTTGTCTTCAGAGTATCTACATAATATAACAACTTTTTATAATTGAACTTGGTATCATCGTAAAGGTAAGACTTGAATTTATGAATTTTTACGATTTCGTATGTTTTTTGACAGTTAAGTAGTTAGTTACCATTTTTATTTTACTTTTCGCCGGTCGTATAGTGACTGTTGGTTGCTTATAAAAATTAGAATTTGAACTTAAGAAATAACTAAATGAATATCTGTTGTACACATTTCTATAGTAAAATTTGTAAGTTAATAATAAACAATAAAAAAAACCATTTAAAGCTCAGCTTAAACAAAAAAACCTACTTTTGTGTTAATGAATATTTAAATTATAAGGATTTTTATGGAAGTTATTGCCAGTTTTTATTCCTTTCGGCTTTTTTTTTTTTTGTTCAAACCGGCTTTAAATTAATTTCGACCTTCACTAAGAGCATACAACACCTTAAATTTAATAAAAAAGTCTTTTATCTTCTTTCGATGGATACTCAATAATTCGATTCGTATGAAAATTTATTTAGTAGCGAACGAACTCGAGAACTGTGTAACGTGCCTAATTAAAACGATATTCATTAAAAAAAAAACTCCTGCTTACTTTGGCAGGAGCATTTCATAATTTCTAAGAACATCCCCATTCCTCATAACTTTTGCTTGATTTTATTAAGGATAAATTCCGTGGGAGGTTGAGACGCTGAGAGAATATCAAGTATGAAATATAGGAAAATTGTCAAAAGTACGAAATTACGTACTAGAATTTATGAAATTCGCAATCTGACTGTACTATCTAATTTGATTTTATATCCTTGAGCCTTGTCGCAGCAAATGAAGGAGGCTTTCCAGGAAAAGAGAGATAGTCGTATTCTTCCCTGTTACGCTTATTGTAAAAGGCGATAGATTAATTTACAAAAGACCGGAATAAGGGTAGCCAGCTTCAAGCTAGTTATTTTATATGAAACGTTTGTCTATAAAAAAATAACCACAAAGCCTAGATAAATCTTCGAATTTATAATAAATGGTGTTAAACGACTTACGTGATACTGGCCACATCGAATTGTATTTTTTATTATAGCTGTGTTTTTTTTTAAATGAAACGCCAAAAGCACATAACTATTAAAGTATACGTGTAGTGCTGCACATGATACTTTGCCGCACTAAATTTTCTGCAAATGCTGCGATGTGCATTCCCGACCTTTCCGTCTACCTAGTTCCGCCAATGCGAAATGCATGCGAATTCCCTATCTATGACTAATTTTACAACGGCAAAGATTCGTGCGTTGTACTCTTATTCGGTTTCCAAGTACAATTTTTAAATCTGCTACCGTAAATCATTTTTCTCCATAACATATTCCTTGGACTAGAATTTATGAGATAATTAAAAAATGTGAGGACACAAAAGAGGCGAAATTCAAGCGATTTGTTTGTTCGTTAGCTTATAATGCTATGCAAATAATATCAAGCGAATAAATAGAACGTGTCTTCAAACAAAATCCCGTCTATGCCAATTCGAAATATAGTCCTAACTAGACATTGAGACATTGGTCCAGGGCTGCCAAAATTTTCGATATTTTCGTTTTTTTAAAAAAAAAAGTTAACACTAGACTTATCATAAAGTAATATATATATATATATATATATATATATATAAAGCAACGTATATATTTCTATAAAGTGATATAATCTATAGTCTCCAACATACAGACAAACAGAGGACAGGCGGTCAACGAAGAGACGCTATAAGGGTTCCTTTTGAGATACGGTACCCTAAAAAAAATAAAAATAGTTAAAAATTTAAAATACATTAGTATTGTTTGTAGTCTATAGCATTTGTACTTTTTAAGTTACATAATTTGTTTTATATGTACAAACAGACAAAAATATTTTGACGTTAGTTTTGGTAAAAGTCTAAAATTTATTAACGAAGAAAACAGCGAAACCAAGAAGTTATAAACGGAAACTAATATTCTACTTTTATTTACACTGATCATTAGTAGGTTTTTAAAAGTATTAGTTCAAAAAAAACAAAATTTAAATTAAAAAAAAAGAAAACCGCCTTTAAACACATATTTAAATATTAATAATTCTTTAAGCATATTTCAAAAACAACTAATTAGTTGCTTTTGGAGTCGGTTCCAACTAAAATAAATTAGACACAGTTATATCTTATCAGAAGATCTCCTTTTTGACTCAATATTTAACGTTTCATATTCATGTTTATAGATCATACGTTCTTTTGCCCTGATTTAGCTGGAGTCGAGCCGAAAAACAACTAATTAGTTGATTTGAAGTTTTTTTAAAAATTGTTTGAGTATGTTTTTAAATGTAGTTTCTTTTTATTTTATTTTAAGTCACGTTTTTTTAGTTATCGAACAATTATAATTTTATACTTCTTTTAGTTACTTTGCATGTGGATTAAGCCATGGTTATTAAAATTGGCCAGGCTACATCTTTACTTTTGTACTGAGCAAGCGGAAAAGAATTTCCGTTCTCGAATTTTTGTCTATTGTGAATCATTCCAGGATCTTTACATTTTTAGTTGGAGTACAACTACTAAATTATTCTTAGAAAAACTACATTGGAATTATATAAATTAATGAAAATATGTAGATAGATTAATAAGTAATTTCCATATATACTCGGTTTTACAGCTATTAAAAAATAATTTCTGGCTATAAATCTCAGTATTATCCCCTATCACTTAACCGTTAAGGAGTACTGTGGCTTTCATCATCAGCTCAGTAACGTGACATGATAATTACCATGCACAAAAAACTTGAATAATTAACGAGCTCAAACACTATTTGAGGACATCCCTTGATTTCCCTGGGATGCAAACATCCCTGGTTACTATAGCACAACCTTAAGGGCATATTTATCTAAACAAAAAAAATATTTTCGAAATTGGTACACAATTGACGAAATTACACCTTAAGAGTTCTGATAGCCTTCTGTGGTCTTCTTCATTAGCCCTATGTCACTAATTGATATTTTCTAAAAGCAAATGCTAAGTTTATATCTTCAAACGAAATTGCTATTGTATACCTATAATATTTAAGAATACCCCTCAGTTCCGCTATCGGGCGTGGTGCGAAGACCGAATTTCAGTACGTGTGCTGTGATTAGTTTAGCCGAACTTCTCTTTCTTTTATTAATCCATTGTCAGATCATAACCGAATTTGAATAACAAACACCCTGAAATTAATTTAGAAATAGCGCTATTGTCACATGATACATGAAAAAAAATATATTAATGAATTGGGATCCTTTTTGAAGTCGGTTTAATAGATTTTAATTATAATATGCCAAGGTAAGGGAAGAAAGCAGTGATAACTAGTCTAGGTATCACTTTCCATTTATTTCTGAATAATTTGAAGACGAGAATGTCTCTATTTAAGATTCTTAGTTGGTGACTTAAAAATGACCTTAAAAAGCAGGAGAACAGATCTGAAAGCAGGCATACACAAGATACAAACATGAGTATAAGAATCGATTTTGTCTGCACAATGATTTATATTTCCCTCTAAATATTAAACTTATAGTACTACTATATGGATATTACAACCACCGCTGTAGTATGCGCTTGTATATAACTTTTGTTCTTTGGGGGTTAATGTCTCGGTATAACTTTGAAAGACAATCCGACCGAGGCAAGGCGAGACTCCGCATGAGCCGCTCAAACACAGAAAACTGAATTTTGCCTAACAACGTTATGTCGCAAACAAGGCGAGCTGAGCTCAGAACACAGACTATTCCTTCTGCTTGTTAATATGGTACCTATACTCTTGAATATATAAGAGTTCTTTTTTTCTATGCCCACACCGAACATACAATTAACTTACAATAAATATGTATCAAAATTTATAGCACTTATTGTTACGACATGTTTGAATTTTGCATATTTTTCTTTATGAACTCGTTCGTCTCATCATAATGCCGTTTGCAGCTAGGCAATAGATTTTAATAAAAAAAATATGCAAATTCATTGATTGTTTTTTTATCGCGGTGTAGTTTTTAGTAATAGAAAAGCTGTCGTCAAAAAAAGAGCAAAAATTTCTCATCTAATCTCTCGGCATTCAAGGTTTGTGCAGCTCAACGATTTTTGTATGAAAGATTGTCGCGTAACGTAGAATGGAAAATAAAAAATGAGTTCTATAAATACAACCTGTATTTTTTTCATATAAATACCGTTCACTCCTGGCTCAATTTATAGAATTGTGTAATAACTGATTTGAGTCAGCACATGTAAAATAGGATTTGTTAAATTGTCATTACCTAATAAAAAATCAAAAGCGAACGAACGACAGGAAAAATAGCCACGCTGACATCATCCGTCATTCACATAAATTATGGTTCTGATAAAATCTATGTAAGTCGTTTTCCATTGACAAGATAACGTTCGACATCACTCACAAATAAACGGAACTCGGTGTGGTAGTGCAAACAAATCGGAACGATTGTAAAAATAATTTGTGTAAATAAAAATCGGTAATGTTTGAATTGAAGAAGCATTATCGTTATCAGGAAAGCAGTGTGAGCAATCGCAGCTAACTCTTTACCAACTTCTCGACAATTTTCGTGAGTGTCGATAAACGAGGAGCACGAAAAACATTAATATTGTCTTTGCTACGGCAATAAATCATATTGGAATAGATAATAAAAGATGAATTCAATGTGAAAATATAATATTTTTAGGTAGTTGTTACGGTTCCTATGACAGCAGGTACATTATTCAATTCTGATAAGTATTACTACTAGTAACAATATAAATAAATGTCGTTTTGGCACTGCGCTTGGCTGTTTTGAGAAGACAACAGCCGATTGCGAGACTGGAAGCACCGAGGGTTTCGTACCTCGTTACGTGAACCTCATCTCTTATATTTTTGTTTTAGTCCCGTTCCGAGTTACAAAGGTAGTAGGGGGGATCAGGGACGCACTCTATGCATTATCCCTATGACATAGGTCTCTATACATAATGCCTATAACGTAGGTCCTTCATGCATCACCCAATTTACAGCCAAATTTATAATTCATTTTTGTGATGATTTGTCTACAATGATTTGACTCTCTATGTATCATTTCATCTCTTTTATTTTTTATTTTTATTCAATTTTTCAATTATTTGAATATTATATTTATCGTAATTGAATTTTTTATTTGATTATAATATTATAAGGATATCTTTTGCCACCCACGATTTAAAATCTTGCAATTTTAAATAGTCGTTCACCTGTTGTTTTCTATCTTTTAACCTTCAGTATGATAGCTAAAAATTCTCTGTTTTACATCAAAAATTCAATAAAAGACTCTCATGTAGATTTTTTCTTTTTGATTTTAATTTTACATTTTCCCAAGTAATACTTCATTTATGCGTTCATTTATAAAGAGAACACAAAATACGAATTTAGGACAAGCCATATTCCAATACCCGCTAAATTTTTTCGCTATGATTTTTATTCATTCGCGTTAGTACTCGTTGCGTAAAATAAGAATCAATTAGTCCTTTTATTTTTTTTTTGTTGGTAGGTAAAATTTTTTGTTCTTTTTAGCAGTGACGAATCAAAGGCACGTACGATACACGCATACTTATTGTATGGCCTTGCCCTGGAAACTTTTTCTAATAGTGAGCAAAGAATTTGCTGTAAACGGACGAGATGTTCAAAACCATTTATTCTAGAATCCTTTTCATTGTTACTACCAACTTCGCGTCTAAGGTCGTCAACCCACCAGCGACTCCCCCTGGGGTGGCGTGTGTCCATGGGCGGCGGCAATAATTTACTTACTGATGGCCCGCGTGCTTGTTTTCCCCTAAAAAATCTTATGAATTAAAAAAAAATAAACTATTATACTTCGTATAAATAAACTGTTCATCTTCTTTAGCATCAAATCCTGATCTAAACAAGTACTGATCAGTAATCAATTCTTTATCTAATTTTTTTCGTTACATTTTTCGCTTCCTCATAATGTTATCTATTCTAACTTTGTGGTAGGTCGTGCGAGCATTTTTTTATCATATAGCTTATTTTTGTAATTACAAAAAAAAATACATAATTAATTACACCACATAAAAATGTACTCTCGCATAGTGAAGGTGATTTTATTGTTAACCAAATTTTGTAAACAAAACGCTAACTTTTTAAACTCTACATGCATATGAACAAGTAAATAGCCATTTTCAATGCGTGAGTTACGTACATCCGCGTACGAAACGTATAAGTTTTGTAGCTAAGACGATGTACGAGGGGCGTTCAATAAAAAGTGAGAATTAGTGCGTTTCCGGAAACTTTTAATAAATGTTATTTTATTTTTCTACATAGTCGCCTTTTAGCATAATGCACTTGGCATATCTTTTTTCTTAGCTTAAAATTCCTTTCTTAAAACACTTTTTATCTTGAACACTTAAAAATTCCTGTGTTACAGCGACTACTGCTTCTTATCTTCGAATCTCTGTCCTTTCAGATACTCCTTCAACTTAGGAAATACATGGAAAGACTAGGAGCAACGTCTGGTGAATATATATATGCTCAACTATTTCGAAGCCAGCACCTCTAAGCAGGTACAGCAATAGCGGACCTGTGATCCAAAGCAATAGCTTGATCGAACAAAACAATTTTTGCTAGTTCTCCTAACCGTTTCATTAGAATTTTGTAACGCATTTTTTAATTTGTTCTGCGTACAAAGAGCCCGTAACAGCTCCACGGTCAAGATATTTATCATGACCACCGCTTTATTATGGCAATAAATAGATCCCATGATCTTTCCAGTAGAACGACTCGCCTTAATTTACTTAGGTATTCGAGATAATAGTCTTTTTCAAGTCATAGACTCTAATTTTGTTTCTGGATCGTAATGGTAAGCAATATTTTGTCCATGATTTTAAATCAAGCCGGAAACTATCGGCAACTTATTGCAAGTTTAAAATAAGATGAGAAATGTTTGGTCTGGTTTGTTTATGTGCATAGGTAAGCATTGTGTAGACATTCCCGCTTGTTTTTTTCATTCCTAACGTTTCTGTAAAATGCTATGTACAGAATCAGTCGAATTCTTTGTTATTTCGGTCATAAAATGTACCGTAACACGACGATCTGCTAAAACAATTTTTTTGAAATTGCTTACTATTTTTTCGGTCACTATGTTATTGGACGACCCGAGTAAGGGTCATCTTTAGTGGATGTTCTTCCACGTTTGCTTTCGGTGCACCAACGAACAACTGCAGTATACGATAGAGCATTTGCTTCTAAGTATCATATAAGTCTTGATTGGTCTTGATCAAGCATACACAGTTAATAACCGCGTGCAATTCAATTTTTTCCATGTTCAACAACAAACTACGTTAGACTGCAAAGGATTTCCATTTCTAAAAAGCAAAATATGTTCTGATTATCTGTTTTTGTTAATATAACCAATATTCCTTTTTTTTTGTTCCAAAGAATTTGTACCTCATTCTCGCTTTATGGGGAACGCCCCTCACATATGTTAGTTAAACCGGCCGCGGCGCTGACCAAATATTGAAAGAAAGGCGCCTACTATTTACTTTGCCCCACCGGACTGGGGACGGTTGACTGATTTGAAATAACAGTTTTGCTTTTTAATTCTATCATTGTGACTAGACACCGCTACCGGGCTCACGGAAGTGGTTGTGCGATGTGATATATCTATATGTCACGAAAACCTACGTAATATTATTGTGGACGGATACTTATTATTCTACACGTTAAATATGATTAACTCATTAATGCCATTTGATTTCTTACAGACCGGGTTGATTTGATGATAAATATTTATGTATATTATACAATCATGCAGAATATAGCTAAAACTTTGAAAGTATCGTCAACAAAAGTACAGAGGTCGGAGTCTAAATTTCGAGTGGAGGGATTACACGCGGCCACGCGTTGCACTTTGATTTTGTGTCGATGTATTGGACTGTTTCCTGTTGCGGGTCTGAAGAGCTCGAACGTGAAAAGTGTAAGGTAAATATTAATTAGGAAAAATTAATATTTAAGAGAACCGAAGAGTTATTTTAACCGTTTCGATTATTTTGTTTATTCTTATCCTACTTGATGTTGTGGACGTGCACATTAATTATTGTATGTCAGAAATTAATACATTTCAATAAAACTTATATTTAAAATTAAATTATACATAATAATATCTTCCTACTCAATGTGCCTTAAGTATTGTATTACTCTATTATAGTCTATATCTTTTTAAATACAAATGAACGTTGGTGATTAATAATTAAACAGAAATTTTAAGATTTTGTGAAATGAAAGATAGTGAAAATGTTGAATTTATTACAAACGAGTAAAAGAATACTTTTAGTTGGGTTTTGAATCCAGAGCGCAGCAAAAATTTAAATATACATGAAGGAGAAAAAAATAATTTTTTGGTCAAGTGCTGTACTTTATTTTAATTCCTTATATTAAGAAAAAATAAATAAGAGGTTTTTTTTTATACAACTCGGGAATGCATTTATATAAAAATCGTATTAGAATGTTATCTTTTGGACATAGTAATAAGTACAGTAACAAATAATTCGTATTCATATTTGAAAAATTCATGCAATTACATTACAAACTGAGTAGGAGATGAGGCCGTAATTCTAGCATTTTTTTTATCTGAATACAACCAGCATGCAGCACAACTAGCTCCTTGGTCACTGAACACTAAGAATTCATGTTTATACTTCAAAAGTAATTACAGGCCTTTATGAAAACCCCTTGGAGAAAGAAACCTGCTTTGTTCGCAATTATTAAAGAAACAATCATTATGCTTTGACTAGATAAGATGAAAAACGAATTACCCTCACGCTAGATTACGGGAGGATACCTAATGATGCTATTCTACTGGAGCGACGCGACAGAGAGACTGTATTCAAATAGCAATGCAAACTCCAACTGTACCAACAAACAAACCTCTTACTCCACCAAGTTAACGTGACAAAGTCAATTTTATGCTGACATACAAAATTATAAATTAACGCAGGCTCGTGTACTGATCACAGTTTTTAATCTAACTATATCATTGAAACGTATAATGTTATAACAATAATTAGAGTAACAAACTCGTGTAAGTCACGGGTGTGAGCAAAATATTAAGGCGCACTGGTACAATACGTGCATCGACAACCGTAAAACGTATTCGAGAGTTTTTTCATAAGATTTCTTCACAGATTTCAGATTAAATTCGCAATTGAATGACGGCCCGCTGAACTCCCACAGACTGGCTTACGCGGTTTATTCGAAATGCTTCTATCTGACGAGTAATCTTGATGTATATAAATGCATTATGCCATGTCCGAAGTTAATGGATTCGGACACAGTTTGACCGAACACCGCGAAAGGTGACACATATATATGTAATTCATTTTGAAATTTGTCCCCGACTTTATACGCGTATTAAGAATAATACGCGTATAAAGTCGGCGGCAAATTCAATAGAAATTGAACTACCACACCGAGTCTAAAAATTCCTTCAATAATCGAAAGCTACACTATTTCCGAGTAATATAACCTATTAATTATTTTCACACTAGTGTCCTCCCCGGCTTTTTACAACCACCGCTCATAGCAGTATTTAAATTGAAATCGGGACAAGAAGCGAAATTGAGAGCCGCGACCGAAACCGAAATTGAAAACGGGACCGGGGCGCAACTAAGAATGGGACCAGAATATAAAGTTGAGAGAGTGACCGGGATCGACATCTCAAACGCTCTCTGGACCGGAATTGAAAGCGGGAACGGAAGTGGGATTTGACAGCGAAATTATTCAATATAAAAGACGGACGAAGCCACGGGTGAAAATCTGGTAAAATGTAAACGAAGATACAAAAACTTTTACTGCCTATTAGTGTATCATAATTATTTCTTTTTTTTTTTTACTAACTGCTAAATAAATCTTCAAGAATTTTGAAGTGCCTCATTTGTCGGTTGTGTTTTTTTTTTCAAAGATACCCTCGCTAATTTCCCCTTAACAAATTGGATCTGCAAATAGGCACGTTATTTACTTCAATTAGACGCTAAATTCACTCCAGCTGTTTTTTTTACGAAAATCTGTTTACTTAAGAAAAAAAAAAGGAGGCTAACGTTTTTTCCGTCACTTCTATAATTACAGCAGCTTTCGTTTTTAATGAGGCCGATGAATTTTGTACGATGTTAAAATCATAATTGATTTCTTTCAAAAGAAATATTCTACAATCGCACAATTTAGAATGGATAAAGTGGAACAATGAGCGAAATATTTGAATTCAATTAACAAAAATAGACTGGAACATATTAATTTATAACTCAAACAACAGTTGATTCAGAAGACAAACACAAATTCTAACTGAAAAATAAATCGAACTAACAACTGATGTAGTATTTCCAAATGCTGTAAGCACAGAATCATTATAAATTATTTCATCTATAATTTTCAGCATAGTTCTAAAATTTCACTTATAATTAATATGAATACCTATTTGCTTTCGTTGCTATTGACTTCTCTCTACGTTTACGCAAATGCATGTATAAAAGTATTCAATTTCAAATAGACCTATAGATTAACCATTTTTGAATGTAGTTTGTTGAATGCGAAATAAATAAATAAACACGAAAAAACTGATAGGCAAAAGAAAACAAGTTAAAATATATACAAAGATAAAGGAATTTTTCGCCGGTTCTCTTTGCAGTACTTTGAATTGATAGCAAGTAAATAAGTTTATTTTAGGTATTAATAATAATGTGTGAACACCATATGCGTATGTATTTGTATATGTGTGGGTGTGTCTATGTGTCTGTGAATTTGTGTCAATGTTGGGTTAAATTAATGAAATAGAGAATAACATTCATCTCCGTATTTACAAAACATTTTTATAATATTGATACAGGTAGTGTTAACATTTTATTGCCAATTCAAAAATTCTACTTGTAAAACAACATAATAATGTTTGTTGTTTTAATTTAATTATCACTCCGTCGTAAATCCGTAAATATAATTTGAACTGATGGTAGTTTACCAGAAGGCTAGGCGGAAACTATAGATTTCCACATTGTACAATCTTTGCATACCTCTATTGCTTCATCGACATCCTACATTCTTTGAGCTTATCGACTTCGGGTGCTTAAAATTTAACCCTTATTTGATATGCCCCCAATTTCATCAGCATAGATTTTTTTAGGGCGACCCTTCCTGATCTTTTCATCACACGTATGGTTCTATAGATTTGTTTTGTAAGTTTATTTTCTTTCATCCTTTGCTGATAGCCAAACCACCGGAACAGACACTTTTCTACTCTAGTCACTACATCTTCCTGCGCTGTATACCGCTCTTTAACTTCACTTTCTTCCCTACACATATATTTTAAACATACTCCACACATATTACGCAGAAATTTTACTTTAATTTTTGCTTCTTGTATACCCAACTTTCACTACCATTTATGAGCGTAGGGATTAGTACCGCATTGTAGATAGCCAAACGCATTTATCGTGAGATACTTTTACTATTCATAGTGTCAAGCAAGGCTCCATTCACGTTATCTCCCCCATTCACTTGTCTTTCGATATATCCATCATGTTTACCGTCATTTGTAAACAGACTACCCAAATATACAAATCCTCCCACCTTCTATATACACTTATATATCGCATTCAGCAGTACTTTTGCTTCTTTCAAATACCTTGACTTTATTCTTGCTGGAAAATTCTAGCAGTGAATACTTTCATGCCTCTTTTCTTAACAGAATTATTGATTTTAGCCACAATGTAATTTTCACATGTACGGTGTAAAAATTACTTGGTCGTCCGCGTACAGAAGGCATTCGAATGGACTGTGAATGGATCAGTTGCATCCATTCTTAGTCCATATTTACACTCTTTCAAATTTTATGGACAGCTAGGAATGAATAAGTTCAATAGCCACGGTGAAACTACACACATCTATCTGACACCCCTGCGGATGTCAAAGTCAGCCTATCCCCCATTTATTTTGACACAGACATTGAAGGCTCTCTATAGAGACTGTGAGTAGTCGAGAGTGAGTAGCCGATTAATACGTATCAATCGGCTACTCACACTATGCATGGATAGGGTTTCCATAGATCATCCCTTTTTTACTCTATCATAAGCTTTTCCCAGATTTATGAAAATACAGAACACCTTTTAGCCCTTGACCTACAAACCTTTCCTTAAAAAACTTTTCGAAATCCCGTTTGTACATCTCAGATCTTATTTTCAATCTCATTTACTACTCTTTCAATAATGATTTTAGCATATAGTTTTCCAACGACGCTGAGAAGGCTTATAGGGCGGTAATTGTACAAACCTGTCTTTTTTTTTCTAAAAGGATACAATAACAATTTTGCACCAGTGATTAGGTACCCTATGGGGTTTCTAAACGGCTGGTACAGCAGATTTGTCACTATACCCCCGCCGCTTCTCAGCAACTCTGACGAAACCTTATCTTATCTATCAGCTTTTACAAATTTCATATGTTTTAGTGATTACATAATTCCATTGATCGTAATTTTATTTACATTTTCATCATTATTCTTAATTATCACTATTTTTACATAGCTTTATAGACACTAATTTAACATATCTTTCTAGGTTCGTATGGAGGTCTCCTTACACAGTGCTCACCCTGTCAAGTGTCATCGGTCAATCTATAATAGTAATATACATTCTACGATACATAATCGCATTCAACAAAGCTGACATGAGGAACGTGCGTAAGTAGACACACCTCAAATCGCAACATTTTGTTCCATCGTGCAATTCGTGCGATGTGAAAAGATTCTATGTTACCATTAGATATGGCTTCGCAGCTTCATACTATGACAAAGCTTTATAGGGCTAAGTACGCATTTTGCGCCGGATCGGGATAAGGATTAAAAATCATTATATGTGTGCATGTAAGATGATTGAAATAACCATCGCAAATAAGTGTGGTAGACGTATACAAATATCCATAACAATTTAAGTATGAAATACAAACTGCATCAATATACACTGACAATTCACTGTTTTCATTTATTAGTTTTGAATGCTCGAAAACCTCGTAAGGTTAGTTTCATACATTGTTTTCGACTCTCTCAGGTTATACACAATACTCATCTGTGTATACACATACGAGCTATGTGTACACACAATACACATAGCTCGTATCCAGGTTAGTAATAGTATCTCCGAACACAGAGTGGTGAATATAGTGAAGGCTTAAAATATACGATGCTGTTGGCTTACTGTCGCTCTCATGAATTGAATGGTGAAGGGAGTCGAAGGGGGGGTTTGAGCAATCATAAACCTAGTGCTATTGTGAGACATGTGAGCTCGATATTCATAAAAATCGCTCTTACTTCAATGTAAATTATACTTGTCTCAAGATTTTTCTAAGAAAACTTACAACTCGACACTGTTTTACTTTCTTTTCCGAAAGCTACTTTTCTCTAATCGGTTGCTTTTTGTCCTGTTCCAAAAACATTTTTTCAATATTTGAACCGACGTAATATGGAGATGGTATCCAGTCTTTTACATTATTAGTATTAAAAGTCTTTTTTATTATCGAAAGATGGCGCTAAGGTTAATGTGCTTATGTAATTTTTTATTTCATAATATTTTCGAGGGACAAACCAGCGTGTGAACTAGCAGAGAACACGTGGTCATCGCCATCTCGCAATACTCGCAACTCCTGAGGAGTCGCCAGACCGTAGCCGGTCCCTTGGATAGGTATAGGACATGTGCTAGTGGGGGAAATGGGTGATGATGGATTGAGTGAGGTGTTGGAGAGGGAATGGGTCACCGGGACTCTCATTCACTGTGTGAAATTCAACAGCAGAAGCTGCTGAAGCTGCTGCGGGAGAGTTTGAATTTTCACCGGTCGAACCGACTTATTTTCATGCTGCAGCCAGATCGACCACTGCATGGTTCTACCATATGTTTAATCTCGTTTTCTACAACTTTCGTTTATGGGCTGTTACCGACGTAATAATTTATTTATCAACGTTCACAATCTGACAATTAACGTTTATGAAAAAGAAACAGCTAGTGCACTTAGAAACAAAAAGCATTAATAACGTCCAAATAATATTTACAGTACATAAATGAAGCTAGTATTGTTAGTGTAAATTTCATATTATTTATTACAGTAAATTTATCAACAATTAAAAAGTGCTGCGTCAAGTTATCAATACAAATCAAGTGTGCTGTTGGTATAAATAAGATAGAACGAATCAGCGAAGTTATGAAAACACGATTTGAACTTCATTATTCTAATTTGCTAATGTTTTTGTAGTTAAAAAATATGTTTTGTTTTTTGTTGCATTATCTGTAATTTTGACATCCAATATGATGATAAAGTACTGGATCGTCTCAGAAAAATAACCTTCAATATTTTTAAAACTTTTAGTGTTTGGTACCTACCAAAGTCCTGGGTAATAAAAAGTACATTTTATTATATGTAACTTATTTAAGTAATATTGATTGTTAAGCATTTATATTCGAGATATAATATACACCAATATAGAAATAGCTTTATGCTATACTGTACGAAATTTTAAATAAGATAAATACGACAAGCATAAATAAGACTTACCTGCAAATTGTAATCCACAGGGTTTTGAACATTCTACAACTTTGTGGTATCAAATTAACGGAGGTCATATTTTATAATTTATTACTTAATACCTGAAAGAGCACGCTCTAATCAGAATATTTAGTTTGAAACTTCGAACAAAAAGAAGTTATCAATAACTTCTAGCAACTATCAAAACTTTCATATCTTTAAATGGTTCCACAAGGTCGAGTTTTTTTAAAATGTTTCCTATTAATGTTATGAGGTACATCGTTAAAATGAAAATTTTGAAAATATGATCTTTGTAAGTTTTTTGAGTTTTTTTAACTTCCTTATTGTTGTAACGTGATTATTAAACTTTAAGAGTGATTATTGAGAAATGTGTTGGAAAATATTATTCATCA
Source organism: Eumeta japonica (assembly GCA_005406025.1). Lineage (NCBI taxonomy): Eukaryota > Metazoa > Arthropoda > Insecta > Lepidoptera > Psychidae > Eumeta > Eumeta japonica. The sequence continues at coordinate 159,897 of BGZK01000176.1, forward strand.
AAATGTTGTTAAGAAGTAAATGTTATAAAAAATAAAACTGCTGCTTTTTGACTTTACCTTCGCTAATATATCTAGTCCTAGTTTATAACCTAAAAGTCAGAATAAAGGATTGGGAACATCGTACTGAATGTTTTTTAGAACGACAACGTCGCAAATATAAACAAAATTAGTAAGTAATAATTAAAATTTTCAATACCTCTGATTATATGAATATATCGATTTAGAGCCGATAGTGCAGAGAAAACTTTATGCGTATTAATTGTATCGATAGTCGATCTTCTTTTTCAGACAAGCTATTCATGCACGTGTCCGGTTTAGTTTCGACGTTGGTCGTCGTCCGACTGGCCTGCCGCTGGCCCGCTCTACTGAGGACCACCAGAAAAATGGAAGACGATCTGCCCATGTTCCGATCCAGAAACATGGCGTCGGCGTGTAATACCATCACCGCGCTGGTATTCCTGTGTGAACTATGTTAGTACTTCTAAGATCAGAATAATCCCAAAAAATCAAATGGAACGAACGGTTCGATAAAGGAGAATGCTCATTATAAAAGCGGTTATACCCACTAAAATTAAAATGTGTCCACGGCAGAGCCAGTCAGGGTCCAGTAAGTGGGCAAAAATAAATTGATACTTTCGCTATAGAATTTGAAAAAGTTTCAAAAAATCACTAATTAAACTCTAAGCCTCAATAACTTTTGAAGGAGTAAATTCATCAAAAATCTAAGAATTGCTTTTTGTTTGTAGAGCGTCCAATTTCCTATAAATTGTAATAGTAATATGCTATAACAAAGACATTGCAAAAGAGTTTATAAAATTGCAATTGGAATTGTAGAATTTTTGTATATCTCCCCGAAATTTTGTAGTTTTTCCTATCTCTTTGGTCGACTGCTATTAAGATGTGCTTATAAATTACAAAAAGAAATATCTATTATCACTAATTAAAATAACATTTACCAATTTATTCAAAATTTTTCTTTATTTACAATACATCGTTATCATGATTATACATTCAATTTATCGAAGAAATATTAATTTTTAATATTAGATAAAATGTTTATGACTCTATAATTCACAAAATGCTATAAATAATTTTAATATTCTTAAAAGTTAACATCTATCTCATCTAATTAATTGCTGTCTACAAATGCTAATGCCTTTTTTCGTCTTCTTATGCCGGTGTCTCTTCTTTTGCATCTGTCCCTTCTTCTTCTTATCCACGACCGTCATCTTCGATAGCAACGCAATTGGTTTGGCGTCCGCATAAAATCTGTAGAGTATACACAAAATGATTAATATACCTTCAGTAGTACAATAATCAATTTATAAGAAGAAATATACTCCAACTGAGATTATGCCTTTTGTGTGGATAACTTAAAACAAGTGTTTTTGACAGCCAGTCTTCCTGGCTTCATTCTTCATTTCTTCAAGTCTTAATTTTCATTATTCTCTCCGGCTTCAGTAGTATTTTATTCTTTGCTATTATCATTCCACTCATTAATGTCATACCTGTGAGCAATTGGTTACATAAGGTCTGAGAATGGGATTGAAGATCTTTGGTCAACTTTCTATGCAGCAGATCCGGTGAACAAAACGTTGACGGGCCATGCTTTTGTTAGAGCATTACGAACTCACCGCTCTTGGTATTATAATTTATTGTTGCATTGCAATTTCTAGAAGCTAAACGTATAGGTGATTGGAAACTACACTTATAAGATTGAATATATATACAGATATTCAATTTATTAATTTTTTCAGACACTTGTGATTTTTTAAAGCTGTTACTGTCATCTTTTAGCTTCTAGCCTCGGTTAACGGTTAATTTTGATAATAGCGAACAAAGTAAAGAGATCATTTTTTTTATAAAATTTGGTGCTCTACAACTTTCGTTTCAAGTTTTTTTTTCTAACATTTATTGTTTTCCCAGAAATAAAAAAAAATGTTTTTTTTTCTTCGCTTCTCGGAGATAATTTAATAAAAACTTTCACAGTTCATTTTTACATCTTTCAAAATAACTTATATCAAAAATTAAAGTTTTTATCTCAAATTTTAATTCAAAGGCCTATTTTCTTGGTCCACACGTCTGATATACAATATCAATGTATAGGGTGTATTTTTTTTTTCAGTAACGCAGATACTATCAGTTTTGTTTTACACACGAGGATATCTGCCGACTGCTATGACACTGAAAGCGCCGTCGAGGCTTATTTCAAATACACTGGCGCTTGGATATTCAAAACGAGTGAGTTTTCGTCTTGGAAAGCTATACTCTTTCAGGTGAATGTCGCTAATATGTCTCATAAAACAAAACTTTACTTAATAATGAATATTATCGTTATCATTTTAATTATAATTAATATGTACTAACTTTTAAAAAAACTAAAGAGTTTTTTGGCGTGTTTGAATGCGCTGATCCCGAGAATCAACTGTAGAATTTTAATAATTCTTCTATCGAATATAATATGTTTATTAAAGAAAATTATGTGATTTTTTCCTTTTGTTTATCAACATTATATACACTTAGTATTAAGTTTCAATTAAATTTGTTCTGTACTCATCATGTGTATCATATATGTATAATTACAATTTGTTGGGGGTGAAGACGCGGGACACAGCTACATTTCAAAGTATTATGGTAATTTACAACGAAGGTTGTAAATTTTCTATTATCACAGCAGTACCTAATACCCGACTACCATTAAAATCAGTTCACGGCAATGGTCAGGCGTGATTATGCTGTGAGATTCTCAAAATTTTGAGCTTTAGTTCATTTATAAATTATTTTTCCATTAGATTAAATCTCAATTTATGTACATTATAATATACTACCCATACAAAAAATATCATAAAATGAAATTTTGGATAGGGGAATAAAAGTAACACAAAAGTCATATTAGATGGATAATTTGAAAAAAAACTTTAATAAAGTTTTTATTTCGTTTCCGAAATGTATATTTTCAAAATGAACTTTATTTAAGTTGAATGAATGCATCATAATTGACAATTGTATCTTATGAAGAACAATAATAGAAAAACGAAATACTGCATATGAAAATGATTGAATAAAGTATTAGTGGTGTATACAACAGTGGTGTATACAACAATGGTGTTGTTTGTAATGATATATAACATTTTTTATTACATTTTGAAACGAAAATAAATTAAATATATTGTTGTGTTATACATTAGTCCTGTACAAGAAAACCAAATATTAACTATCTAAAAGTTGAAAGTTACGGAATCTATTAAGATTTAAATGCTTAGCTAAAGTTAGAGTGATGCTGAGATCGATTAGTTTTCGTCCAACCATAGACCCATAAATGGAAACAAACAAGTCGGATATGAGGAGTTGGCTCATTCACGTTAATACAATGAACTAGCTACGAAGTTGTGTGTACTGACTGTTGTCATTTGTTATTTGCCACTCGTGAAAAATATTCCCTTATTTATATTTACGTAACCGACATGCTTGTAAGTCAATTTTTATAACTTGGCCAAATCTACAAACACATTTTATGACCCCATTACGTCATATCTCCGTCGTTCGAAGCATGACAATGCTATTTTAAACCAACACTGACCAAGTTTGATCATTAAACCTAAAGTAGTTAATAAGGTCATGGTAACGTCACGAGGTTCGTACAAACATCACAATGTATGGTAAACTCTGAACAAGCCTGATTCTTTATTCTCTCGATTTTAGTGAACAACGAATTAAAAATGGTGACACGGTTGAGAGCGCATATTAATGTCTCAAAATGGCAATAAGGTTATCAAAATACAGGAAAAATTCTTGTTGAACAAGGGCAAAATATGGATCGTTCAATAAATTCTCTTTACATTAAACCAGCTATGTTACCGCTGGGAGTTTTTGTAAATACGACGTTATTTAATTTATACAAAAAACAACGCTGTACCCTTGAAATTCATCACTTAATTTTGTGTGATTATTATTAAGCTAAACAAAAGGTTTAAACCAAACAAAAGCTTCTTATAATCCATCTACGTATATGCGTGGCATGTAGCACGTAGCATGTAGCTTATGCACGCTACAAATAAACATACATATATTTATTTGTTCCTTCACAGATTGAACAATTTTTCAGTGGTCAATATTCAATCCCGGTACTTTTTGGTTCAAAGGCGAAACTCTGACCAGTACGCCACCATCACTTCTATGACACGCTACAATGAGAATTTACATGTGTATATATATATGTATGTGTGTGTGTGCGTGTGTTTGCGTGAGTTTGTGTGTGTGTGTGTATATATAACATATTTAATTTTATATGTTCCAATGGAAATACTCGCTTTTTTTCTTCTATAGTTTATTAAAAAAAAATTGTTTAATAAATACTTTGGTCATTTTTTTTAGGTAGGTACGAAATTATAATTTGCAACTATTTTCCGACCTAGGAAGACGCGATACTGAAAATAACGGTATCGACACTAAAAAAGATTAATAATTTCAGGTAATGATCCTTCAGACCACATTTATCATAAACTTCACGGACTGCTTTATCATGGTGCTGAGTGTGCATTTATCTGCTTATTTTCATGACTTCAACGAAAACCTGGATTTGTACAAAAACAAGGTGACTAACAAAATTTTGTCTTACGACGGTTATCCATGAACAAGAAAAGAGCATTTTGTTTTATTAAAAGTATATAACATTTAAAGAAACATTTTCAATTAAAGAAAGAATATTGAATAATAATGTGATCGATCGTTGTAACTTAGATGTTAGTGAGTGCTTAATTTGAATATGACATGATTGTGGACGATGGTGTGGCGATCTCGGTCTCTGCCTAAGCTTTTGTAAAATATCCGTAAATATACAAAAAACAATGGTCATTGATCTACAATCTCAATCATATCTGTGATTGAGAGAAGATTTTAAATTTTATTGCAACATCATAATGGATTGAACGGCTTCAATCAAATAAAAAAGAAACAGACCAGTGGTAAAACTACGCGTTGGTCAATTTCACCACAGCACAAAACAGCCTACTCGATCGGTGAGTTCACATACTTTCACAAAACACAAACGTGAAGTAACATCCTTCGCTTTTGCACTCCGTCCAATGAGCGAGAGTTTCAGTGGCTCACTCCCTCCTCCTCCACCCATCTTCCCCTTCTATAGAAGGGGAAGATGGATGGGGAACCCAACTGCCCTTCCATCAGACATCCTACTCGTGCCCCAAAGGCCGGCAACGCACAGATAACTCCTTTTGGATTGTGAGCGTCCATGGGGGGCAATGACTATCTACCGTCTGGTGGCTCGCATATTCATTAGCCTCTCGAAACCTCTATAAAAAATAAAGCTGAGTAATATTTTATTCTAATGCAATTCCAAATGATTTAACTATTTTTAATAATGTAGACTGTGAAACGAAACTCTATTTAATTACTGTATTAACTGATTAATATTAACATATAATATAAATATACGTATGAATCAAACAAAAGATTGAAAATGTTTTCATAAGTTTATCGCAAGACGAATTTTCTTATTTATGGTTTTGAAACTTTAATCATATATTTTTAGATACAATAGAGATAGAACAATTTCGTGACTTGCTGAAAGTAATGGACTTCTTTAAAGTTCTAAGATGGATATTTTATGTCTCGACTTATTTTTCTTATACTGCAGGCAAAATGACAATGTCCCTAAGATGTCATCTTAGTCTGATGCTGTAGCTAATACTCGCAACCACAGACGAGTCACCAGTGCGTGTCGGCCTCTCGGATAGAAATAGAATATCTGATAGGAAAAAGATTGATGTTGGTTTGAAGGGGTATCTAATATAATATGTTAGAGATTCTCTGAGTGAACGCATAGTATAATATAATATATATAATAAGTAATAGAATAAAAGAGAAATCTGTTTTATTCGTTATTTTAACTTCGATAATCTTCATAGAAAAAGAGTAGTTTTAATAAATCAATTCTATAATTAAAATTAGATGAAATTCCTATGATTTTTTTACGGAAACAGAGTTAAAAATCTTTGTTCACCTTGAAAGTAATATATTACGTGACATCGCTTAGTATTGTGCGGAGTAAGACACTAGGTATAGAGAAAACTATTTTTACAATTATTTTTTAATTAATAACCGTTACCCACTGCAACTCCTCAGCATCCGGGCACTTGGGCCGCCTTCCGCCGGCGGTACACGCGGCTGGCCGCGCTCGTGAGGGCCGCGGACACCGAGGTCGGTCCACTGGTGCTCATATCCTTCACTTCGAACTTGGTGTACGTTTGCGTGCAGATTTTCAAAGTGATAAGGTACTTCATATACCACCACTACTGAATAGTGTTTCTCGGATAATATATATGATATTTAATCCTATCATTGAGAATACTTTAATATTTACTGTTTAATTACACTATTCAATTACTTATTGTAATTACTTATATTCTTTAGCTGAGTCGTTTCATGTGTGACCTGATATGTACTTAGATTTATTATATTACAAACTCTACACATATAACAAAACAGTAGAATCCGGTGTCGCTGTATATCGAAGGTATATATGAAAAATGGAGAGGCACAATAAGAGGAACGTAATATAAAAGAAAACGACGACTTTAAAATTTTCGTCTGCCTATCTGTCTGTTCACGCATACCTTTACAAATTGCTGATGGATTTTAATGCCGTTTTCACGAGTAGATAGAGCTTGACTTGAGGCGGAATATGGTCGTATATTCATTTGAATCGAATATCAGAAAACAAATATCCTCGGCGAGAAGCAATGGGCTTGTGAAATTATATCGCACGTTTAAAGCTAGTAGATTGCAAAGTAATATAGTTGATATTTTACTTCAATACTAATTTTCCCCGGCTTCATACAAATCGGAACCGTAACCCATAGCAGTATTGGAGTCGAAAACGGGTCGGGGAGCAGAACCGTTACTAAGAAAGGGACCCGGGTCGAAACCGAGCACGGAGATTAGACCGGGATTGAAATCAAGAACAGTACTGGAATCAGAATTGAAAGTGAGGACCAGATCGGCCTATCGGGATAAGGCCTTTCCATTTAAAAGAAGAAGGAACACTTTTTGTGTCTATGCAAGCAAAGCTTTGGACCCAAAGCTAGTAATTTATATGTTTTGCAGGTTAGTTGTAAAAAAGTAGTCAAATTAGTATGTAATATATTTAATAATATAATTTTACATATTTTAACATATATTTGTGTTTGTATGAACAAAATTTACAACTGAAAATCTTATATACTTAAACTTGTTATAATTAAAATGTTTGGTTGTTTATGTACACAATTAAACGTAATAGAAATTCTTGTTTGTTATTTAAAATATGCATGCATACAATAAAACGCATTTTTTAATTAAAATCTAACACCGAATTTACTATGTCTATTTGAATTAGTTTTATAAAAAAGAGCCATGTACTTAAATATCTACTAAATATAATACTCAATCTTGTTATCGACATCTTTCTTTCAGAAGAGACAAAGCCCACAACGTCACCGATTGTGATATGCAGAAAATACAAGTGTAAGACTACATCATGCCTCGTAATAAATTCTCTCCAAAATTTTTTATATCTCTATCTCTCTCTCTCTCTCTCTCAACATTCTCTTCAACACGCATAAATTCTCCACTATATTATGAAAACTAGTCTGTGTGCTCATTTGTACGATATCATTAACATTGAACACCATTCCAACGCACTCGCTAATATTTCAATTTAATTCAACATATAATTTATATTTGAGAGATACCTGCAACTTGAAGTCAGCTTGAAGTTGAAGAAGAAGTGAAAAAATTAACTTTATGGAAATAATTTAATTTTTTTATTAAATTGACGGACAGTTTTTATAAAAACCTGTATTGTCACTTTATCTAAATATGGTCTCGGCCCTTACAGTATTATTTAAAACTGCCGGGCACATTTAATATTAGGGTTGTATAACACAATTGTCCGGTATGGCATAATTTTTGTAATATTGAAATTGTTTATTTTCATCTTTCAATCAGGTTCAAACAGGTGGTCGGGTCGTAAATAAATTTTGCTCGCTGATGCCTCAAACTGGTGTAAGCTGCGAGTAAAACAGATAACAATTTCTTTTATAGTGTCAATAGCAGTAAAAATTGACTGCGGCGCTGATCGAAATAGAAGACGAACAATTTCATTGTACGTCTGCACAGGCATAAACTTTAGCATACCACACCATAAAAGAACAGTCGATCCCTGAGAAGCGCGTTGTGACTTCAAATATTTGCCATTTATTCTGCAAATACTTCTATTTTTTGAAATGTGTAAAAAAAACTACAGTCACGGGACGCCCAGAAGATGTGAAACATTTAAGTTAATATTAGAATTTATAATTAATAAATACCAATAAAATGAATATGTAACAAAATATTTAAAAATAATAAATTTAAAAAAAATCAATATATTTTTCTTATTATTTTAAATAAAATAATTATTAGAAATTTCAATTTAATTATACATCGCTGTTTCGAATTCTTTTAGGAATTCTATCAATTTATTAATAATAAAGTCAAATAGCTTCAAGTCAATTTTATTAATTTTAATAATAATAAATTATCATAGAGCGACGTCACAGTAAATAAAACAATAATAATAAAATACTTTAAATTACATGTCAAATAAATTGATGAAATTAATTAAATAACGAATTAATGTCAAACTTTATTTTGGGGACAACAAATTCAAAGTACGATAATAATACAAAAAAAAATGGACAATCTAAGTAATAAAACAATCATTTGTATAAAAATCTGATTAATTTATTAATAAAAAAAAGTATATGAACAACATATTACACATGTTGTATGTATATGTCGCTATCAAAGATCGCTTGCGTAACGTCACACTTCGCGATCGCCACGCATCAGCCACCCAAACTCCCCACGTTGACGCGCATATAGACGTTTCACATCAAAAACGCAGAAAAAGCGGCGTACAAACGTATTGACGTTTATGTGTTTATATTTTTTCTCTATTACAGAACACTGGAAAGTATCGAAAGAGTGCTCTATTTTGGATTTTCGAGCGTTTTCATAACCGCCCGGGCCTTGCTGGTCGGCCTGCTGGCGTCCCGGTTGCACTCGGCGGCGCTGGCGCCCTCGTCCGCGCTGTGCGAAGCGCCTGCTGACAGTTACACAGCGGAGGCTCGTATATTAGTCTTTTTAGAATTTCATTTGGAAAAAGAAAAAGTCGGCCAAGTGCGTGTCAGACCACCCGCAGTATAAGCTTCCGTAGTTACCCATGACAAAATATGGACTTAGAAAAAGGCTTTTTCTATATTATGAACCTACAATTTATTTCACAGTTTAACGGCTAATAACGTTTAAAAACTGGCCCATATACAATGGGGTTTATAATTTTATATTTAGATAATTTTGCATTATAAGCTTATATTGACTACTTGTTTTATGCAACCATCAACGTTATCTAAGTAATTTACCATTTAAATTTGTACGAAATTTGCTTTTTACTTGGCCAAGTACATTTATTAAGTATGTCGGCTATTATTTGTAAAATGGTGAAGCCTACTTAACTATGACAATTTTTGTTTTAATTAATATACTAATGCAATAAACTTTTCACATATCTAATATCGCCTGGCAGTAGACACACGCACTTGACTCTAACCAAAATTAGTACTTTAAAGTTTAATGTAGTAATTCGCTAATGGCTATCTAAATCGAAAAATGGTTCTCACATACTCATTTTTTTGAATAAGCTATTCAACGATACCCCACACCATAAGATAGATGAGAGAAAGAATCATCCCCACTTTAAGTCGAGGGGAGGTACTGTAAACTTTTTTTTTACAATATTTTATTATAACACTTGTTCGGCGTGAATAATATGTATAACCATGACAAATTAGAGCTTTCTTTCATGAGAATCTTTGATCTCAGGCGCGGAAAGACAACGAGATAGACATACGGACGGACATAGCACAAATACAAGGGTTCCCTGTTGACTGCGGAACCTTAAAAAGCGAATTACAACACTATTATGAAGAAATAAAGAGAAACAGTAGAATAACCTTAATATTCGAAAAAAAATGCACTAACTTCTTTTAAAAATATATTGACACTAACTTTTCCTTCTTGATGACAGTAATATACCTTTTCAAATATAATACAAGAAATGTCCAATAAATTCTCTAGTATATATTTATTATGGCGATCCAAAAAAAACGTTTTTTTTTTTTCAAGTCTCCTGTGAAAATATGTTAGTTTATCAAGTTTTAAGAGCCCCCTTCAAAGGACAGCTCAAAAAGAAATTTTTAAAATGTCACTCAAAATAGAAACTTATTAACATACGTTGATAAGTTCTTATAAATGCAAATAAGTTGTTCTAATTTCGTAAAAACCTAAAATTGCTGATATGGCCAACGTTCGTCTTCGACATGCACAGAGAATCAAACTTTCATTTTTTTATAATCTATAAGTAAGTACGTGTATACATTGCCCATATTTAAAAGTGAACGAAAAGAAGTTGGAACACTCCTACGCACCTGAGCATTTATTTAATTCCCCTCCTATATTTCGCTATGAAAATACGTACATGACAATTAAGAAAAGCGTGAAAATTCTCTAGAGTTGAGAATCATTTTGTTCTCCTGTCTTTCCTGCTTCTCTCGCCCACCATGTCTATAATCGGTCTCGAAGTTTTCACGTTTTCGTCCACAGGCACAACGTTTCTTGGACCAGATCAGAATGTCCAAAATAACGCTAACCGGCTTGGGATTCTTTCATATCACGCGCCGAACGGTGTTAAGTGTAAGTATATTGCGTGTTCATTCAATTCACGACTATTCGTTTGATTTCTCTATCATCAGATTTATTTATCACTTTAATATTAAAAAATCAGATGGTAATTTTTTTATGAATAGTTAATATGTTCATATAGATATTTGAAACATTTATAAATGCAAGATTTGTAATTTTGCAATAAACTGTAGGAAATAATTTTGTGCTTTAGTAAAGTTTTCCGTATAATAAATGACATTATTTTTTTGACAACAGATGTTAGCCAGCATCGTCACGTACGAGCTGATGCTGCTGCAGTTCACCGGAAAATAAATAGCGGAAATAATTAATTAATTTATTTATTAAAAACAAAGTTTTATCTATTTACGGAAACAATGAAAAAAATGCTTAAAGTGGGATAAAATCCGTTTATACGTAGATTTATGTTCTTATTTATATAAGAACGTAAATCTACGTTCTTTTTGCATTTCAAAAAAAAAAACCTTTTCAATCGTTAATTAAGGACTAAATTTAAGGAGGAATGGTACCAAAAACATTTATCGCAGTACATTGAAATAAATTTTGCATTTCGAGATTACGAAATACGTGACCGCTGGAATCGTGAAAAATTACCCACGTAATTGTAACTCATTTAATTCAAAAGAGATATGAAGAAATCAACGTAGAAATTTTTAATACTGGGGAAACCACATCGGGTTTCTGCACTAAATGCGTATGAGTTTATTCAGCTTATAAGAGCAATTTTAATAATTGTTCTTATTTTTTCATAACACAAACAATCTTCACAATTTAATTAACAAATCGCTTCATGAAAAATCATCAATATTACAAGAATATAAAAAGTGCAATTATTTATCAATATAATTTTTAAGTTTTATGGTATTTGAAGGAAATTGGAGTTTTAAGAGTAACGCGATACGAACATAAAGCATCTTTGTTAGATTTTACATGATGAGTACTTTTACATGACAGGTATCACAAAATTCTCAATATTTCTTAGCACTTGTAAGTACATAGAAATTCATAAATACAAAAATAACGTTTTACTTAACTTTAACTTTGTCGCTTGAAATTACTGCGATAAATATTTTTTTAGTATACCACAATCATGATTCGTTTTTGTCCGCTATGTATAGTAGTAAAAATTTATCCCCAAACACATCTACAAATAAATAATAGACCACTATACATTATTTTTAATTTTACTCTACACAGCGTAACAAATAAAACGAAAAATTGTCGATTTCATTTATTCTTTTATAGAATTTAATGTCATAAATTGCGAACAGATCGCACCGTTATATATAATATTAACGACATTTTCAACAAAGCTGAACGTACGTCACAACACTCAATCCTCGACACGGCTACCATATCATTCGAATCCGTCGCCGTTTGGCTTTGTCATGAATATTTCAGCGGGATTCACGTCGGATTTTAGAAAAAAAAAAAATAATAATAAAACCTCGGGGCCGTACCCCTTAACGCCAGGTATGTATAACATTTGATTCGCCGCGAACTGAGATATGTAAGACCGTCGTCAACAGAAGAGAAATCGCTTTCGGCGCGACCTCTACGCGGCGACGGGACGCGCGAGTTCGCGGGGTCAAGTCCTTCGGGCGAGAGGGGTTGGGGATATTCATACAGTGCTGAGGCGCACTCAGATCGCGAATCGAAAAATATTTGGACTAGCAGAGACGTGGCCTACTATAAGCAGCGGGATGTATCCTCGTTCATAATACGACATAGCATTAGCGTGGCGTATTTTTAGCATATGATGACAGAAAGACACTCCGTTCTGCGCACCATCTGCTCAGAATGTAATAGCATTAGTACAAAATACAATAATTATCTAGCAATTAAAATATTTTATTTACAATCGACAATGCAAACACAATCCCATACGACTACATAATACTTATAATTCGATTCAATAAAATATACAATATAATTACGATATTCCCTTAAAACATTTTACCTTGATGTTAAGAGAAGGATATTCCATTTTTATTCCTTAACACATTTCACGCTTAATGTTTGTTGTTAAAATGCAACAATAATTGCTATATCAATATTACATTTTATTTATCGAGTAAGATTGATTTACTATTGGTAGAAATTTTCCCAAAAACTCTTTACTCTACGTATAGCTAATGAAATATTATTTTATTCAAAAAATTGTGCAAAAATAAATTAACTTTCACAATTAAATAAAAATATTAATAAAATAACAGCATAACATAATGCTAGTGGATTTTTTTTTTCATTTTAGGAACTAAATTTGAAATCAAAATTTTAATTTCGGATATACTTATTTTAAGGTATAAAAAATACGAAATAATGAACAAATTTCACACTAAAAAGTACATAGGCAAAAAAATATTCAAATACTAGAAACACACAAAGATGTATGAAGGACATAACCTTTATTCTTTCTACCAGAATTTTAGATATGATATAGAGAAATACTGAAAACTCACGAATGTGTTTTTTTGAGAATAAAACTCACTACCTTCGCGTGTCAAATAAGTTTTTCCACATAATTTTCATATTACGGAGATTGTCAACAGGTTACATAATTAAGAGAAACTAGGAATTATTAAATATGTATTGAATATTGTCCTAAGACTTCATTTTCTCTTTTTTAAGTTGTTGGAAATACAAATTGGAAGACATTTCAAAGATATTAGTACTGTCATAATTTACAATTATTTTCTTATCTAAGTATGACACAATCACAAGTCTCGGTCCAATATCCAACATTAAATTTACCTGTTTGAAATGACGACACGACATTATCAGTGGATGTTGGAATCAAGTACGTAAAATATTTTAATGGATATCACATTTAAAATTAGGATGTTAATTCTAAATTTAAATAGCCGATTTTAAAATATTATTTGAAATAGTTTCTTTACATTGAGGGTTTTTTTTTTTGAAGTATTTGTTTAGACGCACTTCTATTTGGTAATCAATGGGTGTTATGAAGACCCCTAAAAGTAAAGCTTTCGATTAATTGCACAAGTACAATAATTTATGAAAGCAAACACAGCCAGAGGTGTATATTGGAGGGTTTTAGGGTCTACGTGCCACCAGTTGGCCAGCCCTGCCTCCCCTGAGATTATTTATGATCAGGAAGGTTGAGATACTGGCGTAATTTATTCACCCAGCGCGGTGGAAAAAAAATATTTATTCACCTCCCCGGCAGTGATATCGTGGCCTTAAGTGTCTATGGTACGTTGAAACAAAATTGAATAAAATATTTTCTACCCCAAAAAGAAATGAATCGGAAAGTTTTATATTGAAATCGCCCGCAGAAACGTATTTTACTCCAGCGATTTCATGGTCTTATTAAGATATTGGTTTTGACGAATTGCTTCTGAATTTTTGGTTTTTCGCACAAAAGGATGTCTCAAATATTCCGTAGGACGATCGAGAATCAAATCAGTTGTATACTAGAGAAACATTTCAATCTATCATCCCGTCTAGGTAAGCTCTCGTTCTCAAAGAGCTGTTAACAAAGAAAAATGAAATTCGAAATTTGTGATTGATGCTTTCAAAATGCACTCTTAATACTAAATTTAACAATTTGAAATCAATTTATTTGGAATTATTTAAAATTATTATTTGGAATTAAGTATCGATTTTTACATAAAGCCCACGGTAAGCAAATTGGCTGGGGAGCGAAATCGAATGTTAACAAAACAATGAAATCGTAATAATTGATGTATTTATTTACCCCCTTTATTTATTGCATATATTTTAAGACGATCGTTGTAAAAGAGTAAAGTTATATTGGTAAGCGTTTTATTGTTTTATTTATATACTTACACTGTTTTCCCTGAAAGGTAGACAGAGAACATAAAAATCCATACGTACGATTCTTTGCAACTCACTCTTGCTCCATTTTCCTCTTTTCTAATGTGCCACCAATTTGTTATACATAACATTTTCTCGTACGCCTCTTGCCTACCCTTCCCCATCATATACATTCGCTTTATAGATTTCATTAATCAGTCTACTTTCAGTCATTCTTTCCCAATATCTAAACGAACTAAATCTTTACTACTTCTACTTCTACTTCTCTACCTTTACTGCTAAACCTTTTTCTACTCTAATCCATCCATTTTTTTTTTTTTTGGAGACCACACCGTTCTCTGACAACACAACACATCATCACGCCTATGTATGTAACGATTTATAGAACCCTGTAGGTCGGTACACGGAAGTTATGTGCTAAAAATTGAGAGGGGACGATAAGAGAAAGGTGATATAATAGACAACATGGATTTTTAAATTTTTTGTCTGACTGTCGTCTGTTCGCACACATCTCCAAAATGTGTGCAAAAGTAATGCTGTTTTCACTGATTGCTAAAACTTCGCTTTGGGCAGAACACCCGTGTCCTATTTCACTTAAATCGGATATCGGGAATAAAATTATCTTCACTTAAAGATCTAGCCTGAAAAGTTATAAGTCAAGTAATAATTGCTATTGTCGAATGCCTATAGACATAACAATACGTACGAACAACAAACAACGTTAAAAAGAAAGGAAAAACAAACAAAAGCTACACTCCAACTCCCGATCACGAAGCGCACAACTTATTGAATAATATACAAGGGTGAAGAGGGATTGCATGGGGAGTGGATCGGTGAATACGAGAGGGGGTGGTGTTGCGATAAAGACTTTGTATGACAGACGAAATCCCACGCGGGCGAAGCCGCGGGCGCGTAGTAGTAGTGTATCGCATAATAACAATATAATAATAACAGAGAACGTTTATCGTAGATATTGTCAATTTTTGAACACTTATTGCTAAAGGGATGAATAAAACAAAACGAGTGATGTCGTGGGACACCAGATAGGAACGAAGTTCCTTATTATAAAAATATTAATTTCAAATTCTATTCGTGGTATAAAGAAAATAATTATTCGGGTATACATTTTTTATTATGATTTTTTTATCGATAAATATAAAAAAAAATAATAAATGAAAAAACTCAATGACTATAAATATAGTCGAGATATTGCATAAAAACTAAATTTTAAATTTTTGGAAAATATACTGTATTGCTGATTGCTGCGTATTGTTCACCGACATAACATCATTTGTCGCGGTTATTTCTTCTCGTTCCTTATCTTGTCCATTGTCGGAATTATATATTTCGGAACTAAAAAGAAAACTGTAAAATATACTATGTAACTTTGACATTGTTTAATAATAACCAACAATTATAAAAAATAAAAATTAATAAATTTAATTTTTTCATTTTAATTTAATAATTAATAATAGTAATAGTTAAATTGATATCAGAGAAATTAAATATTGTTATTATAAACAAAATTTAATCATAATCAGTAATCTCATAAAGAGAACAATATTTACGTAATAAAAAACACAAGCCACGCTTATTTAATGAAACGATAGTGGAATTGTATAATAATAATAGCAAACTGCAATAATAATAAAATTCATCACGTAGACTATACATTAGACACTGTAATAGCCATCATACATAGATTATACATCAAAATCTTACGCTTTTTTTTAACGTTACGGACGTTTGTTGCCGACTAGGGTACCCCTCCGCAACGCCCCATAAGGAACTTCGTTACAAAAAGTCTTCAACACATTTTCCATGCTGGTCACATTTACTATTCATGATGAGATTCTAGAATTCGTGCAGATCTATCCCAAATCGCGATCGTTGATAATAATATGGCCATTGTCAATCACAAAATTAAGTAAATTGAAAACTTTTTTTATCGTCAAACTTTTCGCAAAATCGTCTCAAAAGATAAACGAGTTCGTGTTTACTTACGAAAAATAAACAAAGTATTTTGCACACCAACAGTGCTATTTATGAAATTTTGATAAGTAATAAAACATGAATTTATTAATATGATCCAGAGAGAAGACAACAAGCACGTGAATGGGTGTTGGTATATAACAGTAAGCCAGCAAAATCGAAACTGGTAGGAATTGTGGGTAAAAATAAATTATTTCCTTTTCCCTACAGACGAATACAGTTTACGCAATCCCACTTAAATATCAAAAAGTCACTTAATTACAAGTGGTACAAATTCATTCAACATAATTAGAAAAATAAAATTAAATAACAAAGTAAAATATGCGCTCTTCATTTCTTGCCAAGGGAATAACGTCCTAATGTAAATAGCCTAAGAATAGTATTGTTTCACAGCCTTCAGTTCGTCTTGAGCAGTCGATACGTTCGCATGTGGTGTATGTTGTTCTGTCGCTTATTATTCTGAGTATTTGACTGATTTTTATATGAAAATAAAAAATATAAAAGAAATACTTTGTCACCTACTACCTAACAATATCGCTTACAGAATCTATAAATAACATTATCGATTATTTGAAAAATGTCCTTACATTTATGGTCTTCGACTTCACAGTTGGTGGTAATCGAGTGACACCTGATTTATCGTGTTAAATTCAAAGAAAATATTTATTCACAATTTGCAATTTTTAGTTCTTTCTTTTTTTTAATTAGAAGAGAGATTAATTCTTAAGACAAATTATAATATTCTATTCATAACATAAAAAAGTAGAAATGATAGATACATAACATTATCGATATGTAGGATATTTTTTAACAGACTTCAATAAAAAGGAAGAGGTTCTCAATTCGTCGTAATATACATATATTACGATGCATCGAAAACCTTCTCTTCATATATACTTATATATGTTCACACATGACTTCTATGTACCGATTTGATGGATTCCTTTTGTATTAGGTAAGATAGTTCTATGGTGATCCACTTTTAATTTCACTGATATGGACCTCAGACTTGACCAGGACACTCCCCATAATCAAATAAAAAATCTATGACGATGAGGTATTTCTAAGTTTTTGACGGTCCCAAAACGAGACGGTTAAGTAATTAAGGTCACGGACGAACTGAACTGTACTGGACATGGATTACGAAGATGCACAACTGAACTCCTTAACAATAAGCAGCACGAAACGCAGATTGAGTTAAAATTAACTGTTTGCTCGTAAATCAGCACCAGAAGATAACGCAGCAATGAGGGTTTCCTCCTACAATGGAACTACGTAAAAGTGAACAACATAGACTTAAAACTTTGGATAGAGGGTGCTCTAAGGATGCATAGAGACCTTGTACACTAGATGACGATTCGGCCATGAAAATTTCTTCTTACAATGGAATTCTCCAACGGTGAACATCATAGTCTTGAAATTTGATATGCAGACTATTCTGGTGATAGATCTTGTTCTTGTACACCATAGGACGATGCAGCCGTTAGAGTTTTTTCTACAATGGAACTTTTTAACAGTAAACATCATAGACTTGTAATATTTGATACAGAATGTTCTAGAGTAATCGCGTCATTGTATACCAGAATACGATGCAGCCACAAGAGGTTTCCTTCTACAATGAAACGGGTAACGGTGAACAGCCATAAAATTAAAACTTTGTATACGTGCTGTTCTGAGCATGAACCGTCTCCTTATATACCTGAGCTGCAGCTGTAATAGATAGGTTCTACGATGGGTCTCTTCAACGGTAAACAGCAAAGATTTGAAACTTTGCTTATGAGCTGTTCCAAGATGGATCGTGTGCTCATACACCGAAGGATGATGAATCATGTCCTCATATACCAGAGGGCGTTGCTTGCTGTAGTCGTTTCCTCGTAGGATAAAACTTTTCAGCAGGAGTAGAGCTCTTGACGATGCTGACGATTAACAATGACGTTAATAAATATAAACGATTTGAATAAATGTATATATTTTCTATCAGTAATATAAAAGATATGTACATCTACTAAATTTATCGTTCGTAAGGAGCAAACCGTCAGTCCCGCGTCGTAGTCGACACACACAGTTTTGTATATATATATATATATATATATTAACCCATAAGTAAATGTTATACTGAAATTTACTTGAATTATGAAATTTGCTTTTCTAGGCAATTTGAAAGTAATTAAATAATTAGTCGATGCTAGCTAAAGCAAAGCAATTAAAGATATAAAATAAGAAAATTGAAGGATACAAAAGTTAACGAGAGAAAACAAAATTCAACAAATTGGTATATGAACAAAGTATTGAGTCAAATTATGAAAACCGATATGAAACAATGTCTGACATATCTTTAGCTGGTATCGATTAAAAAGAAACTAATTTGTTAATTATTTTAAGATGTTTGAAAGCAGTTTCAATTTTTTTTGAAATGTCTTTGATTTACTGTTCTTGCAATTAATGGGTATCAAAAATATTAGACTGATTTCGTCGATTATGGAAAAATTAATATTACATTACGTATTACATGTTATGTACGTTGAAATAATTAAAATTGATAATTAAACTTTAAATGAACTAATAACAAATTACTTTTAAAACGCATAATTTAATATAATTTGAAATGCGATATTTCACTACAAATTAAATGACGTAGTTAAAAAAAAATAATTAATTAAATTGTATAATTAAATAGTAATTAAAACTGTAATCCACTTAATAATATTATCTCTTACAGTATTACAATATTAAATAATTCAGTATGGGAAACAATGAAAAATATCCAATCGTTAAAACGACGATAAAAATCATGAAGGATTCTCAAGGGGCATTGTCTATTCTAGACTATAATGTTACTGACGCTCTAATAGTCGCCATTGAGTCTAGTACACGTATGAGAAAAATAAACTTTGATCAGATGGAGTGTAGAAATTAACAATGAAGGTTTGGCTACAAGTTATTTATTGACAATTAATGTTGCTACACATTGACGTACAGTGTAATTATTTCACGGTGATAGCTACATAGTTAAGAGATTTCGTAGTATTATTGCAAAATGTATATTGCATTAAGTCAATCACTTATAATCATGTTATATCCACATTTTCACTGCTCTCTTTTTTAAATAAAAATTATTTGAATGTAATAATGAAAAAAATATCACCTAATTTAGTATAATATTATTTAATTACAGCGCATTAGCCCAATGATTCGTCAGTTTTATCTACGATACAAATAAAAAAAGAATATATTTTTAATATGTTATTTATTTCCTATGAATCCACATAAGTATGTGATGCCCACTGTGCCTGTCAAGGATAGCCGGCTCCGCTTGGACGTCATTGGCTAACATCGCGATCATAAGTTGTCATGTTTTTGACGAAAACTCCCCCCACTTATGATATTTTTTTCATATACTATGTCGCCTTAAAAATCTTAAAAAACCACTGACCTAATCGATAGCCTAACAAAACTATGAGGTCAAGGGTAGTCGTATTCAAACTAAAAATTTGCTATAATTCCAATGCTACCAAAAAATTAGGTATCAGAACCGGTCTTCCAATTTCTCTCTGCAATAGAAAACACATATATACATATACTAATTAATATTTTTTTAGGACACGAGCAAAGCTAGATAAATTATAAAGTTTAAATACTCATTCACACAAAAATGTTAAATAAAATAACTTTCACAAAAAAACCTTTACTAGTCTATTAGCTAAAACAATTAGTTGCTTTTGAAGTTAGTACTGGCTAAAGTAAAGTAAACAAAAAATATCCCAACGAAAGCGGTTAACACTAAAAATAAAAAAAAAACTACTCAGCAATTAAAATAAATAGGAACTCAATTTCGAAAAAAATCAGAAATGAAAATTAATAGAAACTCAACTCTATATTATGAATACAAAAAGTGAAGCATTAAGTAAAAAGCTGAGGCACGACCGCGTTTGAGCCATCTTTAGTTGGCTTCGACTTTAAAAACGACTAATTATTTTAATTAATAGATTTGTGTAGATGGTGTTTATTTTACGTAAAAACCATAAATAAATATCAACGTTTACTAACCCATTTTTTGGTATTGTCTTAAAATTAACAGCATTTGTCCAATATATCAACAGGAATTAAGGGGAATGTAACTTATTATACGATAATTAAATTGAGCGAGACACAAATTTAGCCTTCGAGTAAGATAGCACCGGCCCTATCCTTGGACGTTTCACGTTATCTTACGACTCATCGCGTAAATTTGGATCGTAAGCCGAATTTTAAAAAAAGAATGTATTGCTCTAAATGTTTGCTAAAAATATTGAAAAAAAAAACAAAGAAAAACAGATCAAAAAAACAAACAATTTTATTTTTGTCCTTTATATGAAAAACGATTTTCACTACACAATATACATCGGCCTCAATTTATCGTAAATGCCAACGATTATCATTCTCATTGTCATTAATTTTGTATGTCCGTTTGTGCCGGTGTACTGCGCAGCCGTCATCACGTGCAGAAGCGGTCATGTTCGCCCGGCGCTAAAGTGATAATAATAAACGAAACAAAAATAAACAAGAATAAACAAAGAATAAAGAATAAATAAACAAGAACTTGTATAATCTTGGTATCGATCTTTTACTTAATGCGCATAGAAAACTTACTTATACCTATTCCGTTAATTATAAGACTTTCGCTTGAAACACCAAACTCAAAGCAGTCTTTCGTTAGGGTAGAAGCGATCGGTACCTCGTTGTTAGATTCGGCAGTTTTTGAGTTATAATTGAACGTCTATACATATATAGAGGCTGTTTCTCGGACTCTCGAGATGAAAAGTAATCACGCAGAAAAACAGAAGGTATAAATATTGTAGAGCGTAACTCTTGGGGATATCCCTCGAGACCTTTGTTGGTGTCCAGGAGTTCGATTCTTCAATAAAAGATAAGGCGAACCCAAATCGGCTTATTGATCGGTTCTCCAATATCTTTCCTTACGAATTTCGGTGCGCTCTCTGTCACATTATTTATAACAATCCATCTTCTATCACTATCGAGGCTTTTGCACTTGGGCGTGAGAACTCGTCTCCTTTTTCCTTCCTCCTACTCCTAGCTGATGAGCTAGGAGTAGATGTATTACACTATATATGTGTGTGTATGTGCGTGGGTTTGTGTGTGTGTGTGTGTTTATATATACATATATTTATATATGTATGTATAATTACATTGTAGCAAATTTTTCGAATATAGACAAGTTCTATTTGATTTAATAATGTTGTTATTTTAAATTTATCACAAGTAAATTTAGAATAACAATATTATTAATATTACAATGATTGCACTCTGAAATATTCTTACCCCAAAAAATACCTTTAAAATATTATAGGAAGGTGTAGGCCTCATAGAGGAACTTGATTAAAACTACAAAAAAAATCTAAACTATTTCAAATATTTCATTACGATATTGCGTTATATCCTTGACAATATTGTATATTGGTTGCACATATCATATTGAATTTTACTTTTGTTTTTGAAAAAACTAATTTTAATGTAATGCCCATTACATTAAAATTAGTTTTTACAAGGTATTAGTATCGACTCCAGAGATTCGTTATTCACTTATCACCATCATTATTATCATATAAGAGATCTTTTTTCTAAAAAAATGTTAAACAATCTTAACGATTACAACCAACACAAATGTGATTACTTGCGTCTTGCAAGTAATCACATTGTCTGTTTGTGATGGAATGGTATAATATTATATACAAGTCCTTCGTTAGTATTCCCAAAGTCATTGTACATTTCGTCTGAGTCTTAGAGTCCATACCACTTGGCCCTTTATTTATTAATTATTACAAAGAAGTTAGATCTTCATGAGTGTCTTCGTCTGGACGAGGGCCTCAATTTTTCTCTTTGCAAAATCATTCGATAGTGGTAACTATTAAAGTACGGAGGCGTAGTCATAATTTTAATTACTAAGTAACAGTCAGTTTTTTAATTTTTTTAGATAAACTGATGAAAAATTCAAGCAAAATATTTCAAAAAAAGAACCACTGCTGTGGGCTATTATGTATAGCGTAATCCGTGGGTGGCTGTCACGAGCCTAGAAGGTCTTTACGATTGCATAAATCACCACAAAATGTCAAATATAAATAAATTTTCGAGGCGTCAGACATTTCTGTGGGCGTTATTAATACATGGTAATTTATTTTCCAGTAATGTACACAAACTTTATATTCCAAAACACCTCCTACGGCTTTACGATTCAGTAAACATTACCTCTCACTGAAAAGGCTAGTTTTACACTGTAGATATTTTTGTAACTAAACTAAAAGTTAACGCTGTGCAAACGGAGTACACTCGGACTATTAACGCTTTATTAATTTCGTAAAAGACCGCCAGTTAATTTTCTCGTTCATGTCGCCTAATTATATCAAACAATTAAGCCACGCACACGTAGGAATACAAATATTTTGTGAAAGATCCGCATAGTGATTCATAGTGGGGAAAAGTAATTTAAGATTAAATCTATTCCTTAATTTTTTTGTGAAACTAATATAATATCATTTTGTTAACTTATAATACACATTTGTTTTAGTTTGGAATTGATTAATGAAACACATATTTCAAGGATATACTTCGATATAATATATTTTTTTTAATTTTTAATAATAACACGGACAGCGCAAGACTTTTTTTATAATAATTGTATTAATCTGTTTACTTAGTTATATTCTCAACGACACTTTACCTGTTGTTATAAATTGCCCCCTTAAAAGATCACAGTAGACTAATACGTACCTAACCCACGTTTATATGCCGTCCAATTCATTTCATTTCTGTACATTTCAAATCGTGGGACTCTTGAGCCCTCCGCGCTGGCACATCGCACGAATGCTCATGATCATTGTCATTGAATGCTAATGATCATTATCATCTAATGCCAATGATCATTGTCATCGCATAAACGCTGATATTCATTATTATCGATTCGGTTTGATTCAATTTAAGTTAAAAGTTCATTGGTCAATTGGTTGACTTCGGGCCAATCAACCGATGAATTTTTAACATAAGTTTAACTAAAATCTAACCCATTAGATCTCGGTTCGCAAGCGACACTCTTAATCACTAAGCCACAACCGTGTAAAAACGTTCTTACCTTCGTAAATGGGCCGATAACGGGCACTAGTGGTTTTAACTGTACCGAGTTTCTGAAAACGAAACGGAAATAAATTAGGCTATTTGATTTAAAACACGAATATTTTTTCGTTTCATGCTTTTCATTCCAGTGTTATCGTAGTCGGGTTTTATTTTTTTAAACTTCATTTTTTTAATTGCGTTGGGAAACAAGGCGCACAACCCACAACTAATGATGACTGTGCACTATATGACTCTAGTTGGCACACGTTCGTGAATGGTCGCAGTAAGAGTGTATAAATTTTACTATTTTACGAAATTTTACTATTATAGTGAGATACTGCAAGTTTGCTTAATTGACAATAAGATCGCAGAGAACAAACAGTTTTGATACTATTCAGTTGATCCAAACAACTTGGGTCATCGCAAAATGTTCTGATATCAGATTGACTTTTTTATATGCACAATAGACTATAATGTGGAGTTGATATCTTATCATGTTATAAGAAAATAATTTACTAGATTGCCAATTAATTATGTCATTTATCACCACGATTGACATACTACATTTATCAATGATCTGAATATATGAGGCTGCGCATACACACAAGTATACATTATGAAACATTTCGACTTCGCAGAATCGGAACGCGTATAGGCACTTAAGCTGATAAAATGGCGTCGCGGATTTCGATTTCAGTAATCCTTTGATGGAATCGTTTTGGAGCGTCTTCGCGATCGAAAGTTCTCGTCTGCACTTATTTATTTAGGGCGGCGTAAGCTAGGCGAGCGTTTGGTTTTGAGTTCAACTACACGATTGCCCCGGCTGCGCCTGCCTCGCACCTAGCGTACGAAATTGATAAAAATGCGCGCACAACCTGTGTATAGGGACATTTGAAGGGATAAGATTTTATAAGTAATTGAAGGGTAACATTGACGATGTGATAACAGTCAAAATAATACTTAAAAATGTTGGAAACTTGGATTGGTTAGAAAAAATATACGTTTTCAAACGTTGAAACGTTTCGTTAATATTTTTTAACTTCTTCAGGCAAAGTACAAAAATAATTATAATAATATAACACAAAATATAAAGTAAACAGGAAAACGAAATTCATGACAATACTTACATCTGAGGTTAATAACGTAATATTCACCAAATATTATGTAGTCTATTAAAACTCAGTTAAATATTAATAAAACAAAATGTCGCAAATCTCACTTGCAAATCTTAAATTTTAACTTCCTTGGAAAATTTGAAATTTTCTAAAATTTCAGGAAGTTTTGGTTTCTCACACCATTTTGCAAGAGTTCTCATTAGATCTCGGCGTTCTGAGGGTCCAGGGAAGCTTCCTGTCATACCTGAGATGATGTCCGTATGACTGTGTGGATATGTGTGTGTGTGTGTGTGTGTGTGTGTGTGTGTGTGCATGTGTATGTAAACCTCTGCAACTTTTAAACGGCTTGACCGATGCCCACTAAACGGCGTTCCAAAGAGTTTCACAAACTTAGATTTCCTGAAAGTTTGGGTCGATTTGGACCGGTTGATTTAAAATTTTTCAAAAACTAAGAAAAAAATTTTTTAAAAGTGTTTTTTTTCAAAATAACTTTAAAATTGCTTGACCGATCAATTCCAAAATCTTATCAGCTCTTAACCTATTAAAAACACGTCGATTGCCGCAAACTGGGCCAAAATCGGATGATACGTTTGTGTGAAATCGTTGTCGAAAGAAATCGAAAAAAACAGTTTTTTTTTGGAATAACTACAAAACGGCTTGACCGATCGATTTCAAATTCTAACCAGCTCTTGGCCCTGTAAAAAGACGTCGATTGCTGTTAACCGGGTCAAAATCAGTTTATTCGTTTGCGAGAAATCGTTGTCGAAAGAAATCGAAACAAACCGTTTTTTACTTAAAAAATCGCGTCAAATCCCATATATTTTCGAGTCTTTTGAACTCGAAAATAGCGGGAAGTTTCAGGGTTGACCTACAGGGTTAACCTATTTTTTTTTTTATTGTGGAGACAAAAATGTTTATGATATATTGTAAATTTGTAATGTGAAAATTGTTCAAGAAAGATTTGCATGTAACATTTGCGCCAATTTACTTTACCAGTATTATGAATTTTAACGGACAAAGCTAAAGGGATGCATCTATTTGATATTGATATGTTAATACTAACCATGCCAATAACTCTCGACATTTTGACATACATAATAAACAACAGTTTAGAAACATAGACTTACTCGACGGGCTAGAAAATTATGAACGTGACACATGTTACCTAAGAAGCCTAATCCTTGCCAGATTGAGACTTACATGCAGTTAGCATTCTACCATGAATATCAAAAATAACAGAGAGAATGGAATGTGACCAGCTGTTGAAATATTGAGAGAGAAACAACATTTTCCCAGAACACCAATCAGGTTTTCCCAAAAATCGCATTGTTCAATGTGATTGATAATATTTTGCAAGCACAAGACACTGGTAAGAGTACTTTTTGATACTACTAGACTTTTCTAGAGCTTTTGACTTCATCAATATTGCCTTACTATTGTCGAAAATATCATACTATGGATTTGACAGAGCAACGATGCAATGGTTCGATAAATAATTATCTATCTGGTCGTGAACAAGTCGTTGAAGTACGTAGTGCGGACCATGTGAATAAGCTTGTGAATACATTGTCAAGAGGTGTCCCGCAAGGTTCAATATTGGGTCCTCTGTTCTTTATATTGTATAGTGCTGACATTATCACCAATCTAGAAACCTGTCAATATCACCTGTACGCAGATGATTTACAATTGTACCTGCCTGTGCTGCATCTGATGTTGTAAAATGTGTAAATTCTGTAAATGACGAGCTTGAACGCCTTACGCATTGATCCAATCGCAATTCTTTGGTTTTGAATCCAAGTAAGTCCAAATACATGGTACTTGACACAAAACATTAAATGGATAACACATTGAAAGTTCTTGGTGATAAATATTTTGTAATCATGGAGTCACTGACTGAAAATCAGAGCTCTGTGTTTTTCTCACCCATCGCAAAAGCTGAGACAGTGGCCATTTAATTGCTAAGGATACGTTCCCAGTCCGATAGTGATCTATGTTAAAAAATATTAATATTAGGTTTCACGTTATGTAATTTTTTATACATTTGCACTTTGTCTCTGATCAATTAATAATCTTTCTAATAATAAATCTTTCTTTCTTTATTAATAGACTACATAATATTCATTAGGATATTTACCTGAAATGTAAATATTGATATGATTTGCATTTTTCTATTTACTTTTTTTGTTGTGTTATGTTATTGTAATTATTTTTGTAAATTGCCTGAAAAGTTAAACAAAAATCAACGATAGCTTGCAACATTTTAAAACGTTACAATTGTTCTTCTCTAACCTATCTAAGTCCCTGATATTTTTCCACATTTCTCATAAAATGTATACGAATATGTTAATATATTAAGTATGTTAACAACCTTATATTTTTTTATTTCACTATAAATTGGTATAGTTTACAGATAAAGTTATAAAATTGTCGTAACGTAAAATGCATTGTTGCAACTGAAAATAATAGTTTTGTATTTTTTTTAATCTTAAATTTTCATAGCGGGAAGGTAGAAAAACCTCAAGGCAGTACACAAATATTACCATGAGAAATTTTCAAAACGTTAAAAAACGGTAATTTAAAGTTACACAGATCTCATGTGCTAAATGACCTTCCGTTACCAATGTAACGAAATTGAAAATGAATTCAATAACATAGGCAATAAAAATAAAAGGAATCAAAATAAAAGTCAAAGCTAAAATATATTCATTAACTAGGTATATATAAATCATGAATAGATCCTAATTATAAAAATATATTTTTTAATAAACCTAAAATAAATCTGTTGATATATGAAAAAATAATGATTTTAGTCATTACAAACCATTAACAAAATTCCTGTTCACATTTGGTGCAAGTCGTAAGCCGTAAAACAGTCGATTTTTAAAA
The DNA here is from genome assembly GCA_005406025.1 of Eumeta japonica. Lineage (NCBI taxonomy): Eukaryota > Metazoa > Arthropoda > Insecta > Lepidoptera > Psychidae > Eumeta > Eumeta japonica. The sequence goes on from BGZK01000176.1 coordinate 187,595, forward strand.
AGTCATAAATTCATAAATTTTAAATATTCAAAAAATGAAAAATGGCACTCCAGATATTAAGTCATTCCTCAATATAAAAATAAGAAATTAAAAAATATTTCTAAACAGATTGAAAATTTCCATTAAGAAATCCGTTTAAATATCCAATTTTAGCGGTTTTATGCGATTATCTCAGACTTTGACCTAGATCTCACGACACCAGAGCGAATTCGCGTTTTCGCTGAAAATGAGACCCTAATGAACCCTACTGACGCGATTCAAAATACATTTGCAATGTAAAAAAAATTAAAAGGCATTTACTCAAAATATATAACCTTTTTAAAAAAAAAATCATTAATGGTAGGACTTACAAACAATTACTAAATTTCTCCCCCAAGACTTCGGGAAGAATAAAAATACCGCCACTATTGGCTTGGCTAATCAATTCTTGTATTTCCTACGACATCGCAAATATAACTTCAATTTAAAAAAAAAAAAGCGTCTTATTAAATAGGTTAAATTATATATGTCTTCGAATTGGTATGTTCCCACAACACACTCGGTAGCTGTAAAATTGTGCACGCCATCGTATATATTTTAATGCCAAATAAAAATTATGACTTTAAGCCTAGTTACTCTTTTAAGGGGTCAATATTTCATAAGCATCCTTTATCCTTTATCCTTAAAAGCCTAGCTTTTACACTAGAACGAATCGGGTTCGATTCTTACTAAGAGCGAATCGACCGATTAATTTATAACTTGGGCGGAATCAAACCGCTCGTTCCGTTTCTCGGAAACCACTTTAAGCAGGCGGTCTGAAAGTTGTCATCTAAAAGGTGACAGCGATCATTAACATTCCTCAACCAATATCGAACCAAAGGGCTTAAGGTTCGAGGCCTTCTATTTGAAACCAAATATTTTGTAAGGTATGCTTCAGCAGTCGTATGATCAAAATCTGATGCACCTGATGTTCCTTGTACTTGTTATAACTTGTACTGTTTGCTACGTATTTTTACTCATAATTCGTTACAGACTTGAAAAAACCTGCAAAAACAATTACGCCGGTCGTTTAAACATAATTTCTACAAAAAAAAAAAGACGACGGTCAATCCTTAAAAGACTGCGCCTACTTGAAAAGCACTCAAATACTTATCCTTGTTCCTTCACCGAGATCCGTTTACTTTTAACGCGTTTTTACATGTACTTTAATTCCAGTCGGCGCGGCTTGGATAAATCTTCGTTTCTGTCACGTAGCCGATGCTACTTTTCAATTAAACTTCGCTAAGATAAGAGTTGCGGGGGAATTTAGATTCTTTCGGTTTGTGTGGGATGGACTTTAGCGGGTACTTTAATCACTTTCGTGACAGCATGAGACTCCCGATCGGGACACGGAACGAAAAATTGATTTATTGGACATATAGTGAGTGACTTTTCTAAAAAGGATAACTTAAAACGAATTCCTATGCGAGACTATTTACTCGTTAAGGATTATCATTTTTTTCTTTTTTGGTTTTAGTTTGAATTTATACCTTTTTTGGTGCGTAATATGTAAGAAAAATAACAAAGTAAAATTTAGGCATGAGCACGCACCGTTATATAAAAAAAGTTATAATGAATTTAACCGCAAATAGATATCGGCCAAGGTTGTTTTGAAAATATGCATTTCTAATATGGTGTGAACGAGGGCTGGTCTATATTTTTATCACTATATACTATCAAATCTTTAAAAATACTTGACAAAGAACAGAATGAAAATATTTACTTGGATTTAAATCTTATCATTTATATTCATCACGTTTATAACCACAACAAATAAAATAGTGCGTGGAGTCCCTCTGTGCGGAACACGTAAAACTTCATAATGTGAAAATGAAAATAGGAAAGGGTAGAAATTTAATGAACTCATATTGTTTCTTTAAGACAAACTTTATCGACGTTGCTTACAATTCACAATTGATCAAATCTTTTAACTACCATTTTCGAGTGGAGAAATATCCAAATCTATTGGAATATTGGACGCTACTCGTTGCTAACGCTCGCGCTGGCCTGTAACAGGTATACTACGCGCAGGCGTTCGAGTGCCACGCATTCACTCTAGCTCTGTCTCTTTCTATTCCCTCTCCCCATTAGCGTTGAACATTTAACGCAACAATGCTTTCATACCCCCTCCATGTTAGCGTTAAACGTTTAACGCAACCTTGTTGAAAGTCGCATCAGAAGTTTCACTTCAAAAATTAATAGTTCTAAAGCATGTACGTAGATAAATACCGTTTAATTTACTTTATAAATATTTTCAGTAACCGCGGATGTGCTATAAAAAAAATTAGGCTATTCAAACGACACATATTCTAACTTCGGTTGGAATGTATGCAATACCATCAAACTTAAAAAAAAAATTGGGTGCGTGTACATAAGTACGCGCTTGAGAAGTTATACTTCTTTGGCATCATTAAAAACGAGCCCAAACTCGATGGGGTTGCGTCGTTTAATTACGGAGTTCCTATGGCCACCTTCCAGCTCCATCATCAGACGCTGATTACCATAGAGTATCAAAGTACTCGTCAAGACGAATCAAACGAGCCCAAACTCGATGGGGTTGCGTCGTTTAATTACGGAGTTCCTATGGCCACCTTCTAGCTCCATCATCAGACGCTGATTACCATATAGTATCCAAGTACTCGTCAAGAGGAATCAAACGAGCCCAAACTCGATAGGGTTGCGTCGTTTAATTACGGAGTTCCTATGGCCACCTTCTAGTTCCATCATCAGACGCTGATTACCATATAGTATCAAAGTACTCATCAAGACGAATCAAACGAGCCAAAATTCGATGGGGTTGCGTCGTTTAATTACGGAGTTCCTATGACCACCTTCTAGCTCCATCATCAGACGCTGATTACCATATAGTACCAAAGTACTCGTCAAGACGAATCAAACGAGCCCAAACTCTATGGGGTTGCGTCGTTTAATTACGGAGTTCTTATGGCCACCTTCCAGCTCCATCATCAGACCCTGGTTACCATATAGTATCAAAGTACTCGTCAAGACGAATCAAACGAGCCCAAACTCGATGGGGTTGCGTCGTTTAATTACAGAGTTCCTATGGCCACCTTCTAGCTCCATCATCAGACGCTGATTACCATATAGTATCAAAGTACTCGTCAAGAGGAATCAAACGAGCCCAAACTCGATGGGGTTGCGTCGTTTAATTACGGAGTTCCTATGGCCACCTTCCAGCTCCATCATCAGACCCTGGTTACCATATAGTATCAAAGTACTCGTCAAGAGGAATCAAACGAGCCCAAACTCGATGGGGTTGCGTCGTTTAATTACGGAGTTCCTATGGCCACCTTCTAGCTCCATCATCAGACGCTGATTACCATATAGTATCAAAGTACTCGTCAAGAGAATCAAACGAGCCCAAACTCGATGGGGTTGCGTCGTTTAATTACGGAGTTCCTATGGCCACCTTCTAGCTCCATCATCAGACGCTGATTACCATATAGTATCAAAGTACTCGTCAAGAAGAATCAAACGAACCCAAACTCGATGGGGTTACGTCGTTTAATTACGGAGTTCCTATGGCCACCTTCCAGCTCCATCATCAGACGCTGATTACCAAATAGTATCAAAGTACTCGTCAAGAAGAATCAAACGAGCCCAAACTCGATGGGGTTGCGTCGTTTAATTACGGAGTTCCTATGGCCACCTTCTAGCTCCATCATCAGACGCTGATTACCATATAGTATCAAAGTACTCGTCAAGAGGAATCAAACGAGCCCAAACTCGATGGGGTTGCGTCGTTTAATTACGGAGTTCCTATGGCCACCTTCTGGCTCCATCATCAGACGCTGATTACCATATAGTATCAAAGTACTCGTCAAGAAGAATCAAACGAGCCCAAACTCGATGGGGTTACGTCGTTTAATTACGGAGTTCCTATGGCCACCTTCCAGCTCCATCATCAGACGCTGATTACCAAATAGTATCAAAGTACTCGTCAAGAAGAATCAAACGAGCCCAAACTCGATGGGGTTACGTCGTTTAATTACGGAGTTCCTATACCTTCCAGCTCCATCATCAGACGCTGATTACCATAGAGTATCAAAGTACTCAACACAGTCAATAAAGTTCAGTTTAAATTTTAAAATAATTTATTTTCTTATATTAAATGTACATAAATTCTCTCATTATTCGAAATTCGAATTCTAAGCGGGCAGCTTCAATCTGTTAATTTTGCGTCACACAATCTTAAAATTTCACTCTCATCATTTTTTTATAACGCGCCTAAAGAAGTATAACTTCAAAAATATTGTAATAACATCTATATCTTATAGTATTACATGAACCAAAACTACAGCCGATGTTGAGCTTATTCAGAAGATTTTTGATGCGTAAAACGATTCACAGCACGAAATTGATGTTTTCTGTGATTTATCCGAGGCATTTGACTGCGTTCTTCATTGATCAGGAAACCACAATAATTATGTCGTCAAGGGTCGATCGCTTGGACTTCGGAAATTTTATTCGAGTAGTAAATTTGAAATGGTTGATATTGACGGTAGAGGTCGTCGCGATCTGGTAGTTGGAAGTTGTGCCACAGGGTCCAGTTCTTGGACCATTTCTATTTATATTAATGATCTATCACATCTTATCAAAGATACGCATGGAATGCACTGTTTTCTGATGATACTTACTTACTTTTTAATATTAATTGATGGCGACCTGCTTTTGTCGAAATAAACATTACCATATATAAAATAGTTAAGTAGTTTACTATCTCAAGAAGAAAAAAATGCAATTTGTTAAATTTTCATTATCTTATACTAACCTGGTCAACGCAAACGTAGTAGTCAAGACCAAAGTACTAGGCATTGTGGACGCGACTTTATCTCTCGGTCTCACTTTATATTCTAAGTTACGGTAAAATTCTTATATTACGAGATTGGCAAAAAGACTAAGTTCTGCGCCATATGCAATCAAAATATTTGGCAACTTACAAATAAAAGCACAGCCAGATTAGTATATTTCAGTTGCTTTCATAGTCTCATGACCTACGAAATTTTAATATGCAGCTTCATATTATCATATTTTTTATGCTGCAGAACCGGACTACAGTGACGTTTGTAATTTGAGACCAAAAGCATCTCTTGGAGAAAAAATTAAAGATATTAATATTTTAACTATAACTTTACAATACATATGCGAAAACATAGTGTATCTCAAGAGAAATATAGGACTGTTCCAATAAATGTGACATTCATGCTAGACATAAGAACGACTTTTCTAGTCACAAAACTAGACTCAGTAAAATTAACAAATAATACAAGAGGCAATGTCTTCTTAATTATATTAAGGTCTCAGATGAAATTAAATTTTATCATTTTGTGAATTTAAAATTTTCTTTATGAAAAATTACATGGCAAAGGTTATAGTTTATACGGAATATAAAATCTAATTGTTTGTTTTCGAAAATATTTAAAGTGGTTCTTACTTACCCGACTGCCAAGGTAGGGTATTGTTTTTCACGTGTATGTTGTATGTTTGTTTGTAATTTCTTTATTGCCATGTATCGTCCAAACGGCTGGATGGACTTCGACAATTAAAGCATCGTTATATTCGTCTCAAAAACATAAGTGTCCTTAGATAAATACTTAAAAAAAAACATAATGGCGGATTTTGTCGCCAAATTGGTTCAAAATTTAGGATAACGTATTACGCATTTTTTTTCCTCAGTATAGTCAATCATTTGTAATGACGATGGTTCGCGATTATTTTCCAAATCTTTTCGCGAAAGGTCAGGCGTACGCGGCTTGAAACCGAGTCAGATCACTCTTAGGTCTAACGGTTAGCTTGCTAGATTCTAGAAGATTATTACATCAACCACACGACCAAAACTCTTTTAAGAAATTGAATCGCTTAAGTCAATTATAATTTACATTTGTGTTTTGTTTGACACGCTATCAATAGCGCTCATTAATCAACTCGACATTTTGCCCGATTTCCAAGATTCATAAAAGTTATACGCTTTCGTTCATAGGAATGTGCAGGACGGAACACTAAAAAGTCTAAAATAAAATAATTAATTAAAAAAATAAAAATAAACCTGACTGCAATAATCAACAGATAAGCAACGCACTAAAAATACCGCAACAATTTTGAGAAAACAATCTACTAAATCCTATTAAACTCTACACTGGTTTAATAGACTACATTATGAGCTGAAAACCTAAGTTAAATAATATACATTATGTTTGGTAGCAGGCAGGACCCATTCATTTTCTTACGATTTATAATTTGCGAATGGGTGCCACCTACGACTAAAAATAATATAAATTATTAACTTAGACTTTCAGCTCATAATGTAGTCCGTTAAGCCAAAATAGAGTTTAATAGGTCTTAGTACTTTGTTTTCTCAATCTTGTTTCGGTCGTTTTAGTACGTTGCTTATCTGTTGATTTTTTGCAGTCTAATTTTTTTAATATTTTTATTATTATTTTATTTATTTTTAGCTTAATCATTCTGGAGCAATTTTTAAATCATTATTAAAAATAACATTTGTTTGTTATTTAAAAGTAAATATATACTTTATCAAGTAAATTCAAATTTTCTGTAGAAAAACTTTATCGAGATGATAAGCTGAATTTATAATTTTAGTGTAAAATATATATTTATTAATAATATCATTAAGTCTAAACAATCGAAAACCCAATTAAGTACGATCGCTTTGAATTTTTATTACTTCCTAAAACTTACATCTTGATATAGTTATTACTGATAATTATTTATTGTAATTTCAGAATCAGAAACGAATTTTTTTTCGAAAAATTATTAACAAACCATCACTGTATTTAAAAAAACGATAGCACGCAACTTTTAGAGAGAAAAACAACGATTAGTCTAATCGTTTAGTATTCCTTGACCTGCGATAGCAAACAACTTGTTTACAACTTACACAAAAAAATGGACCGATCGAACGATATTAGTTTTATTTTTCCAGCGGGCCATCGGATCAGTGCTATAAAAATTCATAGATGTCGTAATGTTTGCTGTCCCTAAATAATTACGCGACTTTATTCTAGGTTTTCTGATGTACATAACATCGCCATGTTTACTTTCGTTTTTTTAACGCTGACAGAAAGATTTAAGGGTGAAGGGTGAACACCCAAGGCTTTTTCACCATCATCCAAGAGCAATTGTGGAGTTATATTTCCTGTTCCCATTAATAAAAGTTTACTCCGGCATCGTTTCGCGAGACCAAATTTCATCATCGTACATTTCGCTTATGAGCCGGATATCATCGGACGATGTCCACACTCGCTGATCGGACACTTGATCCGGCAAAGTAAAATGGGCGGGGGTTCTAGTGGCGACGGGGGCGGTTACCCAGCTGCTACTCACTTCATATACTGAACCGTATAATTATCCGTCGCAGGATACAGATTTCCCTCAATCCGGACGATATCAGCATAACGCCCAATCTGACCTTTGACACGTCGGCGACCTGAGAATATGGCTCAACGGAATCTCATCGCTCAATCAAATGACGGATTGCTGACAGAACTTTTATTGATGTGGTAACACGACGATATCAACTTGACTATATTAATATAATTACGACGTTAATGGTTATTTACTTCAAGAATGTTGGTCTCATTCGAAGGTTAAATTTGACGTGCTCGATGTTGACATTTGTCTAGCTATAGTTTGAATAAAAATCCTTGTCCTCCCTTCAGTTGATTCAGAATATAAACTTTCATTACGAAACTCTGATGAGCATGCTATTAATGAGGCACTTATAAAAAGAGATGAATTTTGAAATTCTGTGAGCTCACAGAGAAAGTTAGAAACTGAAATTGAAACTTGAAATTTCAAAAACAGGAAACTAAAATATCCGAAATTGCGTTCAGCATGGCGTCTGTTATTACATTTATTTTACTGTTTAATCAAAAGGGTTAAAATAAACGAATTAGTTCGATCAATCAAGCCGGTCAATCACTATTGAAACGTTGAAAACGCGATTATTCACTGTCAGTAACGATCTGATTTTTTTTTAGAGAAAAGTAGCAGGCTTTTTCTTTTTACGATATTAACAAATATTTTCCCCGCAATCTCTTCAAAATTATAAGATACTTTTTGCTCTTTTAAGGCGAACCGACAACCAAAATAAAGCGTAATCTGTATTCATTCCGAAAATATTTAGGATCTTGTTGGAAGTAAAGCGCGTTATTCGTATAACATCTTCTTAACCTATAAACCGCTCCTTTGCACTATTAGTTTGTGTCATTATTGGAAGCGATACTAAATATACGATGACACAAAATTTATTGTCATTAGAGATTTAGATCACCACAACACGAAATTAATTTTTGCACGAATATCCTATGAACTGGGACACTTTTTGCGAAAGTTTTATAAAAAAAACCGACCAAGTATGTGTTGAGCGACGCGCAGTGTGGGATTCCGTAGTTACCCATCAAACCATGCAGACTTAAAAGGCGCCTTTTTATACCACAACACTATGAATATATTAATTGAGTTTACGATTTTTCGGTTAACAACTTCATCTAAGTATAATAGAATTAGTACGAAATTTTGCTTTTTACTCTTCAAGTACATTTTATTAGGTGGTCAACTATTAGTCGTTAAAGGCCTATTTAGTTGTAATAGTTTTCTTTTAAATTTTGTCATGTATATGTAATATATATTACTACCGTAAATTTTATCACATACCAAAAACCTCTGTTTAGCCGCCTCTAAGATACTTGACTCTAACAAAATTTTTAACTGAACCCTAAATCGACATATGGTTTTCATAAACCCCCAGTGTTTGTGAAAGACCTACACAACGACACCCCACATCATGGGAAATACGAATAAAGGTTTGTCTCTACTTTACGTGTAAGAGAGGCACGCTAAAAATTTTTACGAGATTAATTTTACCTATTTGACTTATTATTTAATATGTATATTTATGCTAAATTACAGCTTTCTAGTTCTAAGAGTATCTGGGCTAAACCGCAAACGGACCGACATTGCTAAATTGTAAGGATTCCTTGTTGACTACGGAACTCTAACATGCATTTAAGTACGCAATTAGGGAAAACCTTTATTTTGAAGATGTTTGTTGTAAACTCCTGAATGTAATGTAAAGCTATGAATATTTTAAATGCAATATTTATTTACATTTCATGGAAATAAAAACATATTCTTTCTTCGTGCACGGAAATATTTCTAGCAGTTAAGAAAATAAGTTATCAGTTCATTGAAAAACATGTTTTATTAATTTAATACGCGATTTCATGGGCCAAAAATAACGAGAAGGAACATCAAAATAGGTCTCATCGTGACTCAGGAATATATTTTTTCTACTCATAAAATACGCTCTCAGATTATTATAATGTTTGTAAAAATAATCATGACTATCTATCGAGGTTGCATGTGTAATATTCAAAGTAACTGTCAGAAGGGTCGTTAGTAGGGTTCAGAGCGGGTTGCATGAATAACGTATTTCTAATTTCTTTTTCGAATCCGTAAATATCTGAAATTTTCAGTTGGTTCTTCTTAGGATGTATATGTACATTTCAGTTCTCATGATTAGAATTTTTTTCAGGAGTTGCAAAGTTAGAAAAGCAAAGGAACGTCATTTTTCGCCCATTTTGGATCATAAATCGAACATTAGTGCGATTCCAAATATAAAAAGCGTTACGTTTTAAACAATATTCCACATGAAACATTAATCAAAAAGAATCCGTCTCCCGAAAATGGTTTACATTTCAAAATCAATAAAAAAAATCTCACCAGGAATACATACGAGAAAATAACTTTTCAAATCGATGACCACAGATAAACAAATGTGGTAGGATAGACCGACAAAAAGATATAGCCACTAAGTTTCACCACAAGGATTACATTGGATTTATAGAATACGATTCCGTGAGAAGTGTGTAATAAAAGTTACATTCTTCATCGAAGTCCCTTAATTAAACGATAATTTTATTCATTATAAATGTTTTAGTTACATGCCTGAGTTATTATATGATATTTAGGTATTTACATAGAAGAGAAACATTTTTGTAACAATTTCAATCCCTATAAAAAAATGATGGCCGTCACGGAACGCGCGGCAAATGTGAAACATCTGCGTTAATATATTAGGTTTCATAATAAATAAAAATCTATAACCAAAAATGAAATAAAATAAAGAAAAATTATAGTTTCGTTGTCACTGTCACTCATATTTCGATTTGATAATATTATAACAGATTCGAAATCTAAAACGCTTTAAAAACAGTTATACTGTAAATAACAATACGATGCTTGTATACAAACGGTATACGTGTCAAATTTACTATTGTCGAATAGAAACATAGGAACGCAGTTCACACAGTCAAGTATCAAAGTGTTTAGTATATGTACGCACACACACAAAGAAGTCGCGAGTGGTCGCGGGACGACGTGTGGGGTGTGGGAACGTGACGGCATGAGTCATCTTCCATGGCATTCAAATCTATTTCACTGCAAAGGCGCGCCAATAGATGTTTCACATCAAAACGAATCGCTTGGATCCCTGTTGTTGTTGAAGTATTTGATGTTGAATTAAAAAATATTTTAAAACCCTGATTGTGTCGCCTAAAACTTCAAAGTTTTACAACAGCACCGTGCCGTTTGCAATTCTCATTTTACCAACACATTTTTTGGGTAAGATTAATGAGGAAATACATTATAGATTTTGATATGGAGCGAAAAGAGTAAAGGCAAAATACGACGTGGATTTCAAGACATTATCGGAGACTTCGGCGACAAAGTCATCCATTTTGTTGTCGAGCGGCAACACCTCGACTGTTTGAAACCGTCGCGGTGTAGCCGCGGCACATTTCCGGTGTCGGTCGGGATTTAGGGCGCCGCTGCCGCCGACGATGACAAATAAAAGGAACCGTAAGTACGACATAATAGGGGAAGGGCGGCGAGGGGACCCTTTAGGCGGCCATGTTTGTGTTTAGAAGTATTAGAAAAGCGATTGCGCGAAGATTGCGCGAACTCGAACTTTGAACTTTCACTGTTTTGAAGTTGAATACTTTATTATTACTCGTTCGGTGTTATACGTTCCCAATAATTATCCTCAATGTACCGTCTTCTACATTTGGAAAGAAATATTAATTCACATTTGTAAACTGTGAATTAATAATTACTTTCCAGCTTACATATGAAATAATATTTATGCTTCAATTACCTAATGAAATTTTGAACTCTTTTCGTAATTCGATCCAATTTGAGGGACAGAATAGTTTGCATCATAGGTGGCATACTTCTAAATATCTAATTTTTTTTCAATTTTTCATCTAAATAGTTTTTGTTGTTTTTTGGTTAATTTTTTTCAGATTTCTCATCGAAAAATACCTTGAAATACAAATTTTAATTTCCCGAGATCCTCACCCCTCAGTTGTCATAAACCGGATTGATAATAATGTTGTTCACATTAAACTTAAGTTCATTTCGATACTTTAATACAACAATATTAAGGAGCTAGGACCGCGGACCAAAATTAAAAAGTTATTATAAAGCGTCAAACGGGTTCAGAATGAAACGTGTGACTGCGATCGGAATTGAAAGCGAGAACGGGATGGAGATTGACATCAACCGATACAAAATATGGAGGAATTCATTCTATTCTAATTATATGGGCAAGCCACCCACAAGAAAGCGCAACAAATTGTTCTCCGGGCCAGCTAGTATATATCTTTGTTGCGTGCGTGCACGCGTGTTTGTGTTCATATGCACGTATGTGCGTGCTTTTATGGGTGTGTGCGTGTATGTGTATATATGCGTGTGTGTGTGTGTGTGCGTGTGTGTGTGTGTGTGTGTGTGTGTGTGTGTGTTGGGTGTTGTTTACAAATGCGGAAAATTAAGTGATTGGAAACTTGTTTGCTGTTAAAAATAGTAAAAGTGTCTCATAACAACGTGTTTGACTATCCATAGTAGAGTTCTGGTCCTTACGCTTATGTGTAGTAATAAAAGTTGGGTATAAGAGAAGAAACAAGAAAGCAGAAACAATAGAGTGGAGGTGAGATCTCTGCGCAGTATGTGTTGAGTGTTTTTTAAATATAGATGTAGCAATAGCGATGTGAGAAAACGGTGCATTTCGAAAGATAACTTAGGGACTAGAGTAGGAAAAGATATGTTGTGGTGGTTTGGCCATCTGGAAGGGATATATGAAGGTAGAATGATGAAACGAAATTATAGACCGAACCTTTGCGATGAAAAAATTAGTAAGGATCGCCTTAAAATATCTTTTGCATACCAAATTAGTGGCATATTAAAAATTAAGGTACTCGAGTCCGACAAGCTTATATGAAACGATTGATTGATGTCAGATGATCAATATACCCTTAATCCGTGTTTTAAAGATATTGCAACAGACCTTTTGTGGCATCTCACGGGCAGATGACACTAGAAGGTTGGCCGGGATTAGTTCACCGTCATACGTGTTCGCCTATTTGTAATGAGACTGTCCGTATTTCCGTCCGTATTTTCTTATTTTTTGAGTATAAATTTGAGTAACTCTTTTAAAAAAACGTCTCACCATAATTTACCTTTAGAATACACCGTCTTAAAATATGCGTTTTTTTTTCATAACGAAAAACAAGTTCCATCACATAAGTGATGCAACTTGTTTTTAAATGACATAAGTGATTGCAACTTGTTATACATAAGTATAGTGATTATATACATTATATTTCTTAAATAATTTGGAAACTATGTGTTTTCCAAAAGTAATAAAGTTACACAAGTCTTATGCAATATAAACAAGTCTTTACACAAATTTTCTCTGTTCATAAGGATGTATTATATGTCTCTATAAAAAAACATTTTTTATACTTCAAAACAAATTTTCTCTACTTGTGAGACAGTCACCCGAAACTAAGTCATAAGAAATTAATAACAATTTTTTTTGAGCAAAACTTAAGCTATAATATATTTAGTACTAACTGTTACTTGCTAAGCTATTTAATACTAGCTGTTATCTGCTCGCTTTGTGGGCGTTATGGATTATGAAACTAAAAAAGAAATTATGAAGGGAGTATAGATTTAAAAAAAACAAATTACCTTAACCAAGCTACAGATGATTCCACATCGATTGGCCATAATTTTATGGCGATACGTTCAGTAGTTTTTATTTGCGTTGCAAAAACAAACATTTTCCTAGAAATGTTTTTTTTGCCACGCAATTTTATATATGTATATATATATATATACATACCTCAAATAGAACCAAAATTACACCAAGGCGTTTACGATAAAGCATATTATATATTCACATGAGCAAAGGCTACCGAACTTTACTTAAGAAAATGCAGTTTAAAGTTCATAAAGTGCTTATGAAGACGCGCGCGTTTTCGTATGGGTGGAATACATTTTTAGATATTTTCCTCGGCCGATTTTAATGAAACAAAGCTTTTATATTGCTCCAAGCTAAGTTCAAACTATCTGCGACAACACCATGATAATTCGTTTGGCAGTTTTAAAGATTAACGTGTTTCAAAGACAGGCGAAAGTTTTGAAAATATTTAGATTTATTTTATTGTATTATACCACATACATCAACCAGTATTAATTTTTGGCTAATATTATCAATGTACAAATGTTACTGTTATAGTTTTACTAGAGGTATATATAGATAGAGGATATCGTCAAATAAAATTGTCAAATAAATAAAATCGTCAACTTTTGGCAATTTAATGCCATGGATTTAGACTTTTCATACATTCTTCAACATACCAGATATATTCGAATCAATATCGAATACTTCCACTATTCTTTTAGAACCTCCATACAGCCGCAACAGTTGTTAACGCATTTTTTACATTCTTAAAACCGCAACTGTATGAAACTTAAACATTTGTTTTTGAAACTTACAAAAGTATTTCATGACCTTTTAAGTAGCTTCAATAATTAACAATGCTATTTGCTATTCCCGTACTTGTTAAAAGCTTTCAGTAAGAATTATAGTAGTTGCAAACGAGACGTTTGTGTCGCGAACTAAAGTCAGCTTGTTTCGTGCAGTAGCTTGTAAAGTGTACTTTCCTTCTGAGTGCTTCCTGCGAGTTGCCCGTTTAGATGTGCTTTCGCACTTTTTCCTTAAGAACGACTTCGGCCCTTCTTAACTATGTTAAATTATATCCACAAATCACGACCATGTTATAACGTATCTACGCAACAATTATTTCATGTTAATATAATTTTAAAAGGTATATAGATCTTAATTACCTACTACGACCAGTCACGAAACTTTGCCTCCCAAAAGTAACTGAAGTGGCAGGGCTCTCAATTTGTTTTACCTGGAAGGAGTCGAAAAAGTAAAACCTTCGCTCATAAAGAAACATCAATAAATATACGGTAATAGGATTAATGAGGCCATTGAACGATAGTGAAATTAAAATTTCAATAAGTAAATGATTTGTGATGGACATAAATTGTTTTAATTAACAACCTCTAAATTAACTAATTATGTGTTAATATTTTCTATAAACTAATAATTGTATATAAATTTAAATTAACTATGACGAAACTTTATTATATTCCAAAAAGGCTAGTAATTATTTTGTATTAATTTTCCTACAATACATATTTTGTTTTACCATATACATTACAGTTCTATTATATTTATTTATGAATTTCTTTCGAAATCAAAGAAGGAATCAAAGGTTTTTGAAACTAATGATATATGCTCTGTATAGAGCCACGATTTTTATATGCTCAATGAATATTCGATTTTCAGTTTTCATCGTTTTTTTTTTATTCCCTATTTTAAGACCTGGATCACCTCTTTAAATACGATTTTAAGGGATAACTTAGAACGTTAAAATTTGGATTAAATAGAAGTTGTTACAAGTAGTATTATTAGGATGATGTAGTGACTAAAGTAGAAAGAAATATGTTGCGGTGGTTTGGCCATCTGGAAAGGATTAATGAAAGTGGACTGATGAAATAAATCTATAGAGCGATTGTGATGAAAAGGTCAGCAAGGGTTGCCCTAGAAAATCGTATGCAGACCTAGTGGCATATTGAAAAAGAGCCAAATTTTAAGCATCCAAAACCGACTAGCCTGCAAAAAATTAATGGATATCAGTGAATTAAGAGAGATATGAAAAGATCGTAACATGTGGAAATCAATAATCTCTGTTGACTCTTCTGGGAAATAGGCGTGAGTTTATATTACTGTTATTATTAGTAGGTTTTTTAATCCAAATCAGCTTAAAAAATCGTTAACCCAATCGACACTTAACGAGCATGAAGGGTTAAAGGGCAAAGCCAATCGATTTTAAATAAAAAATATTTTATAATTTTTGGTACGTTTGTCTTTGCGTTTGTATACACAAATCTATCAATGGTTCAACCAACTTGGACATAGTTTTCAATTATGGGTTAAGCTCGGGCCAACATTTGTCCTTAACTTCGCCCGAGCATTTATAAGTTTACAATATTCATCTGACTTACATCGATGATTTAAATATGACACGAAGACTTAGCAGCTCCTCTTCGAGCTTAGCTTACGTTCTCACTCATGCTTACCATATCATTCTGACGTTTCTTTCTAATCGCAAGTGCTTGAAATCAACGCGGGCCGATAAGTGACCTAGATCAAATCCATGCGCACCACTCCGGTCTATGTTACATTATTTACTTAATAGTTGAGAGCAAATTGTTTTGTCCAATTGTATTTTACAGGACTAATACTAAACCAATCAAATAAGGCGACGGGAATGTAATGAAAACGTGCCAATTTTATTTTGTCACGGAACTCTCGGATTAAACAGAATTGAAGGCGGCTCGAACAAACAAAACGTACTTCTGCATTTTCATTGGTTATTTTTGTATTCTCCTATGTATTCATAAAATATGTTCAATGTACTTTCGTGTTTCTAATATATTCATAGCATAAAGGAGAGTTTCCCGCGCTCGCTGTGAGAGGCTACTTTACAACGCAATAACGCTGGATGAGCTTTTACAAATAACAAGCCCGCATTGGAATCTCGTATTCGAGACTCCGAGGAACGACGAGAATGCAATGCGGATGAATTGTATTCCAGTTACAATTATCTACGTCAAAATATTTTTAAATAAAAATGTTTCAAACGTTTCTACAGTTTTACTGTTATTTGCCTCTTCATACTGTAACAAACCTATTTATTTTAAAAGGAAAAGTGATTTCCTTTAGACGAACGTAGAAGAATTTATATTGTTCGAACCGGATAGAAAAAAAACATTGTTTTAGTTTTGTTGAATTTGTGATCCACGACGTCAGTTTTAACCATCGAGTTATAACACGGTTCCACTCTGGTACATTTAATTCTGCTAGATCGGCATTCAATAAAAGCTCTAACTAAAAAGCCTTGACATTGCTTTCGCTTTCAATAAGGCCCCAGATTAGCTTCTTTTCGTATCCACGCAGTATTGAAAAAAAAATGTAGTTCTATCGAACAAAGCGAGTTAACAGCGATGATCGACTTTAAAAAACTTATTAACTAATTTTATGTCAACAACCAACTATTAAGAAATTATTAAAAGCTTTTATATGTGACGAGACAATAATTGTGATATTATTGAAGATTTAAATAATATTTGGCTTAAGTAGGAAACGAATAACGTTTAGAGAGATGAAAATCATATACGGACCTACAGTTATGTTTGGTAACCATTTCTTTATTTTATTTGATTGATTATATTTATAGATTAACGGATCGATCATAGTCAGGCAATAGATGCAGATAGACATAGCATTGCTGAACAATGACTGAAATAGTGCGTGATCGATTGCTGCACATGTTTGAAAGGAGGTAGACATTGGCACTCAGCGCGAGTGCCACTAGTGGCACTCGCGCTGGGTTGCTTACCAACTCGCTTAGGTCACACATTCATATGTGTGCTTATAACTCGAAAGTTTAGAGAGGGATGACTTACTTTGGAAGTGTCGATTTTTGCTTAGCTATACTTGATCACCCATTTTTTATTTCCATGAAATCAGTCATTTAACTACGAACAGCATTTTTTAATAACCTCCATTTTTGTTTAGAGCACCCAACACTTAGAGATTTTTACCTTGTATATTATACTAGGAAATAGATTTAAATCGATATTAGGTTATCAGTCACCCTTTAGCCGAGCTTTATTCATAAAATACTATTAAAAATCCTCTTCGACTAAAAAATTAATACTCCTCTCGTCTACAGAGATTCTTTTATTTCAGTTTCAAAACGGCGACTTCATAGTTCCTGGTTAAAGCACGATTCGAACACGGCTAACTTTGGCTCACAAATGAATTAGTGTTACATTCGTTCGAACCACTGTAACCCACGGTGGCCACAACCCTAACCAGCTCATCAATCTTCCTAGTGAAAGGCCGCCCAACATTGCGACAGTCTGATTCGTGGTAGCCACACGAGAAGCTTTCTTCCCTAGTGGTTATCAGTTCTAGAAGCGGTGTGGCCTACCTGTTGCTACTCCACTTTCATGATTCTGTGAACTATGTCGGTCAGCCTGGTTCTTCTGCGGATTTTCACGTTTCGGCTTTCATCTCGCATGGTAACTCCGAGCATAGCTTTTCCCCTCACGTTACGTTGCTATTCTTTTATATGAAAATGCATTTGTCTAATTCTATGCTTTTGTCACATAAGCACGCCCGATCGTACAATCAATATAAATAGATTGGGTTTTTTTATCAACCATGAAATATTCTACAGAAACTGCAATCCACTCATCGTCTTGTTGAAACAACACAGACTTGACGAATTCGTGAAAGCTGAAACAAAGTCAGCGGCATTAGGATGCTGAATAAATTGAAACTTTATTCCCGGTGCCCCGGGAAGGAGAGAAACGATTACAGTCAGCTGAAAATTCTCCGCTTCTAGATTGTTCGCCGGGTGTCATCAGCGTTCGAATAACGTGCCCAAATCTGTAACCAATTTCCACATTTTTTTTTTTGACCGACCATTGTCTCGACCTAAATGTCATTTTTCGACGTAAACAAAAAATAGGCTACTTTGTCCATCTGTACATAGATAACGATACCAGTTTAATATTGAAACGTTGTCGTAAAAGATTTCGATTTCTAAATACTTACACGGGTGCTTCAATAACTCTTACATTATATAAATAACATCCATTTATAACTTTTTCTCCGCATTTATCGAACGAAAAATAAGATGCCAATAATTATTCTTTACATATTTATGGACGTAGTCTATATTTACTTAATTAAAGTTTTTAACAGATTTAAAATTTGCTTAAGCAACGCAAAAGCCGCCAAAACAGTTCTATATTTATAAGTTCTGTGTAGCAAAACTATAGTTTCAATTTCCACTTTGCTGTTGGCTCCGTTGCTCCATTTAAATATTACGTATAATATTAATGTACTTTACTCATCATCATCATCATCATCATCATCATCATCATCGCTCGACCTTCAGCCAGTCGCAATGACTGAAAGGGACAAGTCCCGATACACCGAAGGGAGCGTAAATATCGGGGGGAGTGTAGGTTCTAGCTTGGATTAGGAGTGACGGGAGTGTAGAGCCAGCCGGTATTCGTGCAACCTTTAGCCGGAAACTGGATTCGGGATAGGTAATAGATACTATAGTGTGTCAATAAATATAGTGGGGGAAGGTATGTTCCTTTTGTTTCTCTTTCGTTCTTCATTTCCTTTGCTTGGTGCAGGCTTTGACGTCCATTTCTGAGAGTTGGAACAATTCATCTGCAGCCTTTCTAATTTCTACTGTAGTCTGTGCTAATGTCGTTTATTCTTCTTGATTCCTATTTTAAAAACTACTGTCTTGTTATGCGAATCTCCCAAGTGCGAATAACTTTCTATTGTAGAAGAACTTAAAGCAGAGTTGAGTAGATGGTGTCGATCTCTTAAACAAATCCTTTCTGGATTTTCTTCAGTCGATTTTCATTGTTTATGTTCTCAGCTTGGTGAAGAAGTTTAACGACGGTTAAGAACTTGACAAATGTCATCGACAGCCTTTTAAGTTTCCGCTTTGCTCTGTACTATAATCGTCTTTTCTTCTTGGTTCCTGTTGTAATAGCTCGGTCTACCCATGGCTCTTATGTGTAATATAATATTAATATAATTTACTGTTACAATTTTCATGCCTAGTATCTATATCTATGAATTTTACACCGAAATTATTATTGTTTATTTGTCTATGGTAGTTCGGTTCAACGATAGGCCATTTCGATAACTAGTCATCAAAACAAGATGTAATTTACATGCTAAGTTACATTTAATTGTACATAAACGATGACCGCATCTTATGATTTACATTTTCGAAACGAAATGGATACAATACGAGTTTAACATGTTCGTTCTGAGTTTTTCACTTCTTAAGAAAATTCATGTTTTAAAATGAATCCTCATGCATATTGGTACTGTAGAGCAGTCCGTTTTATCCATAATTTTTAAATTAGTTAAACATAAAAATGTAACTCCTGAACAATAATTAAAAGAAAAGTTTAAAGGAAGTCGTTCACTTATCTTCTTTCCTCAAAGAGAAACAACGCCTACATAGTAGATA
This sequence comes from Eumeta japonica, assembly GCA_005406025.1. Taxonomy (NCBI): domain Eukaryota; kingdom Metazoa; phylum Arthropoda; class Insecta; order Lepidoptera; family Psychidae; genus Eumeta; species Eumeta japonica. Next base: position 207,148 of record BGZK01000176.1, read on the forward strand.
TATATCCATCCACTATATATATGCCAATTTCACATTGTAGTTCTTGTAATCTTATTTAAAAAAAGATATTCGCGAATCTACTACTACTCCTATCAAGAAATATTGTAAAACTTTTAACCAATTTTGCAATCAATGATATTATTTGTTACCGAATTAATTGTTGGTATACCGAAATTCAAGAGAAACCGACTTTATCCTCTTCGGGCTATGAACAAAAACGGTAGTATAATTTTTGAAGATATTGTAAATGACATATTTTTCCCCTTTGCGGATTCGACAAATCTTAATCTGTTTCTGATGAAGACCAATTAACTATATCTATCGATAGACGAACAATACAGGAGTACAGTAATTTTCTGCGGGATCTCGTGGACTTCACTAGTTACAGAAAACAGAGAAAGATAATTTTAAAAAATATCATCTTTGTTACCTATATAACCTTCTCGACGGGACGACAAAAAAAATTATATAATAAAAGGGATCCCGCCGTGATAGAAGCACTAAAAATGTCGCGTAATAAAGTCTACTGGCAATAAATTGTAAATATTACTTCAGGAATATCCCGACGCTATTGTTCGCGAGTTTTACAGTAATTGTACGGAATTTCCTTCAGGAATTGTGATGGATATTTTCTTCGTTCTGATATGAAATGGAATAGGTAGCGCTTGTAATTGTAAAGTTTTTCGTCTTTTAATTTTGATTTTTCGTCTTTTAATTTTGCTTTTTGGAAACGGCATTCGTGTATAAAAAATTTATCCTTATATAAATTTAAAATCACTATTAAAAGAAAACTTGTTTAAAAAGGGTATTATAAAATCGATTCACAGTTAGAAGACAAACGTTCATGGTCATAATCCAGACCAGCTCGACTTTTTGCCGGTTTATGTATATACTAGCTTTTGTCCGCGGCTCCACGCCAATTCCTTCATCTTATACATCGACCTATTGTGCTCTCAGTCATAGTCCCGATTGCTATCGCGTACTCGATTTCGGTCCCGATCGTAGACTCGTAGCCAATTTATCATACTCTCGACTCTGATCCTGGTCCGGATTCTAATCTCAACTCCTGTCCTGATCGAAGTGGATCCCGATTCTGATTCCGTTCTCGATCCCGACTCTGCTCTTAATTCTGATAATGGCACTTCTGCAAATTCCTGTTCCGTTCACGGTCTTGATTCTAATTTTGGTCCCAGACTCGATTTCGATTATGAACTTATTCTCGATTAGATCCCGATCTTAACTTTCGATTTTGCTCCCTTCACGCACAAGCTAGCTTTCCACGCGCGACTCGACTTTCTTAAAAAGGTCTTTAGAAAAAATTATGAACCATCGCGTCGCCGCTCCCTCACCCACTCTTACACGCTGGTAGTTCGTTTCCAGTCACACCTTGGCTATTGATATTTTGCAGTCTCTTTTCGTTTTTAAATAAACCAAACTATTGTTGTTATTATAAATTCCTTCAGAATCCTAAATAAAATAAATAAATTAATAAGAAAACATTGAAAATTTCAGAGAAATATGTCAAATTATAATTATTCTTTATCATTTCCATTGAACCCTTAACCATGGAATCTTATAAATAATATAGCCTCCATTCTTTTTTCTTAGATTAAGCTAGCCCCATGCCAAATTTCAAATCGGTCGAAATGTAAGGGTGCTTATTAACATTACACAACATAACCATGGAGCTTCATTAGGCCACATTAAACACTCTATGCGTTTAAAAAAAATTAGTCAGACTATAATAGTTTTAAGTATATTTCACTGCATAATTTCCATATATTTTTTTTCTTGAAATCGGTTGAACTGCAAATATTCTTAGTAATTCATATGGGACCCTAAAAAATAATAAAATTTCCTTATAATTTTTATTGTAAATAGCTTTTGCCCGCTGCTCCACTTACGTGGACATACAACGAATTTCTAAATCTTACATGTCGACCGATATGGTATTTTGCCCATCATGATGACGACCCGCCCCTCGTCCTCAATTTCGTCTCGATGTATGTCTCGATTATGATTCTGCTCGCGATCTCAATATCAGTTCCAACTTAAATTCGCATCCGAATATATTTCATCAAAACTTATTTGATAATTAAAGCGTCAAGTCAAACTGACAAATACTATTTTTAACTTACTGCGTGACGTATGTAGACTCAATTGTTTAAAGTAAAGTAGTTTTATTTTTTATTTACAACGTCTTGACCCAAAACTGCGTTTGCAATTCCTGTCCTGGAAGGGGGTGATTTCCAAAAAAATAAACTTAATAGGTAGTACGTTTCATGGTTTATTTATGAGAATACATACCGCATTAAAATTAAAGTAAACATATTGAAATATCCTTACTTCATTCAAAATGTTCGAGCATTTTTAACGTTTTTAAAGTGCGTTGCAAATCTACTAGTTACTTAATTTATATCTATGTTTAGTATCTAAAATCTATATGTCAAAAGTGTAAATATTCTCTTAGCTATATATTTTCATACAAATAGTATCCCCTACACCCCTATACGCTACACACGTTTACACTCTTAAAGATATAAAAACAAATGAATATGGCTATTGCATAAAAAAGTAGACAAAAATTTTAAAGACCCCAAGTACGATTGGGGTCAATGAAACATAAAATAAATATTTATTACACAATTCAAAAAAAAAAAATTACAAATAGAACCTACAAATTTATGTAGTTGTATAGATAAAAGAATTTCTCAAGACATATATATTAATATTGTGAAAATTGTTTAATCACGTTTAATACGTACGTACATACATACATATATATATATATATATATATATATATACATGTATATATTTTTGAATCCGATTTAAATTCTAATGTAATATTTTAATACATATTTCATTAATTTAAATGAATTCATTTAAAAAAAAAAGTTTTTAATTTTAACCGTTTTTTTGTGAGTTGACTAAGATAAACAATGAATGGAGAATATAGTAAGGAATGTGTCTTATTAAACTGCGTCAAAAAATACACTTTACATTCTATAAAATGGCATCTATCAATATATTTTTATCCAGAAAGTTTTCTCAATACGACAACCATTTATTACATTATCTTATTGAAAATAAAGTCCGAAAGTGAATTATGTTTTCTCCAGCGAAGCATTCACGTGGAAACTGATCTGAAATAAGAATTTGTCCCTTGAAAGATGTATTTCTTTAAAAATAGAAATTATTTGGCAAGATTTTTTTTTTTCGGAGAATTTGCAGTTTACTGGAGTTTGACGAAAAAAAAATTCAAACATACGTTTAATATAGAATCCAATAAAATGCATTTTTTTTCTCATTTAAATCATATGAAACTGCAGTAACACCAATTCGTACGTAACGACCGTGCTGAATATCTGAAAAAAAGAAACAAATATTGTGAGATAGTGATACGATAGCGCATCGAATCACTTTAAACTCTATGATGTGCTCACTGCATATAAACGTGAAATACAGACAAACTAGATATCTACTGAAATTAATAGTATTTTTTTTCCACGTCATATTTAAGTTAGCAGCTGCCATCGTCACTGACGAGCCATGAAGGTACAAAACAATTGTCATTAAAGTACCGCAATATTGATAGTGTCGCCATTTACTAAAAAAAACCACAAGGTTGTACACATGTTAACAATAATTTTGATAAATGAAAAAATAGAGAGGCTATGGTTTATCCTACTATGCGAACATTGGTTGACAATGATTACATAGTGTACACTGAACTTCTACAAAAGTTACGATACGGTCTTCTAGTCATAACTTAATATATAATACATTGGTGTTTTAAGTCACCAAAATTTCTTAATATACATCATAACGAAGTTTATTTATTTTATTTTTTGACATGATAACGTCTTATAAATCGATGAACGCTGGCTGCGCGCACGAAAAAGCATGACTCATCGTCGCGTTCCGGCTGAGCCGAGCGTGCGAGCGAGAGCTCGGAACAATAGAGAGGCACGATCGGCCTAAGCGTACGGCTTGTGACGCATCTATCTCTTTACTGTATGATTTAAGTAGAAAAATATTTTAATTAACGAGTGCAAATGAATGTTAATTTATCGAAAACATTGTCATTTTCAATTAACTCCTTTGTATTATACAAAATAATGATAATTCAGTGACAATAATTCAATTCAATTCATAAATGAATGCAATTTTTCATCAATGTTTTCTTATGACATTATCACGTAAAATTATCATCCGTAAACCGAAAGTTTTTTCACTTTATTTCTTTTTTTGTTTTTAACAAAATTCTCCAAAATTGAGGAAAAATGAAAAAAAAACTGGTAAATTGTCCGCGTAGACTTAAAAATATATGTTGATACAATATTGTTGAACGAGAATTGATATCCCTCAAAGTAGGTCAACTCGCTATAATGGTACGATTAACAAACACACATCCACATCTAAGTTGACCGACCGTCATTAATCTCTCAACTTTGCCAAATTCGCGTGTGTTAGGTAAAATTTCCTTTCGAGCTGTAGTGGCTGAGTGGTCAAAACTAAAACTAGAAGGTATCGAGTTTGATCCTGATCACAGGCAAGTTGACGAATGAGTTTCATACCTAACGAAAAAGTACGCACATCGTTCGAAAACTGTATAAATTCTTTTATTCGTAACTATACTGCATATTTAGAAAAAAATTTGTTTGATATTGTAAGAAAAACGCCGAGAAAGCACAGACATATCTTATATCGAAATCGAAGTCAAACAAATCATACTCCGGTTAACGATCTGGTAGATATTCATCTGAGCATTTTGTAGCGGCTCTTTTTTAGATTTCTGATTTTTTGCTATTGTTATACAGCTCTGAGGAAATCGAATGCTTAAGAATATTATTTTGTGGTCTTACTGTCATAATTATTCCACGCTTGACTGTGAAATATTGTAGACCGGTCAGGCCAACGCATGAGTTATGAACTTGATCGATGAAGTTTTGAACCTGAAACCCAAGAATAACACAGTGTAAAACAACAAATGGCCACATCGATTATAGAATTGAATAACGATTGATCTTACATCTTCAAATAAAGAAATATCCAATATCACTGTTTCGTTTAATAAGAAAAAATCTGTGTACTTATTAGAGCGTCTCAAAAAAAATTTTTATTTCACGAAACTTAACCAACCTTAAGAATTTTGTTTAGATGCCAAAATAAACCTCTGAAAATATAAGGCCTTAATATTATTATTAAGGTTGAGGACATCGCACTTTTCAATTTTCCATAAGAATAACATAGGAAAAAAAATTTTTTACTTCTTATTTTTATAATTAATAAACGATGAATTGCACTGCCATGCCGATTGAAAATTTTAGTAAGGAATTGGACGTTCTACAAAAAAGGCTTTAAGTCATTTTTTGATAAATCATCTCAGTCAGAAGTTATTCGATGTCAAAGTTGATTTTTTTTCTTATTTTAACCGGTTTTTGAATGATTTGACAAAAATATTATATATTTGGAAAAAATGTGGTCAAATATCTTAAAAACCACAAATTTTCTGTTTGAGGATTGTTAAACAATATTTTTTGCTATACATTAAAGATAGATGTAGTACTGAAAACAATTTACCATCGGCAGTTAATTCTAAATTTGAGATTTCTTGTTTTTGAAAATTTTCAACAATCGTTCCGTTGGAGTCAATGTTTTTTAATTGATTTTCAATTAAATAACGATCTTAAAACTTCAACTTAAAAGTTTTATGATAAAATAAATCACGCAAGGTTTCTTATTTAAAATTAATTATTGACATTTTTCTTTAATAGTTAATCGATGAAAATTTAATTTATATTGATTAAATATGTTGGTGATACAATTATTCTAACGTTGTCATTTTAAAATTAATAACTAGATGGCGCGGAGAGTAAATGTTATTATTTCATCAGGTTAGTTGATTGTTTTAACGTTTGTTCTTAACAAACGTATTGTTCACACAATTTGTGGGCATTCGTGAGCAATTAGTGAATATTTATTCTTTTAGGGAAAACATTTTTATTGTGAATAATATTATAACGTTAAAAATGGATAAATTTATTAACATTATTGGTGATCCAATAGAGGATTTTGTTGGACGTAAACTTTCCTCGATAGAAAAGGTTATAGCGGTGTTTTTTTTTTATCTAAACAATATTCTGAATCTAGATTATAAAGGAAACTTTCGAATAACAGTCGATAAGCTTGAAAAAAAGTGGTCTGAGGCTGGCATCCGGACTTGTGGGAAAGAAATGTGTTAAAAAAATTTGAAAAAATATTAGAGGAAGACAAAGAATTACAAAAATCTTCTCAAAGAAAACAGTCTGCGATATAGAAGAGAAAAGAAGCAGTTTTTCATCAAAAATTGACAAATACTTCAGTGATGATAAAAAGTTGTTCTTATCAGATCAACGATCGAAAAGTAGATTTGGTCTGATTGATAATGTCGTTCATTTGAACTCAGAGGAAAATACTGAAGATGTTATGGATGTAGAGTTGGCTTAATAATTAATTACAATAAAATAACACAAGGACTGGAGTGGGATAGTCAATACGGTTAATAAACTTTCATTTAGATTAAAAAAATACAATTTAATGCTATTTTCTTATACGAAGTATCATATCATTTTAATATTTTTATTTGAAATTGTAACAATTATTAAATAAAACTGGAATATTTTAACATTATTTTGTTGCCATCATCCATTTTGCATTCAGCTACACAAAACTCCCCGTCTGATGTCACTGTTAAACTTGCTTATTCACTTCCCTATACCTCAATAGCTCGATTGAATCCGGAAATTCGCCGTAGGCTAAAAATTTCCTCTTCTAATGCCCATTCAAACCAGCGCAATTTCGAAGTTCTTTGGTTGCGGTGGTGTGTGATATCCTAGGAGGAAGTGAAGTAGGGTAGGAAATCGACAAAAATGACGGGCTAAGAGGGAGTATACCCCCGAGGGTATATGATCCTGATGACAGAAAACTTCAAAAAGCAGAAAATTGAAAATAAGGAAAAGCTGTAATGGTTGGAGGGTTATAAAGACCCCTAAATTACCCCTAGAGATAAGTGGTAACCTAGGGAATTTGTATAGGAAACGAAATATAAAATAGGGGTATACTGAAGGTACTACACTAATAATTATAAAGAGATGTGCGAGAGAGGGGCTAGTATATTGAAAGCACCTAAGTGGTGATCTAAAGACGAATTGTGAAAAAGAGCAGGAAATTATACCAATCGACAGACAGTGAGGCACTTATTAACTTCTTATAATTATAAGCGCCACCTAGTGGCAAATCTTATTGACGCATGAGTTATCAGTGGTCTGAAGTTGCTCACTAAACCGCTTGCGAGGACTTCATACCGTAGTTTTCGTGTTACCCCAATAAAAATTAACTCTCATCATTTTTCACAACACCCTAAAAGAAGCATAAATTTAATAATTAATTACCCCATTTCCTTCGTTAGATAGCATAACCGTTAAATGGCGATGATTGTACAAACAGAGATTCCGTTCATCCTCAGTCGATGCACAATTACTCACTGTACAACGCTCAGTTTATACAGCATGCTCTTGACCTAATACCGCGAGAGCGCTTAACGTACAGCGATCGGAAGATAAAAAAAGACCATAGTCTGCCCCACAACAGAACAGGAAATTAAATATATCAGCGAAACCAAAAGTGAATTTAGAAAAGAGCACTGAGTCATTTTTTTGTTTTATTACGAAATCTTGTTCTGTCTAAAAACGTATCAGTTGTCAGTAAACAATGACGATATTCAGCTATTTGCCTTTCAATTGTTGCTTTAATCGCCTCTGTACGTGCGTATATATGTCGAAATTTCCTGTTACTTTTAGGTACGAGTTCTGATGTGGCACGGATGCAGCACAGACGTGTTGAGCAACGACATCAACGTTGCGACGTTAAACAGGAGTACTACCAATGAAGGCAGTGTTCATTCTGGTTCATTCGGTTAGTGAAAGCAGTGTATGGCATTATAAACCACAGCAACGACAAATTTCAAGAGATGGTAGAAACCCATTAGGATATTATACTTAACGGCTGCGAATGTAGCGACACGATTTCACGTCAGCATGATTGAAATCGTAAAATCGTAAAAACTAGATACAAAATATTAAAAGGAGTAAGGAAAAGAGATTGCGCGTGAGATCTATTCTTGAGCTGTTCGACCTAAAGCTACAATTTTATATTGAACCTATACCATAATTATATTCATCTTAAATTATTATTCTCATTTATGACATTTCTGTATTTATGCGACATCCTTGTAACCCATTATTGTATGTCGTTAATAATAAAATATTTTTATCCATTATTTCATAATGATATTAAATATTCCAATATAATAATTATTATTAGATAACCGATACTTTTATCAAAATATTTAAGCTAAGTGCAATTTTCAAAAGCAAAATTAATATTAAAGTTATTTGTTGTTTGTTGTTATCGTGAGATTACTTGAAAATATTTAACATTAAGAGGTTAATATGTGTACAGAATTTGAGTAGTACTACGTCGGTAATAACGATTTTATTAACATTCCAAATTGGAAACTTAGATCAAACTATAATTTAAGAAGCTTATTGGTTAGAACTTCATAATTAAAATGTTTTTATGTACATAAAAACATGAAAAAATTATTATTGCCAATTAAACCTTTACCGTAGATGTTGCCCTGCCGTATATCAACACATCTTTCGTCCAGTTATTTCACATCCTTTATTTTCCTCGCCTCTACCCTCACCGGTACTAGACCAAACTGCTTTATTAGAAATTGAATCTGATGCGCGATCTAAACTCCTTCAAACCCGCTCCCACCAACTCTCCAATATAGGTTCAAATTCTAAAACGTATGAAATTGACAAGCGTTTTGATGTGCAAGCGCTTGTTCAAATGTGGCTGGTAATGGATATGCGCCGTCAATCACATCGATCAATGCATATTTTTATAAGTACTCGTCGAGCTGATGGTCGATTAGCAATTGACGGTTTGATAAACATTTAACAGAACATTGTGAATTTGTCTCTTAGTCTTACGATCACTGCAATCGCGAATTCCCGTCTTCTGACCGATGATCACCACACAACCTGTATTTTTGAGAAGACAACAGCTGCTTAAACAGATGATGCAAAAATATAGAATAATCACAACTAACGTCTTTGTCGTAAGATGCAGGCGGTAAAGTGTTTAGCAGTTCTAGAGGTTCTTTTGACGCAGTATGCACTCCGGACGCGCTCAAAGTGATGTACAGCAATTTCACAATCAACCAGATCAAACTATAAACCATCAGGACCATCTGTTCTTTTTGTAGATTCCTGAAAACGATTAGGTCTCGAATAGGTTGACAGAGAAAATTAATTCGATACACCAATTTGATTCGGTCCCGCAGACAAACGCAGTTTAGGAAAACGGAAATACCTAATTAATTCTCATTGGAGATGCAATTTCCAATATAAAGAAATGTATTCCCATTGCTTAAGTAATATCCCGTATATTATGTACGCACAGTTAATTTTTTTCCAAAAGCCTGTGAAATTTTAACTGGCTAGTTAAAATGTTTAGCTTGTTATAGTTAGTTGCTTATGTATGTATATTGTTTATTCGTCTTAATTTTGTGATATACCTTGTTCTTTTGCAATTTTAACTCACTAATATTATAAATTCTTTTATCACATATATTTGAATAATACTGAAGATGTTCTTCTAATCTCAGAGATGTTATCATTTTACATTGAAAAATATTATCTACACTGCCTTATTATTGTTAATGAAGGTGTCTTATTCTCTCATATATATTATACATTTTGTTACATCATACATAATATGCCTTGATACTTCATATATATGTTTTGCTACTTCGTATATATACTTTACTATTTCAATAGCACGTACACTAATACAGGTTTACTATACTATTATGTTACCCAAAACACTCAAGATTTGGACAAATAGCTAATAGGAAACATGCTGTCCAACCAAGAACCTGACAATGAATTTTTTTTTAAGAAATAATGTTTCATCCACTGGACTATTTATTTTTTGTTCTTCATTTGTCATCGCTCCAAAAGAGAACTAAATAATACTTACGTATTTTTAGCTATGTCACAAGTCTGATATCGAGAGAACATGTTGCTGTAAAAAATACATAAATTCGTAAATAATATGCGAATTACACAAATATAAGTATTAACACGCGTTCATGAAACTCTCATCTCCAGCATCAAACACAAATAGAGATAATTCAGCAAATTTCACGGCCGAAAGACGTAACCGTCACACCAAAAACCACGTCTACGGCCATGCGTACGATGGATTCTCACTCGAGAATGAAGTACAGACAGAAGCAGATTGTGTACAGGCGGCTCAGGTAGTACAGCAGTATCAATGGGCTGATGTGCTCGTCCAACGTGTCGACCAGCCTCATCAGTTTCGTGTACTGTATTCTCAACTCCCTCGCTGGTAATATCATCTGAAACGTTGTAGAAAAATATTAAAACTCACGCACATTTCTTTGGTTTTGACGGTTTTATTTTGCCCATAATTATAATCAATACAAAAAAAATATTGACATATAAATAAACAGGAAGAACATCAAACATGTAAGACCCAAACTAAGGAATACATTTTTCTTATTGAAGTAACATCTAAATCGAGTCTTCAACTAATTTTTGCTACTAAACTAAAGCGTTTACTAAATAGTTCGAGATTCGCGATTAATATATTCAACTTGTACCCAAAACTTGTAAACGAGTGACACATCACTCAAATCTCAAAAGCCGCGCCACATACGAAAATAACCCGTGGTCCTTACAATAGGCCAGAATAATGCACCTCAAAGCGATGACAGCTCAGTGGCTGAGAGCGTGATCTTTTAACCAAAAAGTGCGTGGTTCGATTCTGGCCGCAAACGAATTGTCCGATGAGTTTTTTAGCCTAAGTCAAATTAAACCAAGCGCTCCAATTCTCCGAGAGTAGGTTAAACCGGCGGTTTTCGACGTTGTCATCACATCTGTGACCCGCACCGGACCGGTGTAAGGTCTTAAGGTTATATGGTCGAAGGCCATAAGGCGGTAAAGCCCAAGCTTCTCAATTAGAAATAGAAATATTGAGGAGGGCACAGTTAAGCAATGGGATATTTAGGATCTCACGTAACAGTGACGGTCGTTTTCATTACATTTAGTCAATCACCAACCGCTTTCAGCCGACAACCCTTCGTGAAGATCGATTGTAATTTGAAACTCAATCATCCGTCGAATACTCGTCGATTTGGCGGTATAATTGAATTTACCCTGAATACCTAAGAATAGCTGCGTTACTAACCTATCTACTCGAATGAAGGGTTTAGGCCTTTGATTTATTTTCGTGTACAAGACGGCCAAGTGCGCGTTAAACTCGCGCACCGAGGGTTCCGTACTAAAACACATTTTTAATTTTTAATACTTAAAAGAAATTATTTTCATTTACTCATTTGAGGATTCTGAGCACGAGCCAATTGACCAATTTCCATTTATCGATTTCTTTAAGTTTGCATTATGATCAAGAAAAGTTTTGCTCTTATATATACATATGTTATTCATTTGATGAAAAAGCATAACAAAAGTATATTAGTACGCACTAAGTGTGGACTGACGTACTTAATGACTGAAGATTATACTGGACATTGAACGAACCAAAACAAAGCAAACGATAGGACTTTTTGTAGGTTGTTTTGTAAGCGATAAATAAAATACTATTTTATATATATATATATATACGTATGTCATATGGTACAATTTGGAAAACTTTTTTTTTAATTTCCCATTTACTCCCTCAAAAGTGACTCTCATATTTAAAATTCATTTACATCACATGCTGAGTTTGGGTCACTGACACACGTATGTGTGCCGATGTCAAATTAATTGGTTCAGTAGAATCATAGCAAATTGGCTGCGACAAACGGACAAAATGACAGGTAATTGCCGCAAAATGACAGGTAATCAATACGAAGATTCTCTTTAAACAAATATAGAAATGACGTCGCTCAAATCGTATAGTATTGAAGACGTTTTGCTAGAATCGTGAAATGTAGCTTTGTGGTCAACCACTTGCATAGTTTGATGATTTGTAATTCAAACGGTGATATAGACACAACGCAGAGAAAACTTAGTTTGAATTAGATAACTTTTATAAATCAACAATTGTTGCTAACCTAGTTACTTTTATTATAACATTTATTGAGCAAAAATTCCTTATTCAAATACAAATTCGAAAACCTCTTTATTTCGTAGACGTTGCATTACTCTTAAAATACATCATTATGATATGAATTTACCACGCGTTGGAAAGACGGTTTTCTCTCGAGAAGAACGAACAAGAAACCTTAAGGACCGTTCTTTTGAAATTACTTTTTACATAGTTAAAATAAAATATGCAAGTGCGTATCAGACCACGCGCTGCGAAGGGTTTTGTAGTTGTCCGTTACAGTATGTGGAATTAAATACTGCTTTTTTATATACTATTTAGGTTACAATTAAATTTTTTAGAACTGGACACTAAGAAATAATAAAATAAAAAATACAAAATTAAAATTAAAAAATGGATCTGTTTGCCGATTTTATTGTGTATAGTCTTTTCATTTGTTTTATTTTTACTAATTACCAGAAAAAATTTATTTTTTTTGTCTGACGTCACATAAATTTAGCGCACTGAGAAAAATGCCATTTTTATGGAACAAAAAAATATTAGTTAAGCCCATCGTTAAAATGTCGTACTATTCTAATAATAGTATTCCTTGTTATAATATCTAGATTACCCTATGATGGTACAAAAAGAAAGGTAGATTGGTTTCAATGGTCTCAGTCATGATATATTGTCCTTATCGTCAAAATTTGAATAAGTATACAGAAGTAACGTTAAAATGTCTTGATATGTTCACGATAGAATAATGACGTCACGTCTAAATAAGAAGAATATAAGGGGATTATTAATATATTCATTGGAGAGGCGAACGAAAGGGTTTTAATGTGACTAACATAGAATTAACAGTGCATTTATAGTAAATTGTGTAAATCCATCTTAATATATTACAAGCCTTTCCGATGTTTCTCTTATTTGTAAACGTAACCTTATATTCAGTACAACAAAACTTCACTGCAAAATAACGCCTTACTCTTAATAAAGTATTAGAGCTTTTTAATTAAATTACTTTATGAAATTACTATTACTTTTTCTATCAACACATGGAATATACTCACTGAAATTATCTTAACATTCTATTTAAATTATTAGTACGTACATCTCCTAGATCACGAAGCAATGTTTTGACGTTGACAAAAAACTAAAACATATTTGACCTTTCTATTGGAAACGCATTAATTACTCCACGATGTCTAAAATAGGGACGCATTTGGAAGTGGCACCGATTGACTATAGTCGTATGCAGTGGACCCCCGGTATTCCGACAAACTTTTTGCAGGGCAGTGTCGGACTATCAAATATGTCGGATAATAGAGTACTTGCCTAAGACCCTCTATAGTCCGGATTTTTTGGAAAAAGAGAACCTTGTAATCCGACAAATTACAGATCAAAATAACAAAATCCTATCTGAACTACAAATCATACTACACATGTATGTCGGATTTAGTAGTCGTATTGTAACTGAGCAATAAAAATCAAAAGTAAGCGCTTCGAGCACAATACAGTGTTAATGGTGGGGCGTACAAGGTGCAACTGTTTAATCATGCATTAGTGAAGATTATGTCAAAATAATGTTTGTTTCTATATTCAACAGTAATAGGCATGTCGGATTACAAGAGGTGCCGAATTAGACAGGAGCGGGATTACCGGGTGTCCACTGTAATTGGCGTCGTCACATATACAGTTCGCTTTCATAACTATGAAATAGGTGGCCAACTCGTGGATTATGACATCGGCTGTAGTGATATTTGTCTACTGAAATATGGATTGTTCGAGCACCCCAGTGAATTTATACTGGTAAGTCTGAATTTATCTTTTTTAATGTAAACAACAACTACATACCTGCCTAGATAACATGTCACTTTTCAGTTCAAGTAAGTTGCTAATAATGCCACCTTTACTCTCTACTCCAATATCTTGTACCTCACCCTCCTTAGCGGGTATTCTGAACACCAGATAAATGTTGGGAAAAGCTGAGGGTAGGATTAACTTGGACAATTTTCTGGATATGATTTGGACAAGTTTCGAATAGATGAATGTACACAGTATTGTCTTTATCTCAAGAAATATTAATTCTTAAGCTAAAATATGTAATATCAGTACATACGCAATACACTTACATATAATGACATTATTTATTCAATTTGTGAAAAATGTCGATGACACCTTTTTTAGTTTGGATCCATTCAAATATTTTATATGAAATTATGAAATATTTTATATATAATAATTTAATACAGAAATTGTTACTGATTCAAATTTGAATTTTTTTATAACAATTTATTAAAATGCTATGTCCCAGGTTCTTATATTGTAAAAAACTACAAATGAAAGACCTATATTAAAAAAGGTCGAAGGCACTACAACGGTTTACTTGAAACAATCGAGTACTACGTTAATACTAAGTGAAGAAAAACAAAGTATTGAATCAGTTATAAAAAATGTTATCAAAGCTGCAGTTTAGAGAAAAAATTGTACGTCATACCTATTTAATAATTTTATCATATTAGCTGTAGATATTTTTTATCATGAATCCGAAGTAGGAATTTGTGTATGACTTCCCACACTAACTTATTTATTTTCATTATAAGTTAAATTTTTGTATCTTATATATTTTATTCTATAATATTTGTTTCAGGAATTTTATTCTTTTATTACATTATTTCGTTTATGAGCGTAGTGCACAATAATAACAAACAGAAGTGTACTTTCTTTGGTTAGTACTGAATTCATTGTGCGTTTCCATAAATCATAAAATGGTTTTCACAAACCTGTAATTTTTTTGAATGAGCTATCCAACGATACTTCATACCATACCCCCTTTACGTGTAGGAAAGGTACCCAATTTTTTTTTTTTCAACATTTTATTATACCTCTTCGTAGGCGTAATTAACATATACACCATTAGCAAATTAGAACCTTTTAGTACTAAGAGTCTCTGGGCTAAGCCCCGAAGAGACAGGCAAACAGACGGACGGAGGGATAAGCATGGCGGAACTATAAGGGTTCCTTGTTAGCCACGGAACCCTAGCATAAGTATTACTTAAACATAACCAGATTAGAATTCCAGCTGGTTATTTCCATGAACATTTACCCACAAAATAATCAAAAATTTTGTAATAGACTTTTTTAAAAAACATTCAATAATTTTTTTTTCTATTTATCAATTTTTTTTAACTATCTAAGCAAAGGTTAAATGAAAAGGCAAAATCATTGATTAAATTGACTTGGTAAGGGAACAATTAAAAACAGAAGGTATTTGTTTGCTTTTACCAATTGTAGAAGTGATTTTAGTAAAAATCTACATAGGCTTTGTACATATGCCAATTTCATCGGATAATTTTGATGATCTAACCAAAGAAATTCTTTGAATAAACTGTTAAGGTGCTGCAATATAGTATATCCTTATATTCATGAATATAAAGAAGCTTTTTCCAAACTTCATCCTGCAAGACCTTCCAGAATCGTGATGAAGAAATAAAACATCACTTACCGAACGTGCCAGTATATCTCGGATGTTGTCATTAAAATTGTCGAACACCTCTTTCAAGTAGACACTGTACATGATTATGAAGACATCTTTAAAATTCAACATGAAAAATGATTGTACTTGTCCTATCTGTAATCAAAAACGCCGCTTTTTAATATTTGAATTAAATATATAATTAAAAAAATTACTGCATAATCGTTGAAAATGCAGTCGAGGCCATCCCTAAAACTTCCCGCTATGATATTTACCGATGTGTTCTTAAGCTCTTCGATTTCAAAAATATAATTCTCTAAGCTTAAAGATTTATCTTCAAGCATTTCGGGCTAAAAAAATTGAAAAGTGGTTGGTCTTATAGGACATTTCTGAAACTTTTTGCTACTTTCAAACTGAAAATATAGGTTTTTGTGTTTTTTCAAGCTATTCAAGCCTGAATAGATTTTCACCTCTTCAAGTTCAAATATCTAAACTTATTTGAATAAAACGCTATATTTTTAATTTTTAAAATACAGTATCTATCGAATACTTTGTTCAATTTCCATCTGCTTTGCGGATTTCAAGGCAGTTTTTTAATTAAAGAAAGTTAACCGATAGCAAACATCAATCAAGCAAAAACCTTAAGAATTTATTTTGAAAAAATCTTTTTGCGAATTGTCGTTAACGATGTCTCTCGTACAAACTAACTTAATTTGATGCAGTTTCCATCGATGTACATTGTTTTTTAAAACACAAGATATTTAAATGTTGGAGTTTATCGACAGAGTACTTTAAGAAATATTCTTAAAAAATACTTTTTCAAATATTTTTCAACATACGCACGCACGCGCACATAGCACGGAAAATGGACTAAACTGATTGCGAGGACCCTAAAACGGCAAGATCTTTTAAGACTCGATCTTTTGGAAATTGGACTGAAAAAATATCTTTTTAATTTATGAAAATTATTAGGTGCATTATTATTGTTCGAAATTATGTTAGAAAAATATTATATATTATAGAAAATACTTTCCACGTATATAATATATAACGTATCGTGTAGATTTATTACATCTATTATAATATGTAATGCTGATATATTATATAGATATTATATATGCATTTATGGAAGTACATATATAGTATGTATATAATATATGGATATTATATTGAAATGGTACGTGACTTCGAATCGTGCACTATATAAAAGGATTAACACTTTTTCCGTATACCTCATTGATAACAGCGGTCCACGGCGTCAAACTCAAATACTGAAAAACCCAAGGCCTATTATGAAAATACGCTTGGAACAGAGGCAAGTCCGGGTAGCAGAGAATCGTGTACCGTAATTTGTACGCTGAGGTTAACAAATACCTACCTGAAAAACAACCTATCATTAGTAAAGCGATAAAACTTCTAATTGATACAATTATATTTAACCGGAAAAACACCATCGAATAGGACTGTAGGCGTTTTACGATAACAGTACATTTTTTATTTATTCAAATAACAAATGTTTATTTGTACACATGTAGCAAAAAATAGATTTTGAAAAAATCGTAAACAAAATCATACTTGTTTCAGTTATTGTTATTCTTTTGATGCACTTATAAATAAGCGATTTTTTTTTTAATAAAAAGGTATAAAACAGCGTAATATATTTTATTCCATTTTATATTCATAAACATGTTGTGAAAAATATTTAAAATGAGTTCAATTGATTCTTATATGTTTCCATACTAGGTTCTTTAAATAAACACTCGGTGTTCAAATAAACACTGTTCTTTCTAGCCTATTTTTTCATCAAAGTTTTTGTATAATTTTCTTTTATAGCGATTTCACGATTCAAACGAGCTTTCGAACCAGCGGAGAGTAGATAGTCATCGCCGCCTGTGGACACTCGCAACCCCAGAGCAGTCACCAGTCGGTTACCGGCCTTTGGGATATCAATGGAGGAGGGTTGAATGAAAGGTGGGTGGGGTGACACAGGGAGAGGGGGCCACCAAAAATCTCACTCAGTGGACCAAACGCAACAGCGAAAGCTGTCACGTCACGCCTATATTCGGGGAGACTGTGTTATCACGCGAAAACGGCCTACATTCATAATGTAGCCAAGTTAACCACAGCTTGACTCTATCGTTTTAGCATCGTTCTCCCATTCCATACAAACATTTCCAAATTTTCGAACAAGATTTCCCACATCAGCTGATCAACGGCGTACGATAGTACCAAACATCATGTACTTCCGCTGAATATCAAATAACATAAAGTAACAATACCGAGTTTATTATGATTTTCAAATGAATTCAAAAAAAAATGTAAGCTAATTGATTCGTCTGTAGATGTATGTTCGCGTTTAACTTCTTTGTTCACGAACCGATTTTAATAATTCCTTTTGCGTTGGGTTCAATATACCTCCATTGTGGTTCCATTTTGATTACATGAGTATTGGACCTTTTAGTTCAATGGTATTCTAGGAAGCTCCTCAAAATCAAATAGTAAGTCTAAAATGATTGAGGTATAGTTTATGGCGGTCCCAAAACGAGATAGGTCATCGACGAGTCTAACTAGACTCGACGTGAAATACAAAGGCGCACAACAGAACGCACCGACAAACAGCAAGAATGTATAGATTTAATTAAAATTTAT
Organism: Eumeta japonica; assembly: GCA_005406025.1. NCBI lineage: Eukaryota > Metazoa > Arthropoda > Insecta > Lepidoptera > Psychidae > Eumeta > Eumeta japonica. The sequence goes on from BGZK01000176.1 coordinate 225,442, forward strand.
ATCATGCGAATAATTACTATAGAACGTTACTATGAACCGAACACACAACTCACTGAAACTCTTTAGCGGTAACATGTAAGTATGGGGAATAAATTTTATTGTATATAAATTCTATAAATTATATATATAAGTATAGTAAAGAGTAGAGATAATTTGATTAGTTATTGGAAATAACGTCACTAAAAATACGAAGTTAAATTTTGCTATAATATGATTTTCTGGCTTTGATCGTTCATTATGTAGTCGACTTAATAATTTATTTTATTTTAAATCAAGCAATCCTTTTTGTCCCAAGGTTTTTTTTTGCATGACTTAGAACTACATACATATGATCTTCAGAATTATTTTTTAATCCGCTTGAAAAAAAAGGAAAAGAACCATTGGACTGGAGATTCGCGAAAAAATCACAAAAAACATAGTAGGGGCATACATTACCACTTCAAGTGATACCACTTTTCGATAAGATGGGGAAAAAGCGAAAACTTATGGGTCTTGGAAACCAAACGCCTTAATCGGCCTCTTAACGAAACTATGAGTTTAAGAATGATTTTACGCTGATCTAAAGACGTAGAACCCTGGTATAACTGGTATTTTTCAGTGTAATGATTAGCGCACTGAAAAATTTGAGATAAAAATCAATTTTCCACTTTGTCCATATATGTAAAGAGAGAGACAAATTAAATTATAAAACAATGAAAGCTAAGAACAAAACAGTTAAATGAGAAAACCAAACTCAACAAATTAATGTATTAACAAAGTAAGTAAAAACGATGTCAAATTATGGAAAATTGATATAAAACCGCGTTTGGTATATCTTCAACTGGCACTGATTCTAAACACTATTACATATTTATTTTTTATAATTTGATAAATTATTATCATGTACTTGATAACGGCCAGTGTTTTGTCCAACGCGTCAATTATGTTGGGCATATACCTATCTAATTAAACCTTAAAAAATCATATTGAAGTAATAAACAACACAGTATTAACAAAACGAAAATTCATATAAATATGAACATTATAAATTAAAATTGACCAATCATATCGGATTTTTTATGATCATAGTACATTTATATCACCACTGGGAGTAATAATGTAGGTACTCGTGTGCCACCGGACTAGAATAGGGTAAACGAACCAATTATTTTGTAATTGACAAATCCAGCCGGGCTCAAACCAATTATCCGAATTGGACTCTTTTATCTCAGCAGTAGATCGTTTTTTTTTTCGTTTTCACCAGAATTCTAAAGCAGATTTTAAAGTTTGGAGCTAAAATGCACTCCGTATTTGACTTTTTACAGGTAACTCATATCGAAAAGTGAAGAAGTTAATATCGTGGTCGAAAAAGTTACATCAAATTGCAACGCCCTCATACTCATAGCCCTTGGTCGTTATCCGAAGCGCCACTTCTTCCAATCTCGTCCGCCGCAACATCGAAATACCTCAAGGATGTATAAACCATACCACCCGTAAGGAAAGTATCGATATTCAAGTTTCCGTCCTGCGTTTGGACCGATCGCTTTACGACCTATGTCGACTGTATTGTCATACAGTGTAGTAGCGGCTTTCTCTGTGGTTTGTTTTCCCAATGAGTTAAAGTCCCGACAACTCACTCCCCGTCCACTGCCCCAATCCTCCTCCATAGACATTCTAATTCTGACGAAAAAGCGAAAAGCCGGCAACGCACTGTTGACTATTTTGGGGTTGCGTGTAATCATGGACGGCGGTGACCACTTTCTGGCGGCACGTCTGCTCGTTTTCCCTTCTAATATTCTACACAATAAATCAGTGGAAAATAATTATAAATCAAAACAGTTTCAAACGGCTCAACGAAAGACCTATTTGAATAAGAAAATCAGAATCTAGAAAAACATATAATAGTAGAGATTCTATAAATTTTTGTAAACACTCAACATCGTTCTTCTAGTATGGACAAAATTTTCAAATATACAACTCAATTTTTTTTTTAAACAATTTGATTCACTTATTTTCAAAATGAATCGTAATTATTTTCAGAACTTAAAAATTTAGGTTTTTCCTTTGGTAACCTTAATGGTGACCCAATCTTTTTATATTCTTTACATTTTTTTTTAGATAAATCGCAATTCATCTTGAAAACGATTAAACTAAATCAAGAAAAAAAATAACTAATAAAATTTTAATTATAAGTACACGCAGCCATATTACGATTGACAATACGTCGGAAAGGTATTTCCTCTATTAATAATTATCTATAAAAACTGCATTTTGATTTAAAAAAAAAAGCAGGTGGACGTAGAAATCACGCAACCGGATCTTGTACTAAATACTTCTACTACTCACTGCACACTCCGATGAGAATGAAGGCTATGATTTTGACGCTCGACTTGCTGAAATCTCTCCTTATGGGCGGTATCTTCACCAGTATACCGTTCGGGTCTTTTATCAACCTCATCCACATAATGGCCGACCGTAACATTAAAACGGCTGTTATTATTGTCAGCAAACTAAACGATGCTACTGCTGAAACCGCAAAAAGCGCTATCATTTCGATCCACAACCGTAACTCTATGTTTTTAAAATGAGCAATATTCGTAAAAACTTCAATGCAAATATGAATTATAAGCTTTTTTATTTGTATTTGAGTTGTTAGTTATTGTTTTCTAGGAAAATGTTAATGCCTGTACCACAAGAAATGTTTGCTAAAAACCAACGACACCACGACCAACCTTCGATGTATTGAATTTAAAAACTCCTGGGATTAGAACTTTTTATTAAAACACAAAGTCTATAACAGTTTTTTTACGTTTCTCTTAAGAAAAGTCGTATTTTACTTAATCTCCATTTTCATCTGGTTAAGATTCTTTTAATTTCTATATATCATATTAATTTATCGTAGTAGACCTATGCAATGGTCAACTTGACTATACCACGGAAATAGATCAGCTCTGCCAGTAAAATACCAGACTTTTACGGAATACAGCCGTGAAGTGATAGCTTCCGCTGTTGGTGTTCATCCAGTAAGTGAAAGTTCCGGTGGCCCACTACCCGTCCATCGCCCTGCCTGATCCGGCCCGCTTTCCTTTCGCCTCCATCAGCCTACTCCCCTTTTATTAACCCACCTTCTCCTCCATCAGATATTCTATTCCACTCCAAGAGACCGGGAACGCAGTGGTGACTCGTTTTGAGTTAGCGAGTGCCCATGGGCGGCGATGATCGCCTGCTTTTTAATGGCTCTCATGCTCGGTTGCCCCTCGACCTAATATAAAAAACTACCCAAAAATATAGCTTCAAATTATTCTCTTACCATATCTCGTTATCTTCACGCCCTTGGTCAGAAGAAGATGCAAAGCGAAAATCGAAATGGTAATAGAGTATCCAATGCTACTTATGAAATACAGTATATATACACTTTGCCACTTAAATCTGAAATATGTCATGCGGCTTATTAAGAAAAAAAAATGCAAATTCGAGGAATAAAATAATTATATTTCTTTTTAAAATATTGATAGATTTTCATTTAACAATTCTAAATTTGTTTATTCATCGTAAAACCATCTGAAACATTATACTGTTAAAAATTTGTGTTTATTCTTAATATGTATTTCGTACACTCTTCCAAATAAAAGGTAATCAACATAAAATCCAGCGTAAATGTGATGATATTTTCGGCTGTATAAAACCTGATTAATAAATTTTGAAAAACTAATTAATAAATTAGGAATTTAAAACCTATCAATTTATTCACAACTCCCAGATAATTAAAAAAAAAACAAAAAAAAATCCATCCTTACATAAAATTCGTATTTAAGTGGATGGGTAAAAAAATGCCATTTTGAACTCATACAGAGTACAAGTATAAATATGACACTGTTTTAAACAAACTTATTTTTTTTAAATACTTTTTCTATTTAGCACTTAAAGTGTTTTTTTTTATTATTTAATTTACTTTAGTAAGCACAATAAATTCAGCCTCAATAAGATGCTACAATTTACTATTAGAAAGCCCTTGTACCTCGTCTCCGCCCTGTGACGACGGGCGAGTCCATGAATCGGCATGAAACCCATTAGCCGACAGACGAATAAGGGCCAACGCAAACAAGCGAACATGCCATCTCTAGGGCTTTCGAAGTACGCCTTTTCTTTTATGTTAATATCTCTGATTTTATTCATTTTTTCCTTTCTGGCTTAATTACAAAAAATACCCAACACATAAATTCGCCTGCCCTTACAGCAATAAACAAAATGCACAGCGGCCCTAAATTATAAACATCTGTTAAGCGGTATAAATATTTACAAAACGTGTCAATATTTACGTTACGGAGTAGCGTGATTAATGGGTTTTTACCAGTGTTTTGTTTACTGAGAGGGTGGAAGAGGGTTCAATAGATTTTACTACGAATTCGGTTAAATTTTTTCTGATAAAAAATATTTCAAATGTTTGAATATTCAACAGTTTTATTAATAATACAGTAATATGGAGAGATATAAGACAATAATTACAAATATTTAATACGCCGATCAGACTTTACATAACGGAAAAATCATTTTTATATAGCTGCAACAGCGGCTTCGTAAATTTTTAAATTATTTTCCGTTAATTGATTTGAATGAAATAAAACCAACATATTGCCCCAAACTACCCTCAATTTATTTATAAGAACTCTGTGATTTATTCAATGCTTCTGGATACAATATTTTAAAAAATAATATTATTGAATTGCTAATTTTTATTTGCGACTATGCAACTTGAATGAATACATGTTTTCCAAGAAGTTTATATAAAAAAAAGCTTTACAGAAGCGTAATGGTGGGTAAAAAGCTAATTCACAAGAAAAAATCACATCCCGAAATAAATGCCATTGTAGCTATCAACGTCCCAAATAACTTCAATAACGACACCCGTATCAATTTTCAGGTTTAGTCTCACCCCTAATGGATTAATTAAAAAAATCTCGTAATACGTATGCACTTATTTGTTTTAGAAGTATTTTTACAAAGTTTCGAGTTTAAGTCAAGTTCAACATTGAAATTTATATGCCTATTCCCCTTTAATAGTTGAATTTTGGATTTTTTTTCGTTATTTCTTGTCTGCATCATAAAAGAAAATTTCAGCTCTGTAGGGCCAAGGATTTGGGATAGGCGTTATTAAGTCACTGAAAGTCACTCAGGTCCTTTTTTATATTGCAAATATTTTTTATGTACAGACAATACAGTTTTATTCTTCTGTTTTATACATATACATATAAGTGTGTTACGAACAGCCGCGCTCTTAATGATAATTTGTCAATAAATATATTATTTTGTTTTATAACATGGACTAGCTTAAGAATTATTTTGTGTTTTTATTGTATTGTGTGTGTTTATTCAATAATTTTAATAATTGTGCTTTTATTACCCGGGTAGGGATTAGTTGTAAGGAATTATATTTCTTGTAACATTCGCCTGTTTTCGCACTTTTTTCCTGCTTGTTTTATTATTTTGTCGTATTTACTTGTAAATACGGTAAGACCGCAAATCAGTGTACCGAACGCAGGTGCATGTGCATGTGCATGGCAAAGTGCATGGCCACGCCCCTTCGATTAAAATATATGCAACTCATATGCGCAAGCGGATGCGCCATCTATAAATTGCAACGGAATTAATGTATCCGTCGAGGTTGTACTCCGACCGACCGAAGCTCGGTTGTAATAAAGAAGTCTGATCATCTGAAAACGCTGTCCATCATTTTGTTGCCTTATATACAAGGTGCGGGCTTACGCGGCAATAGCTGAAATCGTCGTTACTATATATATAAAATAATATAATATTTTAATCGTTATAACAAGTGTGTTATAACGATTAAAAAAAATATGAACTCTTATTTTATATTTGTGAAATATGTCTCTGTAATTTAATAAAATAACGTACATTAAATAGCATAACTCTTATATTGCGAAAATGTATCTAGGATACTATGAAAATATTCTAATAGAAAACTTTTTATCAAATTTTGTAAAAAAATGAGTTACATACATAATGTCAGATAATACTTTTTAATCCAAAAATTCATTTAATGTACAAAAAATTTATGCACCTTTTCTTGTTCATTCGTTTATATTGATGAGATATTCAAGCATAATAAAATAAAACCTAATGTTATTCTTGACAATTGTTAATCATTATGATTCAAAGATTGATTCTTAAACGCATCTCGCTTAAACATCTTTAAAATGTCACAAAAAGCTGCATGATTAAACAGTCTACAAATCGCAAACTTTTTTTATATCATAAATAATTAAAGCAAATTTAGCTTCTACCGCACTCCGTACTCGAGCACCTATCTGGTTTTAAGCTGCCGCTACAAGGAAAAGCAATCAGTGGCCTGTTTGGACGGACAATGGTGTCATTGTTAATCCGTTATCGAGAGCGGGGACGCAAACCGACTATCGAATTTCTCTATTTAATTATTGTCTGCGACGTATCACCGACACCGCTGCTCTGTCGGGACGGAGTAGCGGTGTCGGCGTTTCACTCGAGACATTGTAAAGTGATTTCCAACAAACGGATAATATTTTAGGCTACTGGCAAACGATAGAGTGGCGGTTTGAAGTTTAGGATTTTTTTAACGCCAACAAAACCTTATGACTATTGCCAATTACATGAAAATGTTCTAAGATCAATTTCATGTTGATTCTCTAACAGAAACCCACCCTTGACAGCGAGGTCAGTCGTGTTTTAAACATGCGCCATTTAACATCAATCCCTAATTGGCTGGCGACGTATTGCGTCTTCGTGCCACAACAGCAGTAACTGCTAAAATATACGTAAAATACTAATATTTAGGAAATTTCCATAAATTTATACGAGTCTAATAAACCTTTATTTCTATTGAACGTCCGTACGTATTTCGGTACAATTCGATATATAGAGATTATCATGACCTTGTTTATTATAAAAAAAATTATTGGATTCGTACGGCTTTTTTACGACAGCTCTTTATCCACAGAAGCGTAAACTGAATGTACAAATTGGAATTTACACTCGCCACAAATATCCCTTCATGTCATGGAATAAATTCATTCATCTCTCATGCGAATCGGACATTACAAACATTAATGTATAAATAATGAATTAGGTCGGCAAGAAAGTATCAGAATCTGGAGCGAAATCAGAACCGATATAAAAATCAAAGAACCGAAAATATGGACCAGAATTGACAGCGACGTCGAGAGTGAAAATGAAACGGAATCGATGTAAAAGGCGAGGGATTTTATTTTGAGTGCACATGAGTTTTCCGTCACTGAATATGAATAAGGTCTCACTATACATCATTATTGAAAAAGAAGCTGAGGTTTTTCGTATGCTCAGCGACCTTGTTGACTATGAGCTCAACGTGATTGCTGACGTCACCTATAATTATCTACTACTTAAGTAAAACAATTCACTTTGTATTCCTTTAATGCAGACTCTTATTAAACAGAAAATCTGCCAAAAATATAGAGCAAATGAGCATAATCCAGCAATATTTCTTTTCAAATGACTTTCGACGGGTGGCAGTTATCATACTGCCCATCAAAACTGACGACAGCGAAGTGGATAAATGGATAAAGACTGGAGTGGATAAACGACGCGAAATTAGAGCGAACAACTTCTGTATAATAGTTTGAATCGCGATTGTATATTGTGCTGTAAAATTAAGTTTAACAGTATATATTGCATTAATATTTTATTACGTTAAATCATTACAATTAACTGTACATCATAATGCGAAGCACGCTATGGGATCGCCACGAAGCAGCCAAGAATTGGACTTGAAAATTTTTAATTAATTTATAAAACAACATTAATTTGTTATAAATGACAGACGAGCTAACTCGCAACTCATGTGACGCTCGAAATTATTTGCGTTTGAAATATCTGCTCTAATCGTCACGCTGGTTAGCAGTACCATTAAAACCGTTTGAAGTCTTAATGAGGTCCGAATTAATTGCACGATAGTAAGTAAAAGAGTTGCGATAGTTTCCTGCTTTTTGTAAGGATTGCCTAATTTCATTTAATATTTGGATATCTATCAAAAGCATATACTATTAATCCGTGTTTTACAAATGCAAATCTCAAAAGCTGAGTTAAAATATGGGTAAATGAACAGGTTGTTCTCGTAACAACTCGATTTGGCACAAATGTATTCAATAGTAGCAATCTATTTTGAAATTCGACGTCAATTCAAACTTAGGAAAGAATATTAATTAATGTGAAATCCTATTAAATTAAAAGGACACCTTTTAATGTAAATCGGAGGAAACAGTTGGAACCTCTCGTCACCGACTTGCGTAACGACACCACGAAAAGCTCGAAGTTTTCGAGTTTTACGAGTTAAAACAAGGTCAATTGTGTAAAAATTTCGACAATTCTATGTCAACTAAACACAAACCCTGTGGTGACCGATATTAAAAAAATATATATTTAACATTTTTACCACAATTTATATTTACGTTATTCGGCATATAGTAACCTGGTTCCTAATACCTAAAGGCATGAACGAAGTTCAGAATATGGAACAAAGTAAAACTCGACAACGAGCATAAAACCGTATTTGTGCAAAATTCTATAAAATAATGTAGTTTTAAGTTTCGGTGGTTAATTAATTCAAACGAGTTTATCACGTGAACCTATTGTGTGAGTGAAGTTAAATTGAAATTCAAATATTCTCTCGTGTCGTATGCAAGTTCAAATGAAAAAAAATATTTTATTTTGTTTTCGTGAAAATACCAACTAAATAAAAGTTTTATTACGTTTGTGATAAAAGCAGTTTTCTCAAAATAGGTATACTAATCTTAGATAGAACTGTTCATTGGAAAATTAGTTTTGTCCTGATGTTATTCCTTTATTTATTGAAAGTAATAATGGATATAAATTACAAATAGGAACTGCAGGAAATGTTTGAACATTTTAGTACCTGAAATTAATTAACTAATTGTCCAATCACTACGCGCATAAAATGATTAGGTATAATATTTAATTAATCTACCCACAAATTAACTGCTCATGTCAATAATTTAAATTTGTCCTATATAAAAAAAAATCAACCAAGTGCGAATCGAATTTATGTGCACAGGATTCTGTACTAGTAATGCGTTGATATAAACGCGTTACTCCACAATGAAAATAAACAACATGATATTCCTTTCGTGCCTATTTTGCGTTTCCAGTCAAAATTTAAGCACTCAAATTTTGTTTAGGTATTTCGTATACATCATAAGTGAAGCACTGTATTCTAGACATGTTTTTTTATAATTTTAATCTGAGCAGTTTCGAAGCTAAGAAAGAGAACTTCGCTATTTCGTATATTTTCTATCTTCATTTATCTTGTCGTCTGCATCTCATGTTTCTCATAAAAAGCACTTCATTCTGAAATGACACATGATACGCATTAACAAAATCAAAATTCATTTATTTACGATCCCAGCTTTCGGCGCGGCTTCGCCCGCGTGGGATTCTGGTCTGTCACATAAGGCTTTATGGCAACCCAACCCTTCGCTCGTTTACCGGTCCACTCCTTCCACACTCTCCTCACCCCTTGTATATTACTCAATAAGTTAAGCGCGTTGTGATAGAAGGTCGAATGTAGGTTTTATCTTTTTTTTAAACTTTCGGTCCTATTTTGACATTTGTAGGCCTTCGACGGTGGCGATTGCTTTATAACTTATTTCAGGACAAATTTTATTTTGACATCCGATTCAAACAAAATAAAACCTATATTCTGCTTCAAGCAAAGCTATATCTATCCGTAAAATTATTATTAAGTCCGAAATTATTAATAAAACCCGAATCTTGCATTAAAATTTCAGAGATATGCGCGAAAAGGCAACAGAAAAACAAAAAAAAATAAAAATCTTTATTTCTCTTATCGTCCTTTCTCCGCTTGTCGTAAATACTTTCAATGTACAAACATAATGCATTCTGCTGTTTTATTATATATATGTATATACACACACACATAGATATGTTCCGTTCTCTTGTATTATATATATATATATATATACAGATATATTCTCGAAGAAACAATACGCAATATTGGTCGCATAATTTTTGTATACATATAACGTCGCACTTTTTTGTCAAGTGAATTCCTAAAATATTGACAAACAAACACGAAATAGATCCTACAAGGGTTCCGTTTTTTTTTCTTTTTGGTTGTGCACGGAACCATTTTACCTTTTTTAACATTATCCAAATATATAGTTAATAATAACAGTTACGTAGTTTAATTTTTATAATTGTCTCATTAGAACTGGCATCATAACCAGAGTAGGCAATGCATAAAATAAATTCCTATCGGAAGCGGCTTCTGGTTTGTTCTTTATTCCGAGGGACAAGGCTATTATCTTCATATTATCCCGTGTTATTATCTCAGTATAATGACCTCTGGATTGTTTCTTTTTCATAAAGAAAAAGAAATATTCCGACTGGCCAGCATTATGACCTCGAAATGTGATACTGGTGTTGTACCGGCTAATTGATACACGAATCTGTCGTAAATCAAGTATTTCATATTGAGAATTTTGTATAAAATTTACAAACCGAAATTGGCATATAAATTGTTGCGTCGTTTTAACGGGTAACTGGTTTGCCAGTAAAAAATTATAATATCGTGTATAAAAATTATTAGCGGTCCTATGGTTAGACAAATAATATATTTTATTAAAATCTTCGGTTGTTATAGTCTTTGTTTGTTGATATTTATTTTTATTTAAAATAAATGAAATCAAATATGCGTAGTAATTATAATTTATTATATATTACGGATTTTCCTTTCGGCCACCCTGACATCATACACATTACTTGCATTTGGGAGTTATTATAAGCGAAATATTGTTTGATTACTTTTTTAATCCCTAATTGAGATTCCGCTTGTTTTCATAAGTGATCAGTATTTTCTTTAAAGAGGTAGAGAAAGTAAAATTTCTATATAATAAGCTTGTCAAAAAAATTGATATTAATTAGCATTTTTAACACAAATATAAAAAAAAAAACAAAAAACGTACTCCACTTTACTTAAAAAAATTAAAAAATAAATGTAAAGGAGAAAGTTGTACGAGGAATAATAAAACACGCATTGAAATTGAAATCGAAAGTGAAAGTTCCACTGCGATATTATAAATAATTTATAATAATATGAAAACATATACGATAGCAATCTCAAACACAACTAATCTCTAAAAACCAAAATCCTACAGTGCGTTAGGACATATTTTTTTTTATTTTAATAACCAGTGAACACAGAGAAATTATTAAAAGAAAGTGAATTACAATAATTAAAATAAAAATTTAGTTATTGTAATTCACTTACCTCGTTGTACAAAAACATCTTATTTACGGTACACAGATTATAATAGACCTCGCTGAATTCCCACAGAAATCTGGAAGAAGCGATTAGTACCAAATTACCGGTAACGTACAGAAAAGACATCGTCTGCTAGGAGGGAAAAAACACAGCGGAACTAACTACTTTATTAATTCAGGCGCGGCCTTAAAAGGAATATCATAAATTAAGGGCACGACTATTTTCAGGGGCATTCTACTAACAACTTAATGGATTTATACAACGACCTCTGGTGATTTATGCGCGACCGAACAACAAGGATTACTCTGTTATTCCGGTGGCGATCTGATAGTCCGTTCCCAGGCGCTCTCGTACCTGAAATTGAAGGCTACACATATCACTAAAGGGCTGGAAGGTATACCTTATGTACGCTTTTAGAGTTTCGTGCCTAAAGGTTGCCAACTGGACCCTATTAATGGAACTGTATCGTCTATACATCCGTCTGTCTGTCTATCTTTCTCACTTTTAAAGGTATCGTTTGTGTCGTAATATATAGCCGGTTCATTGTTTCATAGAATGTGTGCTATTTGGCGGGTGTTCTAATAAATATAAAACCAAACAAAAACAAAAGTGAAACCAAAAACTAAAATTAAAGGGGGTCCTAACACAAGAAGCACCTTATTTAACATTTTTTTTTTCATTTTTGCTGTTCTAAAAACGATAATGTACACAAGCGTCACAGAAAGTTTGATTATAGTGTAAATTTTAAAATAAAACAAATAAAAATTAAAAACAGTGAAATTTGAATTGCGCCCGCATTTTGGATGCCAAACTAGAGGGAAAAGAAGAAAAAATTATAAACACATCACACAGATTTATTATATAATGATACGGGACCCTCGAACCGCGCCCACTCGCACCTGGCCAGTTGGCTGTTTAATGCAGCATATTTGATACAATATTCGCAATATACCCAAAATAAGTGTTTGACGAAACGGAATCGGGTGTCTATATTCTTAACGTTGTGAATTTAACTCGTTAATTCTTTTTCGGTTTGTCTGTTTTACAGTTGGCTGCGTAGACTTTTCGGGTTGGCAACTCTGTTGCCATTCCCGCGGTTTAGTATGATTGTTATGTCTCTTCCCCGTCAATCCTTAATTTCGTAATAAACCTTTTATTACAACACTAAACCGCGGGCTTTGAGAATTTCAGTGGTTGAACAGGCGTAGAAGACGCATTCAGTATTCCCACTTACGTTCCATCTTTGCGACAGATCAGGAAATTAATGATCAAAAAAAAATTTTGCTACATATTACAAAAAAAAATCTTTAAGAATCGTATTATATTATTATGAAATAGTACATAAATGGCTGGATGAATGGGCGTGGCGATCGTCGCAAGATGGAAAATGTTCTGAATTAATTTACAGTTTTCTTTTTATGGATTGTTTTGTATAATTTAATAGGCACCCGAATGAAGGACGGCATTGAGATAGGAATGGAAGGTGAGACCAGGATCGACCGAACGCAGAAACGGAATTCAGGACTTAGACCAAAACCGTGATCAAAGTTATAACCTCTCAAATCGGTATCAGATTCATTATTGATATAGAGACAGTTCGATATAGAATATCAAGTGTCATTTTATATCCACGTAGGTGGAGCTGCTGACAACCGCTAATTACTGCATAATTGTAATTTTCATCGCTCGCTACTAAAATTGTATATGGAATATAAAGTCATAAAAAAACTGCAATATACATTGCTTCTTATACGGCCTCGCTTCATTTGTATATTCTAAGCGAATGACCGTTGTATAACGTCTCAGTTTTCAGTCTGTCCGTGGTATGAACGCACGTATACACACACTTACGGTGTCTCAACTAAGAAGTGTTGCGGTCGCGCTGCAAGTAAGAAACGTTTTAATTCCTTGTGTGCAGCACGACTTAGTTGAGATGCAAACTGTTTTACGGTCAGTTTATAGCTAATTAAAGTTACGTCTCCACCGTTAAAACCGGCCCGCAAAGCCGACATCGTTTCCACGCTAAGCCCTTTTAGGTCCGGACAGGTCTAACTGTACATTGTAAAATTAGAACTTTGGTCATATCAATTGCGTAGATCTGTACCTAACATGCGTCGCCACAGGCGGAGGTGAGTCGATCGAGAAATACAGAATTTTCACTCGAAAATGTAATGTATTCAGGCGTTGTTGAGCTGTTTAATTAATTTGTAGGTATGATAGAGTGAATTGTCGTGTAGTTGTCCAATCTCAACTACCGATAATGAAATGGTAATTATCAAATATATTTTATTGTATCTAAATTTCTACAAATCAAAAGAAACAGTTGAAATTATTTTAAAAATGAAAAACTTTTTCATATTAGGCACTAAATTTTGAAAATCTCATAAGGTTCGAAATATTTCTTTTTGTGATTTTTTTTTCCCGCCTTTTCGGTTCTCTTTCTTTTCAGGTAGGTAGTTAATTGTTAAATGAAAGCTTTAAAATTTCAGACAGGCTATCATTTATGATGGTGTGAAAACGAATTAGATATGTCGTATAAAATACAGCACGTCGGTCGGTTTATGTGAGTTTTAAAAACCATTATTTACATAATATTACATGCTTCTCACGTTTTGGTCTCACTGACCGACCTGGTTAGTTACTACATTACACCTGTGGCCTGGTCCCACGTATATGAAGATAAAAATAGTTTGATAATTTTCATATCGATCATTTAACATTATGGACCTCTCCCACTACTTCCTTTTAAACTAACTTTTAACAAAAAGGAACTTTTAAAAGTAATTTAAGTTCCATGTCATTCTTTTATCCAGTTTTATTCCAAACGATCGCTGAAAAGGAGGACGTGGAATCCAAAAATAATTTAACAAATCACGTTTTGTTAAAAGAAGGTGGTGAAATAGGCCTTAAGTCACGTAATTAGATAATTCTGACACTAAAATAGCATGTAATCATTAGAAATGCAAATGAAACCCATTCGATAATTATGTATTGGGAAAATCGAGAAACGATCGGCACGTGTACTTTGTTTTGTTAAATATTGCATATCTATATATTTCTCTTTAAAAAACGGAGATCTTCATTTTATAAATGCACTAGCTTTTCCACCGGCATCGCCCGTGCGGACATAAAATATGCTGCTCCTTATTTCGCATTCCATCCTAATTCTGATTTCGGTTCCAATTTCCATCACAATGAAATCACAATATAGCATCACAATACATATACGAAAACCTGGTCTATGTCAAGAGACATATAGAATCGTTTCAAAAGAGAATCCTTAATATTGACACTAGACATAAAAACTATTTCTCTGCTCATAAAACCCGTCTAAGCAAGGATAATAAATAATTTAAGGAGCAATTTGTGCACTTTCACAATAAGATCCCAGCTGAAATTAGGTTTTTGAAAAAAAATTTTTTTTTTCAAAAGCAGAAAGATCATATATAAGTTTTTTAACAAAACAATTTTTATTTTATTTTTTCTGCAATAATTAAAAAGCTACATCAAAATAAAAATTAATTTTTGAATCCAGTACCGAAGACGCGCCGACAACTCCCGAACAAATCCGAGTGCGTGTGACGTCATAATGTTAGTTGTCACTCGTAGTAGTATACGGAGATAATAAGTGTAGTGCTTTTGAGTTTTGATTTATTTTATTCTGTCATTGTTAAATACTCAAAATATATAAAATGTCAAATCTCAAAGTTACCGCTCTTGTTTTGTACCATTATGTACAAATACTACAAAGACAACCGGAAAAATGTTTTAAATGTTCCTCAAGACGAGAAAAGTCGAAAAAATGGTTTCAAGCAGTGCTCCGAGATAATCCTAAAACAAAATCGAACTTTTTTTGTTGTGAAGATCACTTTGATGTAAGTATTTCATATTCATATTGTCATTAGTTACTTATAATAGCTGTAAACGCTGCACTGTTATGGAATTGCTATAACATTATGACGTCACAAGTATGGTGGCCAATCGTGGCGCGTTCACAGTCACGTGATTTTTTTTTAAATTTTATAAATTTTTAATCGCTTATAATTAATTGAAAACAATTTTTTTTTCGTTTTTCAAATAACATATCAATAAAATTAATAATTAAATTTTAAAATACATAAAAAAATAAATATTTTTTTTCAAATTCCCAATTCAAAATTTGCCATTTTATGAATTTAAATGTTTCATTAAAAGAAAGTTATATGGCAAGGGCTATTATACCGTGTCTGAATATGTTAATGAAAAAACCCATAGGGATTAAAGTGCTGGGCTATCAGGTTGCTTCATCTTATTACTAAGTGTTGTACTAAATTATTAATTACTCAATATTTTGTATCGATGAGTAAAAAAACAGCAAACCTTGAGTTTATTGCCCATTCTTCTCATGGTGAATCAGTATTTGGAATGGGTGGTAATGTTAAAGTCAAAAACAATAGTTTATGACGCATTTCAAGTGTAATTTCTATTACCTACGAAATAAAGATATTTTTGATTGATTGATCCCGGTTTCGTTTTTGTTCTCGATTCCGACATAAATTACTTCTGTGCCAGAATTCACACGAGTTGAAAGCTCAAGTTCGAGTGTGGAAACGACACAAACAAACAACTTTCGAATTTATAACGACACAAGGACAGTTCATTCGCGCTGACAAACACATGTACATAGCGATATACAAACGACGCACTCGTTTGTCACACCGAAACTACGCAAGAAAGCGACAATACGTGTACACAACGCGAACATCCGTACGTCACATTTAATAGAACTTCGCGCCGTAATATTACATTACATTATACACGTGTACAATACAAATTTCAGCGGATTAAGCACGGCGCGGCGCCGAGATAACGCGCCGGTCTGAGTTCCCGGGCAAATATACAAAGTTTCAGCGGGCCACTTTATCTCGGGCGCACTCTAACGGCCACTTTGGCACAACTATTTTGAAGGGCCGCCGTGTACGCCGGGCCCTTTAATACACTTTTATGAGAAATTCTCCCCTGCGCGGGGAGCGTCGGCCCTCCCGGACCCCGCGAGGGACCCGGCCGACAACCTGATGACTGTTCAGTTGCGGTACATTCAGAGCGGCACCTTCGACCCTGAAGTAATCTTCGAAAAGCCCTTGGTGTTTGTATCCCGCCGGCGTATTATGAAGGCTCTCACGAGGTTTTGCCGTTTGTTTCGATTACAAACCCCGATCGGGACTTAATCTCGTAACTAAGAACTCGCCTAAGTTACTTATGTGTTGTTACGGTATTATCGCTCATAGATGGGTTTCGCCGTAAAAAAAAAACATGTAAAATTCAACCAAGTACACTTAGATCGCTTTGAAATACAATTTTCTTTCGTAATATATTTCTTTAATTTTTTTCGTCAATTGTTCACATCTAATGGTTCCACATCTCGCAAATAAAAAATGAGTCCTTTGATAAGATTACTTTACGGTTCGTCTATTGCTCTGTTCATCAAGTTGCTTGATTTTAATTTCAAATATCAAGGTTTGAAGTTTTATATATACCGCAAAAAAAATTCAAGTTTCTAACTCAAGAAAAAAAACAATTTTCATACTTTCTGGCCGATCATTAAAACCTGTACCTAGGGTAGTTCTCGTTAAATTATAAAATATCAATCTGGCTAGAAATAACGCCAGTAAAGAGTTGAAGGCCACCATATTTTTATTTTATCTGCCGCTTTTAAGATTTTGTAGTATAATATTTTTTATATGTTTTTGTATAAAAAGTACAGTATAGCTGAAAGGGCTGTCTCTTAAGAATACAAAAATGTATTATTTAATGGAGTAAGTAGCATAATAAAAAAGCAATTAAATAAAAAAAAAATCAACTTTTACATTTATTTTTAAGAATCTAATGCATCAAGTATAAAAAAATCAGGCTGATACCATAATTAAATAAAAAAGTGATAGACAATATATCTAGGACTATTACGAAGTGTTTATTACTTTTATTATGAACAGAATTAGTTATGCCACACGTACATTTTTTATACACACCAACAATGATAAAAGAAAACGGTTTTTAATAAAAATGGCTTCAGTGTGGAGCCAGCTGATCTCGATTACATCACTGTTATAATACCATCCAAATGATTTCAAACTGAAAAAAACAACGAATGTGGCATCTACATATACAAGTTTCTAAGCTATTCTTAGTTAGCTCAACTTATTACTTACGAAAACAATGAAAAATATCGTTATTTCGTAATAATGCTAATATTTCAAAATACTGCAGAAGCTATCTATTTATTCAGGACAAAACACTATGAACTCCAATTAATAAGTGAGCGATACGTTTAAGGCCTATTTTTTGCTGTTTTTTATAGTCTTTCTCTGTCATGGTTAACCACATCATTTCATATTACGTTTTATATCGTTGAATGCAATTTTCTCCTTTGCTTCACCATAAAACTAATAAATTACGTCGGTATTATTGGTCGCATGCTGTTGAAAAATCCATGAGTTCATCTGCAACGCGTTATCAAGGAAACCTGTAGAAAGATCGGAGTAAACAGTACATCTCTCTAAATCAGCAAACTGAACTGATGGAAGACAGGCCACGTCGCTCATGGATCATATAACTATTGGGCGAGAGAGCTGTTTTCGAGCGGCAGCCACAGGCAATGCAGTAGCATCTTCTGGTTTATATATGTTCTTTCCATTCGAAAAGACCTTCACCAAGTCAGCTGGCAATTTAGTGAAAAAATGCGGATCAACGTTTGTTACAGTAGCCTAATACCGTTACAAGTAATTGACCACTGGTTAGTGAAGCGATACGAGCTGACATATAAATCATAGATAGTTTCCAATGATTTATGTACATAACAATCTCATTTATATCTAACTTATAAAGAAATGTAAAATCTATTCGGATTTATGTATACGATAAGGCTTGAATCAAGTGACTGCCATCAAACGTAGTTCACGGATACACATCGTACTCAAAAGGTAACAAAAGGTTCGCAGACCAGGTTTTATCGTCGGGCACGCCGCAGCGTCGCGACGGACCATTAAGAGAGCATATTTATCGAGGTTAAACCTGTTTATTGAGCAATCTGCGAGCCTCAATTTAAATTTTAGTAAGATCGGGCCGAATACATTTCCTGAAAATCGCGGGTGTTCCACCGGCCGCATGAAATAGTGGAGGCGACCTGTGATAATTTCCTGAAATTACTGTCGATGTAATAACGCGCCGTCCGGGCCCGATTAAGGCAGGTCGCGATTTATCTACGGCGTTTAGCGTGGAGTTTTATATGTAGATTTGCATTTAAATGGGCCGTCTCTCGTCTTCATCTCTGGCTATGAATCATCGCAGTGTCATGATGGGTAACTTTTGGATGTAATTACTATTTTCACAACTGGATAAAATTTTATATATATATATATGTATATAAATTGTACATTTAAACAATGGAAGACTGGCAAAAATATGTATTTGTCGCCCGTGTCCCCGGCTAGAACATTTCGGGTGACGATGGATACCGTGGAAAAAACTTACACTGACAGCGATGTGCTTCAAACTCTCATTTGAAATAATTAACCGTTAACAGCGGCAGCAACAGCAAATGCCAATATCTCTAAGATAACCGATATTTTGGCATGTTTAGTTTTTAACCTTAACAGTTAGCAGGTAATTTTTACAAATGAAGTTTGAAGCACACCGCTGTAAATGTACATGTATAAAGATGTTTCAGAGCTATGCTGTCGCCAAATCGGTTGAAATACGAAGATGGGCCGGGTTGATCAGTGGGATATTAGACGCTCACACAATATAGACGTGAAGTAACAGCTTCCACTGCTGAATGTTATCCAATGAGTGTGAGTTGCAATGGAACACTCTCCCCCCTCCATCGGATATTCTATTCCTTGTTAAAAGATCAAGTGGCCCACCCTCTTATCCATCAGATATCCTGTTCGTTCCTAAAAGTTCCAGTCACCCATTTCATCCTCGATGAAATACCGTATTCCTTCCTAAAAAGTCGGCAACGTACTAAGGTTGCGAGCTCATAGGCTGCGTTGATCACCTGCTACCTGGTAGCTCGCATTTCAATATTTTTTATTTTCATTTTCAAAAAAAAAAAAAAAGGTCTTCTAATTAAACGACAATAAAATTTACATTCAAACGAACCGCATTTAGTGACAACTTTAGACTATTTTAATATGTCTACAAATGTTGATAACTTTCTGTTTTTGATAATTGTTTTACAAATCTTCCTTACAAATTCCTTAATGTTCAATTGCGGAATTTACTTGCCAACTATTAACATATATTTATATTAATAATAACTTTGTCACTACTAATTTTCGTAACTTGCTCAAAGCTGAAAGGTGGTTGATTAATCGCGCAGTTGTTAGAGTTTCCATTTTACATGTATAATTTTTATCTAATTTCGTGTAGAGACAGCTAATCTGACATCACACTACATGAAAACAAAGCTCAGCCACATTTTCATTCAGTTACACACTACACAAGAACGGCATGAACTCCACAGCTCTGTGCCTTTTCAGTTTGAAATATTTGCGAATGATCAACAGTTCTAATAGTTTTCAAAATAGCCTAATATATTCCACGATGGCATACATTAAAACTGTTTATTTTAAAGAAATTGAAAAAGTAACTATTAAACTATGCCGAAGAAAGTACTCATCAGTTGTTTAAATTCAATTGAAAGACAACGGAATCTATAAAATTGAATTGCTGAAAAGCCGTAATAAAACGATGAATACCGTCATTTTTTCTGAGATAACTTATTTACATTTAATGCACGGGACACGAGAAATAATAACATGTTATTTTGATACACACTATTTTCTAAATATGGGAATACACATCTTTAAAGATTTCTGAGCTACAATTGCATTTTATATTTTTTAACTCTCCACTATTAAAATTGATAAATTTTCGTAAACTGAGTAGTAACTGTGTTCAGTTCGATGATGGAATATATCTAGTTTTCACCATATCTTGATATTTTAAGGTCCTAGGAATCTATTTTGACCTTTTTTTCGAGTGATATCTGTATGTATGCAGGTGTGTAAATGTGTGCGTGCATACGTGCATGTGTGCGTGCGCGCGTGTGTATATTTAAACCTCTCATAACTTTCGAACGGATCAATCAGTCAAAATGCAGTTTACTATATTCGAAAGTGCTTCACTTAACTTAGACTTCCTGAAACGTTTAACTCATTTCGCCCAGTAAATTTTATCTAATAGGCGAAATCTCGATATAAAAATGTTCAGAACTTTTATTTTTTGAAATAACTTTTAGACTATTCTACAGATTAATATCAAAACGTTTATCAGTTCTTTTCTGTAAGCAGTTTCATCGATAAGTTCAAGAACAGTCAGTGGATAAAAAATTTTCAAAATTTTTTTTTATAATATTTTGTAAATTACTCTAGCGATAAATTACAAAATATATAGTTATTTTCGTTGTTGATAAATGTATCAGTTAGTTAGTTATTTCAAGATAACATGTGAAATTCTAGATGGATTAATGTTTGGTACTCGACCATATTTTTATGTTTAAAAACTGCGTCAAATGCCGTAAAGCAGATCAAAATCAAAAGACGTATTCAAAAAGTAACGTACTTCAAGAATTAAAAAAGAAACCATTTTTTATTTAATGTATATAGATTTTTTAACTGGAAGAGCTCATAATATATTAGAACTATATTTTTCAAATCGGAGAGTTAGTAATGAAGCACTAAGATCGATCTTTTCAACGTGATAAGCTCAATAATTTATTTCTATTTTATTTTCAAACGATTTGAGCTCAACAGTATTAAGAAATTTCATAGATGATCTGCAGGGCCAAACGTCTTTCAAATATTTAAGCTCGGAAAGCGCAAAAACTGTTGGACAGTATTTATAACTCAAGAAACTTAAAACACATCGATAAATATCAAAGCGGGAATTTTTTGCGTTGCCCTGCAGGGTTAACCGTTTTTCAAATTTTTGGGCCCAAAATACTCAAAAGGTCTCATGTCAAAGTAAAATATTATAGTAAAATATTATAACAATGTAAAAAAAAAGGAAATTAGATAATAAAATGCTAATTTCTATTCCTACTATTTATCCTAATGGCATTATTGAGCATCAAACATCAAGTAAACGACTTAAAACATCGATAGATTTAAAATAAACTGTTATTTTACTTCAAAGCTTCAAATTAAAAAAACAATTTACTGTCAGCATAATTATCGACTATTTAGCTATTTCCAATGTACATAAACCATCCAATAGCGATGTGTCGTCTATTCTAATGGAACATCGTCGACTCCAACCGTCGACGGTTATATTGAATAAATGATGGATTAAACAGCCTGGATGAACAATTGTGTATTAAATGTTTTATATATATACATTTACCTACATATACAAATGCAAATATCACATCTCTGATAGTGAAAATGCTTTGACCTGCTTTAACGTATCTGTCACTATGACACTCGGCATTCATTTCGATACAGCTATGATGTAATTTGAGCTTATAAAGTTTAAAAAACACAACATCTTAAACAACATGTATATTTTTTATAAAAAAAATTACCATCGCAGTAATTAATTCTTTGCGTTAATTATATTAAGTAATTTTGATGAAATAAAAGTAAATATTATTCTTTAGCCCTTGACACGAAATGCATGTACTACAGAGTTTATAAAACGGTTCAAGGGATCGTGCACCTTTATTGCAATATTATTGACTATTTTTGCATGTCTACTTCTCTCAGTCATGCTCCTATATCATTTTTAATCACTAAATAAAACTTAACTACGTATTACATTTTAAAAAAACGAATATTTAAAATTCGCATAATACTATTATATTTAATTTAATTTACTCTGGAACATTGCAATCGCTGGTCAAATTCATTTTTCATTTTAGCCGGTATTATATTTTTAAAAAACAAATATTTAATCTACCCATAATACTATTTAATTTAATTTACTGTCGGGTATCGCAGTCGCCAGCCAAATTCACGGGTAACCAAATTTAATTATAATAATCCTTCAAGTTAACAGCCTTGAGACTGATCTTATTATTTTTTTGTAACTTTATAATATGGCGGTTATGATAGCATACGTCTTGTGACTCCGCTATATGGTGGATGTGGAAAATTATCAAAAATAAAAGTTCTGGAACATATCCATTAGTGCGTCAACTATCATCATATTTAAATTTTTGGTGACAACGAATTAAAAATTGTAAGTTTAAAAAAAATAATCGTAATAGTATTCGTCATTTCTGAGTGATTCGGAAAGGTCCTAAGTTGTACTAAAAAGAATACGCCTCAAGGACATTCTTTGTCTCCTATCGATCTGGGAATACTTTTATTAACGACAAATATGGAATTTTAATAAAATTAATGTATTAACAGTACGATGCAATACGATAACATAATAATATTGTGTATGTATATGAAATATTGTATATGAACCGTGTTTTAGTATATTAAATTTAAAACTACGAAAAATAAACTAGAACCCCATTAATTATAAGAATATTTTGTTTATGTTATAATTTCCTTAATGATATTATTGTAGTCTCTGTTTTGATAAGTATATAAGATGGCTCCTTAGTTGAGAGCATACCGATACGTTCCCGATTCGATGCTCGTCGTGGGCGAATTGACCCGATGGCTTTTTAAGTATATTTAAAGGAGTCGCTCCTTGCTTCGTAGAGCATACTAAGCTGTTGGTCCCACACGTTGTTATCGCTTCGACGACAAAGTTCGTTAGCAAATTGTGATCCGCAGTGGGCAAAATTCAGCGCATACCGTCCAAGTATCTCGATCTCAAATTAAGAGATTGTGGGAAGGTAGCGGTGGAGTGATTAAAATCTGACACAATAGATATATTGATAAATGATATAATAGTCATACATTAAATAACAATAGTGACTTAAAAACAATAAACAAATAAAAATAGAAATTTTAGAGCCCTATTCAATTTCCACACTACTAAAAATATTACACGCATTAATAAGTAATATTTTTACAAATTCGGTGACCAATCAGGATTATGTTGAACTTGGTCAGAACTGAATGGCGATTTTAAAATACAAACCCAACGTAAGTATTACAATTAAATCGCTAATTCAAACTATTTATATATAAATTTACAAATGTTTGTTATCCATAGTTGATATATCAAAATTGGATATCGGGAAATATATTAATAACACTATATTGATTAACAATCAATCGCATAGATTGGATTCTTTTAAAGACATTAAATGCTTGATTAAAATTTATTTTCATTTTGGGTATAACAATAAACAATCACTTCATATCCCGACTTTCTCAAAAGACGATTGGCTGTTGAATGTATGTTTATAAAAATCGCTTGCTCATCGAAATCGCTGCCGCTTGTAACATTGCCAGACCTTAGCATCGCGCCGTGGCCTTATATCAGGTGGTTCTTGTTAATGCGGGATGCGGGACGGACAGTTTAATTGCTGCCTGTTAAGCTCAGCCTCTCTCATAACCAACAATATCAAATTACTGCCCAACTAACTCAAATATGTGTTGGCAATTTAGCGCTTATAGCTTAAAGTGTCCCACATATGTTTAAACATCTATAGACAGCATAAAACAGAGTCGCTATTTCTGTCTGTCTATTCGTGCATACATTATTTCTGTATGTCGGATTTTTAGTTTAGTTCTTTCGAGTAACGTTATAGATTTGAATACGATCCTTATCATCGTTCGACGTTCGTGTAGTACAAAAATATAATGAAATTTCGATGTTGTAATGAAGTCCTGAAAATCGAACATAGCTTACGCTGGCTAAGAAGTACATTTAGTACATACATAATAAGAAATACATTTTAAATTAATGTATTATGAAATCACATTAATGTCTTAGATCTACAAAAATATTTTAGACAGCATACGTCTATCTTCTATCCACAGAAATCATTTTTTCATTTCAAAATACTATCAAAAATAATTGTTGGTAAACATTTGTTAGTAAAATTTGGTACATCGATTTAACACAGTGTCATTTAAAATATGAGCTACTGCCTGTTTATCTATTTAACTATATACCTTCTTCTAAATGAACAAAGGCTTAACCGCTTTTGATCAAGTTTATTACTTGTAGGACTCGTCGTTGCATCATAAAAAACGATTTGTACATTATTATAACAAATTCTTTGCAAATCGTAAAAATAAATACTTTGATTGGATGTTTTCATTTTATTTTGTCGGCCCCATTTATTTATTAGTTTCGACTGAATAGTGCAAAGGGAAAGTATAATGAAAAGAAGAGAGATGAAATATGGTGAAGACAGTGAAGAATAAGGAAAGCGAAAGCGAAAGCGAGAGCGACAGAGAAGCAGATTCAAGATCGAATCAAAAATAGAATATGGTAATGCGGGTAAAGTTGTACATGGTATACCTTATCCTTTGTACATTTATTACATTTATCAAGTTTGGAATCTAGGTTTTAATAGACATTAAAATCCTGATCAAGGTACTTTATCCACATAGGTAAAAGCTAGTACTAGATGTATTTTATTTGTACATTATTTCGTTTTTGAGCTAATTTATTACCAGTCAAATTAGAACACGCCTTCAGAAGCATCCTCCTTAGTACCACGAGTATCGGAGTCGTTTTAATTAATCGAAAAGCGTTTAGTTTTTCGATCATCTAGAGAGCGAAGTTATACTAGGTTCTTAAAAGCTCAGAATGCTTAATGAAGCAGGATAGTACTTCAAACCAACATATCGCGTTACAAAGCTTAAGGCACGGGTCGGACCACATCTAGAATAAGTACTGTCATAACCTCAGAGCTGGAGTACCCCAATATCAACTCTTGACAGCATCCAACATCAAGCTTCTCAAACCGTCGGCAATGCTGTAACATCCAGCCAGCACGATCTGTTATCTTTGCGAAGAGATGCATCGGCGTTATGTTTCTTTATCGCATATTCCGTGGGGAGTATACTGAACAACTATTCAACTTTATTTCTGCCAATGATTTCCGTCATTAATCTTCTGACCGGAAATACCATGATCATCATCTTTATGGCTGACGTTCTATGATCGTACACTTTGTGCTCAATTGTGCTGTTTCAAAAAAAAAAAAAGAGTAAAAAAGAGAATAAAATAGACAGAAAAAAGAGGCCTTCCAAAAGGCCGACAACGTGCCAATGACTCCCTGTAGTTGTGGGTGTCCATGGGCGTCGGTGACCGTCTTCTCTCTTGTGATTCTCATACTCGTGTGCCTAATGAAAATCTAATGAAAAAAAGTGCTACCGGAAAGATTTACAACAGTTTCATCTATTTCCGAATGCTATTTAAGTAAAGAAGAGCCGCGCAGACGGATATTCTTTACCTAGATAAAACAAATAATTGAAAAGTATTATGAATTTATTAGGTCACTATATCTAGCATCCATCGACTATAAGAAAACATTTGATTCTATATCGCATCAAAGTATCTGGAAAGCCCTTGACGATCAAAATGTAAATAACAAATACATCAGAATCATAAAACGCATCTACAAAAACAATACTAGCAAAATCAAGTTAGAAATTTCAGGACAAAAAGAGTAATAAACAGAGGAGTTAGACAGGGCAATCCACTGTCACCTAAATTATTCATCTTAGTCGTCCAAAACACCGTGAAAAAGCTATCTTGGAACAGAAAAGGATTAAAAATCGGCTCGGAACGTCTTCACCATCTATACTTCGCAGACGATATTGTGCTGTTTTCAGAGAGCCTCACAGAACTCCAACCCATGACATCAGAACTTAACAACGCAAGCACAGTCGGCCTGAAAATGAATATATCATAACGAAGGACATGTCTAACCACCACAGAACTTTAATTCTAATAAATATATAACATGATAGATTACGTTGATGAATATATAATGAATATAAAATATATAATCGCAAAAATAACATAGAAGAAAGGGAAATACGTACATGAATCACATGTAAAAGGTTCTAAGGCTTGCTATAAAGAAGTTACGAAGTCTAACATGGGCTTAAAACAGAAAAATAAAGTAATGGACTCATGCCTCTTACCCTGCCTCACATATAAATGTCAAAAGTGGATATTTGATTTAACAACCAACGGAAAGCTAACATCGTATCGAAGAGCCTTAGAACGCAGTTCACAAAAAATAAAATTGAAGTACAAAGTCCGTCACAGGGCAATCATAAAACAGACTGGCGTGATAGATGCCTAGCCCTTCGCACGAGACCTAAATGGAGGTGAGTGGGTCACGTGTGACGTGCCACGCTTCACTGACAATAGGTGGACGAAGACCGTGACTATATGGAGTGGACCTCATGGACACAGAAGCAGAATTCGACCCAAAGCAAGATGGAAGGACGAAATAGAGACCATCGGAACAAATGATTGGCCCAACCTGAAAAAAAAATCGTGACAAGTAACAATCTCTGGAGGAAGCGTTCACCCGTGAAGGGATCCAGATGGCATGCATATCGAATTAAAAAAAAAATATACATATCCGTTAGGAGTCCTTACTAGTGTACATGCTAATGGAAAATAAAGGCTTTTTTAAATATTTTATTTACGTAAAATTAGTTAGTTAATACCTATTAACCGGCCTTCAAATAAAATTATTGTATTACATTATAAATTTTTTTTATTAAGTTGATAGTGACAATCTGCCGACAACTTAAATAAATAAAGAAATTCTATAATTTAAATCATTATCAGTCAGTCAATCTTCCACAATTTATTATAATTTAATATGTACAGATATTAGAATAGAATAAAATTTATTATCAATCACGTAATACTGTCGAAAAAAGTCCAGATATATATGTCGTCAAAAGTACTACAATAGCTTTAATACATTTACATACATTAAAAACCCATGATAAAATTCAAATAAGTAAATTGTACTACAATTATATACAATACATATTTTTAAGTACTTCTTGCATTATCCTTTTTTTTGTATTCAAAGAATTTCGTTATAAATTATGCAGATACACATTTGTTTGAAATTTTAAATAACCCTTTTTGCATTCCATAATTTTTATTTTCCTTTCTTCGAGCAGCATTTTCATACGCTTTCAATTCATTTAGAATTTTCCGCATAAATTATTTTGCAAAGTTACTTCAAGTATTTCGAACGATTTGTATGCAAAATGCGTGAAGTTTTCAAACATAACATCTCTGAGTTATTGTTAAAATTTTGCTCAAAATTCAACAAATGGCATGCTTTACATAAAAAAATATTAACTTTAATTTTGCAGTGCAATTAATATCCAGAAAGCAGTAAAATGTATGTGAATTTATTACAATATGTTTAATTAACTTTACAAAATTAGATATTCGAATTGTATGTTAATAATCGTTTCGCGTGATAGATGTATTTATGTAAAATAAAGCAAAAAAGACACTAGAAATGAAAAAAAGACTACATATTTTTGTTTCCACATATTTATACATGTGTGATCATTCTTTACCACCTACCATAAATTTAAAACTTTTCTTCACTAAGCAGAGACAAAGTATAATAATTGTAAAAAATTATATGTGTTTTAGTGGATAGACGGCACGCGAAGCGTCCGGACTCCATTCCTAGGTCCGCAAACATTGATTTTTCTCATAAATTAAATTTGAAATAAGAGAATGTTAGTAAATTCGCATAACAATAGCAGAGAGGGAGTTGAGATGTGTCTAGGAGTATGGTCTCTGGAAGTAATAAAAACGGAAGGTATTAGATGTAATTAATATCTCGTTGAAGTCATATCTACATCGCCGCATATATTTGAGAACTAAAAGAATAAACGTAGTTCATAGCACTACCTCTCATTTGAACGAAGAGCTCGAGCACCGAAAAGGTTCGGCCGCTAGGGCTACAGCTGTTTTGTGAGCCCTTATAAAGATTTTATTTTTGAGATTTCTTGAAACCTACAACGACGAATTGACACGAATCTTCAGAAACTCCTAATTGGAAGAACTTCCATGAATGCTATAAACTACGGTTCGATCGGTTAATCTGTTTACATACACACACGCAGGCACGCATGGACGCACACATGCACTTGTACCCATACATAGGGTACATACACACACATACACGGGCGCACGCGCGCGCGCAACAGACATCACTCAAAAAATTGTCTAAATAGAATCCTAGGACCCTAAAACGTCGAAGACCCATGAAAGCTCCCTTTTAGAAAATCGGATTCAAAATAAATAACTCCTCATTCAATTTTCTTAACGGGAAGTTATGATTATTTTGAAGAAGAATGAAATTAAAAAAAATACTGTTTAAATGTTAACTATATAGTAGAAAATCTGGTCCGTATATATTTTGCTAGAGACACATTACGATTTTATTTACAAAAAAAAAACCTGATATGTAAATGAGACTCTTCAACATAATCTATCCGCGTGCGATACCCGAGAGAAAGCTCTATGGCCTCGTATACTCATACTTCTCCACTATATCCTCGTAGAAGTGACTCGCATTTTTATTTTATATTCAGTTTTCTTTCATTATCATATAGAGTACCTATTTACCCTCCGGTGAAATATCACCAAATACAAACTCCCGAAAATCTGTCCTAGAGGCGTTCGAGGTCCCACATCACTCGGGATGGATGCGGCCCGCCGTACCTTCGTTACCTGTGCCGCCGTAATGAGGCTGTGCGCGTCCGCAGGCATTTTGCTCCTGTCGTTTCGGGATCGGCTTGCGTAAAATCTTTGTCATCCCAAATATAAAACTTGTGAACACCGATGCCACATATTTCTGAATATCAAGGTCGGTACGCTCCTTTCAGTCTGATGAGTTGACAGACGATTAAAGAAGGTCATTGAAAAGGAATAGAGTTCCCCCATTTTCGAGGGGTCTCCGGAATACAGCGTTTATTAAGAAATATGTGTGACGTAAAAAGAATGTACCCATCTGACTTTGCAATATCCAAACGTCTTGCTTTTACAATGCGTACTTGCGAGCTTTTGTCTAAGCTTTAAGTACTTACCTTTGTTTTTTGTACGCTTTATTACAAATCTTTCTTTACTTTCGAAGCTTTTTGGAATAATTTGAAACTTTCGACTAATTCTTAAATTTTTACAATAGTCCGAAACTTTGGAATTGTTTATAAATTTATTGGATGATTTTCCGATTCCCTGAACGCTTAAAAACTTTTTAGTTGGAAATGTTTGGTTAAAATTTAATATATTGGGTCAGGGAAATTTTTTTTTCTTATTTTGTTAATAAAAAGTTGCAGTAAAATCACTTTTGTTGTGTTGTTTCTATCTGACTGGGTACTGTTGATACCATTAACCATATAACATTTTAAAAAATTAAAATTTAAAATAGTGTTCAGCCATGCTTTTATTGTTTTTCTGCCCGCCAAAATGAGTGAATCTTACGTAGAAATTCGATACTTTTTGAAGTTTCATTACGAAAAAGGGAAAAGTGCGACACAAGCCGCGAAAAAAATTTATTACATTTGGACCTAATACAGTGTCGATAAGAGTAGCACAAAACTGGTTGAAGCGTTTTCAGTCCGGTAATTTTGATGTCAAAGATGAATCTCTCTATGGTTGACCTGTTAGGAATAAAGTCGATGCAATTTTGAAAAAAGAAGAGCAAAATGAGCATATTAGTTCTTATAACATACCTGAAGAGCTATGAATTCAACACAAAACAGTTTTAACCGTTTTGGAAAAAACTGGACATACAATAAAGCTCTATTCTTGGGTTCCACACGAGCTCACTGAAAGACTTGTGTACTCATTTGCGATTTTCTATTGAAACGTAATGAAACCGAACCGTTTTTTGAAAATATTGAACACTGATGATGAGGAATCATGGTCAAAAGGTGAGCAAGCTCCACAGACTATAGCGAAACCAGGATTAACTCGCTAAAAGTTGATGTTATTTGTATGGTGGGATTGGAAGGGTTTTTTTCGTTATGAATTCCGTTAGTATTCTGTTCTTATGTTATTATTATACGTTACATAATATCCAATAATGTTATTAATCATTTTTATTTAACATTATGCATTTGTTTATAATTCGTAAATAATTTACTATTCAGAACTTTTGCAAAATATTTGTACACAAAATGATCGTGTTATAGATGCTCAAATGGTTTTCTAATCTTTGTCATCACTTTCTAAAGTCAACTCATTCGGCCCACACGTTGGACTGTTACTCAGAAATACCTGATTTTAATGCTGGTTTCGACTAGACACTTGTTAAAAACTGTTCGTCGTTTAAAAAAATGCCATGAGTTTTGTTGCGTTGTTTTCTTTAAATTATTGTTAGTAACCATTGGCAGGCGTTTAACAAGAATTGAACGACATCGTTTTTTCATACAAATGGAAAACTCCATTCTCGCCCAGCTGCATTTTTTACACCATCCCCTGCATTTTTTGGTGTAATTTATTAATAAATAATGTTTATAAATTTGGCATACATTTTATCATCATTGCTTTCTTTGGAGTCATGCAATTTTGGTATTCTGAGACATATTTTTTTTAACATACTGAAAACTTCAGCGAAACTAGTCCAACCATATTTTTTACTTTTTAGTAATTTACAGTGAAACTTCACCATAAAACACTATAAACAATATACTTCTTTTGCTTGCTTAAAGCTATCTATATAGCAATTTTATTAAAATCACTCAAATTATATTATAAGAGTGCTTGTTAATCTCACAAAACACAATCACCAAACCATAAACCACTCTAACGCATAATAGCTCGAGCAAGAGCCCGTGAACCCCAGACCTTCCTTATTTTATAAAAGCTGAAAGTTTGTCAGCGCATGCTCCCAACGCAAGTAAGAATCATAGACCACCATGAAATTTGGGGGTTATCGTAGCTTTAGTCCGTAAACGGTACTAAAGGTGTGTAAAATACCAACCTAAATTCATCAAATAATAAAGTGTCATATTTTGATATTACCTTTAGAATATTATTAAAAATCACGTCATTCATTGCCAGACACTTAACATCCTGACAACTCCTTGCCAGACACCCCTAATGTTCATTTAATTGTAATTATACTTACGTTATAGTATGAAAGCAGATTTTTATACATAATAGTAAGGTCAAAATTAGATGATGTTTTCTCTTACCCCAGACATTTTTTACAGTTCCAACCCCCTTGCCCAGACAATATACATGCAAGTGGGTGCGAGTGGGAGGGTGAGTTAGGTCTGTCGCGATCCTTCACTCCACGTGTGTTGTTTATTACTCAGTACATGTTTTCATCAGCTAAAATAACCTTATATGCTAGCATCAAGTATTATTAATTAAATATCAATTATTAATTAACTATATCAAATATTTCATTAATACACATGCTATAAAGTATATTCAATACTCTATCATTTTGGAAATGTTAACTGAATGATTTTGAAATACATTATACATTTACAATTATTTGAATGTTTTATGAAATGAAAGTGATTTTGTGTTAAAAAAACAAGTCATGGGTCAGATACTAATTTCTATTATTTGTAAAAATAATCTTTTTGGAAGATCTTGCCAGGATTCCATGCGATCACAGGTTGGGATTATAATCCCTCACTTTTACAATATGTGAAGTTAAGGCCTTTCAAAATAGCATTATAAAAAGAACGAAAAAGTATCAAAAAGCTTTCATTGAATTCGGTGAAAACGAATTATTTGTAAATCATGATAAACAACTGTAATACTTTTGATACTATTCACCAGTTTACATGTGAGGTATACAATATCAGTTCGATAACTGACGTTGATGCAGCTTGGATTCAACTGTCCATTAATACATATCAAGCCTCATGTATTAATGGAGCATTTAACTGTAAAAAACTAAGGAATTTTGATGCTAGCAGTCTGCCACTTCGTAAATTCGAACTGCTACACCAATTCCTGAGAGCCAACTATATACCTACCATTTGGATTAATGCAAATTAGAAAATTCCAGACTATAAGTATTTTTTACTAATTAGAATAATATGTGTAAATATCAGCGAATTCGGTTCAATTATATGGATTTTTAATAATACTCATAAAACCCTAAAAAATGTACCGAACCTCCTTTTATTGACTTTCAGTTTTATCCATTCAAAATTTTATTCAAATCAGCTTAATGATAAGGGTCCTTAGTATTTCCCACGGAACTTTAATAATATATCGAAAATCTTTTCGGTGGTATTCGTTGTCTCCATACTGAATTCTATTAAAATAGGATAAATTATAAGGGTTCTCAGTAGTTCTCACAGAACCATAAAATGTATCGGATATCCTTTTAATGGCTTTCATTCATATCTAAAGTAATATTTATTAAAATCGCCTTAATTAAAGGACTCCAAAAAATTACCATGGAACTCTTAAAATGTATCGGATATCTTTAAAGTGGTTTTCAATCGTCTCCATACTAAATTCTATTGATTTTTTTTTAATTATAAGGGTTATCGAATGTCTCTATATTGATTTTTAATCGCGTTCATCCTAAATTTTATATTAATTGGTTGAATTCTTAGAGTTCTGAGTATTGCTCACGGAACCCTGAAAATGTATCGAATATCTCGATATTGCTTTTCGGTTGACTGGATTTTAAATTTTATTAAGTTCAATTAAATTATAAGCGTTCTCAGTAAATCTCACGATACCCTAAAAATGTAATGGATATCCTTTAATTGGTTTTCAATTGTCTCTATTCTAAATTTCATTGAAATCGGTTAAATTATAAGGGTCCTCAGTAATTCTGACGGTACCCTAAAAACTTATTCTAATTTACCTTTACTCGTTTTCAGTTGTCTCCATTCTTAATTTTATTAAATTCAGTTAAAGTATAAAAGTTCTAAGTCATATCACGGAACCCTAAAAATGAATTGGATTTTCTTTTAGTAGTTTTCAATTGTCGCTATTCTAAATCTTATTAAAATGCATTAAACTTTAAGGTTCCTTAGTAAATCTAACGGAACCCTAAAACTGTATCGAAAATCTCTTTATTCGTTTTCAATTGTCTCCATTCTTAATTATATTACATTCAGTGAAATTATACGAGTTCTCAGTGATTCTCACGAAACCCTAAAAATGTATCAAATATACCTTTACTCGTTTTGAGTTGTCTCCATCCTTAATTTTACCTTTAATTTTAAATTCGATTAAAATAAAAGGATTCTTAGTAAATCTTACCACTCCCTAAAAATGAATCGAATATCCCTTTACTGGTTTTTTAGTTGTTTTTCATTCTTAATTTTATTAAATTCGGTGAAATGTTAAGATCTCTCTGTAATCTTACCGAGCTCTAAAAATGTACTGGATTTCTTTTTAATGTCTTTCAATAATATTTATAGTAAAATTTATTAAAATCGGCTTAATTAAAAGGTTCTCAGAAATTTTCACGGATCGTTAAAAATGTTTCTGATATCCCTTCGATGGTTTTCATTTGTCTTCATTCTCCATTACCATACTATTTTTTTAATTGGTTAAACTATAAGGGTTTTTAGTAAACTTTACTAAACCCTAAAGAAGAGCCAAACCCTTGATATTTTTATTGTGGTTAATTTTCCTCCGTGGCTTCATCTGTGTGGACATAATACAATCGTATTACAATTGGACCTTTGTATAATTTTTCCTATAATACCACGCGAGAACCCTAAATGTATGTTATTGTTCTAATTTATATGAAAAGTCACAAAAGTGTTCTTCAATATTTGATGATTGAAGAATTATCAAACAATATTTTTTTTACATTTTTTCGACCATACTTATAAATAAACATAAAATTTTTGGGCGACTGGCTATGCAATACCCTGATGAAATAAGTTTGTCAAAGAATTGGTCGTAATTTAAAAGGATGTGGCCTATTCGTAAAACCAATTCTTTTTAAAAATCCGCCAATTGCAGTAATCACGGACATGTGTGTATTTGTCTTTAATAGCACAAAACCAAAAGGTCTAAAAGACAAGTAAATTTTTTCCGTATTATTTATATATATATATATATATATATATATATATATATATATATATATATATATATATATATATATATAATGAAAATAGGTTGTCTTCGTTCGCCAATCACGTAAAAACTACTAAACGTATAGATATGGGACTGGGACCATTCGATGCGGAATGATTTGTAGATGGTTCTAGGCTACCCATTTTTCAAATTCCGTAAATCTTTCGCCATTTTATTTATAATAAAAATTACCCAGCGAAGCGGGCGGAACAGCTAGTATATCATAATTATAAAATAAATTGTGCTCCTATACGTAAAACTTAGAAATAGCTTTCCGTGACACTGAGTTTGTTTGACCACAAATTAGTATTTGGAATAAAATTTAATATTTTTCTATAATTCAGCCGAACAGCGCCATCTCTCGACGCTTTTGCTTTTTGTAATCGTTTCGAATTACCTTAATTTCTATTTATTGTTTTTTTATTCGTATGTTCCCCTCTAATAATGAATTTCTCAAAAAAATATAAAAAGAAAATAGTGAACATCCATTGGTTATATTCAAATACTAATCGACTTTTTTTCGTAGTAAATGTATTTTTTTTAATTTTCCCACATTTTATACAGTAGTTTCTTGCATTCATCGAAAAGCCAATCGCAGACGAGCATCGTCTGCGATTGGCTTTTCAATGAATAACCATCGCGTTATATACTTATAATTTTCTTTTACGCTAATTTTTTTTTTATAATTAGTGTGTAAGTCACATTCCATTATCAGAGTGATGCGCATACGCCAATTTTACTAGAACTTTTACCAAGAAGGGCCTTTTTCTACCAAGTACAATACACCGGTGATCACTGATAGCCTACGAATATCCTTAACGTTGATTCCGACATAATATCAAGCAAAATTACGTTCGTCACATATCACGATATTCAATCTAATTTACTAATTGAATATCAACTTAAACTAAACATATTTTTATATCTGCAAGTGAATGGTCTTACCTAATATTACATTATATATGAATTAGAATACGTCTTGACCTTGAAAAAACTACCAAATCGTTTATCAATGAGTAATCATATAAAAACCATCAAGACATACAAATATTCACTGGACAGTTATTTGAACACGGACCGTACAACGGTAAATATTGTACAAGTCAAAAGTATATCAATCAGATCATTATCTTAAAGCGCACCATGAAAAAGATTTTCTTGAAACATACAAAGTATGAATCATTTATCACTCTACTGTTTCTTCTTTAGTAAAGTACGGTAATTGTACTTAAAATAATTCAAATTCGAAATTAAAAAAAAAAAACATGTATAAAAGAAAAGTTAAAAATTCAACAATCAGAATGCAGAATACAGTCGGCTTCGCCCTGTTTCTGTGCCGGTTGATGGGTTTGTATCCAGTGCAAGGATTGATGACTCGGAAAAAAAGCAAACATGAGTAAGAATAGTTTTATTTAAATAGTTAAATTAACAGAAAGTATGTCGCTAACAGAATGAGAGTAATTTTGCCACAGGTTTTTTAATGTTCTAACGGAGTACTTCACCTAGTTTCAAAAATTAATTAACTTTGTATTTTGTTTATTTCATTTCATTTCATGTGTCATTTTGTTCAACAGTTTTTATTTTAATACTATGTAAAATATTACTCCAGTTTTATTTTAAATTAGTGAATACGTCACTGAAAATCAATGTTTGTATCAAAACTATATAAGTGTCAGTTGAATTGACGTAAATTGCATCCGTAATGTAAATTAATTCTCAACGACGTCCACGACATTACTTGACGACTATTACCAAGCAATATGTTATGATAAAATAATGATTTATTTCACCATAGTATATCCCTTGGTAACAAGAAAAGAAATGTCTTTATTAAGGAATCTGATTGCGAAAAGAAGATTAAATAAAAAGTAACAGATGCGGTTAAAGGACGTACATTTTACTCTAAAAGGATTTGCGAAACCATTTATTCGGTCGGATTTCCTCTTGTCCGGGTGTTTTAATATCGCCAAAGTTGCATTCTTGAAATTCTAAATCCAGTGCCACACTGTGTTGAGTTAACGCTACCTAATTTCGATTAAATGCAATGACTTACAAAGTATGCAGAAATACTAACGTCGAAATTCGGCCGAGTATTTTTGGCACCTTATGCGAACACACACGCAAATGCACACACACACACACACACGTATTTATATATATATATATATATATTAAATATACCGATTTCTCTTTGTCTAGATTCAACATGATATCTCCGTATATAGTGCCCTATTCTTTGACACTGCTTGCCCAGAGCACCGCAGCCAGCCTGTCAATTTACAGATTGTGCCTCGTGGGCCCCAACAGCGTCACCATAAGTAAGAATGAATTGTATTAATTAAATCAAAAATACAATGTCTTGCGGATCTTGCTCAAATGATTTTTTACAGCTCTACCTGCGTAAGTTATATTGCTTATACGTATAGATGAAATAAAATGAACACTAGCATCTCCGAACACATCTTTAATATTATACATCACAAATTATTATAATATATACTTATAGTACCTTTTCAATTAATTTCACTTTCAATTTCTATGGTCACAGGCAAATCATTGGTAATATCACTCCCTCTGTATCCTACGTTTTACCAAATTTTTTCTACACGTATTTGGTATAATGAAGTGGTATTTAGTAGAGCTAACGATGATTTTAGATTTGATTAGAAATTGATATAATTAATATTTATTGAATAAAGTGTTGAAATGTTTTATGAAAACTGCTGGTCTTATTAGTTTATAATATTCTTTTGCTCTTTACATTTTGCTTAAGTAATAATTTGCATTTTTGTAATCTAATATTTCCATAATTTATGTATAAAGATTTTTGTAGTGTTTCACTACATCAGTCCTACGTTAGCAAAAATGAACTGTTTTTAAGCCACTTTGGCGGGATAAAGAAATAAATAGATTTTTTTTTATTTATTTCGGTGCGTTCTATGATTACTTGAACAAGACGTAGAGTAGAATTTTACTATGACATTAGACTCGTTAGCTCAAAAACGTTAACTCCTATTAAAATCGGGTTACACTAAAACTTTTTACGTTTGACAAATCCGCTTATTTTCGTTTATACTATTACGTTATGTACTTTTATCAAAATAGCAAAACATGTTGCACCAACTTAATAAATGTCGTAGCAGTAAAGCGGGTAACCCTTATAATAATGTAAGATATTCTCATAAATTTAGCGGGAAAATCAATACCTTCCTCAAGGCAACATTTTGAGTAATGTTTATAACTGTCGTATATATTCATGACATTTAACTCTTATTTATAGAGAATAAAACATATTGGTAACCTATAACTTTATTTTTATTACACTATACCGTATCTATATTTAGAAAGTCAAAAGAACTCTTCGAATTCATGTTGAAACTACTTCAGAGAGAAATGTCACAAACGTCAAAAATCACTTTATACTTTTACGTTATGAGGAGGCCCCGGGCGGTTTACAAGTGTAGCGTAAAAGCAGTCGTAAATAATGAAAAAGGAGATTGGTGCAACACTATTGTTTTTTTACATTGTCTTTCACTTATACATTACGAATAAGTGCATTGGTGCAATCCGCTGATCTCTTCAAAAACCTCTAACAAAAGGTAAAAACTTGATGCTTTTAAAAAAGTCGTTAAATGTTTTTAATTCTTGTTCACAGCAATAAAAAATCTTTAAGACAAGCATAAGAGTAAACAAAAAACTCCGGAAAATTAAAAAAAAAATCTATATTATGTGCAGAATCATAATATGTCCAATTCTCAGCAGCCCTTGTGTCAGGTGTTTCTTAGCCCACTGTTTAGGCATACAACCCAACTATCTCTATATTTTAGGATAAAGAACTTAAACCTTAAGCCATCACTACTGACTCAATGGGGATTAAGGATTGCTAACTGCTATTGTCGCCAGCTCAGTGACAACAGGCAGAACTAATAGCTTAGCCTGCTTTCGTAGACAGGGAGTTAGCCGTTTGATTTAAATTAGCTAAAAACTTATTTATGGTCGAACCAGGTGTTTTCTGGTTCGAATTTAATACCCTTAACCACTCGGCATACACCGTTACTATCAATATATGTGTATCATGAAATCAATCAGTAACGTCAATAACAAACGTTTCTCGTTCGTACGTTTCTATCTAAAATCTAAGCTCTTTAATCAATAAAAATTCCTTACTGTATCTGGCCAACACTACACTGGCACCTCAACGGTAATTTTATGCAGAGCTGAACTTTCGCAAGTCGTATC
Organism: Eumeta japonica; assembly: GCA_005406025.1. Lineage (NCBI taxonomy): Eukaryota > Metazoa > Arthropoda > Insecta > Lepidoptera > Psychidae > Eumeta > Eumeta japonica. The sequence goes on from BGZK01000176.1 coordinate 263,978, forward strand.
AATATCAACTTATCTCTTGGGAACTTGATTAAAGCTTTAGGACTTTTATGACCCGTTCGTGAATCGAAGCTCTTTAGTTAACTACAATTTCAAATGAGTTCTTGTTGTTTTTGTCGACTGAAATTTACGTTTCTTTTCTATTTATGTTTCTGTTGTGTGTATATTAGTAATGTAGAGATTAAACGTTATATTAATGGACACAAAAATTGATTCCTAATACGATATAACTGACGTAGGTCACTGAATGTTTTCTTAAACCATGTCTAGAGAGGAATACTGGCTATTGTTTCGATTGAGCGGTGAAGTGAAACATTGTTAAAAACTGATGTCGGTCGGTCTATACTTGATAGGAAGTATAACTAAACTTCAGGTTTCAAAAATATAACTGGCCGGTGTTAGTTTAATCCATCTATACTAATAAAAAACTCTATAGACTCATGTCTGCACAAATAATATTTTATTCCAACTCTGTGAATAATATTCGTTTTATGGGGCATTTAGTATATTAGGTCGGAAAAAAGTTCTTTTTTATTCTATAAATTAAAAGTTGCTGTAAAATCTCTTTGGTTGTGCTGTTTGTATCTGGCCATTATTGATACCATTATATAGATGATATTTCATTATAAAAAAAAAATCGAGCTTGAATTCACACGCAGTAGAAGTAAAACTTAGAATTCTGGTTAATTTTTAAGAGAATGAGATGAATACACTATGGAAATGGTAACCAGAGAGAAAAAGAGAGAGTGCGATTGCTTGACAATTTTTTTATTACTAAAGTATAATTTTAGTAAAGATAGAATTTTTTTGATTCAATGTAAAATATTGTACGCAGCGTGGAGTCTAGTCTCTATGGTATGCAGTCTCCTCTTTATGCGAACCATCGCATAAAAAGGAGACGATAGGAAAACTACATAGAAACACATTCTATCTCATTCTCTCACAGCCTAAAATCTATATATACATTTATAGCTATCTCTTTTTCTTACACATTTTGGTTTCATAAAATCCAATTCACACCGTCCCAAAAGAAGTGTCACTTCAAAAAAAAGTAAAATCGGTGTCCCGCTATTTTTCTACTGTTTTTCTGTCCACCAAAATGAGTGAATGTAAAATAAAATCTCAATGTATTTTGAAGTTTTATTCCAATTAGAGAAATATGTGATACAAGCCGAAAAAAATTGTGACGTTTATTGACTTAATATCGTTAGACAGTATCGGTAAGGTCGGTAAGAGTAGCACAAAACAGGTTTAAGCGTTTTCAATCCGGTAATTTTGGGAGGGTATGTTTCTCTGAGCTAATCTCCAAAACAGTTTAACAGATGATAATTAAATTTTGTACAGAGATAAATTATCTCTTGGTATACGAGATAGGGTATATTTTATACAACAAAAAAAAAAGTATAAATACAAGTATAATACAAAAAAGTCAGAGAAGAACCAAAATCACGACTGGAATTTGAATGGGAAGTAGAACTGGAATCGAAAGTAAGAATTAGACGAAGATTCTCAACCGTCTATACATTGACGGCTATAATTAAACCGATGTTCAGTTGTGACAGACAATTATTTTAAAAACGGTAAATGTACAGTAAATGCGTCATAAATCCAATACTTATCACACAATTTAACAAAAAATTTGTCATAATTAATACAGAGAGTTGTTATTTAAATTTGCTTGGTATTTAAGTTTCAATTCTTTCAATGTAAAACATGTACGTATATAGAATATTAATATTTTATTAATTTTTTGTCAAAGTCAACTAGTTTGTAAACTAATTAACTTTTGTACTTATTTTAAGCAAAACACAAACAGAATAGAAATCTTGCAATCAGGTGTCGCTTTTCTAATGCGAAACTTATAAAACTGACAATGTCAAATTTTAATTTATAATTTTACACTCTATTTTTATGTACTATGTACGCTACATATAGAGGCTAAAGGTTATCTGTTCCTTCTTTACTTTTCCCGCATAAGCTACCAAACCAATTATTCTAAAATGATACATATGAACTAATTGTACCTTTGGCTTAAATATAAAAAAAAATTCCCATATATTTTTCTATTATGTCAAATATACGATAATATACGTTTTTCATGCATTATGAATTATTTCTCTAAAATATGAGTGATGATGGCTTAGGTTATTCATATTGTGTATATTTAAAGACATTTAAACATAATCACATGTTCTTTTTTATGGGAAGCGTTGCAGTAGTATTTTAATCACATAGTAATGCCATTTATATCACCGTTCGCTTAAATTCTCTCACTTGTCGGTGAGTTGAGTGAAATTGTAAATTCGAAAGTGGTTCTGCGCCACTTGAAAATTCAATATTTTGAAAATTCATTCCACTGTTTGCTTTTCTATCACACAAGCTATTAAAAGAAACAACATTTAATGCTGCGATGCTATCAGAATTGAGACAGAGATCATAATCAAAAGCAAAACCGTGATCGGAATCAAAAGCAGAAACAGAAGAAATATTGAGAACGGAAATAGGATCAGAATCTGAAGCGGTACTACGTACATAAGCTAGTAACTTAAAGAAGACTTAGATTTGAAACCGATGCTAAAACCGGAATCACAACCGACAGCGAAATCGCGATAGAAACTATAACCGATACAGAGATTGTATTGTTTCAAAATGTAATTTGAAAAGGAGATTATCGTATAATCAATATACAAAATGTTTAAATTTATTTAATGTTTACTAAAGCGAAACAGCAGGTAAAAACTCACAATCTCTAAAAGTCAATATGACATCACCTGTCCGCCGTGAGTTCAATATTTTGTAGAAAGAGTTTTTTGATAGTTTCTCCAAGAAAGGTTGAACAAAAATATGACGCGACGCGATATAGGACATCAAACGATGAAACGATATTTGAATAATTTGATAGTGGGAAAGACAGAAACAACACTTGAAAAGTAGGTCAGCGGGTCGACGAAACAAATAAGAAAATAATCAAACCATAGTCGAGGAGGAAGCGAGCTGATCCACACATAAACAACTGGGCCATAACAGCGTAGCGGGGTTTGCGACGTGGCGTATACGTAGTTTAGCGAACGCCTGTGACTTCGTCCACATGGAATTTTTTACCATGGGAATTAGACGTTTTGTCGCAACAAAAAGTAACTTTCCAAGATTTATAATACCTGTGTATTGACTGCCTGATTGGCGCAGTTGGTAGTGATCGGACTTCTTGCGCCGCGGGAGTGGGTTCAATTTCCGCACAAGACAAACATTTATTTATTTGGTCAAAATGTATGTTTTCCTTGAGTCTGAGTAACTCCTATGTATTATATATGTACATATTTACAAAAAAGTATATGTATTGTATCGACTACCTGATACCCATAGTACAAGCCCCGTTGCTTAATTTGGAACAGTCGGTGCTGTGTGTATGTCCGAAGATATCATTATTACTATCTCAATGTTGTCAATATAGGTCAATCACAACATAGTCAGACTGTTAATTCCATCGATGGTAATATTATGATTATCTATGTGGCACCGTCTATCTGTCTGTTCACTTTTTACTAACAAACCGCAGAAACGATCGTAATACGATTAGATAATAAAATCTGAGACCGGCGGCTTTTCACTGTCACGAAACTTTTTACCTCAACAACATAAACTATTCAAACAAAATAGCGGACAACATCTAGATGGAAAATATTGAAATTTGAAACAGTAAAATAAGTAAATATACTGTAGTATAAAATAAGGAATATTACTACTATACAACTCGAAAACGCAACGCCAAACAGCGATATCTGTTCTTATGTCAGGTCGCTACATAATATTTACTAAATAATTGAAAATAAGCAGTATACTTACTTCGAACTATTTTCCCTGTATTGGTGAACACAATTATATTTCGTAAAAATCCTTTAATTCCCATAGCCGAGAAAAAAAATATTTCGAGGCGTGTCTGACTAATATGTTATCAGTTTCGTTTTGTTTATGGTCCCGCGATATTGTACGCCATAAACTGCTGGATAGATTGATCATTACTACGAGTTTCTCGAAGGATGCATGCACTTTTTTTACAATCCACATTTGTATACAATTGCTATTGAGCGTAATTTCAAAAAGCTGCCGTGAATGCAACGGTAAAATAAATAAGATTACCAGACTGTCGCCATTGTTTTCCGCTTAAAGATCGTTTAGCTATGGCACGTGCTTCATTTAAAACAATATCTTGAATTATTGTTCAAATTCCATGATTAATTACGAAATAGATCGATTCAATATGACTTCACTATTGTGTCGATTTAACAATGAAATCAAGTTTTTATGAGTATTTACTGTTGACTTTTGTTTGTCATGGCACCCCTTTACCTAATTTTTTGTTATACGTTGATAAAAACACACTCGTATTAGGTCTAAAAAATACAGTTTTAGAAAAATAAATAGTAATTATCATACCATATCAATTTTTCTATAAATTTTATGACCGGTCAAATACGAGACGGGATTAATTTCATTCCATTATTTCAACTTCAGTGACTTCTGGACGGACACTTGTATCCAATAGGGCCGATATGTACCAGAGAAAAATATAAATATAGAAGCAAGGAAAATAATAATTTATTCAAGTAACAAGCATTGCAGAAGAAAATGAAGTTGAAAGTAGAACTGACAGATTATATTTTTAATTTGATATATATATATATATATATATATATATATATATATATATATATATATATATATATATATATATATATATATATATATATATCACTAATAAATATATGTATAATATTCTCATTAAAAAAGGAAATAAATATTACACCTGCCAGAATTTAATTAATTGTTGCATCAAAATTTTCATCAACAACAATAAATGTAAATAATACAAAATATACACAGATATGTACATTCTGTGTCTATTTTTCGGGTCGTATTTATGTCACTGCTCTTCTGCTCATTAACAATCTTTGCTCTCGTTTTAAATTTAATTGTTAAAATTGTTAAAAACAGCGGACGGGGAATAAGACAATAATAATAATCGTAATTTTAAACAATGTTCGTTCGTTTCAGCCTTTTGAACTGTACTAATGAACATAGGCTTCTTCATTGATTTTATCAAAATACGATCTTGGAGCACACCCCCAGCCCGTGACGAATACCTGATCGTCAACCTAGTGAAAAACTGTCTCGCGTTGCCAAGTCTAGTTTTGGTCGCCCTAGGAAAACCTTTCTTCCCGATTTAAGGGCAATGCTAATCTTATCCGTGATGTGCTGTCGGGCCAGCTTCGCTCGAGGATATTTGGTTGTATCAATGACAAGTATTGTATTGATATGTATAACAGTATATTTTAGATGTCCTCTAAAATTTCTGGTTTCATTGAGATTACATTGCACTTAATATTATTCGCCTTTATCATCTGGTTTTACTTAATAAACTGATTTTCTACAAACACTTTGAATCCTCTATTTTACTTTTATTCAATAGACTGTCGACATCTTAAATACAATATATATTGAAATAGTCTAAACTCTATCGTAACGTTATAAAATTGAACTATTGATGCGTAGAAATTATCGCATTACTTGTCTTAAAATAACGTAAATATAATTGATAATAATAAGAACTGTGATGGCCGAATGGTTTAAAATCAAGCTTACGAAAGATAAGGTTTGAACTCTGATCACAACGGTCAAACTGACAAATAAACTTTTGACTTAAAGTCGAAATAATCGACTCGTATCATGGCACAGACAGCAGGTTAAGCTGTTGGTCGCGGACGATGACACCACGTTAATGACGACAGTCGTTAGCGGCAGTATAGAGGTTCAAATATCTCATTCCTCCTCAACACAGAGATGGTGAGAATGCATGCGTCAGCAGTGGGCTAGTATAACCTGACATAAAAATAATGATATGGCATTTAACTGCATTTTTATAGGGTGAAAAGCAACTCCTTTAGTTCCTAAATTAGCCGGTTTTGGTGTCACGCATCCAGTAACTTACGAACACGTGGTATCACCGAATGAAGACATGAATGTCTAAGACTAAAAACCGTTCAATTTTTTTATGTATTTTTCTACTTCAATGCTACGATAGGTTTTCTAGGCGACAATTTAAATTTAAAATTTAGTGTTTAAGTAAAAAACCAAAGTTTATTTCTAATGCTTCCGTAACAGGCCATACACTTCTGTCGGTGAGCAGTTTCGCTGCAGTGGTATTCCTGCTCATATCGGCTCTACATTGGCCTAAGTTTGCTCGAGAAATCAATAATATAGAGACAGCTCTGCCATCGATCAATAATTATGGATTGAAAATCAAATGCAGAGTGATTGCAATAATCGTTGTCTTGTTGTGTTTGTGTAAGTATCAGACTTTTTATTAATTTCATTTATATTTATATCTCATTTCTAACACATTGTCATAATAGGTAAAAGTTATCGCCAGGAAAACAATTATTTTTTTCAATCTAACTTTAATGTTTAATTAAAAGTTTAAATCAGATCTGAATCTTTACTATATTTCTATTACGTAAAATCATTGCGATTTCACTACTGAAAATAAAAATTGTACATTAATTACGCGTTTTTAAATTGACGTTTGTCTGGTATGACTATAAAAATGGTGAACAAAAAGGATGAAATTTCAATTAAACTAAATACAATTTTTAATAAAAGCAAATGCCACGCTTAACTAAAAAGGTTTTTCTATGTATAGGTACATCGTATTATACGTTGAGCGAAAAAAGACGTTTAGAAAACAACAACGCAAATACATGTGCGTATACAAATATGATATCAAAAAACGGGTAGAACCATCCCCAAAACGTGGGAATACAGTCAGACGGCATATATGTGATTCACCCTGGCTGCACCTTTGTCTGTACAGCTATCGTCTCCACGTAGACATGTTTGAAATTTTCATTTCACCCTGAAATATATATTTCAAGGGTGGATAAAAAACTACACTTGTTGTTTACTAAACCTGTAAACAGTGATGGGTTCATGACCCATTATGTTGCGTTCAACTAATTGCGAAGTATGTAAATACACAAAATTACCATCTCAGATCCATTTCTAAATTAATTTATCAACGAAACATCCACCGTGCGTGAAGATCAAATTCCGATGTTCTATAACTAGATATTGTTCTTTTTCCTATGGTGGATTAATTATTTTTTTTAAGATTTCTCAAAATCCGCCTAATTGATTGATGTTTGATGATGATGATGATGATGAAGTTTAACTTCAAAAATCAGTGAAGTCCTTTTCCTTCCTTGTTCCTTTGATACAATCAAAACTATTCTAAGTTAGCATTCACACACAGTCTCGCGCGCGTGCATGCCTTACACGCTAGTACATCCCTCTGAAAATTATTAAAGAAAACTTGCAAGGAGCTCAAGACATGAACTTTACTATCAAATATTAATTTTCGAAAATCCGCCTGAAAACAATAACCATTCTAAATTTACGAATATTATACATTTCTTGGCGGGAAGTTAAAAAGAAAAATGCCTCGATTCGTTCTCATGCGTGAAGATTATTAATGAAAATATACACAAAGTCGTATTCATAGTTACGTGTTATGAAAAAATAATATTTCCATGTCCACAGTCGAGGTGAGTTTCATGATGCTAATGAATTTGAAACAAATATCAACCTGCTCTGAAAAGGAAGTCTTCACAGAGATGTACTTTGCGAAATTTGCCCCCTTCGTTTTCGAGTTCACATCGTACTCTCTGTGGAAAGCCATCTGCGTTACGGTAATATTTTTGTTATTAACCAGTTCTAGTTTAGTTTATTTCATTTATTACATTTACAATAATTACACTGAAAAAATAAGCCATTTCAATGCGTCACTGCAATGAAATTATATTCATGGCCATAATAAGAAAAATACGGGTTACTCGTTGTCCCTAAGAAAGAAGAATTAGTCAAGTTTATCTCACTCTTCTTCCAGTTGTTTCGATATTATGCCGTGTGGGCGTAAAGGGCTTGCCCGGTACATTAAAGACCTTAAGCGTGGCTTAACATTCCACTACAGCGTTACAAATAGTAACCGTATTTTATATTTAATTTTGCCACAACTTGCAAATATAATTTAGTTAATCGTAAACATACGCTTGGTTGTTTACTGCCCAGCAAATAAAGAAAAAGAAATTGTTTAATTTCTTACTTTACATTTCCAACGAAAGAAATGAAAAAACTTTTTTTTTAACTCAGTACATAGATTCGTATATTACAGTATACAAGGAATTACTTGTACTAAAATGTATTAATGTGTATTATGTAATAATATGTTACATTAATAAAAAGACATTAACATAATTCCTAGTAAATTCATTAGCTAAATCAATTCTTAAGAGTTACGAAAACTTCATTTTTTATTTAAAAGCAAATAATAGTTTTTAAATGTCTATACAAATACATATTACAATTTACGAGATAAATGTAATAACAGTCACTGAGGCAAGAGAGATATGCACAATGCACAATCGTACCGTAAGGAAATCTATAGTCTCTGCCTACCCTTCTGGGAAATAGGCGAGGATTCATATTATTATTATTTAATAACATTAGTAGCGAGTCGAGCTATGATCCTTTTTAATTAAAACTTCATCCATAAATAATGTAATGATGTAAACTTTTAGGTATTCTTCACCCAATTCATAGTGGCATCGAATTTAGCCGACGTGATCGTCATGGTCGCCAGCGTATACCTGACCACGTACTTTCGAAAGTTCAGCGAAAACTTCTCAACTGTAATGGGAAAGGTACATTTTTTTTACAAGTACCAATTTATCTAATAAACGGTCGAAGGGTGAGGCTCCCTAATTATAGGCGTAAGTGGTCGAATCACTGGTTACTTTCATAAATAATTCAAATCGACTTCTGGAAAAATTTGTCTTTCTTTGGTCGCCGGCTTAGCTCTTAGCTCGAACGTGAACTTTGACCACTAGGCACGAGTCTGGCACTTCGATAGTACCCACTTATGCTATAATCGATTCAATAAATGACAGCTGTCTAATTTTAGCGTATTTTTCTTGAGATTTTATAGCATTTTTAATTGTTACAGACATTCGTTTTACAGTCGTAAAAACATATTACACCAACTAATGCCATTAATGCAACAACTCTATTAGTCTAGAAACCGGCATTATAAAAATCTTTTCTGATCTGTTGATTTAACAAAGTAATGTTTTATGGGCACATTTAAATATAAAGAATTGAATAACGTGAAAATTGAGGAAAAATTCTGCCGGCATTAATAATATTCATTAATTAATTGTTAACCACATTTTTATTTTAATTAAATTCTTTCACGTCTATAATTGAACTTTACAAACGCCACACCATATATATAATATAGTGTACTACGCATTCGTTATCAATTAACTTTACGCCCGCGGCTTCGCCCGCATGTACACATAATGTGTTCCTTTATCATAAATTTGCTGTCAATCACGACCTCGGTCCCGCTTTCGATTCTGGTCCCGGTATTGTTTTCGATTTCGATCACAGTCACTTTTATATTAGCTTTCTTATAAAGGCACCTCTCCATTTTTCCTACATACTCGCGGCATCCTACTGTTTTATTATATGTAAAGATTCACTGCGGTCTATATTGTAGCAATAGAAATTATATTCAAAAGCAATTGAACTATTTACATTTTGGTTTCACAATTATAGTTTCATTCTAAAAGCAGCTATAATAATGTTGAATTTCCCAAAGTGTCGATTATGGAATGTCAGTAGCAGAATTTTATAAATTTGTACATTTCGAGGTGACTCGAGATCAAAGTCGAGTTCATCTAAAACTCGAAAGTTACATTAACGCTAACAAGAGTAATGCGCCTTGATCGATTTTACAACAGTATTATATAACAATCTGTAAATTTCAGCCATCATTACTGAAATCTAATGGGAAATATTAGAATCTACAACAGCTTGAAAATGAAGGGACTTAATGAAAGTTTTATTGCTTGTGTTAATACTCTATATCGATGCGTAATTACAGAGTTCTCTGGTTGCAAGTAGAAGCTTTAAAAATCATATTCATTGATAATCTGCAACTTTAAAACTACAAAGGATTCACAATTAATATTAATAATTCACATCAGAGAACGTTTAATTATCACATATGACATATCGTCAATAATCCTATCAGGTGCCAAGCTATTGAACTTATACGTTCATGACCTTTTATCTATAAAAAATCGATTAGTCGAGTGTCTTAACTACATTATATATATACGATTTTTCTTAGTCCGGGCATTAATTAAAAAACCGGGTTATCCGGTATCACTATGACACTTTGACTCAAATCTGGATCGTAGGCTTAGACTATTCATTATTTGAATCTCATACACCCTTTTTTTATTTGATGTCTTCATTTACTTTTATAATCGGTAACGCCCAGCGACGCGTGCGCGTAACCAGCGGTGTTTTGTAACGGTGCACTTGCAAATGAGAAAGATATCTTTAGTCGCGATCCGGATTACATTTTCAGAGTCAAGCCCAATGGGAAATTATAAGGAAGCAGCATTCGCAGCTGCTCCGTCTCACGCGATTAACCGACGATCATTTCAACGGCCTGGTGCTGCTGTCGTTCGGCAAAAACCTCGCGTTCGTGTGCATGCAACTGGTGGGTCTGCTCCGGTAGGTATTTCACTTATGTGACTGCTCGGCTTTTAAGTCTCGATTCTATTTCCTTGTATCCGTTTAAAATTTCTTATAGCCTCGGCTAAATCAATAATTTGAAGGTCATAAAGTAATGTAGATTACTTCTCATGCATTATTTTGACAAAGCTTTAGCTTTGGTAAGCTTTTCTTCCTTATTAATATAGTAAAATATCGGTACGGTATGTTATTTATGTAACTGAATAAAATTTTAACGTTGTGACTGTTTAACATTATAACATAACAAATAAAACAATATGAATCTACGGGTTTTAACATGGGGATGAAGTGAAATTAAAAACCAACTTGAGCATCAAAAACGTCACAACTGATATACTTTTACCTCATTCTGTATATTTTAAACGAATTATTGAAGTCATAAAATACATTTTGAACAAGAAAAGGATGCAAAAAATATTTAACAGCTTATAATTCATTATTTTTTTATGGATTTTAATTCTGGTTTCGTGTCTCATCGTATCTGGTCAACTTACATAAATATGAAGTTCGCAACATGCATTGTAGCTTCTAGTACTTAGAAACCGATACATCGCACCAGGATCGAGGCATCCTTAACGTAACATGTGGACCGTTACGCGTGCAAAACTAACTACCGGCGATATCGCTACGAGGACCGCAATCAGAATCGACATTTGCCTTGAAATGGCCCTTCACTAATTCTTATGTAATATTTATTTAATTATGTGTAAGTTTTATCAAAATATTAGTAGATGCACAAAGAAAACCAGGTTTACGTAACTCGAATTTGATATATTTAAATTCTAGTTTACATCGATTTATTAAAACAATAAAGTTTAATTTTAAACGCAGTTTACGCCAGTTTGTGTACCACAGTAAAGTTTAATTTTAAAGGCAGTTTACGCCAACTTATATACTACAATGAAGTTTTATTTTAAATTTTACCACTAAAGCTTTATTATACTGTTGGACGCTATATTTTCTGTTTATCTCACGCAACTTTTTATTTTTCAGAAAAGTGGAACTACAGAAAAATGAACGCTGCGCTGTAAACTCAGAACAGTGGGTTTTATCATTTTTTCTTGTAACAAAGAAGACTTTTTTTCTCAACAATGTCAAGGATTTTTTTTGAATCAATGACAACGTCTAAAACTTGTACGAAATCATTTTTATCTCCATTATATCCTGTATATATTTTTATGAGAATTCTTAATCTAATGTTTTCATTTTAGTTTATTTTGAAAACAAAAACATCTACAAACTTGAAACCGACTGAATTTTCACCTGGCTTAATAATCAAGTCATATTACAAGACAAAACCTATTCAGATCGTTGCGTGATCCGGGTTACAAGCGATCAGTAACTATTTTCCTGAAACTATTGGCAACCCCTGGGTTATGTTTGATGATTTCAGAACGTCTGTAGCCTTGTTCAAGATGGGCTGGTTCCTCTTCTCCTTCTTATTTCTGATGGTACGGTCCGGTTTCGTCACCTTCCTGACCGCTCGGCTCAACACAGTCGCGCAAAGGCGCAAAGGATTAAGTTGACTATTTATGAAATGCCCGATGTCACTTACTACAAAGAGGTAATCTCGCACTACTTCTACATAATATAGTTTCTGCTGTTTTCTACCTTAACAAATATCTGCAATCGACACGCCACACATTTTTTGAGTCTATTTATTAGGTATTTGCAACGACATCTAATTAGAAACAAACAACAAATTAATATAGTTAAGGTTGAGAAACGATAGAAATTATTAATTTATTCATATACATTTAATGCATTAGCGAATGAAAACCAAATCGCCTCGCTACATATCGTATAGTACCTTGTTTGTCATATATATATTTATACAAAGAGAAGGCAATCTTATTAAACCGAGCATAAATATTTTTGATATTTTTTTTTTATTTATTTAGATAGTGGAAACTCTCAATCGAAACCAACTTCATGACGATAATCTGGTGATTTAACGTTTGACATTAAAAGCTACACTTGTCAAGATTCCCCTATAATGTTAAGCAAATTAATAATAAAAAATAAAAAAAACCAAAAAGTTCCACAAGATATTGTTTAAGCTACAATTTCCTAAAACCAAGCTTTGATCATCAGCCGAATATTTTTAGTTTTAGAAAACTATTCTATTAATTTGTACGATCTTGTCCCCGTGTATATATTATACATTTTTGCTTATCCATGTGCATATGCGCCTTGTACGGAATTATCTTGTATTAAATTTGGCTTATTCTATAAATATTTTAAGGGACTAACTTTGTTGACAATGTCACAAAAATGACAGGCGATGTGACTCAAGTTGAAGTGGCACGTGGTGAAGATAGGTACACGTGTTAAAGCGATATACATCAGAGTGATAGGTTTCAACATTTCTAAGTGGTAGATGTCAAAGTGACGGCCACAAAGTGACGACTGTCAAGGTGACAGTTTTCAAACTTTGATGTCTACGACTTTTAACGATCATCAAAGTGATAGATGTTCACTTGTTAAAGTGTAACATATCACGTGTAAGTGATATATGTCGACATATCACGCTGACAGTCCTTAAAATGACAAACATTTAATTAACAGGTGGTAAGGTAAAGAATATCAACAAGACAGATCCCAAAATGACAGATGTTAATGTGAAGAAATCAAACAGCCAAATGTCGAAATGACAGCTCTCGAAGTAACTTTTCGAAGTGACAGCTGTTAAAGGGACATATTAAATGTTCTTATATACAGACAGCACTAATAGAGTTGTAAATAATTATAGCGACTAAGAGTCCAATATGGTTGTCACAGTACAATAGAATAAGTACATATTACTTAGTATGTAAAAATAAAATATCCGTGAAACCTTTGACACCCCTTAAACTTTCAGCTACGATATTTATCGATATGTTTTTGAGTTCCTCTGGTTATAAATATTGTCTATAAGTTTTTGAGCTAAAAATTTGAAATATTGTTCACCCTGCAGGCCATCACTGTTATTATTTTCAAGATCAAAGCGTTCAAAAATAAAGTAGCAATAAACTATTGAGTTTATTACGCTCAAGAAATTTTGGTGCCTTTTCAAGTTCTCCGAGCTCTAAAATATAATTCTAATACGTTTTAAGCTCTTCGAGTTTAAAAATTTAGATATGTTCAAAACACTTTATTTTTAGTTTTCTGCTCTGAAAATCGAAAAATATGAAAGTTTTTTCCAATGATATTTATAAATTAAATCAATAAATTTTTATGCAGTTTGCGACAGACGATGCAATTCCGTGGTATATAAGTTTAGTGACCCCTTTGAAATGAAAACTGTAACTTTCCAATTTTATGAAAATTTCTAAATTTTCATTGCGAAAGGTTAAAAAAACCGTTAAAAGTTTTTCTTATTTATGAAAAACGCTAATTAAGTAACCCATGTCATTCAGTATATTTTTTATACTTCATGTCCATTTTACACCCCATAGTTTGGTTATCACAGAAACAGTGCTCAGCGCTTAAAAAATAATTTCTTCGATAAGTTTTCCTCGTATATTGTACAGCATTATAATTTTTCCTGAATCGCTATACCGATTACATATTAAAATGTTAGATGTAATCCCTTACTGTTAATATCTTAGACAAATTCATAGTCACTCAATGTGCCATAGAAAAAGCTATGGTGGGAATTGCTCTAAGAAATTCGAAGAACAAACCAGAACAACCGACATATCTGGGAATCAATGAAATATCAATACAGTGGTAAAAATGATATGTGCTGAGTTGCCACAAACATCTTCTATAATTAATTAATTAATTATATTTAATTATTGTTATTAAGAGATTAATTTTAACTGTTTTATATACTTTGATTGATATGAATTAGGACAGTTGTATTAGGTTATCAGAACTAACTCGCCACTCTTTCAACATTGTTTGTGTTTTTCAGGCCAGGCGCCTCGTGGCTCAGATTAACGCTTCCACGATCGCTCTCAGCGGGTCGCATTTCTTTTACGTCACACGAGGAAGTATTCTGACCGTAACTATTTCATTGATAGTTTTTTTAGTGCAATACATCTTTGTATGCTATTTTAACCGAGCAATGCGATACGACTTTACATTAAACTTCATTTTCGTTTTTATAATGTCGATACTGTTGTGAGATTAATTATTTTTAAGGTTCCTTACCTCAAAATATTTCCTTACTTCGTTACCTGTGTGTTAAAACCGTTTTCCTTAAGAACACATAGAAATATTGAGTTGAAATTAATACTAAATACTTAAGCCTGCAGTCTCTTGAACTATTAAGAAATCAAGTTTCTAAATTAACGCATTAAGAAATGCGACCATTTGTACCAAATACGTTGACACTAGCAAATAAATTAAAACTTTTCGGGTACTTTTCGTTTACTTAGAATTGATAAAAACAAAAAGGAAAGTCTTTCAGCACAAGTAAAGGAAAAAATCGTTAATTTACAATAATATTACATAAAATATTTTTTTTGCCATTACCACTGACATTAACAGTTGGGAAACGTAGAGTAATGTAAACCGATGTATAAAAAAATATTTTTGAAGTTACCGCAATTTGATAAATTAATATCACCTATTATTTTGGTATAAAAAATATTTTTTAAGGCTTATTGTAGAAAATTAAAACAAAACGTATTTTGGAATTCCTTCAACTGATATCTCACCAGTATCTATATCAAAAAAAAAGGCAAAAAATTTCGAGACTGATGAATTATATATCGACACACGATTGATTTTATACAGAACACTGAGGATACGAGTTACTTTCGCACTTGTCCGGTTTTTTTAATCTATTTTATTATGAAAATTGAGTAACAATATGTTCCTTTTCAGATGGCCGCCACTTTGGTAACGTACGAGCTAGTCATGCTGCAGTTTACGTCCTAGAGCCCTCATCGATCTTAATATCGATTAATGGAATATTATATACATATATATATATATATCACTACCGGTACAACGTTAATAAATACGAAGATTTTTTTCGAAATGTTGACAAAAAAAAGAAAATACTATTAGCACTATCGTGATACTAATATCTACTTAATTCAACGAGATTACAGATTCATGTATTTAGCGTACTAAAATATATTTACTTGTTTAAACCTAATCTGTATTACCTAAATATGTCATTATGCGTAATTGTTAGAAAAGCACAAGTGTAGAATTATAATAAAAAAAATGTGTATTATCTCTGAACAATCTTTGGTATAATATTATCCGATATTGAACTGTTTGGAAACAGTGATCTGTTATGCTAGATATCGACACGTTGACAAGTTTACGTTTGTTGAGTAGATCAGTGATTCTCAAAATGTAAAATGCGATCCTCAAAGGTCCGAAAGCAGATCAAAAGGTTCACCAACGCTTCGACATTGATCCATACTTTTTAAATTTTGAAAAGTATGGGTTAGCGCCGCATTACTTTAAAAATTTAAAGTAACCAAACTGTCAATTTATTATTGAAAATAAAGGAACTGCTTCTAAAAAATCACAAACTAATCGATAGTTACACATTTTACCGTGCATATGTTTATGTAAGGTACGTTGAATGTGTATATAGGTCCTTATTAAATTTTAATTCTTCAATACTAGTAATTTATTTTAGGAAATTATACTTTTAACTAAGTAATTATGATTAAATCATCTATATAATCGTGAACCACTATTTTTTTCAATTATAATAAGTATGAAGGTATTTCTCATTCATACATCCGGATGAGGACAATGGCATTTCTTTTTTTTCTGTTTCTACAAACGTTAACACTTTAACGTGTCCGATATTCGCCTACCATATTCGAATTTTTACTTCTGTACATCATGTGATTTTCTTTAGCTATCGTCAACCCTGTACACATGTCATTCTCAGATTTATAGAACCGTAATTTAAATTTCCTAGACAAATGAACGAATAGGTTTTATGAACATAGAGACGTACTACTACTGTCTAGACCTGGTTTCAATTTCTTTTTTTTCCGTATATTTAGCGCTTTAGATATAGAGCGCGATATTTGATAATGATGCCGTGCGCAGTGACCGATGAGGCAGCAGGGGCGCGTGCGAGAGATCCGCGCCTGCTCACCGCTGCATCGTGATACCGCCTCGCCTATGTTATCGCACAGCACCATCTGAAATGCTATGCGTCCGACTTCGTAATCGCAAGCAGCACTGGCATTGCTACTGAAAACGAGATGGGATCCAGGACAACTTAGACCACAGTCAGCTTCATAACCGAGAGCACAACCCTGAACGGAATTCATAAAGAAATTGTAATTGAAAGTGGCGTTGAGATTATGACTTCTAACTAGATTAGGACTGGCAGTTAAAATGAGATGGGAACTAGAACCGGGACCGGGATGATGATCAGGATTGAGAAAGAATTCAGAATCAAAACTCGAATGGATTACACAGAAAATATGAACGGTACGGGCGAAGCCGGTGGCTTATAGCTAGTGCCAGTATATTATGAAGAGACAAAACCATTGTCGTCTACATCGTCTAAACATTGTAATTTTACCTATAACGTAGGTATGTGTTTATTTATTATTCAAAACACATCCCTTTTATGTTCCATTATCTACGACACCGCGTCAACAAGCTGTCAAACTAGTAATAGTGTTGTTCTGCGTGCACAATGTTTATCGATGTTTATACTTAAAGTAAAAAGCACATGCAAATCTACTTAAACTTATCCAAAATATTGTAAAAAACTAATGTTACAAATTTGGTTCTTTAAATGATCTTAAAAATTAAATTTTTGCACAGTCAATTCAATTGTTAGCGCTATTTTTTTGGACAATATTGGACAAGTAATTCAAATTATTACTCAGTTTCGGAGGGTAAATTTTATTTAATGAATGATGCTGATGAGTGTATCCAGATAACAGCGTAATTATTAATATAATTATTAATAATTACTAGATAATTCTAGTACATGTTACACTGTCATGGGTTTACTTGTTTATTCGATTAACACTCTGTTGATGATTATAACCACTGTCGATTTCTCATAAATTCGATCATTTAATACAAGTGCATTCAAAAAGAAATATTTTTTTATTTCAACTCCCAAACCTACTTTCATCATTTTTGATGCGGTCACAGTTCTAAATTTTTGTCTTTTAGCTTTGAATATTGAAATATAGGATGTTTTATTCTTATTTTTGATGCCTATTTATCAAATAAACAAAGGAAAAAAAAAACAAAGTGCCACGTCATCTCGCGCTTTTGTTACTAACTGGTTACTAAAGTGCCATTAATTAGAAACCTTCACCATTACATTTTGTACATTATACATTATAATGACACGCATAAATTGACTTCAAAAAAGTTATATCGTAAGTAACTTCAGATGATTTTGTACTTCTATGAAAATTGCTTACCTATTCGATAGCTGTTGTCCTTAAATAAAAGGTGCCTGTTTTATTTTGTGAAATGAATGCAATTTCTTTTGTAATAACGAAATTAAAAAAATAACGTACGTATGAAATGCATATTCATGGATATATTTGAAGTAACGAGAAATATATTGACAAAAATAGAAGTGTAAAACCACTCTGTGGTCAACTTTAACTGCAGCACAAAAATGGGCCGGCACAACTAGTAAAATATCTTTTTATATAAATTAAAATATCCTTTTACAATTACAAACTATAAATACTAACCATACACATACATTTGATATATAAAACTTTAAATATCTAATGTATAAATATATAATATAACAAATTTGATAATCATTTGCTCTTTAATGAAAGAGTAATTAGTTATTTTTATTTCTAATTAGATAAAATTCTTGCTCTTTTTTATATTGCCTAATAAAATAGATGAATAATACCGCACTAAACGAATTATATTTTTGAGTGCCACTCTTATTGTTATTGTATTTAATTAACAAATAAATGTTATTTTTCATATATAGGTTTTCCTGTCATTTTTTTATAAAAATTGTGTTTAAAATAAAAAGCGAGTAGAATAATGCTACAGCTCCATAGGACGATTTCATCGACAGTATTATAAATTTCGATGTTATCTGACACTATTAAGCTTTCACTTGTAGAGGCCAGAATAGATAACGAAATCGACAATTCTGAACAAACAAATCAACAGTGCTTACGCAGTTGTGGTAAAAGTGTAAAAGTTTATAATATCACTGTCTTGTTGTTTGTAAAAATTGTCCATAAAATATGCTTACCTTTGAATTAAAAGTAAGCATTTAATGTAAAATGAATTACTGCTTTACTTTTGTTGTAATCAAATTTCATCTCAAAAAATGTTAACTTAGTTTTAAACCATTTTGTCTTCATTTGTTTCTGATGTATAGTACCAATTTCCAGGTTTAATCTCATTTCATTAGCTATTTGAAAAATATAGAATATGTCAAAGGTGTCATCAGAAAAAAAAATTAGAATTGACAAATCACTAAACAAATAATAATAACAATATTATTTTAAATTAGACACATAAATAGCGAGTTTCTTGTATATTCAACATACCCTCTCAAGACATGAGTTCAAATAATAATTTAAATAATTGCAAGTCCAAGTCTTTGAATACACGTCATGTAACTCCCTTGGAAGCGGTTTAGTTAAAATATCTGCAGTCATTTCATTACATGATACACAACTCAATTTAACAATACCAATTTCAACTGCATCTCTTACTAAGTGACGAATATCGATATGTTCAGTTCTTGGGTGATTATCAATTAATAATTTAATTTCTGAAAAATTTTATTGTCCGATTTGTGTTAATAATCCTTTTAAATGTATTACTTCTTTCACTGCTTCTGATAAACTTTCGTATTCTGATTCAATATATG
This sequence comes from Eumeta japonica, assembly GCA_005406025.1. NCBI lineage: Eukaryota > Metazoa > Arthropoda > Insecta > Lepidoptera > Psychidae > Eumeta > Eumeta japonica. The sequence continues at coordinate 283,437 of BGZK01000176.1, forward strand.
AAAGTGCAACTGTTTCTTGTTTTTGGGATTTCCAGCTCATGGCACCCCCTGCCAAATTAAAAACATAACCGGAATGTAACACAACCTTCCCAGTCAACAACTCAACTCTTTGATTCTTTAAAATGTTAGTAACATTATCTTTGATAAATTTTATCAATATAACAAGATATTTACCTTGTTCTGGTAACCAAATCCTATATCTTTTTGTTTCACGTGGATAAGCTACAAATATTCTCTTGATTGATCTGTCAAATAATTTAACTTTCGTTGGATTGATTTCGTGGTTCTACATTCTCATCATCGTTTTTCACCATTAACATATTCCCACATATCATTTTTTATCAATAACACTTTTGCGTGAAAGGCTTGCGTCATTTGATGCAACTTTTTTAGCTTAAAATATGTGTAAATTTTGAAAAGCATCTTTAAAAATCTATGAAATTTATTTAAGTAGAAAAACCTTTTTTGACAGTATTTAAACCATGATATTTATTTATAAATTTAATCTATTTAAAAAAAAATAAGAAAAATTTTTTGATTGCTTGCCAAAGATTTGTGCATGATATTTTTCAGAGACAATCTTGGCCCATACACTCCATGCATGTTTAAACTTGCACTTGTCATATGTTTGTCAGTTTATTTTCTCTGAATCTAATTCAGAGTTAGGTAATTAAGTTACCTACATCTGCATACGCACGGTGTAAGTAAGCACATTCTGATTTTGGGGGTTAATGTTATGGAAAATAGGCAAGTTAGAGAAATACTTTTGCCAAATACGCCATGGATATATGTAATAGAAGAATTCATTATGAGAAATACGAATACTTTTTTTTTATAGTTTTCACACGCACATTTTTCAAATATAACTATATATTTACGGAAATATATACACTAGCTTATGCTTGGAGCTCTACCCGCCTAGATGTAAAATGATTTTTTTTTGTATCGGATTTCGTAAAATCCGTTTGTTAGTAAACATCTACATTTAAAAAAGTATAACTACGCTAAATTTCATGTTAATCGAATCAATAATTTCAGAGATCTCATAAAATTGTAAATATATATTTTTTTAGCTAGAATAATCTATACAAACATTTCAAAACGTCAGTTGGATATTTTTTAGTTAATCCTAATTTTTGTTTGAAAAAAAAATGTTCTGTCGCATACGACCTTTAAAAATCAGCAAAAGCGCCATGGGTTAATATATAGCACTGCGGTGTGCACGGGTTTCGGGGCTCTAGGCCACGTCATGATAATAGTTTACCACTGCATCGCCTTATCACGAACGACTGGCTGAAAGTGAAGCGCTGGTGGCAGCAAAATAGTAAGGCTTTAAAAGGAAAAAGCGAAAATATTTTCAAAAATAACAATGTTTCGATTCCCTGTAAAAAGTAAGGCCAAGATAGGAGTTTTCTACTTTAAAAGGTGAACTCAATAAAAGTAACAAAACATCATCACAGTATCGTCTAATATTTGACCATATGTTTTATTTTGGTGGTCCGGCGTTGGTCGCGACCCACTGAAAGGAAAACGCGAAACACAAAAAAGAAATCCGCATAATGATAGCCATGAGGTCGCTTTCAATTGCAATTGTTGATATTAATCGAAACATGTACGGATATACTAACATGTATTTGTATATAATTTTGTTGATTTCGAACATTTAAATAATTTCTTACACTTAGCACAATATTTTAAAATGTCACGATTATTTGCTTTTAATTTTTTTTAAAACACATAGTCGCCTTTAACGACTATTTTATTTTTATTTTCTCATAATGATTGATATTAAATAATTATATATTAAATGATTTATGTTAGTTGCTTAGCTTATACGTAACAATCACACTATCGTTGTATTATTTAGATTTACACATTTTTTTTTTAACTGTCGCATGAGTTTAGATACATTTTTCTATATTTCATGACAACACAAAAAATATAAATATCTAGATAATATTGAAAACACTCATAAGCTCTCAGCATTCACTTCCAGATGCCAAAATGCGGTCGTCAATCTTATATCAATATATCAATAGTTTGATCCGACTTCCGATTTGCGGTATAATCAAAGTCGTATTAACACCGACGTGGGCCCCGAAGCCCGCCCCTGTCGCTCAACTCCAATTTATGTACGGGTTTCACTCAAAACGTGACTTCCTGTTTAGTGATTTGACATTAGTTTGGAACATTTCGTATTGGTTCCATCAAAATATGGCGTAATGATAAATCTATAATTTCCTATAACCTGTTTTTATATATTAGTAATAAAAATTAAACGCATTCATTTTTCTTAACTCACTTCTTAATCGTGCTTAAGTAATAAAAATTATTATGGAGAACAAATTTAGTGTACACAAGTTCGGATCTAATTGGACGACACGGAAAAGTAAGACAAAACTTTACTTATACATTTCATGTTTTATAATAGTTAATTTTTCACACTCATACTTTTTTGGAAAATAAATTTTACTAGTCCAATAAAAACGATAGTAATATTCATTTTTTTAGGAAACAAAATCCAAGCTAAAAACAAATTGGCATATGCGACATTCCAGGGGGCTTTGAAGACAACACTTCTGATTGGGCAAATTTTCGGCCTAGTACCCGTCGCCGGCGTGTTGGACGGAAACGTTAAAAATATCAAGTACGTATCTAATACGTTGGTCAATCTGAAAGTCCTGAGAATATCAAAAACTGAGCAAGTTATTTTTATTACTGTTCTTTTTTTTTAGCACGCTTTTATTAGCTTCACCTGTATGTATGTATGTACGTATGTAACCGACTCTTTTGCACTTGATTTTGTCCCACTTTACACGGGCAGATTTAATTTAAACTTTGTACACATATCAAGAACCGGTGACAATAGAATAATTCAATAAGTTTATCCTCTTATCCTGATCAAGATCGCCTGGATCGAATAATTTCGTCATGTATCGTCTGCGTGAGAGCAAGTGGCTTATTACTGTTACTAAATTCTATTACTGTTTTGTAATAAAATTTAGTAATCGTAATAAGCATTATTAATAATTCAACAATTGTTGTATTCTTAAAAATTACAAATTTTTACCAATCAACCGAACTAAAAAGTGAAAAACGAATATAGTTTAAAAAACTAAAAAACACGCTTTAAAAGCACATTAAACTAAAAAGTGAAAAATAATCCTTAACATGAACTCAAAAAAATAACGAACAATGACGAAAAATACTATTATTATTGTGGAAAAAACGTGGGTTGCTCTATGTACGAAAAATGTGGCACAAAGCGCCCCACGCTTTTTCCACAATAACACTAGTATTTTTAGTCATTGTTCATTATTTTTTTGAGGTCATATTAAGGATTATTTTTCCCTTTTTAGTTTAATGTGCTTTAAAAGCGTGTTTTTTAGTCTTTTTAAACTATGTTTATTTATTTTTAAAATAACTTCTGTTGAGATCAATACATTAATGCATTCGTGAGACACCACTGAAAGAAACACATTGCCCTTAGCACTTAAGAATCGCTTCGACGGCCTTTTTATATGCAGATGCTTCTTCAGCGTCCGTAAACCAATTTCCTCAAAGTTTTTTTTATTCTAGTAAATAAATAAAAATCGCATGGTACAAGGTCAGGTCTGTCCATACTTAACAATCAAACGTTGCTTATCTGGTGGTAAGTGATGAGGCGTTGTCATGTTAAAGGAGAATACTATTGTGTAGTAGTTTTTCCTTAACTTCTTCCAAAACAAGAGACAAACAATTGTTAGTATATACCTAAGCTTGTAGAAATCTGCTGGTAGGTAACTCTTTTGTCAGTCTCCATCATGAGCGGCACAGCTCCGATGTTCTTCGATCATCGTCGTAGAAGAACGTCCCTCGTGTAGATCCTCAGTCAGATTAGTGCGCCAACGTTTGAACTTGTTAAACCAGTTATAAACCACTGCTTATAACTGGTTATAACTTAATCCCTTGCCACTGCAAGAGATGCAGCTTTATCATCAAAGGTCAACCGAAGTCTGTTATAACTTTCTTGTTGGCTTAAATAGCAACGAAAGTCATAGAGTATCTTTGCATGAAAATTTTCACATGTTAAATTCATGTTGACGTTGCACAAGTAATTTTCTTTTTGCCGTCAATTTGTAAAAACAAATCACAAATGAATGCAATACACATTATAAGGTTAGCAATGAGTTTTATTTTTAAAACCGACATATATTTTTTTTAATTTTATTTTTTTATACTGACCAGTTCTAAAAATTTTAAGTGTCACCTACATATTGTGTCACCCTGTACTGATAAGTACCTGAATAAAAAAAAAATATTGGTATACCTTTAAGCATATTTTTTTCTATTTCACGAAAGTAGATACCTATATTTTTTCAAACTTAATTATACTACCTAGTCAGTATTAATAAGAACATACAATTTTAATGATGTAAGCGGTGTTGGCTACGTGGTCAACGATGTAACCTTCATCAAATGAAAAGATATTTGATTCATAATCTGACTACAGGTGAATCGACCAATAACTTTTTAACTAAATCGCACTAAGCCATTTATTTGCTCTGACGTTAAGTCCCCAGTCTCGGACACGTTGACTCCCAACCAGTACAGGAATGGCGCATATTCAAAATCCAAGCTCGTCGACCTAAGCCAAAAGGATCGCAAACGGGCATGCATCGGCGATGCTGTGACGAAAATCTCACACAACAAGCGGTTTACGACTATGGAGTTACGACGCTGAAGAGCGCTCTATACCTCCCTAATTCCGTGTTTATGGTTTGTTTTTCAGCTTCCGTTTTACGTCGTGGCGCTGTGTCTATGCCGTAATATTTATAAGCGGACAGGCTTTCGTGAGCTTTATGTGCTTCTACAGGACCTTGGTGACGGATGGCACTATGGAAGCTAGCAGTGAGTTTTTAATTCACTCGATTATTCATATTGTACAAATATCTCAAATAGCATGTTTCACTTTTGATTGATTTTTTTTAAATAATTTAGATATACGCACTTTTTTAAATAATCAGAAAAGTCTATGTATAGTCTGTTTATTTTGAACATACAGCAATGTGTTTATCTGCCTATCGCTATTTTATTCTCAGTCTTTAATACAAATGCAATTGAGTTCTATTTACAAAAACTTTGGGATTAGCAAAATTGTAGACGGTTCTTTCTTACTTTTAACGCTTAAAAATACGAAAACCAAAAATGAAAATCCATAAAATGCATACACTCAACCATTTTCCTTAAAAAAGACCCAAAACCGATTCAACATAAGAGCTTTCCTTTCCAGTTGTAACGTGCCCATTGTCTAGAAAACCAAAAATTGGATAGTTGTTAATTATTTTTCTTCTTTTATGTGCCATCCGTTAAATTCCCTTGGATTGTAGACAGCTAATTAACGGTTATTAAATTACGCTTAACGTGTACACTAAACGATGTAAGAACGCCACAGCTCACATCAATTTTCAATTAATTCGCTTGATAGAACAACGTGTAGTAAATAATATATTGAATTGATACTTCAAAGGAAAAGTACTCAAGAAATATTCGACCACATTCGATTAGTACGATTGGGTATAACATTCTCGACATTGCACATCCTTACAAAATTTTCAGCATTCGTTATTTTCTATCTGAGCTGCGCTGTCACATCAACTGTTTACTTGTACGTCGCCAACAAGTGGCCCGAATTGGTACGGCACATTGCAGCAACTGAGGACCTCGACCCGATCACCGACACCAGTCTGAAGTTTAAATGTAACGTCACATGCGCTGTAATACTGATAACAGCATTAAGTGAGTATTCGATTGCTATTATTTGTGTGTGTTGATGTGTGTGTATGTGTGCATGCGTGCGTGCGTGCGTGCGTGCATGCGTGCGTGCGTACGTGCATTCGTGCGTGCGTGCGTGCGTGCATGCATGCATGCGTGCATACATTCGTATGTGCGTTCGTATGTGTGTGTGTATGCGTGTGTATGTGCATGCGTGCATTTTTACCAATAGTTGTATATTATGTTACAGTAAGCAAATCGTATCACATGTGTGTCTACTACTCATGCCATATAAGTCATAATAATACTGAAATTAGTGAACACGACCTTTATTAAGTTTTCCAATGAACAATTATCACCTCCAATTAGCCCAGAGAATGCCTATCTAAGCAAAATTTTTTCGAATTTTGTACAGAACCATATAAGAATTCTACTGCAATTGACTGTATGAAGATGGTAGAAAAATGTAAAATGAAGTTCGCATGTAAGAAATCATGAAAGCAATAAAACGTATAAAGTTGGGGAGAGCTGCTAGATATGATAGAAATTCGTCAGAGATATAAAAAGTGGGGGTAAAATGTTGGCTGTTGTACCAGTTCTTCAATAAGTGCTGGAAAAACCGTAGGTTGCGTAATGACTAATACGGAACCTTAATTGTAGCTTTCTGTAAAGAAGAAAACTCACGGCAGTTTTACTCAAATTACTGTCCTAAAAGATTAATTGAGGCGTTGGAAAATTATATGCAAAAACTGTAACTGAATGGATTGTTAACAAGATTGAACGTATGACTAGGGATGTAAAAACAGGATAGATTTCGAAAAATGATTTGGACTGTGTTTTATCCCAGCGCAAAATCAAATAAAAATCTTTTCCAAAGACCAAAAACTTTTCTTTGCCTTAGTATATTTGAAAAAAAAACTTAATATAACGTAGAAAGGAACTGTTATATAAGAAAACGGTCATATCAGAAAACTATCATTATTATATATGCATGATGTGAAAAGTGGATTGATAAGAGGTCTGCGATCTCTATATAGAGACTCCAAGTTCATGTGTCAAAATAAACAGAGCTTTAGCTTATCCGTGGCTATTCTCTGTTTTCATAATCTATTCATGAATAGCTAAGCAGATATTTCTGTACAGATATGATCACATTCATATCCTTTCACAACCGTGGAAGAGTATGAACGTGAAGGTAGGACTAAAAAAGTTATTCGTTAAATGCCTCTTGTATGCACCGTTGGCGTGTGAGTTGCTGAAGATGGTAACGAAAACGTGTGAAGAGGTATGAAATAAAGACTAGTTACGTGGTGTTTGAAAGATGCAAAAGCGCAATTTATTACTGTGGACCTATGGTAGTGAGAAAAATGAACGAGAGAAGAGTTTTTCTATTTGTATAATGTGGTAAAAAATGACGTTAAAAACGACAAAGATGTTTGGAGACGATTAAATGCAATAAGTAAAGAGACAGAAGTCTTACTTGTGATTGTAAATCATAAAAGTATGCTACCACAAATTCGTTTGGCTATTCATTATGAAGTTCTGGTTCCTTTTTACTTACGGCAGTGAAATATCAAATAGAGCAGACGAAATGTCAAATAGAGCAGACGAAATGTCAAATTACAATGAATTGGAAGTACGGTGTCCATGAGTAATAACTGTGTAGTGTCCTTGAAAGAGAAATGTAATAATAGTAAAGTTAACCATCTTGCGGTGTGAAACATTTAGTGACTAGAGTAGAAAAAGGCATGTAAAAGTGGTTTAGCCATCTGGGAAATAGACCAACAAAGGAAATCTATAGAGCACAGTCAAATGGGTAATAAGAAGGATTAATAAGGTGATATGAATAATATGAAGAAAAGAACAAATTTTAAGCACGCCAAACCGACGAGCTTATATAAAACGATTGACGGATCTCAATTAAGGAAGAGTGGTATTTATATATATACATTATAACATGGAGATTTGTGGTCTCCGTTTATCCTTGTGGTATATAGACATTGCTTCATAAAAAAAAGCAAAACCACTCAAATAATAACGCTACACATGCCAATGATATAAAATGACAGCTAAAAAAATATATTAAACTTTATATGTATTTCGCAGTCGAACACGTGCTATCTTTAATAGCGGCTTTCGTCAAATCTCTAAGTTGTCACCCGGACGAGCCCTGGCACCGCGCCTTCGTGGAGTCCTCTTACCCGTTCATCTTCAACTACATACCTTATTCGGTCACGTTGGGAGTAATCATACAGGTAAAACAGATTTCCGTTGTCCTTTACTGTTTTTTTAACAATTATTAAAACATGAATGTTAATTAGTGCGAAATCTCGCTGCCTTAAAAATAAAAATAAAATTTATTGCAAATTATTGTGAAACTTTTAGAAATATATTTGAGTTCTATAGCATCTCGTTGTATGAATGAGTATTATTAAGCCGTCGTTGGTTAGTTAATTCATACCAATCCTTTTTAAACACATTATTTTATCCTGCACCTGATGAACCTAGATTATAATGAAGTTTTCATTAGAGCGATTCGCGTAGCTAGAAGAAAAAAGGTATTAACTACATTTTCAAATGATTTGAAATGAAACCGTAAAGTTAATACTCCTAAAAAACTTACCGACAAACGCCAACACGAATATTTCTTTTTAGGTTTAGCTTATTCATTCCTCTGCAACTCCGCTTGACCGTCGCCATTAGCCCACACTATCATTCTACCTATACTAACCCACTCTACTCTCAAAGCCACATAACATTTAGCTCTGTGTAGTTCTAGATAAAATTATTAGTGTAGCCTAGTTTTTGTTGTAAGTTATTCGACTTGAGATTGTTGACTAAAATTTACAAGTTACAAATAAAACGAAGCTCGGTTAAACAAAAGTTGAATTACTCACAGCAAAAGAAAGCGGTTCATGTCTCTGGACACTATTAGCCGTACCACAGCATTATATACTGCGATGCCGTCTGTGTGGTTTTACCATGGCCTCCATTGAAAAGTTTCAACGTGTACCGACCACTTGGCAAAATCTTGATTGTTACATACGGACCACGCATACTTGGATCTAATTTACTTTTAATTGTGACGAAGTCACGAAGACAAGGTCGTTGAGGTGAAACTCACAAGGTACTGTTCTGTGGTAGCTAGCATACTCATCTTGACCAACTTGATTGTCAAAAAGAAGCTGACGAGTCCTACTTCTAGAGAGTTTACGCAGAGCTTCACGGTTAGATTTAGAATTATGGACAGCCTTATCTCTTATTAATACTTGGATTACTGGCGTAGTTGCTTCTGCGCTAATGATAAAATTCAGAGCTGAGGACTGTGTGGTCTTCTGCTTGGTTATATTCAAACTTAGTTGGAGTTTCCATAACACCCCAGACCATGATGAACCTTTGTGATTAATTTCAATACAAATGATATTTAGGACCATCCTTACATATTTCTCGACTTGGCCATTGACATGGGGCATTTCAGATGTTGTATAATAAATTTCGCAACCAAGACTATTAATTAACGTGACAAACTCCTTCGACTCCAACATTCATTCTTTGTCTGTAACCATCAATTTCTATACTCCAAAGAGTGAGCCAGCTTGAGTGATTACTCGTTTCAATTCCACCACATCCTGGTGGAGAATGAGCCAAAGCAATGTGAACTTGGAAAAAGCGTCAACGAAGATGAAGATAAACTTGTAACATTCAGAGACTGACAGGGGGCCTAAAGCGTCCACGTGCACTGTGTTGAGAGGCTCGTTTCCCTTTCGATACTCAATGGTAAAATTAAAGTCCTGGAGATATGGAGATACAATATCCGCCAGCGAGCCACTCGAGATAGCAAGTCCTTTTTAGGTTCGATCGACTTAAGTGCATTGCAGTCAATAACAATCATAAATCTCATTCCTATGAGATAGTGTCGAAAATGCTGTAGAGCTTTAACTACTGCCAGTGTTTCCAACTCATACTATGATACTTGCTCTCTACTTCTTGAGTCGCTTTAATGAAATATCCGACAACGTTTTTCTTACCATCTAATTGTGTTTGCAAAAGGACTACTCACTATCCAGCACTACTCGCATCTGTATGGACCTTGGTCAGAAGTTTGAGATCATAAATAGCTAAAATTGGTGAATTAGTTACGTGGTGAATGAGGCTCTGCTGGACTTCTTCTTGTTCCGGACCCCAATTAAATTCTACTCCTTTCGTAGTTAATTGGGAGATACAAGCTGTCTAAACCGCATAATTTTTAAAATACCGACGAACATACCCCGTGAGATCGAGAAATTGTCAAACCTCCCTCACGTTCTCGGGCGGAGAGTTATTAACGAGTGCTTCTATTTCACGGTGATTCGGTCTCATCTGACCCGCAATAATGACCGTACCCAAATATTCAACCTCGGTCTTGAGAAAAGTGCACTTGCACAAATTTATTGAAAAACTTGCCTGGGTGAGTGTTTGTGAAATTTCACGCAGTAACTTAATGCATTCGGTTACGGTATTAATCAGAAGGAATACATCATCGACATATACAAGCATGTTTCCGTTGTCAATCAAGTAGCACAAAGTGTCGTTAATGATCCACTGAGTTAGCGATACATTCTGAAATATTCGAAATGTTCTTCCTGAGTCACAAAATCAGTCAGATGAGTATACTCTTTTTGATAGGAATTTCGCGAAACGGCGTGGCCATATCGAGGCATAAAAAGTATTTACGATTCCTCAATCGATGGATATGGTCTTCAATCAAAGGAAGAGGGTACCGACCCTTTACTGTAATCCGGTTCAGATCTCTAAAATCAACGCAGAGTCTGTCCGATCCATCGCGCTTTTTAACAGGTATAATTGGACTTGCATACTCTGATTAGGACTTTCTGAGAATGCCCTTCGCCCAGAGGTTTTTCGTGATTTCTCATGCCTTAAGTTTTTCTGGATATGAAAGCTTATAAGGCCTATAAACAACCGGGACTGACGAAGAGAGCTTTATCTCCAGATTTCCTAATAGCTGTACCTGATATTAAGAAGTTTGAAAACTCTTTAATAACAGCCATCAAAGCTTCCCGTTCCTCGCCTTGACATTGCTTTTTAACTTCTACATAATTGTTTACTTCGACAATGTTAATTTTGACAGTTGCTACCGCGGGATGCGTACGATATTGTATATTTTTAGTTCTCACATTCACTATCCTGTCGCGGTTGAGTACATCGGTACCGATTATAAGCGGAATGTTTATATACGATGAAGGTACAAGTATTAAATCGGCTCCGTTGGAAATACCGTTCAATTCGATAATTACAGTTACATAAGACGTAACTATGATCTGCGAATTACTGATGCCTTTTAATACGCAACATCTCGGTTTAGGGGATAAGATCTCGATAAGGGACACTTTAATGTATCTGTCGAAATAAAGGATATATTCGTAGCACTGCTATTAATAAGTACATCTACGGGAACGCCTGAAACAACCGCCGTCATAACATACATCATTGTTAGGGTATGCTGAACGATCAAAAGACAAATTAATGTTATGCTGATTAAGAGTTTGTGAACACGCTTTAGTAAAACACTTATCCTCGATATGCCCAGGTTTCTTATAGAACGCATAAGTATTAACACTAGACCTGAAGGAAAGTCCAAGATTCGCAGTCAACTTGAGTTTTTTGGAACATTCACGGCCTATGTGACCTCTTTGGCCACACGCAAAGCATTTAATGTCGGAGCGATTTACCGGCCTTTGACAAAAGTGTTTCTTGAAAACGACTTAAGAACCCACATCTTATTTAATTTTTCTGGCTTAGCGTAAATAGATAAGAATAAAACCAGACGTCAGCGCTGCATTAGCAGCAGCTGCACGAACTTGTGGATTGTCGATACCGCAAACAACAACGAGCGTTCTCAGCTCGTCGTTCGGACCTCGAACAATCATCAAATGTAACAAAATGCGGCGGGCATATTCCACATAAATTGCGTACCGATCGGACGTAGTTTTTATAGTTACGAATAGGATGTTTGCAAAATTTAACTTACTGGGACAAAAGGGTTTAAAGTCTCGTTTGAAATTTAACCAGATACGGTCATTAGTGACCCACTCAGACAACCACACTTTAGCGTTCCGTTTTAGACATAATAATGCTACACGGGACTATTCGTGATCATTCCACCCGTTCATGTCTCTGACACGATCCACTTCATCACACCACGCATCGATGTTATTGACAGCGGACTTGAAAATGGACACAAAATAATTATGTGATCAAGTTGATTGGACGGATTTAATAGCTTCGACTAAAGACTATATAAGAGTGGATGCCTCAGAAGTATTAATCCTCGGCTCGACCGTGTGATCTATCTTTTATTATTCAATACAACCGCAACTGACATGAAAAGAATCTACAAGACAAATAAGAAAATATGTCCACAGGTTCTCTTTCTCTCTGTTTCTTTTAGTAACGGCCTGCTTCTTTGGTCTTTGTCCCACTTCTAATATTAGGCATTTAAGCGATTTAAAACAAACAAAATACAAAAAATAATGCTCAGTCATTATGTTTTACGATCTAAAACAGCTTTCATTTCATAAAAAAAATTATTCTTCATGAAAAGCAAATAAAAAAAAACTACGAAATCATAACACAACAACAAAACAAAATGGTTCACATATCTTAATAACAAGGCACAGTTCTAACTAAACATATTGCTTGGCCGAACGCTCGAAGAAGTAAGAAAGCGCGAACCGGTCACTGCTCGTTGGGTTGAGATAAAGTCAGATGCTTTTTAATTTTTTTTAATTTGACCGAAGCTTCAATATATTATTTTATTTTAATAACTTTACACATAATTTCACTCTAGTAATGTATAATGTTGAAAACGCTTTTCTGCTGCGTCGTGCACTTTTAGAGGCTCTAATAAGTTCATAAAAAAATGTTTTTTTTTGTGAACTTATTTGACGCTTCCAAATAAAAAGCCTGTCTTTGGATTTTGAAACTCAGCCAGTGAGAGAATCATTTTAACAAAATACTTAACACTATTAACGATATACCGCACATACTAAATAACTGAAACATTGTATTTAATTACCTTATTTACTATACTTTACCTTCCCGCTCCGCTGAACTTAAATCGAAATGAAGTCGGTTATGGAAATAGTAGAGTAAATTAGAAATATCGATTCCGGTGCCAATTTCCAAACAATGTATAAAGGAAGGCTTCATTAAATTACTCGTATATTAAGTATTTCATAGTAAATATCACATATCGTATTTAAGTAATGTATCGCATAATTCGAACGTATATTAAAATTTGGCCATAATATTATTTATGTTTGCTAGTGGTGTCTAATTAAATTTTTTCAGTGTTTATACAAAAACCTTTTTTTGGTATTTGGGTGAGGAACATGTTTAATATGACGGAGCCATGTTGTGATCAAATTGGTAGCAACACGAAAATGTAGCAGCTAAACAAGTGAGATATCACACTCACATAATACAGTTATAAAGTAACAAATGTGAAAAACGTAAATGTAAAGTAACAGCTTCCGTTGTGGTATTTCGTCCAGTGAGTGATACTTCCGGTGGTCCACTTCTCTCTCTCTCTGTCAGACATCCTATTTCAAGAGGCCCGTAACGCACTGGTGACTCCTCTGAGGTTGCAAATGTCCTCGGGCAGCGTCGGCCACCACCTTTTAGTGGCTCATATGCTCGTTTGTTCCTCGAAAATGCTCTTAAAAAAACAGTCAAAACAAACAAATGTCCAGGTTTTAATAACCTGAACCCGAGATTGATTCGAGTTGAAATTAATAAATTTAACAAATTTATAGTTATGACTTGTTTTCACTGAGGTCTGCTATTTTAAATCAGTTTATTTTCAGGTGATACATTTCCAATCGACCTTTGTCTGGAGTTACTCCGATTTATTCGTGATCTGCGTGAGCTATTACCTGACCTCCAGACTAGACCAGATCAACGTGAGGCTCCGTGCTGCACAGGGAAAGGTTGGGTCTTTTGTCTGTGTGTACGTAACTCAAATAGATTTAAATCATGTAACTGTAGAGCGGATGTTGACAATATTTTTATAGAACAATTTTAGACCCCCGCGTATTTTTAACTATTAAATTAGTTAACGTAGTTGTTAACTAATTCAACCGTATCGTTGTTGATTTCATTTCTCTCCGCATTACCATTCTAGTGCAATATTCAAATTTAATTTTCTTTATTGTAACTATTCAATCAAAAATGCATGGATTTTTGTCTGATTTCAAAGAATATATAATGCTTTATTTACCGATGCCTTTAACTAAGTATTTTTTTTTAGTAGACATCGTCCCTAAAATTTATAAAATAGGGTAATTTATTACTACCTATATTTTCTAGATTTCAAGGATTAGTTTCATCTTTTAGTTATATTCAAAGTTTGAATACGTTTAAATTTTACGAAGATTAACTTTACACGAATTTTAATTCCAACTTAACCAAATTTTGTCAATTTATGCATGCTATACTTTTCCATCTGATAGTATTATCAGTGAATTTTCTTAATTTTCCGCTGGATTAGCCTTCATTAAGTTATGTGCCCTAACAGGTGGATAAATTTTCAGATCGATATTCATAACTTTGTCCTCTAAGTTGCAAGAAGTTGAAAGTTACGCTGATATTATAGCTGTTACGGTTCGCGATTCTTTCGGCCCTATGCTTTCTTTGGGCTGAAGTCGCGATGAATCACCTTACTTTACGTTAATCGTACGTACTTACGTTAATAGCCGCTATATTACGCTTTGTTTATCTCAAAGACCCTCTAATATATTGCGTTGGATAAAGTTTTTTTTTTGTGACGAAAATTCTCAATTACCAATGAATAATATTATTTTACGAAATAAAAATAATTATTTTTATTACATTTCTAGATATTTGTCTGTTTTAAATCGTTAATTATGTATGCAATTATATCACTTTATCACATTAGGAATAGTTATTATTATGTTTCGACATGTTACATGACTGAATATTCTAGTATATAATAAACTTTTCAAAAACAAAAATAAAAACTGTCTTCAGAAACCTATTCAAATAAATGTTTAAACAGACTTCAAAAACAACTAATTAGTTCTTTTTGGAGTCGGTTTCAACTAAAGATAAATTAGACACAGTTATATCTTCTTAGAAAAAGATCCCTTTTTTGACTCAATATTCAAATTTTCATTTCATATTTATAGATAACATGTTCTTTTGCCTTGTTTTAGCTGGAACCGGCTCCAAAAACAACTATTTATTTGAAGTGTTTAGGTATCTTTAAACAATTATTTAAATAGATTTTGAAGGTGGTTTTTTTTAATTTTTTTTATTTAAATTATTGTACATTTTTTATGTATTGAGTAATTATATGTTTATAGATATTGCTTTAAGATCAAAGATAAAGAATAAGTTGGACACTCTAGTTACATATGAGATAATTGCAAAGACAAGAATGAGCTATGACAGTAGTAAGTAACAAAAATGGGCTGCACGAAATTAATAAGGTAATAGCTGAACTTTGTTGGTTCTAACTGAAACTAGAGATTACAAAGATTGTGGATGACCTTTACCAATTCTCAAAAACGAACATTGAGATCTGCACTAAAGGAAGAAAAATAAGAATAAAAGATTAAAGGAAGAAGGAAATTAGGAAATTAGGATTTCTTTCAAAGCAAAAGCTCGACATCATCTGATGAGCACTGCCTTAAGATGTACTACAACAGAAAGAAAAATTAGACATCCTAGTTACACATGAGAGCCTTGGGTAGACCGAGCTATTACAACAGAAACCAAGAAGAAAGGCGATTATAGTACAGAGCAAAGCAGAAACTTAAAGGCTGTCGATGACACTTGTCAAGTTCTTAACGGTCGCTAAAACTTCTTCACCAAGCTGAGAACATAAACAATGAAAAATCGACTGAAGAAAAATCCAGAAAGGATTTGTTTAAGAGCTCGACACCATCTACTCAACTCTGCTTTAAGTTCTTCTACAACAGAAAGTTATTCGCACTTGGGAGATTCGCATAACAAGACAGTAGTTTTACAACAGGAACCAAGAAGAATAAACGACATTAGCACAGACTACAGTAGAAATTAGAAAGGCTGCAGATGAACTGTTCCGACTCTCAGAAATGGACGTCAAAGCCTGCACCAAGCAAAGGAAACGAAGAACGAAAGAGAAACAAAAGGAACATACCTTCCCCACTATATTTATTGACACACTATAGTATCTATTACCTATCCCGAATCCAGTTTCCGGCTAAAGGTTGCACGAATACCGGCTGGCTCTACACTCCCGTCACTCCTAATCCAAGCTAGAACCTACACTCCCCCCGATATTTACGCTCCCTTCGGTGTATCGGGACTTGTCCCTTTCAGTCATTGCGACTGGCTGAAGGTTGAGCGATGATGATGATGATGATGATGTTTATAATAAATTGAGTTACTTTGCATGTGGATTAAGCAGTGGTGAATAAAATTGGACAAGCATCTCCTTTACTTTTGTATGGTGCAAGTGGAAAGCAATTGCGATCCCGAAATTATTGTCTACAGTTAATCATTCCAAGGTCTTTACATTCGTAATTGGGGGGTAACTACCAAATTATTCTTATATAAACTACCTAAACTATTTTTATCCTTTATAATATAAACGTTCTACAACTCGTGCAGATTGCATTGTTATTAACCTCCACATTAAATTAATTCACCCTATTTCTACTGTTATCGTTAAAGGGTTTCGATGTGTTCCTGCAAAAATGAAGGCGTTGGAATTATATCAATTAATGGAAATATCTTGATAGATTAATAAGTAATCAATTTTAATTCTGTATTTACTAGGTTTTAGTAATAGCCATTGAAGAGAGAAGTTTTTGAAAGCAAATCCCAATATTTTCCTCTTACTCCTAACCATTAAGGAGTGCTGTGACTTCCATCATTACCTCAGCAGCATGAAATAATAACTACCAGTTCCAAAAACTTAAATAATTTAAAATAAAGTTTTAATACACTATATGTGCCTATAATATTTGATGGTATTGGTCGATTTCCCTGGAATCCCATCACCAGATCCTGACTTGGAGAACATGGGACAATTTAGGGAGTACACTCTTTGCAATAAAAAAGAAAATCTTCGAAAACAGTTCACAGTTGACTAAATTATTTGTGAACATACATTGAAAAAAGTAAATACAGAATATAGAACCTCCTCCTCTTTTTGAAGTCGGTTAAAAAAGCAAACCGCTAATAAATAAATAAACACCATTTTTGATAAGTAACACAGCTCCTTGCGTAAAGCTATTTTCGTGCTAACTTAATTATATCCGGACATATTGTGTTTGTAGATCTAAATCTTGCGTAAAAAAAGAGTTGTTGGTCCGCGAAAATGTCAATTTAATGCGAAAAAAAATCAGAAAAAATACGTTTCTTTTGTATGTAAGTTTAAGTTACAGCGTTTGAAAAATAATGAGTTGATTTAAATCCTGAATAATTGAAACAATAATGATTTAGCGTATAAAATTAAGAGCCACAACTCATATCGTTAAAAATCGCCTGTAGGAAACACTGTATTCATACGTAAACAGTAACAAAAATTAATTATACATACACATTAAAAAAAGGTGTTTACTTTTTGAAATAACTCGATAATTATTTGTTTATAAGAATTTTAAAAGAAGGTCTTTAAAGAAGATGTAATTTTGAATACAGGAATTTAATTCCTGAAATTATCTATTATTGAAATTATAGGAATTTCAATTATTTACAATTCTAATTATTAACTATTTCATTAAGTAGGCGTGATTAACGCATCAGTAGTACACAATTTCAAACATAAGTCCGTTTCAAATCATTTACATTATCAAAGTAAACTCAATGAAACAAGTCCTACATTATCTTCACACATGTTAGCTCATAATATATTAAGGTTACACTTGTCCAAAACATCCTATGATATGACCTATCTTTTCTTCTTAGAACTCTTCTTTCTGTGCAGTACCTTCTCGATCCGTTCTGGCGCGTGACCCGCGAGGACTACAGCCGCGCGGCACGCCTGGTGCGGACCGTGGATGCAGTCATCGGAGGCATCGTCCTAATATGTTTCTTCAATAACTTATTCTTCATATGTCTACAACTGTTTCATATTCTGGAGTAAGATTTTATTTTATTTATCTGTAGTCGGTAGATCCACAATAAATTTAATTCCTTCACCTTTTTATCGGGCAAGCTCCCTTTCATTCATAATTCCACACCCGGCCCTGTTCTCCATTGCGGTCCCAGTCTTCTTCTCGATCGCCATGTAAATCCAGCTCTCAATGCTAATCTGTTCCCATTCCAATCGTTTCTAATTATACATTTCAAGGATTATACCCCCCCCCCCTTCACCAGTTTCGCTAATGCGATTAGCGAAACTGATTAAGATTAAGAATGGCGTTTTGCGAAAACGCCATTCTTAATCTATCTTGTGTTCGTCATTGCGTTGTATACTCACATGAGTACACAATAACAATAGTTTACATTAAGAATAATTAATGTACACAATACAGTATCTATTGCATATTTTAGATGCACTAATTACTGTATTGTTTAAGTAATACAAAGTTAAGTACATATATATGTTTATCTGTGGCCTCGCCATACCGAAAACGCAAAATAATTTATTACATCCCACTTATATTATAAAGATGAAAGTATGAATGTAAAGATGCATGCTTGTCACCAGTGAATGTTATATTAGAACTCTAAATGGGCTGTGTGAAACTTGCTAATATATTTAATGAAAATATTTTATCTTGCTTAGGAAGTATTGCTCCCTCACATATAGAAAGCAATACTTCCTAAGCAAGATTTCACATATACACATACACAAAAAACACTATTTCACATATAAATAGTTTTTCAGGTCAGATCAATAGCTCCAGATATTACCGCCAACATACAAATAAACAAATTTTATTCGATCTAATCTAAGACGGTTAATTTCATTTTACTGTGCTTTTATCTTTCATTAAGATTAAGACACAGAATTTACGTTTACTAAACAGTTTTCAAGGTAGCTTTTATAAAATGTCAAGTACACAGCTTGTGTTCAAAGCAGCAACCGTCTATCATCTCTAATGTCACACTCCATCCCTTTTTCTTTTTCTAAGATCTAATCATGTGAATGCTTTTTTTCTGTGAGAAAGTTTGCCACGAAAAGATATAGTAGTCTTATCGTCATTCCGATTCTATATATGAAATTTTAGATTGGTTGTATATAAACAGGTTTCATTTATATAAAAAAGCTAAAATGTGTAATAGACATCGAAAACTTTAAATTTCGCTCCGCTGCATCGACAATGCCAGCTTTATGGACGTTAATTACCAGTACATAAATTCTAACACGTATCGATAACGTAACGTCACTTGTAAAATTGCTGATATATAGAATATTTTCTAAGCATGTTTTTAATGCGAATGGAATGGAATGCAAATGCATAATGGAATTTACGTATTTTTCGGTAGCTCGCATTTACGCTCACGCAGCACGTTCCAATACAATGAAATATAGGAGAGATGTAGTTGAGATTATGAACACACACAAGACACTATTCATTTTGTAGGACAACGAATTTAAGATTAAGTTTGAAAGCGACAGCTGGAATGAAACATAAACCGGAACTAGCATCGGTAATGAGATTGATTTAAGATATGAAAGATTTTGTTCTACCTCCAAGTGAACAGACCGCAGAAACAGAACGTAACAGACGGAATTGCATGCATAATTTTGTAGCCGCCTTATGGAAAATAACGCATTGTCCCAAAAGCCAAGAGATCTATTTCTAACCACAGATAACAACTATACTGGAGCATTGTAAAACTTTACGGATGCATTGAATGAGCAAGAGAAGCGAAAACACTCGGTGAATACGCGTATTATATGTATCGTTTAGTAACTTCGACTGTATGATATTGACAAAAAGCAGATTAATTTTATTTTAAATAAATTGACGTTTCTTTGCGGAGTATTTTGAATGTGCACCCAATTGTAATATCAATATGGCATTTCAAGAGATGATCAATAAAAATTTTAATTACAATGTCTCCATACGTTTCGGTATTTTCGGATCAGTAGGATCGGTACCAAAATCTAATCAGTTGTTTTCCCAAAACTGGTGAATTGACTGTCGTAAACTGCATTAAAATCGCTTATTTGTATAATATATGTGGTCGAAAAAAAAAAATTTTTTAAGTTTTTTTTCGCTATTTTGTAAACTGCACTACCGATAAATTTCATAATGTATCCAATTGTTCTCATTAAAAAAGCAAAGTTCATCATTGTTAAACGCTATAAAATCGATTGATTTGTTCAAGAGATATCGATGAATAAAAATTTTTCTTAAAATGTTTTTATAGAATATTATTTAAAATAATCTATTGATAAATTCTAAATCGAAAATAAAGGGTTTTTTCAAAATAATGTGTAAAATTCTTGATCGATTGATGTTTGGTGCTCGGTCACCTTTTCTTCTGAGAAAATTGCATTCAATGCCATAGATGAAATTTAATTACGTATTTAAAATAAATCGTGGTTGAAATTGTAAAAAAAACATGGTTTTTTAAATTCTCGCTATGAAAATGGAAAAAAATTCATATAAAACATCAAGATCTGATGAAAAGCCGATCCGAAAATAGGGTTTTCATCAGATGTTGATGTTTTAGGTTATTAGAAATTTATTTTAGTTATTTTCCACGTAATGCTTTTGTCGCTGTAAGTTGTGTGTGGGTGTGTATTTGTACAATTATTGAACAAAATAACAAAAATTATTTTTTACAATATTTCTTAAACTTTACCGATAAATCCAAAAATTTTACTAGTTCTTCTGCTTAGAAAATAACTTCGTTCGTTGTAAACTGCATCAAAATTGGTTGGTTCATACGAGAGATATCGTCAACGTAAATTTCTCGAAAGTAATTTTTACAACTTCCAAAATTCTTATTGCATTGATGTTTGGTATTGACCAATTGTCTTTGCTTTAAAAATTGTGACGTATTTCGGAAAGCAAATCAAAATCAAACAACCCGTTTAATTATTATAGAAGTTTAAAAATTTCGTTATTTTTAAATGTATCTAGTTTGCATTCGAAAAGCTGAAAACGTATTAAAATTATATTTTTCAGCTCGAGAATCTTGAAAAAGTACAAAAATTGGTCTTTAATCTCATACTAAATAATTTACTGCCAAGTATATTTTTGAAAATTTGAGCTTAATAATAGCAAAAGTTTTAGGAATGGAATATAATAAAGTCAATGGTTTTGTAGAATTCTTGAGCTGAGAAAGCTTAACGATAAGTTTTTGAGACAATTATATTTTTGAGCTTATAAATAACTCAAAATATATCGATTACATAACGACACATAGCGATAGTTTTAGGGATGGCCTGCTGCGCCAATCGTTTTACAAATTTTTCATACATGTACCGACTGTTCCTAACTTTTATGTGCAGTTCTAACAATCGAATTGTATCGGACTACAAGTTACTAAGTTATGTATTAAGCCATTTATCGATTTATTTATTAATTTATAATAGTCTTCCATATATCCTACACAAATAAAACATTGCGTTAAAATTTGTTCCCAAAACACGTGCAACAGATATACAAATTATAATATTATAACGATAGACACGTTTAATTAAATGTTTGTTTAACAAAACGAAAGTGTCATCCGCCAAACGCGGCCCTCGGCCCAAAAATTAATTTCGCAGATTCAGTGAATAATCACTAATTGACTTTGTTCCAGGAACGGCATAAAGGACGCGCAGGGCTGTTGTGGCTGCAGAGCTCGAGGGAAAGGGTATAACGTTTATTATGTTAATGCCAATATTTATGCATAAATATCCCTTTGTTTTTGTTTAAGGTAATATTCCTATTGTCACTTTCCTTTCCACAAGAACCAAAAATAGTACTTCAACTGTTTTTGTTAATTAGTGAAAGTTTTTGAAGACATTAAACCCAATGCTTTGTGTGTTCAGATTGAAACATATCATTACTAATATAATGCTTAAGCAATAAACTAATAAATCATAAAAGCAAAACTTGCCATAGAGTTTACTATATCTATAAATAGAATTTGTTACACAGGCGAGTGTTTACGTGGTGGACATCCGATAAATACTTGGATTAAAAATGAAGGAGGGAGATTTCAAGATTTCACCAAACCTCATTTAACACAAAGAATATTAATGAAGAAACTCAGTTTAATTTTGAAATTTAGAGAATATATTATTAGAATATCTTGTATCATAGAACGTCTTTGATAACATAAACATACCGAATATCATTTAAAAATTACAAGGTAAATCTCTCGCGGTAGAGATTCATTTCCATCTTATCAAATCCACCAAGAATGTATAGGTATTTTTTTGTAAAGGCCTAACGAGTATGCGAGTCGATAGAGAGTAAACGGTTATAATTACCCATGGACATCCGGAATCACAGGGAATTCACTAGTGCGTTTCCGGATTTTTCAAAAAAATACGTTCTTTTCTTCAAACTTCTCTTGCCGAAGTTGATTGGTAATATTGTTATAAAGTCATTCCAAAGCCCCACTGTACGTAGCAGAAAATTTGCATAAAGCAAGTACAGTAGAACATCAATAATTCAGACAGTTTTTTGATGATATTTTCGGCTCTCGGAACGATGTCAGAATCCAGTGTCAAGAATGAACCTGAATAGCTCTTCTGAGCACTCTGCATAGCATATACAAGAAATTATGCACAAAGATGCTACATTAAAAAGCCAATGTATCGAGTTGGCCGTATACTACAGGGTCGTCTACAGTTCGAGATGATCGACATAGGACGCGGTCTAGAGGCAAAAGTTGACGGTGACATTCGTTCACAAAGATGAAAATAGTACTTTATATGAGGTCGGACCTATCCCTTATAAAATAAGATGACAAAAGGACCGTCGTGCTTTATCGACCACACCAAGCTTTTTAGAAGCTAGTTGATTTGCTTATTATCATTATCGTTATCGCTATCGTTATCGTTATCACTACCACTATAACTATCATTATCATCATTATTATTCAAACGATACATTTACCTTTTGGAGATTAAATTTAACAATGGGAAGCTTATTTCATTTCAGTGTTTGCTCTAAGGCCGTCGCCATTTCTATATAATTTTATTTTGACACTTGTCAAAAAGGTCCCGAGAAATACTTGTTTGCCATCCGCATAGCATAAAGTGGTAACGATTTTTAGTAAATCATTTATTTTCAGAACGAATAGAGTAGGGGAAACATATTCTTGGGGGGACAGCCCTAAGGCCGTTGGGATCTGAGCGTTGCTGTCCATGGCGACCTTGATTCTTCGTCCCATGAAAAAATTACCAAACCACCTACATAATTTCTCAGGAATCTCATAGAAAGGAAGCTTCAATAGAAACGTTATGGTACCTGACCCTATGAAAGGCCTTCGCTACATCCAAAGTAACAGCCGAAGCTTCCCTTCACTCTCGATTGCCTCCGCTCAACAATGAGTCAATAAATTGAGAAGACCTTCAATTGAGTGGCCACTTCGAAAATCATACTGGCAGTCACTAATCAATTAGTACTATATTTAAAAGAGGAAGCCACACAATTAATGAGCATCCCCCTATGGTTTTTCAAAGTATCATTTTCTATTAAGTTAACATAATACACCGAATTGGAGGGTTATGAAAAAAAAACAAATTATCTTTTAGCCGTCACTATAGCTAATTGCAAAGAATGAAATATTGAACTAACTTACTTATTTTTAATTAAATTATAAAATATGTATTACCATAGCTCTGTAGAGGTATAACTTGGCTAAATCTATTAGTTTGACACTGGGGGATCTTAATCCTTTCTTGCTACCTCGATGCGTATTGAAAGCTACTAATGACCTTAGCCATCAATTGGCGAGAACGCTTTTGACCTTTGATTCAAATTGTACCTCGAGACATGAAGCACATAATTTTCTTATTCAAGTCAAAAACTTATTAGTCAATTCGCCTTAAGTCAGGATCTAAAACCAGTACATTCTGGTTCGACGACGACATTTTGTCCAAGCGACAACCGCCCCTCAGTCAACCAATTAAATATAACAAATTCACGGAAATCTTTTAATTGTATGACAACAGATTTGTCGAAAGACGAAAGATTCACACCAAATAATTCCATAACAACAAGCAATTGTGTTAAAAAAACAAAATCGTAGTAATTGAATTTTTATCATTAAATTTCTATACATTTTAGTGGAACTCTTAATTTTGGATTTTTCAATAACGCATTTATGTAATTTTAAAACACGTACTGAAATAGGAGGGACGATGAAAAGCAACGACTTCGTATCAGCAAATATCGGACACGACCCTGACCATGGGCGAATCGAATACAAGAGTTCCAAGACCTCATCGTCGCATACATGACAACGGTCGTCAGTCTCCGACCCGCGCCGATCCAACTTTGAGACCGTGAGGTTCAAGGCCCGCCATTTGAAAATAAAAGACCACGACAGGGCGTACCTGCAGTTATGCGATGAAAATCTGACGCAATTAATAAAGGAGCACATTTGAATTTTGTACAAATTCACTCCTTTTCCTGTTCTTTAACGGTTCAATGTCACAGGTGTTTGAGTGTGCGTTTTATTCTTTGATAGCCCTCTAGGTGGATACGAGTACCCGGTGTACTGCGTGTTCTCGCTGATGTTCCTGATCTCGCGGTCCGTGGCCGTGTCCCTGCTAGCGGCCCGGGTGCACTCCGCCGCCCAGGGCCCCGCCGCAGTGCTCTACGAAGTGCCTTCGCCCGTCTACAGTGTCGAGGTGAGCTCGAATCGATGTATGCTGTTGATAAGTTCCGATCATAAAAATTATATTTTCCCCGTTCCATTTTTTATTTTATGGTGTATTCTATGAGACGGTACACCAAGAATCGAGCTTAGTTCGATATTTTTCGAATTTTCTGTGATTTATTGCCATCTGTTGGTTAAATCTTACATTAAGCCTACTGGTACTTCGGTACCGCATCCGATAGCTAAGCAACAATACAATGCCTCAAAATTAAATTGTACGAGATGTCGCTATAAAGTTAAACTTGAAAGAGAAACTTGTAGATAAACTTGAAAAGCAAAACCTTATCAAAGTACAAATTGCTATCGAATTCATAAGAGCTGCTTCCAAAACATCAATCTATAATAAATATATGTACGAAGACTGTTCATTTAAAGTAATAAGACAAATTATAAAAATCAGTCAAATAGTATAATAGTGATCGATAATTTTTGAACTAATTGGAGTTTTTTTGTGTCGTTTGTCAAGATTTAGGCTGCTAAGTCTACCAATTCAAAATCCATTTCAGAAGAATTTACAGAAATATATTACCTCTTATAGTTTTAAGGTTTTCTCTGTTATTTTCTAAAAATAATAATTTAAAGAATAAATCTCGCAATAGAAAACGAAACGCAACTGCAGTAGAAAACGAAACACTATTACTGATCTTACGAAGACTGTCTGCCGGTCTGTATCACAGGCCCCTATTTTAAAAATAATAGCTAGACAATTGAAAATTAGACAAACTATGTATGGTGGTATGATTTCTAGCAATACAACAATTGTATCATGTTCATATTTCCAAATTTTTGATCAGATATCACTCAATTATGCCATAACGGGAGATAACAATGCCTCCTTAACTTTATATTATCGCATTTTTCACGCTATTTATCAGATATTTACATTTTTATAATATATTTATCTATACCCATAATACGGAACCTTTGATCTCTAAATCCAAGACACACTACACTAGACATCTTAATTATATTAAATTTATTTTGTATTGCAGATAAATAAAGAGACCCAACCCGCTTGGAAATGTTTTATAGGTCAATATCTATACGAATTCTGCACCTTTTAAGCTAATCGCGAATCTTCCACAAGAAAATTAGCAAATTCGAATATCTCATAAAATTAGAGAATCCCTTAAATGTTTATTTACGCTTGATTGACTTAGAACTGCTGTAAAAGAAAAAAAAAACTAACTTAGATCCATTCACATGATCGTAGTGGCTTCATCTACGTCCAAAATTTCGAGCTACTACTCTCTTTTATTTTAAGTTAAACAAACAAACAAACCTTTTTTTTTTGTTATCAGTTATTTTTTATAATACGACTTTTTAATAGGAATAAAAATTTCCTCCAAGGTGCAACGCTTTCTGGACCAAGTGAACGGGGACAACGTGGCCCTGACTGGACTTCAGTTCTTCGGCGTGACTCGCGGTCTACTGCTTAATGTGAGACCCTGCACTTGAATATCGATCATTAAACGGTTAACGTTCGTCATCACAGCGATACTAAAAGTACTCTCATTTCGTTCACGATTCTTATTAGGATTCCGGGCCAAAATGGCAACAACAGAACCCTTATAGTTAAATCATGTCCATCCGTCCGTTCGTCCGCCTGTTCGTAGGTCACAGCCATTTTACTCAAAAACTGCAAAATGTATATTGATGAAATTCGGAGTATATATATCTTGTATAAGCCGCTACTTAATTTCATAGTTAACTATAATAACAAATATAAATTTCTAGGAAGGACACTCCGTACACGTATCAGAAGCCGAAATAATTTGCAACAAACATCAACGTGTGGCACATATTTCGATAGTTATTTTAAAAACATTTAAATGTTTCTAAACAATTTTTTTTTGTCCAATTGAATATTTTCTAAAATCATCGCTTCGAAAATAGCAAAAATTGTGTGTGTCCCTTTATTTTCTAATCATTAGTCCAAAAAATAGAAAAAAAATACAAAGTTAACTCTTAATAAACACTTTTAACGAAAATTACTTTGATCAGGATCGGATATACCGTTTTTGAGTTATTGCCGAAAAACTGCGCTTCTGAACAAAAGGACTTAAATCCTATGAATATACGCTCTTTTGCTAATGCACTTTAGTTTACACTAGTTTAGGAGTAATAGTTGAAATACCTCATTGTTTCTCTGGTTATAGGCTACTAAAGTGTTTATACCTATTATGTGCGGAAAACATGGAAAAAAGTGTAACAAATTAGTTTTTTCATCTGGTGCATTCATTACGTACTGTGATAGAACTATAAAAGTGGTTGTATATAAGATACGAGCGGTTGTAGCCCAGTCTTTAAAAGCGTCGGTTTCGCACGAGTAGGTAGCGGGTTTGAAGCTGAACACAGAATAATAGACCGATAAATTTCTAACTTAAGTCAGATTGAGCCGCACGCTCCGGACGTTGTCGTCGGATTGGTGACGACGGTTATTAGCAGCCTTCGATGCGCGCTTGGCTACCGTGAAGGATTCAACACCTTCAATCCGAATTAAGAAAAAAACGTATCCAAATAGTATGAATGTAGTAATGAATGTAGATCCAAATATGAATTTAGTAATCACTGTAGAGCGGATAGTTGTCAAATTGACCAACGTCTGTTTGCCGCGAGGGGTTAATGTTTATTTCAAACGGGAGAGCGCTGTTTAATCATTAGTCGGGTCACAGCCCTATAAATTAATTGTTTTCTCCTAGTCTTAGCTTGAAACCCTAGAACGAGGCTATAATTTTCGTTAAATTAAAAGTCCTATTTTTGGACGAAAGCAATGAATATATTACAAAAAAAGATTTAAAGCAATAAAATTAATATTAACGAAAGTTATTAACATTATTCTTAACCACTGATGAAAAAGTAGAAGTGCTATAAGTTTGATACTTACGTTTGTATGTCTGTCTGCTGTACGTGTGTCTGTCTACGACACCGTAGTTTACCGGATGAACCGTTTTTTTTTTTCTTTTTGTTCATCAAAAAGCCAGTTCATCTCGGGATAGTTCAGCAGGTTCGGAAATCATCACCTCTTTTTCTGACTTATACGATAGAATTGAAATTTAGTATAATACGCAAATCCCGTCATAATTATAAAGGATCATAGAGGTTGCCACAGAAACTCGACTGTATACTCACAAATTTTGGACTCGTCTTATTGGTCTTAGTGAATAGTTGATAGATAGAGGATAAATAAGATCTGACGATGAAGAACAAGGTCATCGGTCACAGGAAATCAGGTTTATAAAACGTAGAACCATACTACCCACCTTAAAAAATACCAACTTATGGTTTTCAAAATCTTCGTAATATTTAATTTACGAAATGACATTAATTTTTTACTTTATTTTGTACATATTCCAAACATGTGTACGAAATAAAATAAAAAAATTATCACTAATATCTGAAAACGAGATAGGTTATGAATATTAGTTTAACGTCGATGTTTAGTTTAAGCGGAATAATTTTTAGCTGTATTTGATGGAAAATTATCCAGCAATTTAAGCATTGTACTTTTATATATATATATATATATATATATATATATATATATATATATATATATGTATTATTTTCATCATCACAAGCTCTATTATTTATTGTTTTCTTTTTGTCAAAAATTATTTTATCAAGGGTGTTTTTATATATAATTAAAAAAATCTGTTTAGTCGTTTATATATTTTCAGCTTTTCTAGTTGATGAATGGTTATAAGAATCTTCTCGGATGTGATCGAGTCGAAAGTCGACATTCTGTTACATCAATGTTATTAGAACGTAGCAACTTCGAGCGAAGGTTGCATCATGACCTGAAATTCGCAGGATACCCAACTCCCCCACGAACTTACAGCAGAGATATTGTATTTGAAATTGACTCATTGGAATGATCTCAACGAATAGATTGTGTGTCTTCTTCTGCCCGCGGCTCCACCCATCGACATAGAATGATTTGCTTCATCTTATGTATTGATCGTGATTATAATTTACGGTATTTCAAGGGTCACAGTTTGCAAATAAACGTGTATAAAGTTAAAAAACATTGGAAAAGTGCAAAGTCTGAGTGAAATGTGATCAAAAAGTGGCAAAAAACAATGAAAATACAAGTGACATTACATCTCAAAAATAATCAGTTCACTCACAGAGTGGAACTATAAGAGCTGACTGAAAGTGTGTAGTGAACCCAAACATATCTATTCTACATTTTATTAGAATGTTTTGCACTTTTACAAAGTATTCAAATCCGACATAACCTAATATTCCCCAAAAAAAAAATCAAGTCTTCTGTAGAACTAGCTGCCACATACCAGCTAAAGCGACATCTATCGGTCAGCGTCAGAACTACTTCGCCAGACACTAAGCAAGCATAGATCGACCATAAGATCCACCGGACATCAAAACTACCTAGCCAAGAGCTTCCGCGATAAACTACCAGAGGACGCCACGTGTAACAAGAATCATGGAAGAAATTATAAACACGCTAAAAACAATTAAAATGGACTTGGAAAATCAAAGACAAGAAATTCGCGACACAGGAAAAAATATTACAGAGCAGGTCACACAGAATATTAGCAGGATGTTTGAAGAAAAGTTCTTAACATTAGAAAAAATCACGAAAACCTAAAAGAAAGAGTGGAAAATCAAGAAAAAGGCTGCATATGTTGGAAAAACAGGCAAGAAAAATAACCTGGTATTTTTGGAGTCGAAGAGAATGAAAAGTCATATGCGAGCTTAGAAAGAAACTTTATCACCTGGGTTGAAGAATATCTCTGTAAAATTAAATTACAGCGATATCCAAGAAATAAAAAGAATAGGAAGAAAGAAGAAAGATTACGTCCAATAGTGGTAACTTTTCAACGCTAGGCACAAAATTAAAATAATTAAGCAAAAAAGCGCTAAAAGATACAAATTACTACATTAAAGAAGACTACCCAAAATACGTCCTAGAGAGAGAAGGAACTACAAGAGCAGTTAAAACTGGAAAGAGAAAGGAGTTAGAGCCAAAATTATATACGACAAACTGATCATACCGAAAAACAACACAAAACGCAAATTTCCTACCTCGCCAGAAAATGTCATTAAAACCAACATGGATAAGAACTCACGAGTAAATAAAAGAACAAAATACAACAAATAGAAGAACCAATCAAGAGGTCTAGCAGCTTCTCAGAGGGTAATAAAAAGGAATACTGAACTACGTAGTCAAAACCAACCATTCAAAGTAATATTCAGAATAAACAGGCATAGCAATCAATCGCCTCCTTCTCCGGCATAGAAAACAAACACACAATTAAAAACAAGAAACAAACATGATCTTCCAACCCGGCTGGTCACCGTGGAAGAGTACGACCACAACCCTTCAAAGTTAATCACCACAGGAACAAACAAGAATAAAAATAAAATCCAACAAATATATGTAGCAACATACAACATTAGAACGTTATCATCATATGAACGGCTATTAGAATTAGAGGAATCTATCCAAGATATTAAGTACGACGTCATAGGATTATCTGAAACGAGACGGCTTGGCATTAAGATAGAAGAACATGAAAGCTTTATACTTTGTCACGTGGGCCACACTCCCGGCCTTTATGGAGTAGGATTTTTAGTGAATAAAAACATAGAAACAACATAGAGAGCTTTATCGGCTTAACGGAACGAGTTGCCATATTAAATATGAATATTCAAGGCTTCATGCTTTCTATCTTGCAAGTTTACGCACCTACGGAAGCGGCAGGCGACGCAGAGATAGAAGAATTCTACAAAACTATCGACAAAGCTCTAGATACCGCACATAAAACTATTATATTAATGGGCGACTTCAATGCAAAGGTCGGACACCCCAGGAAAGATGAACATTTAGTGACAAAACAATTTGGATACGGCACAAGAAACAATAGAGGCCAGAGACTAGTGGACTTCGCATTAGAACATAAACTAGCTATAATAAATACATGTTTTAAAAAGAAGCCAAACAAAAAATGGACTTGGAGATCTCCCGACGGAAAAAATAAAAACGAAATAGATTATATATTATCTAACCAACCGAAAATATTTCAAGATATAGGAACTTTGAACTTAAACTTCCATTCAGACCATAGGATAATTAGAGCTAACATAAAATTAACAAACGTTAAGGAAAGCAGAATTAAATACACCAATAATCGCACAACCCAACTTAAAGAGGAGCAAGAAATATTAAAGTACAGGGAAACATTATCAGAAAAGCTAACCAGCCATCACAGTACCTACCACGAAAATACGTCAGTACAAACTCAATACGATAACATTATAAATGCAATTACCACAAGTTTAAAAGAGGCCCAATCAGCAAGGCAGGAACTAAAACGAGACCAGTTATTATCGGAACGAACTAAATCTCTTTACAAAGAAGAAAAGAACTACAAAAACCAAAACAAAACACGTACAATGAAAAATGAACTCTGCACTCTTCAAATTAGTAAACAGATATATGAGAAATGACTATGCAAGATATAGAAATAAAACTATAGAAAAACACCTCAAGCTCACCGGAAGCACAAAAAAGGCTTATAAGGAACTCAGAACAAGCAAAACCTGGATAGAGGGGCTAAAAGACTCTGGCATAGACATAAACAAACGAAAAGACATCATCACAACAGCGACAGAGTTCTACAAAAACCTATACAGCGATAAAAAACAATCAATTGCATACCAAAACAATACCACTAATCTAGTGGGAGATCCACAAGTCGATCCCACAGATCATGAGAGCGAAATGAACATAGAATCAATCAGTCAACATGAAATCATTGAAGCAATAAAAAGGCTAAAATTTGAAAAATCACCAGGATCTGACTACATAACAAATGAAGCTTTAAAAACAGCCTACCATATACTGGCAACACCACTGGCTATTCTTTTCAATTTGATATTACAAAAATCTGTAACACCCACGCAATGGTCCGAATCAAATATTATTTTAATTTATAAAGGGGATCCAAAAATATAGGCAACTACAGGCCTATAAGCTTGCTACCAACCTTATACAAGTTGTTCTCTGCTATTATTAACTCAAGAATCAGCCCGTAATAGAAGCAAGACAACCCGTGGAGCAGGCCGGCTTTAGAAAGGTTTCTCCACGATAGATCACATACATACCCTGGAGCTGATTATAGAAATATCGCGAACGACAGAGACCACTATATCTGGGATTCATCGACTACCAAAGGCCTTCGACTCGGTAACTCACGACAGCATTTGGCAAAGCTTGAAAGAACTGGAGGTAGACGAAGTATATATAAAAGTCATTAGAAATATATACAGCAACAGTATAGGAAGAATTAAGTTGGAAACACTGGGCCCGAGCTTTCCCATAGAGAGGTGTTAGACAGGGCGACCCTTTATCGCCAATAATATTTATAGCTATACTCGAAGTCGTCATCAACAAATTGAACTGGAGCAAACGTGGAATTTTCATACGGGATTCTTACCTGAGTCATTTACGCTTCGCCGACGACCTAGTAATATTATCCGAGTCAAGTTCACAACTGCAGCTTATGATTGAAGATCTACAAACAGCTAGCACCAATGTAGGACTCCAAATCAATCTCAAAGACTATGGCAATGTCCAACAGCCTCAAAAATCTGGTAAAAGTCAACGAATATCCATTAGAATACACAGATAAATACATTTATTTAGGAAAACAATAAGCTTTAAAGAAAAAACAACGAACTAGAGATAGAAAGAAGAATACAGCGTTCATGGAACAAATACTGGAGTATGAAGGAAGTTTTCAAAAGTGACATGCCCATAAACCTGAAAACACGGATAATGAACTCTAGCATCCTACCATGTTTGACATATGGGTGCCAGACTTGGAAATTCACGCCTAAAGCCATGCAAAAATCACGACCTGCCAGCGAGCAATGGAGAGAAGCATGCTTAAGGTAAGAAAGCTCGATAAGATCCGTCACTCAAAAATAAGAGCAAAAACTAAAGTTACTGACGCTCTGAGCTATGCACAGAAACTAAAATGGAGGTGGGCCGGTCACATAGCGAGGTATAAAGACAACAGATGGACCTTCAACACCACCATATGGACAGGACCTCAAGGCAAGAGAGAGGAAGACCTTATTCTCGATGGGACGACGAAATTAAAAAGTTGCAGGCTCAAACTGGTGGCAATTAGCGCAGGATAGGAGGAGTGGGCGTCTTTGGAGGAGGCCTTTACCCAACTGGGAACCTAGCTTAGTATATAGAAGAAAAACAATAAAAATATAAAACTAGAAAATAGTGTAATTTAGGATTAATTAAAGTATAAATACCTAGCAAATAATAAGTAATTCAAAGAAATTAAGTATAAATAGAAAAATGTAGATTTAGCTTGGTCAAATAAAGGCTTTTATTTATTTATTTATTTATTTATGTATTGATCGATCACGTTCTTAACCCTAGATAGATAACCATATTTCACTGAACACTAAAGGTACGTCGACTCGACGTGCGAATGTTTGAGTGAGCATATTTTGGATTACATATACACTATGTTTATGAATATGATATTATGTATGTAATTGTGGTCTAAGTAAATCTAAAAAACATTAGAATTTATTTATATTTTTATTATAAAAAAAATGAAAGAAGAAAACACGGTACTTCTTACTTTACAAAAATCAAACATTTAGGAATCTCTGTGTCAGCCTTATAATTTACTATATACACTTTTCAAAATCAACTTTTTGTAATCTCTATAATAGAAAAAACTAAGTAAGTCTCACTTTTTATTACTTTTTTACCTCAAAGGCATTCAGGGCATGCGATGGACTTGTACTCTCCACAAATGGGATTTTTGCAGCTGTCGCACATTCCCTTTGTCATCCTTTTAATTTTTGATGGACAAAAGGCACAATATTTTCTTTACTTTTGGCTCAGATAGACCTTCAATTTGTGAGAGAGGTTTGGCTTGTCTTTTTGCCAATATACCACCAATTTTTTCTTTTATATTAATCGGCAAAGTAACCATTTGCTGCCGTGTCTCCATCCACGGGGTCATCAAGTCATTGTTGAGTTTTTTCATGAAATGTCTACGCCCCAGTGGCTTTTCTTTCTTGGATAGGACATTATCACAGTAAATAATATACACGTTTGTAAATGCCATATTCAAGATCCCATAAAAAATAGCCATGGGCCACCTGTTTGTTTTGCGGCTACACGACATATACGAGCACATTCGTGACGTCATTATGTCGTTCTTATCGTGGCCTAATAAAAATGTATACATTTATTCTCAAAAAGTCGCAATAACACACTTTTCCAAAACTAACACTAAAGATAACCATACGTCACCCTCACGTACGGTAGGCAAAAATCTACTACTACTTACTTTCTTATTTTTTCTACTTAATATACATATTAAGTAGAAAAAATAGGAAATAAAACTTGATTGAAATTTCCCCTCGACTGAAAGAAATAAACAAAAGCTTTAAAAGGGTAAAAAAAATAATTTGTATTAACCCCCTTTAAGTTCAATACAAGTAGTAGGTAATATCTTGATCTAAGCGTCATCGCGTCGAGCGACAAAGTTGATAAATAATATAACAGAATACAAGTAAAAGCTATAAGTAAGCTATCTAAGCATCGTAAGTATACAAAAACCAGTATCTGATTGTTGAGTCTAAGTCTAAATTAATTCAATAATGAAATAATGAATGTTATCATTCTATTTTGATTTAAAAAAAACCGTTAAAGTATAAATCACGGCACATGTTAGGACTTAAAGTCACAGAACAATTAGGCAATGAATTTCATTAAATTTACAATAGTCGATGACCATGTTGCAGAACTCGCCATCTTCCGCAAATTAATTTAACGCGAACGAACGCGCGTAACGTATCGATATCGGTTATGTTTATTAGTTTTATTGAAAGAATAATCGGGGATAGCTTATCGCACATCGCAATCACCGAAAACGCATCAGTAAATCACGCACGTATAAATACACAAGTGTGTCCGATTATAGGTTTTTAGTTTGTTTAATTCGATCGGACGAACGATCTCCTAGTTGAATTGACAAAACCTTTATTTCTTTAAACTGCAATATCTCCATAACACATAAACGGAGTACCTCTGTGTGTGACGCGAATTTGAAGTACGAAAAATCTTGTGACAGATCATAAACTGATTGCGCGGAACGTTTCCTAGTCATCCTAGACGAACTTTTTTCATTGGATAAAAATGTTTGATCCGTAATGTCTTCTGAACGCGTAAGCCGATTTTCAATCTATTTACAGAAACCTCATAATATTTTTAACATAATTATGGTCTCATTTACAGTTCAATATAATAAACAGTCTCCTACTTATATTGAAAAAACTTCCTTTTTTTAAAAGAATAATATTATAAAGTTTATATTAACACAATATTTCCCTGTGTTCCGGTTAGGTGATGCAAAACTTATCATGTCATTCTAGTCTAGACGGGCGAAAAACTAACGCTTAAATTCCATTCGTAAATATTATAGAACATTGCGCAGGAGTACGTTACATACAAAAACAACCGGACTCCTTTTAATGTTCTACTTTAAAAGCTTAGACTCAGAGACACGACACTACACACCAATGGTGAGCTGGTTCAAGTTGCACCGTTTGAAGGAAGTAGTCCTAATGCTTGACGGCCACAGACGTTACACTATTATTGTTTTGCATACACTGTCGTTTTGGATACACTCTGCTTTTCGAATAGGAAAATTAAGCAATAGATGTAATTTTTACATCTTACGGTTCAATACCTTTATTATTGTTTGCTTATTTACACCTTTATTATTGGAATACTATTATGAAATGCCCAATCAAACTATAATATTGATAGAATAGTTTTTGATACAGGGGCTTGGACAGACATTTCAACGTCACTCCACGTATGACCGGGTTTTCCAATTTTTCAGAGTGTAAAAAGAAGTAAGACGTCTGTTTCAACCACCGTCGTATACCTTTCAGGTCGCCGGCACCATAATCACCTACGAGCTGGTGCTGGTACAGTTCAACGATCCAGCTACGACGTCCACGACCGTCTCGGCCGCTATGAACACCACGACGAAATGAAGTCATTGAATTCATGCGATTATTCGGGATAGCCTTTTCATGCAATTAAAGTTGTAGCACTATATTTGAATACTGTCTTTGTGAACTCATTGCTCGAATGTGGAGTGGCGCCGGCTGACTCTACACACAGTTACATTGAATTGAATAATTGTAAAGAAATATCTGATCGTAACTCGGGCAAATTTACTCCAATTTACAATAAAATGGTCTTTTTAAAAATCGCTTGCACGATCTCAATGATTGTGGTTGCGTGAAGTAATTACGTATGAAGACAATTGATAGAAACTACATAACGCTAATATAGTACTCTAGCTATCTGAAGACAAAAAGCTCAGCCCCGACCCTTAAACTGAAGAAACCATAATTTATTTCAGACCGTGATCGAGGCAACACTTAGCGCCGAGTTGAGTATTAGTGGTCCAGTATATACGTATAATGTAACAATAGAGAATTTCAATGTTTACATCTCAGATGCTAATATCTATTCGCCGGAGACTTCATTCCAATATTTCCAAAGAATCCCTCGCCATAGATAAAACGTCAACCAGCGAATCGGGTCTGATCTAAAACGCTGAACTGAACTGAACCTAACTGAATAAAATAATTGATCCTAACTGAGGACACAACACAATAAGAACCATACCTCCTGAATCTTATAAGTTTCTTGCAAACTATTACATAACGTGATTTATATTTGTCAATCCTTTATTTTGCATCTGCTTGAATCGTTCGAACTTTATAACCAAACGGTTTGAAAGAAACACCATAAATAACTGACCCACCAGCGCTCTATATTAGGTTGTGATATCGACAATCGCACATCCTTAGAACCGTCATCGTTAAGAGGTGTTTAGAGGGTAAACAAAACAGGCGGACCAATGAAGGGAGAATGTTGCGCCCGCCTCGCCCTTCATTTCCCCGCGCTACGTGCGTATGGACGCGTTTAACACTACGTATCCAATACACAACACTTAATTTCCCTTAAAAGTTCACGTGATTAACGGTGTTTATTAGGGCTGTACAATTTAGCCGGCTAAGCCGGTTAAAAAAGTTAATCTAACTAATTAGCTGGCTAACTGCTCGGCTAAGCCAGTTAACCGAAATTAGCCAGGCTAATTAGCCAAAAGCTAAACCGGCTAATTAGCTAATTTTATGTTTTTTTAAAATATTTGTGTTTTTAACAGTTAATAGGAAAAATAAATAAATTTATTTATCAGTATTTAACGTCAATAACAACAACTTATAATTTAATTTAATTAACAATCGATGAACATGTAAATTTTTAATCCAGATTGTTAATAATATCTCTATTTTGATATAAAAGATTAGTATGTTTGCAGTTTCTGATGACAGACAACTTCTTTTAGCAGAATTACATTGCCTGCAGTCGAAAAACCCTTTCTGCAGGTGTGCTTGAAGAGAATGCCCAAAAATTTTCTGGCGAAATTTGCCAAGATTGGATATTTATTCCTTTTTGAGTTCCACCAAAGTAATGGATTGTCTGCCTTGGGAATTGTAGGCTCTCGATCGTATTTGAGCATTTCTTTCTCAATAGCAGTTTGGCCTTCAAGACTTGCCATCCTCTGTAGATTTCCAGACAAACTGCGAACAGGATCGAAAAGAAAATCTAAATCACTCTCTCGTTGATTTTTACTCGAATCAGGTTCATTTACGTTAATTCTCTCTGTCATGTCCATTAATTTTTCTTTAATTTTGTTTCGATACGTTTCTTCCTCGTTTGCTAAATCTTTGTACCTATAATATACAACATAGTGAGAATTGATAAAATTGTAAAAAAACGGTCAACCTGGTCAGTTATCATTAAAAACTTGAAAAATTATTACCGTGGATCTAAATAAGATGCCAGCCCACAGGAAGTAACATCTGAATTACTCAGAAAACGATTTTTCAATTCTTCTTGAAGAGTTTCTTTGATTAAAATAATATTTTCGGTATCATCATCTTGCTGCTCTAAAATTTGTTTAACAATGAATATATGGTTGGCCGTACCATAGAGAGTTGACTGATTTTCAGTAGACATTAATCTTGTCGCAACCTCGAACGGCTTAAAATCTTGATGATTTCTTCTAAATAGGTCCAATCAGAATTATTTAATAATATTTTTTCATTTTTCTGTAGTTGTTATCTCTTTATCCAATAAAACACTTTCAACAGCGTCACGCTGTTCAACAAGACGTTCGACCATCTCATAAGCAGAGTTCCAACGTGTTGGAGAATGGCTTATTAAACGATGAATTGGCAAGTTAATTTTTTTTGAGCATTTTCCAAAGCTGTAGTCGCTTTATTCGAGTGTTTGAAGTGACCAACTATGGCAGAGACCTTCTGCAAACAATCTTTCAAATGACATTCTTTTAACGCTGTTTCTACAGAACATTGTAAAGAGTGACAAGAACAACGGACACTCATCTCAATATCATCATCAGATTTTCAATTGTCTCGTATAGTAGCAACAATGTACCGAGCATTATCATGTACCACTGAAATTACTTTTTCATAAAGATTCCAATTATTCAAAGCTTTAACCAGGTAATTATATGTGTTTGTGGCAGTATGGTTTTCCAACATTTCTAATGTGTCCAAAGTAAAAGAGCACAGATTCCACTGTTCATCAACACCATGGACAGTAATAGTTACAAATGAACAATTAGAACGCGATGACCATCCATCGGTTGTTATGGCTACATGTGAAATTTATTTAAAGTTAACAATAATTTATTTCTCACAGCATCATATAATCCTTGCAGACGATCTCTGATAACTGTTCTGCTCGGTACCGTATAGTCGGGACAAACAGTGTGAAGAAACTGTAATAGCCAGGCCCTTCTACAAATGACAATGGTAGCATATCCACTGCAATCATTTTCACCAGGGACTTAGTTATTGCTTCTGATTTAGGATTCTGTAAAATAGAATTTGTTAGTATTTGTTCCTCTACTAAATCCTGTTCAAAAAAATCAATTTCAAATGATTCAATTTATGCAAAGTCTAATTAATTTATAGAAAAGTTTACTTACATTACGACTCTAATACTCTTTTCTAGGTATAATTAGTCTAGCTCGTTTGTTTACCCTTTTTTGCGTACTTGGACCACTTTCAGCTTCGGACCTATCAAATACAAAAATTGTGTGTCGTAATTAATTTTTTAAGAAGACGGATAGAAATGCTATTTTAATTTTCATTAAGCCATAACTTATTTATTAAGTACATCAAAAACCAAAGAGAAATCAAAATTTACTTACTCAGAATCAGAATTAGACTCATCGTTGATAGAAGTTGTGGGCTGATATTTTTCTGGATGTTTCACACTAAGATGATATTTTAATGATGCTGTAGTTTTTCGTATTATATTGCCGAAGGCAATATTTACATGAACCACTCCACTCGAAATATTAGTGAAATGTTTCCACAGTAAGGACATTTTTAAATAATTAACTGAGTAATATTGTTGTACGAGAAGAAACTTAAATGAATGAAATATATATATATATATATATATATATATATATGTATGGATCTATTTCAAAAATATATACTGACAGAGGATTTAAAAAAAGAAACGCTATGTTACACACCTATTGCCAATAAAACGTACTAAATACTTTTTGAGTACCGCCATGTTGTGCTTTTACTTAAAGCGCTAAATTCAAATTAATTTTTGTCAAATTCGAAAAAAAATTTTTTCAATACTCCATAACATGAGTATTTCACAGAATATAAAATTAGCTAATTAGCCAGTTTAGCTTTTAGCTAATTAGCCTAGCTAATTTCGGTTAACTGGCTTAGCCGAGCAGTTAGCCAGCTAATTAGCTAGGTTAACTTTTTTAACCGGCTTAGCCGGCTAAATTGTACAGCCCTAGTGTTTATCAAACTTGAACGCATACTATAGACTGCTATGGTTTCGCTGCGTATCGGTGTCTATAATTTGTGGTTATCAACAAAACCCTAACCAGTGCTCTTTTGTAAAAAAAAAAATGTTCCCATTTCCCGACCGCTTCTTGCTCGCGGACGAGCCGCTTCACTTGGCGAAATTACCATTAATATAGTCACTGAAAATTGACAAATTAACTACTCCGTGTCTTGTTTAATAGTTTATTTGAAACTATTAACTAGTTACTGAGTTTTAGTGTAGGCAAGTGGAAGACGTGACATGATAGATAAGCGATTATGAGGAACTGAATAACGTCATCACTATCTCGCTATCGTTTGAATTATTACTATACAGCTCTTGTTCTGTATCAGTGTTTTCACTATGTCAGAATCTGCGTCGACATTGATAGTAATTCGTTTTTAATTTAAGTCTTTGAAACTATAAATAACTGTCCTAAAGATTACTTCGTAGATAAGTAACAATGAAAGAGGTTCGATCATGAGGACTTAACGCATAATCGAACACGTATCCTGCACAATATTGCTTCTTTTTCCAGAAAACTATATGACTTTCATCGTGACCCACAGCATAAATAATAAATATTGACTGTGGTGTGTGCGGAACGGACATATATCATCGACTTTTATTAAGAAAGCAAGCCCTTATTACCACTCTGAATACCAATTACAGTAGGTAGTAACAGTAGGTAACTCAATAGCTAGTAACACTAAAATATTTATGATAACTGTCGCACCGATCGCAATACGCAACATTATTAAATCACGGCTTACCCAAAGTCTCATTGTAATTTCAGATCTGCATTATAAACTTTCTACAAGAAAAGTTATAAGCAGATCAGAAGTTAGCACTCGTCTTAATAGTTTAAGAACATAGAGAACGTAAGGAAATCCGCATGCAAGAAATAGTTAAGTTCACCATAAATTTTCAGTCAAAAATATTAAGCACCCAATACGCTTTTAGCCAACACAAAGACATTTTTTGATTATTCCCTTTAAATATTTCACACAAGAAATACGAGTATTTTTTTCAGGCGCTTTCAAATGTTTCTTCTTCTAATTCTTCGAATCTCACTCTGACATTATAATACGTTCTGGTAAAAATCTTTCTCTGGGAACTTTCTCTATAAAATTTGAGATTTATCTTTTTCTTTGAATTAGTCGAAGCACCAAATCAACTTTTGGCGTATTCTATGTTTATAATATATTTTTGTATAGTATATAGAAATACAAAATAAAACATTAATCAAATACAACGTCATACTGCCATTGTGTTCGGATGAATACGAAGTTCCCGTTAAAAATAATAGATCGCGTGCATCAGCCAACCGATGCATGCTGGCTTAGCTCACACTCGGTCCAACAGGCAACACTCAATCTTAAAAGGTTGATTAACATTACCGCCAATTCTTGGTTACCTATGTACCTATTTACCTATAATTACATACAAAAAAAAACTGTATATTCATATTGCATTTTCAAGTTTTTTATTGTGTATTGTTTAACTGCTTGCAAAGATATAACAAACGTTAAAATCTATTTGTGGATTTAATCATTTCACCTGTGACCCTTTCCAAACCTTTCAAATTTAAAAAAATATTAAACATAGGTTATTTTGCACGCCTCATAAGCGGAGCGTTGAGTTAGTACTCCACTCTCGCCTTTGCACTTTGGATCGCTTATCCAATAGGAAAAGTTAAGGTTAAAATAAAAGAATCACCCTTTTGCCGCACACGGGCGCTCTCACAGTCTACTGCGTCTTGGGTTACATCCAACAAGTGACATTACTTATCAAAGGAGCGCGAATTTTTGTTTTATTTATAATCGAGCTTTATATAGTAATTTTTTTTATTTGTTTACCATAAAGCATTATCTAATCCAGTATAGAAAAGATTACAATTAAAAAAAAAGAGTGTGTGTACTTATGTACACGCGTTAGAAGTTATACTTCTTTGGCGTATTAATAATATTTAAAATAACTCAAATGCAGTAGTAATCGACAATAAATATTAAAATCAATCAAAACGATTTTTTTTAATTGAAAATGTTTTATTAACGTAACAATATAACAATACAGTACAAATATATAATCATTATTCATTATGTGAATGAGTCAAATACATTTAAAAAAAGAGTGTGTGTACTTATTATTCAATTATTTGTTAGAAAATAATAAGTTCGTTAGAAATATATCTATATATTATACTTACATGGTTAACCTCTAATATTTAAAAACACTTCAAATTTTCACAATTTTCACAACACAATGTTAAAAGTTTACAAATAATGTTTATATATATAATAAATTGAACAAAAATAATAATTATAGAAAAT
The DNA here is from genome assembly GCA_005406025.1 of Eumeta japonica. Lineage (NCBI taxonomy): Eukaryota > Metazoa > Arthropoda > Insecta > Lepidoptera > Psychidae > Eumeta > Eumeta japonica. The sequence continues at coordinate 325,362 of BGZK01000176.1, forward strand.
TAATACTCAAAATTGATTATTCATATGAATACTATATTTTGAAGAACTGGGTTATGAATATAAGTACTATGTAATATATAGCATGAACACTCTGTACTATGTACTATATAGTATGAACACTCAGTATTGTAACTATATTCAGTGTTGATATTATTTCTATTCTGTGGCTAACTTCATCATGTCGTTTGTGCGCGCGCAGCTCACAAATTCACTCTCATCCAAACGCACCAAAAGAAGTATAACTTCAAAAATAATAATTTAAATAATAAAGTAAATATTAATAAAATTATCATCGTGAATAGGACTATATTTATAAAGAAAGAATTGTAAATGTGATTATAATTACAATTTATTTTCTTCTATTATTAATTTATTTTATCTTTCATTCAAAACCAGTTTTATTATCTGATATATTATTTTTTTATCGTTATTTTCAATATGATGCTTCATATTCTTATGTAGTGCAATATTTATTTATAAACTAGTAATGATTTGTTTTAATTTATTATTCAATTAAAATTTAATGCTAATAATATAACGTCTCAACTACTATTGAATATTATTCAATAGTTGTCATTCAGAACTCAGTTTGGATTTTTATTTAAATCTGAATAGTTTCTCTATTAGGTGGAGCCACCGAATAACTACCATTATTATGTTATGACAGTATTTTTTTTTACTTTTACTTATGCTTATTTATTTAATTATATATATAAATATATTTCTATAAAAGACAATTCAGAACACTGAATTATTACAATTTCAAATAGATATAATTTTGAATTGTCAATAGTTACTTATAATGGATAGACGAGCAATTAATAGATACAGCTATTAACTATATAACATAAGTTTCTTTTTTCGTGTCTCTGCTTTTAATTTGGCAAAAGATTATCTTCATTTTAATTTTCGATTGATTGGAAGTAATATTAATAATAATGATGATAATATCAAACTTTTTTATTCAATCACTTTCAGCCGTGGAATGAGGGTGGAAGTGGTTTATTTTCAGTTTTTTGTCGTATTTTTTATTAATGTCCTACAGAGCTTTTGATCACTTTCTCATCGTCTCAAATTTTAACTAACGAACTATAGTTCCAAAAAACTAATAGAACCAATTCATTTCATAAGATTTTGAAACTCGATGATAACGTCATTTTTTTATTTATTTATATTTATTAATAAAATTATGAATTACAAATCAAATATAAAGTAAAATAAATAATAGTAATTTATTATTAGTACTATATAATTATTCATTACTTTTAATTTATTTTTTAAAATATAATTTGATTGCAGATAAAAAAAAAAATATGAAGTTACTAGAAGAAGGCGATGTTGATGATGAATCACCACTACATTTAACAATTAATTTGACAGATAAATAGTCAAATAAAAATCCAGAAAATCAATTTTCACAAATTCAACTACAGCAACAGGAAGAAAATATAGAACAGCAATTGTTTGAGTTAATAAAACCACATAATTTTACACATCAACAACGATTTTCGTTTCAATCTCAAGCGACTGTCATGCCGCATCAATTTCAGTATCGTTTGCAATCTACAAGTTCATCGAGCCCGTTATATTAGCAAAATCATGAAACAGAAAGTTTAAAACTCTATCGTCGCAAGAGTACTGGTAAATCATACGAGGCGTGGCGATAAAATTCATGGAAAAAGAATATTCATAAATGTACAAAATAGATCTTCAATATTTAACTGTCAGTACAATTGTAAATATTGTAAACAATATTGTAGACAATATCTCGTCGATGTAAGTTATAACTTATAACAGTATGATAAATAATAAAAGATAGGAAGTTAAAAAGAAATTAAAAAACACATATCTTTTAAATCCCTTAAAGTTAAAACTGCATTTTTTGATTTCGTACATTTTTTTTATAAAAAGTACTACAGTATTTTTTTAAACATTTTTTTTTAACTATATCGTTCTGTATATTGATATATATTCATAGATAAAGCTTGAAAAGTACAAAAATTTAAGTTGATCGATATGTTTACGATCAACTTTTTTTTTTCATTTAAATTTTAAGAAACCAATTTGAGATAATAATTCATTATTAAAAAATTTGATTATGTCTAATGAAGCTGATATTCCTTTCGAATCTATTTTTGCATGCCTCATAAGTGGAGCGCTGAGGTACTGCTCTACTCTCGCCTTATAAAAATCGAGCTATTTTTTGAACTTAATTCTTTTTCATGTTACTCATAATGTATTTATAGACTTATATAAATGCAGGAATGACAAGAAAAAACATTCGTACTAATATATATATTTGTAAAAATTGAACGACAGCTATGAGGCTTTCACTATTGGATTTTCCAAAATCCTTAATTTATCAACGCGCCATTTTAACCTACATTTATTTTGCTCCACTTCGACTCCGTACATTAAAATAGAAGGGGATAAGTTGGTTGCGTTTTACCATCGTAAAATATACATACACTTTACATATTTCAGAAATACGGGACCGATCCATAAAAGCTAATGTTTCCTAAAAAAGCACCTCTACACAAATATATCACAATCTCTTTACGTGCTCAGCCCGAAATTGCTCCAAACTATCTGTCAGTGCGTATACAGCTGCGAACGCAGATTAGCTTAAACCGCCCTTATCTGAAGACTCCACTCGACGCGCTGAGGGGATTTCGTCTGAATCGGTTAAAATCACAATTTATATTTCTTTGAATACGAACTCCTTCAGAGCCACCGCTTCATGTTATATAAAGCGGTGGTTCCATATAACATGAATGTGATGTGTGGAACACAATTTATCCGACATCATCATCGCTCGCTTCATGATGCCCGGTGAAGCAAGCGAGATATGCAAACATCTTACCGTGTGGAAATCTATAGACTCTGCCTATCCTTCTAGAAAATATGCATAAATTTAGATTATTATTATTATTAACTGCTAATAAATATTATTAGCACCTAACTTCTGTTTCCAAAATCCGCGTAATCAGTTTTATCACGTTTACCTCCCAACCAAAAACGTGTGTTATCTGCGGTTTGGACATTTTTGGTTTATTTCCTTCAAAATGCCTACATGAAGTGTTTTTTCCAGACATGTTTAGGCTTTCCGTAAAGATATATAAATTTTAAGGAATGCAATACAAGTATATAAAGTGTATAAGTCATTAGTCATGTGATTTCACTATTGATTAGAAGGTAATCTCAAAAAATATAACTCTTAATATCCGTCCTCTGTGAGCGTTTACATCCCGTAAAGAGTAACCATGCCAAAGTTTAAGTCAATCGGACCTATAGTTTCGGAGATGTCTATGCTTTTATATATGCTTCGCTTTATATTTATTTCACTTATATATATATGCATTTATATAATAATGGAGAGCGATAATGGCTAAATGGTCAAGATCCCTTGACTACCAAGTAGAAGGTACCTACCAGATTAGGATCCTAACTGAAGGCGAATTTAATAACTACATTTTTTAATTTAAGCTAAGCAAGTGGCTTCGTTAGTCAGAGAAAATGTTAAACGATCACTTCTCAACATTGTTAAATTCTTCAATCGGGAATAGCAAGAATATGAGAATCCATGGCTCAGTAACGAAGTAACAAAAATTTTACACGAATCAATAGCTTATGATGAAATACAGGCGAGCAATGACCATTTTCATATTTCACTATTTTAATTTAATTTAAAGACAAATAAACGATTATATGTGTGTAATTATCCGTCTTTGTTTATGTTTAGGGCTTATATTTTTTCGTGGAGAACATTACTGCGCAGGATCGATTTTGAATCGACGATATAATTATAGCTAATAGAAAAATCAGAAAAACAATCATATACTGAAGGTGCCTCATGAATAATGTCGGTTTTAACGTACACTTTATTAGATAATCATACAAAAATTAAATCTTAATATTCCAAACGAAACCCTTCTATTACTTTAACCCAACGTTCAACTGAGATCAAAGTTCAACTCTTGAAACCTTGGTAAGACGATTATTCCTTGGGTATAGACACAAAGAACTGCATTTTCAACAACTCCATTGGACATGAATTTTTTTCCACAAAAGAATTTCGTCATAGATCTGAATAAATAGATGTCTGACAGTGCAAGATCCAGACTAAATACTAGATGTGGCAGAAGTTCATTACCAGCAAGTTCTTCGATCTTATCTTGTATATCGTTCGCAGTACATGAACCGACATCGTCATGTTATAAAAGCATCCGATATCGGATTACTAGACGTGGATATTTCTTAAAGAAAACCCCAAACATTCGCTCCAGCTGTTCACTGTATGTCCTGACAGTGATAGTTCGACCATCTGGAGTTATTTTAAAGCACATTAAACCTTCATGATTCTATCAGAGACATAGCAATACTTTCGTCTCGAACCGACTTTTCTTCACAACGGGTTCAGACAATTGTTCATTTCTAACCACTGATTTTTAATGTTTGGATTGTTCACATTAATCCATTTTTCGTTGCGAATCACAATGCGTTTAATAATACTATGCGTTTAATAATCATCTCTCGGTAGGGCAAGGAGTTATTTGCACACTTCTGCTCGACGTTTCGCTTGAATCTCATTTAATTCGAGAGATGCCATTCGACAACTTTATAGGTTGATTGATTACAAGTAACAATATACGGAATTTTCAGAAGGTTAAAGGAATCCGATAATCAGCGAGTGCTGGTACTAGATCGGTTTACTACTGCTTCCTTCGCAGCCTCAATATCCCTTAAGGGCGAGGGACCAGTGCGCAAAGGATCTACCGGCGGCAAATCTCCATTATTAGAACGATTAAATCAACCATGTGCTGTACGCTCATTGGCTGCATCTTCTCCTTTAATTTCACACATTTTCCTTATTGTCGCAGCTGCTTCAGACTTTTGTTTCCAATAATGTCTTAACAATATGTGAATTTCATATTTATCGCAATTCATATGTTTTATTTTCAAGTGGTAAGACTCTTCGATAATGAAACTTATGGATCTGTTTGTCAATTAACACAGACAGTATCATTAAAAAGCAAGAAAAACCGATCCACTCTTCATAGAACTAGAGACTTGTAGTAACAATTCATGACGTGTCTAAAAAGAAGCGTTGAATTTCACTTATGAAAACTTCACTTATGAGGCACTCTAATGAAATGATGTCATGAATCTAACTAGGTATTTGAATTAAGACTTGTCTATAATATTTATTTTGAAACAAATAATATATCAAAGAACGCGAAGTTAGAATGGAAATTATAAAGAATTATTTATATGAGAATAATATATCTCCAAATTGACCATATCTAGAATAATACCATAAAATGGGATATGAAAGTATTCTCCCAGACTACGGGTTGCAGTCGAATATTAGTCAACTATTCCCGAATTTGGAACCTATGTTAGTTGCATCGGAGTCCAGTCAATTTAGGAATCACTAGGATGTGGTATACGAGAAGAAACACATTGATAAAATTTCAATCCATCATATTGACATTTTGATTAGACTACATCATTCCTAGCCTGGCATGCAATGATTTATCGAATAACAAGTTCGCCGACTTAGCTTATACCCATTTCGCCCGTTAATCGATTCGTTAATGCAACCGATTTATGACCAACGCCAAGTGCATACGGTGCAACCGGCCTGTCGCGTCTATGAACGCTTCGACATCAACCGCACGTACTTTGCACATTGCATTTTCAAGTCATCGTTTCCCGGAAAGGTTGCGTTGAATATACGGATAGTGTCAAAAAAGTGCCTCTCATTTAGTGTACATTCGTACTTTTTTACGATATTGTGATTTACGAAAACGACTGTAGCTATAGGCGATGCAATAATTTATTTATTGAATAAGGTACACTTAGAGCATTACATATATATAAAAACAGATATGTAGGAGTAGTCTAATTCTTTAAGCACATGCATGCCAATTACAAGTGTGCACAACACTGACTTAAACTGTAAATAGAAGACAGGGACATTAACTAAGATTATCTAACTAAGACTAACTAAAATTAACATTAACTAAGATTTGCATTCTCTTGTATAATATGGTATAATCTTTAGTATTATTTAGTTAACATTATGATGACAGGGGATTATGAGCTCCTATTAAGATATGATTAAAACCCGTTTAACTGTGCACCACCGGTGCCATTTGACTTAACCTTCGATCTTAACAATAGATGGTTCACCTTGTCAAAGGCACTGTCAAAATCTGTGTAAATGGTATCTAACTGGGAGCTTTTGTCGAGAGATTACGAATCAACTGAAATGAACGATGCTAGTAATAGTTTTACGTCAAATTGCTACCTATACATAAGTAAAATTAAAGCTTTTTGAATGTCTGTTTTTTAATTGAGCTCAGACCTCTCAAGAGATTGTCATGAAATTGTGTATAGACGTAGATTATGTAATTATATAACACATAGAATGCTTTTTATAACAAAAATTATTTTTATAAATATCACGACAATAGTAATTGAAAACCACGATCAAATTTAAATAATAATAAAAACAGGCATGTACTTATATGGAAACATATGAAGTTATACTTCTTTAGTCTTCAGAAGGTTGTGTAATTATATATTTATTCCGACTCAATCGGCGAGTTGCACCAAAAGTAAAAACGCAATTCGTAAAACAAAGATTTAAGATTTCACAGATAATCTACGGATAAACTGTCAAATATTACGTCTTCATTTTACGAATCACGTTTGCAGTTTTGGTTTAACCCACCGAATGTCTGTTACGTTTACAACACAGTATAATTACTTCATATCATTGAACGACCAACTGAATTATATTACAAGCATGTGCGTTGGGCTGTTATTGTACACTACATCAGGAATAGTACATGCCATTTGCGCAATACTTAGATAACTTCAAATCATACTTCATTTTTTGTTACATCGATGTTCATAATTTCTGTCATATGTTAAAAGTACACTCTTATCTGTCTTGCCTAACGCACTAAAATAAGTATGACTTCGATAAAACAATGTTTGCAAAATTTTAATTTACGCCTAGCGATGCGTTCGTACAAGAACTAGTTAAAAAAAATAAAGCAGCATTACAAAAAACGGTGCTTAAGTGGACCAATAGTTGCTGGCTGCGGGAAAAATGGATGAAATCACAATATACCAACATCGATAGGAAAGAATTGTTGATTTTTAGAAACCCGAATTGTTACGGCGATTTCTTCAACTCCGCGTAAGCCTACAGTTCGGATTTATTCCTTAGTCGCCTCGTAGAAAGGTTTTTTTGCAGTGTGGGCAAAAATGATGGACTGCATGGATTTTCAACTTGTATATTCAGCACAAGCTTCAGATATAGCTGCTGTAGTACAACTGCGACGGATGCACCAAAATGGCTGAAATTCATATGTGCATTACAATACTTTCATATTCACAATAAAACAAAGTACACACAAGAAATATATAATTCAAACAAATAATAAATAAACCATACATACATATATACATATACATATATATATATATATATATATATATATATATATATATATATATATATATATATATATATATGTGTGTGTGTATGTATACGCAAACAAACATTACAAATAAACGAATTCTATCAATAATCCTAATAACTAATCCCTACCCGGGCAATAAAACACATGTACGTAAATCGTTTAATATAAAAGACACGATAAAAGAATCGTTATTTAAGTCCGTATACATAAATCATATAAAATCATTTATTATCACACACATATTTTCTAATTTAAAGACATTTTTGCAGGTTAATTAACAACACTCGGAAAATCTTATGTAATAGTTTTCACAAGTATATTGTATATGCGACACTTGAAATGGTCGTATATACAATACATATACAAACATTAAGTATCTAAATTTAAGTATAAATAATAAATTTATTCTAAATAAAATTGCATACTACTTTAAGTTAGTTAGAGCTCGCGCTGGCTCAGTGGTCAAGTAAGTTGCCTTCAATACCAAGAGATAATGGGTTTTCAATTTTCCCAGGGGCGACAAATCTAACCACACGCATCGTGTTACGAAGTGCACGTTAACCCTTTGATTTCAGACGTTGTAATCGCATTTATAACAACAATAGTTAACAACTCTTAACCCATAGGTACTGCGCTAACGGGTTTAAACCCCGCAATCTGAAGCATAAAGATTGTGGGAGAGTATGGCCTCAATAGGGGGAGGTTATTGAAATCTGATATAAAAAATATATTTAGATAGTTTCTAGGACTTCCACTTTGACATTTCCCTACTTTTACACCGCTAACGACCCGTGCGGCTGTACAGGCTTAGTCTATTTATATACGTAGGGCGCACTGAAAGTTCCTGGAATTAATGATGGATTTCCTGTACATGAAATTTTGAAAACATTTATGTCACTCCCGTCTGGTGTCCTCGTATAAAATATGTTTTTCATACTTTTCAACAGCCTCTTCTAGTGATAAAAATCATTGACCGCGTAACTAGTTCCTAATTTTTACAAACCAAAAAAAAAGTTATACAATGCTAGGTCGGGATTGTATGCAGGATTGCTCATAAGTACAACGTTTTTCTCCTTCAAAAATTGATTTGTTCTTTGATCGTATGAGAACTGGCATTGTCGTTCTGCAAGATGAACGAAGTTTACAGTTATTTTCACGGAGTTTCAATAACTTCCAGCAAACAAATGGTTGTGTGCCAGTCACTATGCACCATTCGCCAAAACAACAGTAGCCACGTGTCTGTTTTATTAAAAAAAAGAAGCTCACTACTCTTCACTACTCATTTAAAATTGTGAAGAAAATTTTCACAGCTTTAAATGAGTAGTGATGAAGACACGCAATTTCTTAAGTGACGCTTAGAATGATTTAGATAGAACAAACTATATTCTAGAGCCAAATAGTTGCATCTTCAAATGCATTAATTACGTAAGTGGGCAGTTCCAGAAACTTATAGTGCACCCCACGTATTAGGATTCAAGTGGACAACTCGGCTGTTCGAAATTTCATAAATCTCTACAGAATATTTACGTAGTCGACGTTCGGTAAAAAAAAAATGCCGCATGCGCGTCACGTGCGCGCGCGTGTTTATTTTATGTTCGCGCCACAAAACGCAACGCACCTAAGGCGGGCGTTTATTGTTTGCGTTCAAATTTACGAGCCCCCCTCACGGCCCGGTCCTAGCCAAACGTGCATGGCGCTCGCGAGTTATTTACCCTAGGCGTTTTATATTTGCACTGCCGACAATATCAAACGGCTGTGATCAATGAGCGGCCAAGGAATACGATTCGTCTTCTATTCTACTTTTTTCACTTGGTTTATCAATAAAACACCATGAGTTTATTGTGCAGGCGCATGTATTTTTCGAAAACTAGTTGCTTCTAACAAATTCTGATTCCCGTGATCAAATATATTGATTCCATACGAGACTAACAAGATCTTAGACACTTGAAATGAGATGATTTTGATTGATTATTATTATTCAATTGACTAGTCAACTGTATTGCTGTTATTATTATTAATTAACTAAAGCAATTTAGACCTTATTCAAGATCAACATGAAAAATGGCTTATACCGACTAATTTGTCTTAAATTCAGTAAATACCTGATCAATATCAACAAGAAAATTATTACAATAAATAATTCACTTTAAAAAATTCAACTAAGACCATGATTAGCACCAACATAGAAATGATTATACTAACTGATTCAGCTTAATAAATTCAACTTATAACTTGTTACATTTGAACCATATAATGTTTATTATGATCAAAATAATGTACTTGAATCAACTATGAAACTTATTTAATACTAATCGGTAACATTATAATGACATCTAAGTTACTCTTGTTTAGATACACTAAGAGCCTTTATCATCACCCCCTTTTAAACTGACTTTTAATAAAAATTCACTTTTAAAATTAGCTTTACGTGCCACGTTCTCCTTTTAAAAGTTATTAAAGGTGAAAAACCGTTATAAAGTAGGACGTGGAACGCAAAACTAATATCAAAAGTGACTTTGTTGAAAATCAGTTTAAGAGTCGGAAGAAGTCCTAAGAAACATATTGTTTAATTCACTAAGATCTGCATCAATAAATCGTAATCGATTTTGAGAATGCCCAAGAGTTCCCATGGTTGTCCTAAAATTCACTCATAATCATATGTAACGCGTCATTGATAGTTGATATATTCCACATTTAAGAGTGAACTTGAAGTACGACATATTAATTAGGACAGCACCTCCAGTGGTAACTCAAACGTAGTCTCAAAGTTTAGTACGATTTATCAATACAGGCCTAAAATATTTTTTTATTCACTTTGAAAATTAGGGCCACATGATATTCTGCTCCACCCGCAACCAGCCTCGATCGTAATTAGCACGGCCGTGTGCTGTGCTATATTTTATCTATCAGCAATTATAGAAAAGCAAATTTGATATCAATGTTATAAGAAGAAACATGAAGTAAAACCTATTTATGTTCAAATTATCACAGCTTATGAATAATTCATAGAACATAACACATTTGAAAAATCTATTTCTTGTCAAAAATTGAATCCTATAAATAAACCTCATATTTTTTTTGTAATTATATATGTGACAAATTTAAAATAAAATAAAACAAAAATAAATGGCAAAAAACACTTGATTAATAATTTTTAAACATTACAGTGCAACGTTACATATTTTATTTACTTTTGTTAAAATATTTATCTTATCTCCTTGTAGATATCGACAATATTAATGAATTGTAGAAAGTAACATTTTTCTCTGCTCTATTTGGATAATTCTTTGGTTTCTTATACTTTTGGTACATATACACTTGGTCTTTAGTATCAACACCAACCAACAATACCACAACTATTTCATTCACTGATGCAAGCACGTCCGACTTTTCGCAAGCAATGCAAATATTAAATGAAGAAACAACAAAAACATGAACGATATAAACCGATTGGAACTCGAACGGCCACACACAAAAAACTATTCATGCAACTATTGACTAACGATATGCGCTAGATTTGTTCAGTTAGTTTCGCCTCCTGCCCCCGTGCCGCCCTTTGAGGCGAGGTGGGAAGGGTAGTCACTTATTTCAATTGATAAATTGATTATTTATCTGAAGTAATATGAAAATCGTTTTAAACGACTACTCTCAATAGAATTTAGCATTTAATTATAATTAATTCAATAATATTAAGCATTAAAAGTGATCATTTTATCTTTGTTGTCTTAAAAATGATAAGTATTAGAGTAGTTGATGTAATTTACAGGTATTAAGTAAATCAAATACCTAGCAATTTATTAATTTAACAATGAAAAAAATTAAAATTACTTATTAGTTTCATTATTTTAATTAATTTGTTCAGAACTGATTTAATCTATGTATGTATATAAGTTAACTAAACAAAACTGATCAAACTATGCAGGAAAGCAAGTAATGATAGAAATAATGTATCTACTTGTCAGAATTAATATAGTACCTACATTGTTAGTTCAATTACAAATGAATTAGTTGTTATAACGAATCAGTTTTCGATGTTTTTTTGATAATTTCTCAGTTGTTATGATTAATTTAACGCCAACTAAGAGAAAATCTCTGTGTTAGCTTTAATTTTTTTAGAATGTAGGCTCTGATTATGTGCCTGATACAAGCCTAGATCCAAACCGTAGACAAAGCACTTGACTCGACAACGTTAAAAATGACGTCGACTACCCCGCTCGTAGCGCAAAGGTTATCATTTCGCTGCTGATTTAAAAATGGAGGCTTACGCAATAGCTACCTGTGCAACTAGCGCTTAAGCGCCCATTTTTTAATTTAGCAAATTTTTGTTTCATTTGTAAAATATTACCAAAATAAAGTATTTTTATTTATCACAATTTTTTCATTCATTATTCAATATGATAAAATCACTAGAAGAGAGTAATTGATTTAGTAAAATCCGTTCACGTAACAGTGCGTAAATATTTATGGCCATAAAAATTGTAATACATTAAACGCAATAATTACTATTTAAATTTTAGATAAGCATTTTTTTTTTTGCAGCTATATGAAAACATGATGGTGTTAACATTGTGACACAACGCAGATACGATGAAGACAAAGCAAACGTTAAAAATGTTGTACAGGGACAACTTCCAAGCGAGATCTTTTCGACGTTAACATAGTTCGCTTAAAGTGAAAAATCCAGCCGTAACTCCCAATTTCCTAGGGATACGCTAGCGGGCTTCTGTCGCAGTAAACTTGTTACCCAGACCCCGCTTCACTTTACATCGCACGACACCAGTCAGATGTTGAGTAACTTAAACGCCGGAATTTTAAAATAACAAAAATGAAATGAAAATCTTAAAGAAAAATCGATACTGAAATTTTAAAAACTCTTAAAAATTGTACACGATTTTTGAGCGAACGAACGCAATACACCAACGTCACTCTTTAGACGACATTTAATTTATTGTATGGATTTGTTTGCGTCATCTACAGTGAAATGTACTGCAGGAAAATATGATTTAACATTTAGATGTGATAAATGTTAAATTATACTGATATTATAAAAAATATCAAAAGTACGCGTAAACTTTACGCGCGATTGAAGTAATGCTTGTTTCTTTGGCGTTGTGACAGATAAACGACTAATTTAAAAATGTTATAATTCGGTATAATGTACCAACAATTGAGAGAGAGAGATCACTCGATGTAAAAAATAGAGGAGTTCATTCTATTTCTTGCCGGGCGGAAGCGAAGACACGCCTATTATTATTTAAATGATCACTAACAAACTTCTAAAGGTTTTCCACATGAAGTGGTGTTTTTTGTGTACCTGCATTTTTAATTTGAATAATTCTGATTTAGCTGAGAATTCGGAGTTGAAAACGTAAGTAAAGTAAGTTATAGACATTGAATAACGTCATTTCCATCAGAAAATATTGCTTCCTTTCGAAGAAATATCCCTATTACTCTCACAGCGCGTCTAAAGAAAATTTACATTAAATTAGTTTAAAGAGATATTTCCTCCAAAAAATTGCTTTAGTACTATTGCGATGTGTCGGGGTAAATGTAGACTATTAATTATGGTGGAATTAAGAAACGAACCAATCGGCGCTGGTGATGAAATAGCTCGTTCATCCCGGCCGTGCATTGCGCACGCCGCATGCACTATATCTAAAGGAGACCAGGAAACCATTAAGGTAATTTAAATATGCGTTGTTGACATAATTCGTGTTTGCATACTCAGTGAAGATATAGCGTCAAAATTTTCTTCAGGAGAATGTTTCAGAAGAAACGCAGAGTGGCAACGTTCGCACCGAGCTTTCTGGGTTGTTCCGCACCAACGAAGTTCTGGGCAATACGCCGTAGCTTCTAGCACTTCAAGTATTCCAATATTTATACAAATATTACAAGGTAAACAAATTGCTGTTGACCTGTCACAAATTATTCTCGAATATCGAATGTAAAGGTGAATTGGAATATTTACATTTATACCGAAGAACACACGAACACACGCACGCATGCACACACGAATGACCGTAGCAGCTGAAAGCACCTGAACAAAGTCAAATAGAAATGAAAGGAAGGCTTACTGTGTTCAGTTGATCGGCTCCTATCGGGCCGTACTATGGCAGAAAGCTGAACAATCACAGAACACGATCATAATATGGCCGTTGTGTAGGAAATATCGATGAGTAGCGCGACAGTACCTAGTTAATATTGTTTAGCACTTGAATTACATGTTCTTATCATTTAGCTCTGATTTCAGCATCGATTTTGCGACAGTCTTTAATATCCGAATGACATTCCTGATTTGAATGAATTAGTTTCTGAACGTAACGCCCCCATACTGAAATGACAGCTCAAATGTCATTTGTGATTTATAGTCATTCGGTTGCCTTCCTGAAACGACTCGCATACATTCCACGTGGTCGATTAAACGTTAATTATGAAAGTAGATTGATCTTAATTTTTTTTACGATTTGTAATTTATCTTAACTAGATGACCTTTCCGAATACTTCGCATCGATAAGTGATAGGAAATATTTGTTAATTTTCAATATCTTATTCTAAAAAATATTAACAAAATTAATCTTACATTAATACGAATTTTCTATTTTTTTAAATTAATTTTACACTTCTTTAAGAACACCGTTGGACAAAGGTTACGACCTGGTTATTGCACAGTTTTTGCCCGTATTTAACATAAACAAATATATATATATATACACGCATATACACACATACGTACATACATATATGAGCGCGCGCGCGTGTGTGTGTGTGTGAATGCGTGTGCGTGTTTGCGCGCGCCTGCGTGCATGCGTGTGTGAATTTTTTGAACTCAAAATCTATTTAAGAGATAAAAATAAGTGGATCGTGAAATCTAGAAGATAGTTTAAAATACTTTTTTTTTAACTTATCATCAAAGATATCTTTCGATGTTTTGATGAATTGTAGCAATTTGAATTAGACTTACGGTGTGTATCATAATTTTTTAAGCACAAAAATAGATTGTATTTTTAAAGTTTTCAGTCTTAAAGAATTTAATCTTAAAAGAATTAAATAAACTTGAACAAAGTAAAAAAAATCTTAAATGTTAATTTTTAAGAAAGTCTTAAAATTTATTACACAAAAAAAAGTCATTTTAGAAAATTTATCGTTCACGATATCTTTCGGAGAAATGAACAGATTTTAATCAAGGTAGTGATTTAATATAGTTCTACAAATAGATCTGATTATTTTTTGAATACAATCCCCCTTAATAGTCTAGAAATTAATTGAAAAAAACATTTTGTTTCAGTTATCATTTCATCATTAGATTCATTCAATTTCATTCAGTTGATCACAAACCCGATTTCATTCAGTTCACACATACGCACATTCATACAGCCCTTTGAAAATGGTCAGAAAAGACTCCTGCTGTCTCAATAGTCGACGTCCTTCGAAATCATTATTATAAACTTAAACGGATTTCCCAGAAGGATGGGCAGAGACTATAGATTTCCACATGGTACGATATTTGCATACCTCTCTTGTTACTCTGATATTCTTTCCACATTTTTTGACATCTTTTCATGCAAGCTCGTAGGCTTCGGGTGTATAAAATTTGTTCCTCATTTTAATATGTCACCAACATGGTTGGCATAGAAATTTCCAGAGCGACGCTTACCGAACTTTCCATCATACATACACACTATATGCATCTCTATCGCATTGATCGTACTATAATTTTTTTTTGCTTTCATACCCAACTTTCACTACCATATATAATCGTAGGGATCAAGACCCTATTATCATCAATAGCCAAACATGTCTATCATAAGAAAATTTTACTATTTATAATAGCAAACATTTACTATTCATAATGGAACTTACCAATTTACTTTATTTCCCTCATCCACTCTCCTTTCGTTACCTTTATCACGTTCACCATCATTTGCAAACAAAATACTCATGTATATAAACTCTTTCACTGGTTAAACCCTCTCGCTTTCTATATATACAACGTAATTTCAGTTATACAAGAAATTTAAAAACACTGTTACATATCAGAAGCACAATTTATTTTGCATATTTTTGTAGTTATTTTTTGACTAATTTTGGCTTATAAAATTACGAAAATTTAATCATATTGTGTAGGTACTAGGTACCTACAAGCCGGCAGCAGCGGCGACGGCTGTGCCGGCCGCTCGCTGCAAGTTATCCTGTTCATTCGCGCGCGGACAAGGTATGCCTATCTCTTTTTAAAAACCACGTGCGTTGCATCTGCGCTCGAGCATCGCGGCCGGCAGCGACCGTGCCTTTAGTGTGTCGATTGGCATTGACCTGCCTTGTCAGTTTGCTGTCTAATACTTACATCACGCACTTTAATAATGGTGTACCAATATTCAAACTTCGAATATAAGGAAATAGTGCGAACATTTGCAATGTACAATGACAATGTTTTAAAATCAGTGCGTGTCTACGGTGGGCGGTTCGAAATAAGTGTAAATTAGAACACTATATTAAGTGTCACCCAGCGTCTCCGCGATTTTGAGCAATTTAGAACTTCGACTTCCGTAGAGCGTGGCATAATTATTATCAATGTTGAACTTCAACTAGTTAGAGCATTTCGGTTTTACAATATAATAATAATTACGTTCTATATACAAGATGGAGTCCATCGTGCATCTTTTTTCAAATATTCATTATCTCCTCCCCTTATAAAAATAGCTTAGAACAATAGCTTTAGTATCTGAGAAAAATAGCTTAGAACGTGCATTCAAAAATGACTTATTGACATCCTTAACAACCGCTGACATGTGAGTTCAAGTCATCGTCCACGGTATTGGGCCGTAGCAGGGGGACTGAGTAGATTAATTATAGGTATTCGCTGTTTGTTTTTTTTACATTAGAGACATTTTTTTGTAATGATGTATAGTATTAACGTTAGGTTATAGCTATAATATAAGTGTTACGTTTAGAATATTGACTTTTGTAAAACTAAGATTCTGTGATTAATATTGAATTGTTTAATAATAATGCCTTTCACTGCTATCGAATATACAAACATGATTAATTATTGGAGAGTTTGCAGAAGTAACATTGTACGGCTTTAAGGTTTTATAGTGAAACTTACTATAAGAGTCTGCAAGTCCGCAAGTAATATTGCTTGTAGCGTATCGTTTACACGATAATTTGCCTTAGTTTGCTCTGTTTGCTTTGAGGTTAATAGAACACATGTGTCAATTAGAGACAAATTTAATAATACCATCAGCGACCTTACATCACTGACAACACTAAGTGTAATTTGTAGGTAAGTGACTAGATAAAGTGTTTAAAAACAATACGTCACGGAGCCCGACCACGGGGTGGAATACGAGCACGACGTCTCGCGCGATGACCGCACCGCGCCCGCGCTTGCAGTCTGGCTGAGCCTTTACTGGTGTTGTGTCTATATTATTTATAAGTGTATTTTTGATGATATGTTTTGGTTATAGTTATTTTGGCAAATTTTGGCAAGTCCTTTCGCCTCTTTTAAACACCATCACATTATTCTGGCTGACATTTACTTTCATAGTTCTGTTTTTAACAGAATCATTCATTTTGGTTGCCATCTCCTGTATCTCACACACCGACGGCCCAAGGCTTACTTGGTCGTCTGTATACGGAAGGTATTTGACAGACTGTTTATCCATTCTTAGTCCACACTTATACTCTTTCACATTATGTAAACAGCTATCAATGAATAGATTGAATAGCCACAGTGAAGCTACACATCCTTGTATGACACCCGTGCGGATGTCAAACCAGTTATTGTATACCCCTTTCATTCTAACGCAAGCACAGGAGCCCATGTATAGGGATTGCAGTGCCTGTATCAATCCACTACTAACACCACACCTAGATAGAGTTCTCCGTAGATTCGTTCTTTTCTCTCTATCTTAAGCTTTTACCAGATCTACGAAAATACCAAAACCTTTTGACCCTTGGCTAAAACCCTTTCTGTAATGAAAAAATCATGATTTTAGAAAATTTTCAATTTTTCAGCTGGAAATCAAAAAAGGTAGATGTTACACTAAGACGTTATTGAGTGTTAAACATTAACGGAACAAATCAAATAATGCTAAATTATAAGTAACTAGCGGCCCGCCTGCGGATTCGCCCCCAGTGTTTTTTTTTTCATAGAAACTTTGACAAATTATATACCTAAATCTTTCTCACGTATTACTTTATCTATTGGTGAAAACTGCATAAAAATCCGTTCAGTAGTTTTTGAATTTATCGCGAATAGACAGACCGATAGACAAAGCGGAGGACTTTGTTTTGTAATATGTAGTGATATATTTATTCAGATTTTATATTATAACAGAATGTTCGTAATGTAATTTATCTAATGTTTTTTTTTAATATGTTGTTGGTGTTTTTAATATTATTGCTGTTTGTATTGTTTACCAGAATTTATAGCATCTAATCTGAAAAATTAAAAACAATTGTGTCTTTGTTTTTGAGATTCCGTGAGATATAGACGAGCAGACAAACAAACGTACATTGTACATTTGGTAATACAGTTACGTTATTCTCCAATTAAGGAAGTGTGAATAAAATATTTATGTTTATATAGGCGGATACGAAAAATAATATATTAAGGATAATCTAAAATAAATCTGCAGGTGTAAAAAGCTTTCCGTCAATACAGGCGATCTGAACTAAAACAATTAGTTGCACCGAGCCGTGCAACGAAAGGACATTAAATTTTTCAATGCAGCTGCACTTTTCTTGAGAGCGCAATTCGATTTGGGCAACTAAATTGCAATCTGTGTTCAATTACAAATTGCACGTTTTTGTACTGAATATTTCGATCACTGCTGCGAATTTTTATTTGTTTGCATAATCAAAGCGAACACGAAGTTTATATTAATATATATACGGAATATATATAACACGAAATGTATATTAACACTCAAAAATTCTACTTAAAAAATTTTTGCACGTCGTGCAACACCGACTCAAAGGAGTTGTTTGCGGGAAATATTTCGAGCTTTTCCACCATAATCCCAAAAGTATTTCAATTAATACGAATTAGCCTCAATTTCATGCAACAGATTACTTTTAAAGCTCTTATCTAAGCAAAATAGTAATATATATGGCGGTTATTATCTTCAAAAACTAATTTTCTTAGAAATGAATCGGTTACACGAACAGGATTTTGATTAAAAGCTCTCGCGACGCTTCCAAATAGTGACAGGTGCCGCGACACTTTCAAAGCCACAACAGTCTAATAAGCCCTTTAAAGCTCATTCCATTGTGAAATACTTGATACTGAAATTTATCTCTTGGTGTTTTCACAGTTCAACTACTTTGTGTTTCTCGGCGCTGTCTCGTCGCTTTATTGAATTTCATAAGATTCGTTGAAAGGACGATTTATTCTCATTCTCATAAATATGAAATATATAACATTATATATAATATAATGTTATGTATATATTATATATAAATTTAAGCATGTATTTTAATAAATTATCGTTATAAATATATTAAAGAAAATAAAATAATGAATAGTATGATAATGACAGTAGTGAGTAATATCATTTTAGTGTTACGTAGTGGGATTTTTTGGATGAACGGATTGATTTTGCGACAACTGAATTGGTTGCGATCGTTAAAATATTTTTTAGGAGTGATGGAGTAATTTCATCCAAATTAACATCCCCTAGTTGGAGATTATGCATGTACTCCTTAAAGTAGTCAATGCAACTTAATAATGACTACGAAGTAAATCCAAATAACAAGACCTGTCAATACTTTGAAGGTAACAGTTTTTTTTCAGTCTAGATTATCTGAAATGTAAGAACCAAACTATTAAGAAAAATTAAAAAGAAGTAAAATTCTAAATCTTCATCTGTGGCTCTGTGTTCAAGCAAAATACATATACATATATATATATATATAATTACATAAAATTATTCCTAAAATAATTTTAACATAACTGTTATAATTTAGCTCTGTCACTCTAAGAACGTCAGTTTTATTTTTTATAATAATATTGAAAATTTTTATTAAGAACATTTTTGTTAAAAAAAATAATTTATATTGTACATGTTATAAATATTAAAAAACTCACTCTGGAAAACACAATTCTTAAATATCAAGTCAGTATTTACTTTTTCTTTTAGAATAAACCTTTGTGTAAAGTTAGTACTGACCCTCTGTCAACCGTCAAAGGGTTTACTTATTATCAGAAATAGCTGTCGGTTGCAGCGTCAGACCGCGACTGAAACTGTACCCGGTTATCAAACCTAAACTTATGGACAAAGTTTCAAACTAATGTTACCGAGCCTTTAACAAAACCCTCGAGAAAAGGATCAGATTGGATTTAGACGATCCTTGCTACAACATCCGGTCAAACATCATCAGGTTGTCCTTGTCGTCAAATCGGCATGTTACAATCTGACTCAATCAAACGTCAGTATGATTGATCAACGTCAGTTGATGGCGTTGGATTAAATAAACAACGTGTAATTTTTTTTTAATTTATAAATTAGATGTCAAAAAACTTTGATATACATGTCAAATAAAAAGGCTCTTCAATTAGAAATGTAATGTATATTATAGGAGAAATCCAGGACGGAGAATTGAACATTGTATTGAAATTTCATTCAAAATCGTATTGAAATTTAGCACAAACGATACAGCAATGCGATCATTGGTCACATGCAAAAGGCTTATCATAAATATGTTGCCATTTTGCATTATGGCTTTTTTGTTTGGTAATGAGAATGTAAAATGTATTTTTGTTGCTGAGGAGTGTTGTATTGTAATCTAAGTAGTTTTGTGATTGCTGTCGTGTTTATTGAGATATGTATTGTGTGTTACCATTATTATTATTAAATGTAGTTTGACATGTGCTTTGTGTTTGTTTTTTACTATCGGAAATTTCTCTATGGTATAAGTTAAATGTCAAATTAGTGTGAGCGGGAAAGTTGCACCAGAATGGGTGCGGGAGATATGCTCAGTGGTTCATATTTCCCTTTGTAGGAACTATAAGCGCAGTTTCATTTAAGTGTTTCTTTTTCTGCCTTAATTTTAGATTTTTTTGAAGTTATACTTCTTTTGGTGCGTTTGGATGAGAGTGAATTTGTGAGCTGCGCGCGCACAAACGACATGATGAAGTTAGCCACAGAATAGAAATAATATCAACACTGAATATAGTTACAATACTGAGTGTTCATACTATATAGTACATAGTACAGAGTGTTCATGCTATATATTACATAGTACTTATATTCATAACCCAGTTCTTGCAAAATATAGTATTCATATGAATAATCAATTTTGAGTATTAATTTTCTATAATTATTATTTTTATTTACATTACTTACCTCCACGATATCCTTTCAATACAACCCTCTTGAAAATGCAAGCAAACAAAAAAAAAACACTACAACGAAGTTGGAAAATGCTACAGATGAAATTAAAAAGAGACGCTTCTTTAAAAAAAGAAACAAGTATAGCATAGATATAAATACGTTGAAACGATACAAATTAAAGCAAGATAAAATTTTGTAAAGAAGAAAAATTGCCAGTACAGAGCATCACAAGTATTTAAAATAGCATATTTATAATATAATAATTACAAATGTAGTTACAATGCAGAGTCAAAAAGTAAGAATAAGAAAACTCAATCAAATGTTAAGAGTAATGATTTGGTAAGGAAGCAAAAGTTAGATAGAATCAATAAGGAGTTTCTAAAAAAAAGGACACTGAAGATGACGCAAACTATTGTATTAAAAAAATTAATAAGGGTAAAATTAAAAGTAAAAAGACATGAAAGTCCGATAAGATGCGAAAAAGAAAGACAAGAAAAGCCAATTCATCGATAAGAAAACCAATAAAGGGAAAAAATGTAAAAATAAGAACTATGACAACGAAACGGAATCTGATAACGAAGATGTTGTGCCATACCCTAATAATTCCTCTGTTAATAATTTTGCAAAGAAGCCTGTCACGAAAGAAATATATAAATTAAAAAAGATATAATATAATAAAAAAAATATTCTAACATGTTTATTTGAAAAGTTTATTATTGTCATTTTGTCACATTTTGTTGGAAATGTGATGACAGTATGTTACCTTTTTACATTTTCTTTGCTGGGAGTACTAAAAGCTATTTGATTATTATATAAGTTAAGTTAATAAAAAACTATGAATCCAACTGAAAATTATTTTTCTTTTCCCAAAAATCTTAAGGTCAACTCTCCCGGTTTAAGTGTCCCTGCTGTTGGGAAGATTTGAATCATATCTCATTTTTTATTAAAATGCAAATAAAATTTTACCTATGCGTTATATTAAAAATACAATTACGCACAAATGTACCTATTAGAATAAGATATCGCAAAAATGTATAAATGATACTCTATACCCTATGAATAAGAAATTATGGTGTTATATATAAAAAGCGGTTCGACTCTCCCGGACTTCCCCTAAAAATACAAAACTTATAGATATATATCGGAGCACAAGTTATTTAATGCAGAGCCTATGGTTTTCAGCGTCAACACAAAATTAGATATTATAAATGAATTAGAATTAAATAGAAAAATTATTTGTAACATTGAGTTTTAAAGGTGTCGATTTATTTATTAGATGTGAAACCACTTTGTATGCTATATCTAGACACACGTATATTGTGGATATGGAGACTTCTAATTAGCATAGTGCTTCTAGACGTTCACACATAATTAGAACACCCGCATCGTATACTAAACGCCTAGATATTGCATACATGAGGGCATCCAATTTGCATAAAAGTTCTACAGACACTCGCACATTGTTAATATGGGGACAATCACTTTGTATAGTATGTCTAGACTGTCACACACGTATACCTAATTAATAATACCTAATGTATTTAAAGGCAATGGTTCAGTAGTTAATAACGCTGCCTTCGAACAAAAAAGTGCAGGGTTCGAGCTTGACTACGAGGGAACTGAGCAATGAATTTTTAAATTCTTAAATCAGATTAAACCACTCCGAACACATTATACCATCAGCCCCAAATTTTATCATTACATTTATGACAACGATCATCTACAGCCACAACCGCACAGGGCGCGATAGGCTCGAGGTATAAGATATTCAATCGAAAACAAAAACATTGTGAAAAGGCATACCTCAACAGTAAGGCGATTTAAACGTGGCATTACAAAAACGACAACCATAAACAGTTCAATTTTTAGAAAAAGAAACATTTCCAAAAATAAGATTATTATTTTAATTAAAATAACTCGGTTAAATATATAAACAAAACATTAGTTTATAATAACAGTAATAATGAAAATTTATTTCTTAAACTTACAAACTTACATTAATTATAAATTTACAAAATGTGCTAAACATAATCAAACGTAATTTATAATATTGCGATTTTTGTTGGCCCCCACTGGGCAGCGCCTGTCCTGTTGCGGCCATAAATTAAGAGTCATATTTTTTTCCTGAATTGGCATTCTATTATTTTTCTTTTTACAGTTGTGTCTGCTTTCAACGTACCATCGTTTGTTTGAAGTGCAATTGTATAAAAGCAAGCGATGTCAACGTCGTATGTGTACAGTAATATGAACCGGAACTATGAGATGCATTACATTACCCATCCCATAACTCGTAGGAACTGTTCAGTGTGATCATAACTACAAGGCAGGATCAAAGACCGAATGACGCGTTTAGTCTTACCGAAGGAGCAATTTATGATCTCGCAGACGCTGGCAATCGGATAACATATAAGTATATGAACGGTGTAATTCGTTGAGCAAAGATACTATTGACGCGGTGCGTTTTTTCCTTTAAAATTCATTGTAATTTGCATATTTGGGTACTCAGACGACTTCAGAACTTGTCTGTGCTTACGCAAAGATACTTTCAAAAGACATAGTTTGCGTACGCTAAAAACTTCTACCTCGTCATATAGCGAATGTATGGAGTAACAAAAATTTATTAAATTACATATATAAATAAAACATACAAGCGTCGAATATATACATAGAGCCTCTTCTTTGTTTAAGTCGCTTAACTTAAAGGCTGAAGTAGTACATCAGCTGGATGTACAAAGTTAGTAGACGATTCATTGTTTTTAAAGGTTTTACAGGAATCCTTTCTCAGTGTTTGATAAAATACTCTACTCAGAGTAAGAGATGCGCTATGAATCTAAAAGCAAAAGAAGATACCTATCTAGTTATTACCCACTTTCACATTATTTATTTACTTTCAAGCTAAACTGTCCAAGACGGAAACTATATATTTTTAACCGAAGTCAAAATTAAAAAGGAGGAAGTTCTCAATTCGACTGTATTTTTTTTAGATTTGTTACCTCAGAACTTTTGACTAGGTGAACCGATTTTGATTATTTATTTTTATTTGAAAAGTGGTGCTTCTCGTGTGGTCCCATTTCAACTTGGTTGAGTTCTGACAATGGCGTCCATGAAAAAATCATATAAATCTTAAATTTGCATTGTGTACGCGACAAATGGACAAATAACTCAATATCACGCGAACCGATTTCGATGATTAATTTTTTATAGAAAAGGATGTACTTCAAGAGCAATTTGATGAAAGTTTGGTTAGGTTCTCATTATGGGATCCATGACAAAGTAACGGAAATCTTCAATTCTTAGGAGCAAATTAACAATACTCGGCCGAGTATTTTATGGGCTATCCGGATATTTAAGTCAACTACCGTAGTGTCGTTATGGTCAAGTAACTATCGTAGTTGAACATGATGATCAATGGAACTCCTTAACGGCTTACAGTAAGAGTGCAATCTATGAGCAGCACGTTTAGTAGGTCTACCCTTCTTCAGACAAATTAGTAACTGTACCTCAGATTCACTAAAAATAATAAAAAATTAACGAAAAATAAACCGACTTCAAAGAAAACTATTAATTTGTTTTGGAATAGTTTTTTTTTGAAGTCGGTTCTTGTTTTGTTAAAACTTTTGTTTATTAATTCAATAATTTACAAGTTTTACACTTCATGTTCACCTCTATGACACATCCTATCTTGATTGATATGTCAATTACAATGCTTTTAATGGCAAATAAATATCGAATTCACCGATTTTTCTAATACAACAAAGAAATACTATAATATTCGTCCGTTATTGCTCGTAAAATCGCTTGGCCGATGCGACGCTCGGTCAAGCGAACTTCATAAAATACTGCAAGACTGGATTTATGTTTCTGTATTGTGCCCTTTAGGATTTATTGGGATATATGGCCTTTTTTATGAGTGCCCATTAATGGAAATTATATTATACATTATTTAATGTGTCTTGCAATAATAAATAAAATCAAGCCTCTCGCACCGGATGAACGTAGATGTGTAAGGATTCAAACCCTAAATCTGGAATAAAAGATTGTGGAAGTACATGTAAGAAGCAAATATAGCAAAGCAAGCAAATATATTAACTGGAAGTAAAATAAAATCACTATTTAATACTTATAATGAAAAATAATAAAACATAATATTAAAATAAAATCTCTTTTTTGATATCGATTCATTATTGTTTTCTATCTTTATTTGGCAATTTTTCTCTCTCTTTTACTTCCTCGATGTTTTTCAATATATTTTTCATGCGTTCAAAGTCGTATATGATCGTATTACACCACACATAGACACAACTGTATGCTCAAAAACACACCGGGGCCCATTGAGTCAGAATAATGCATGTGCGTTAGGTAGGTACCTAAATGGAAAATTATAGAAAATTAATTAAGAACAATAGATATCTGCTTTGTCAACGACGCTGAACTTGATAATTCAATAATTTAAGTTAATTTTCTTTTAGTAAAAAATTTTAAAATATTTAAGAAAAAAATGTTAAATTGATTATATGTTGAATTTTAAACTTGAATAACTATTAGAAGAGTGAACTTACAAAAAAAACATAAGAGACATTTTATTTAGTGAGTACGATTTCCTTTAAAAATATGTGTCGCTCATCCCGATATGCTCATTGGAAAATGAGTTTTAAAATTCCAAAGTTAAAAAAACATTTTTTCCATGTTATTTAAACATAAAATAGAAATTCACGATGAGCGACCTTTCAATATTAATATTAAGAGCTCCCGTTTACACACGCTTCTTTTTTCATGACTAGGAAAATATTTTACTGCGGGTATTTGAACGGCTCAAAAAAACCAATGATCGTTTTTTTGAGCCGGTCTAATATATACATATATATGTGTGTGTGTGTGTGTGTGTGTATGTTTATATATATACGTATATGTATATATTAAATATATTAATTTTTCAGCAGCTTATTATTATTTAAAAGCTGTCGTCCTCTAGCTTTTAGCCACCCTATCTCGGTTAATTTTGATAATAGCGAAAAGATTAAAGAGATTATTTTTTTATAAAATTTAGGGCTCTACAACTTTTATCTTAAGTTTTTTTTCTAATCCTTATCGTTTTTCCAGAACTAATAAAGAATTTTTTTTTCTTCGCATCTCGTGGATGATTTAAAAAAATTAAAAAAAAAGTACACAGTTTGTTTTTACATCTATCAAAGTAACTTATATCAAAAATTCAAGTTCTTATCTCAAATTTCGATTAAACATGACTCTTTCGTGTCTCATCTACAATAATATTTTATAAAATCAACCCTCGATCATCAGCAAATTTATAATTGGCAGTACAGATAGTCATTCCACACATTTGTTTACCAAATTAGCTAACACTTTTATATCTGTTATAATGTGAATGTTGAGTAATAAAGACAGAAACTTCTGGAAATAGCGGGAACGCAGTAATACAGAGCCAAGTTTTTTATTTGTTCAAACTTATGTTTTGTTGCATACATAAATATGATACACATGCAAACATAAATATGACAGAAGATTTGATTATGGAATCGAAACTATTTACAAAATGTGCATAAGGACGGTGTTGACAATACGCGTCCTCAGTCTTCGCTCAGGCCGCCCCGAAAGCACTGGATAGGCTCCAAGTTGTTCAGAACAAATTCTATAGGGACGCTACGGATGCATACTGGTGCGTCCGTAACTCTATATTTCACAGGGACTTAGACCTCCCAACCATAGCTAAATTTTCAGCAGTTGATTACGAACCACCTCACGGTCATCATTCTATCCGTAGGCGACAGTAGATAGACTCATGTAAGTCAAGGATACACATGACTGACTAAGCGTAGATATACCTCTACTAGTTAGGTCTTAGACCATAGCTCCCCTACTCCACCCGGCCGCTTCCGCGCCGGGTAGGTAAAATGGACCCGACCCGTGTCGGTATCCAGTGGCTCCTATGCCAAGGCGATCCCTTAAGGAATCGCCCATAGGGCACGTCGCGCGCCGTCGATACTCCCGCGTGTCGTCCGGCCGCGTTCGGTGAAGCTATTATAGAAATCCAGCTACATAGCATTGCCGACCAAATTATTCCAATTTCAGGGGGAAGTTTTTAGTGTGTGTTCAGCCCCACACTACCCGCGTGCGCGGGCGCGCGGGTATGCGTTATGCATTTTTTACCTCCTCCTCGCCGCAAGAGGGAAAAAAAGGCATTGAAATGTACTTTAAAGTCCGTCAACTATTTTTTATGTTCAGATGGGTAACCTAAGTTTAACTTAAAAAGTTAAAATTTTAGCGTTCACCCATTCTTAATTATTCTCGCGGGAACCCGATTAAACTATGATGCCGAACTGATACATGCATCGGGTACATGAAACCGTCGACTGAGGTAAAGAGAGTACGTTCGAACCACTCATAATTCATGCACTACCGAATTTCCAAACGAGATCAGAAGGGCCTTAAACTTCACACACCGCACGTGTTTATAATCCGATGCATATTTTATGTAGCAGCTGTCGGAACTAACGGTTTCGCAAGTAATACCGTTTATTACGAGATCAGATCAAATACATTCAAGGGAGAAGAACGTTAAAAATATCAATTTAGAAACAATTAGTAAACGCTTCGATTATTTCTAAGCACCTAAGATATTTGGTGAATAAAAAAAAACTTCAAAACCGAATTCCCGATTTCGAATTCTCCAGACGAATCAATCGATAAGTCTTTAAGTCAGAAAAAAGCAACTCGTTCCGCGCCTCATAGAATAATTTAAGCTATCGGTCCATGAAATTTTCACCGCATCGGATAGGTCACAGCGCTCCTCAACAAACTCCCATTAGCGCTCTCTCTCTCCCTCTGAAAATTCCCCAATTCTGAAATAAAAAGACTGTAGGAAATCATGGCTCTGCAATGTCATGGTACAACACCGTGTTCCGTAAAGTCGTGTGCAAACAGATACCATTATCCCTGCGCCGAGTCAACGCAAGTCATGTCTTAATAACTTTTTTTTTTTGGCACGAAGGTAACGTCGTGATGTGTTCACGCCTTTTAAGAATAATCTTTATTTCCCACCTGCTTTTTCCTTACTAATTTGTCGCTCATCTCTCGCCCCTCTCTCGTCACATTCGTTCTTCGCACCTGCGCTGTAACTGAAGCTTCTACGCTTTTCCTCTATGAGATACGCTTGGCATTATTTGCAATTAGACTCATGTTTAAATATGATTCTTGTTTGTATAAAATTACATTATTCTTTAATTTTCACATTTTTACTAAATTTGTTATTTTAATTGTTATTATTACTATTAGTCAAACACGTATATATATTGTTAAAACATATTCATTGGGTTATGAACATATTAATTCATCGATTTAATTAAGAATCTTATGTATTAAAATTACAAGAATTTTTATTCACGAATAGAATTAAAGCTTGATTAATGTCTCCGTCCAACAAAAATGATTTTTATCCACAAAGTCCCGTCAGCTTGTTTGTGACGGTAATTTATTGTATGATCTATTTTTCGAGAAAACGTATAACATGTTGAAATACTTATAAAGTGGTATTTATTATGTCGGCCAGTTGAATATTAACCAATACAATAAAGGTAGTACGGAACTAATAGATACAAAGACTTCGTTGGAACAAGATCGAGATTTGAAAGTAAATCTCCTGCCAGTCTGTTCTATAAGACCCTGACCCATTAGAACAACCAGGACAACAAGGTATTGTGACATCCTATTTTTCTCCTTAACTTTCCCATACGCATACAGTCCGTTTCTATCCCGATGAACCCCAAGCAGATTCGAACGAGGAACAGAGTGGGACTTTTTGATAATGTGTTTAATGGTCATCGAAAACAAATAATGACTAATATTAATAATACTAATGTAAATATTATTATCATTATATAAAAATATTGACTCTTTAAGTTTAATATAAGTATTAGGTAATGTTTTATTCTAAGCATTGCTGCATCGGAGCAGCCTTCTGGCAAATAGGCGTAAGTCTATGTTATTGCATAAAAAGAAACTTGAGCCACTGATTTGCATTCAACGTAACTTAACGCGAACATAATTCAGTGGCTCAAACGTGTACCTATAGTTTTTTTTTTTTTCTATAGAATAACGTAGTTTGATGTGACATCTTTGAGCTCTTCAAGCTAAAAAAATACGGTTTATATGTTATTTTGAGCTTTTTGAGCTCAAAAGTGTGATATACATTAAACAAAGTATTTTTTTACACAAATTGTTCTATTTTAAGTTGTTTTATGACATTTAACGTCGTTTTTTTAGCTTTCTTAGGCGAAAGTTATTTTAAAAAACTTATTTAACGAAATTTGAAAATAATTTGA
The DNA here is from genome assembly GCA_005406025.1 of Eumeta japonica. Lineage (NCBI taxonomy): Eukaryota > Metazoa > Arthropoda > Insecta > Lepidoptera > Psychidae > Eumeta > Eumeta japonica. The sequence continues at coordinate 354,531 of BGZK01000176.1, forward strand.
CAATAATTTTTCTGAAACAAATTAATCGTGTCTGATTTGTTTATCAGTGATAGATTTAATTGTTTGAGGTTTTAAATAAATGAATTGTGAAATCGATCCGTATGATCATTTGAAAGTTCTCAATAAAAAATCGAGGTCTCGAAATTTCAAAGTTATGTTGAAAAAACTTTTTTTTTTAATTTTTAAAATGCTATAACTTTGGAACTCGGAGTTCTATTTCAATGTCCAAGACAGCAATCGACGCAGTTTTTTGAAGCCTAAAATGTTATACTGCGAGCAAAATCGATTAGTCGTAAGGTTTCTAAGTTATTCTAAAAAAACGCTCGTTTTTTAACTTTTTCAATTTTTTTTGTTCACGATATCTCACGAACGAATCAACAGATTTTGATTTCCAAAACGACATTCGACGTCATTTTTGAGGTTAGGAGCTGATTAGATTATGGAATTGATTGATGCAATAAACAAAAAGTTATTCTCAAAAAACATCGTTTTTCAATTTTTTCCGATTTTTTAAAATTTCTCCGAAACTGCTAATGCGAATCAGCTCAAACTTACAGCAAGTCTAAGTTCAGTGGAAACCTTTCGAATACCGCAAGTCTCGTTTCGATCCGTCAAGTCGTTCAAAAGTTATAAGAAGTTAATATACATACACACACACACACACAAACACATCCACACTTCCTAGGGCTTCAAAACGTTGTGATCTGATGAAAACTCGATTTTCTAAAATCGGGGTAAAATCAATAACTTCCCGATTTTCGAAAGTTTTTAATTTTTTTAGCGGCAAGTTAAAAATGCAAACAACCGCAAACAACGAGTAGTGCGAATAAGAGTCTCGCTCAGAGGATTCAGTACACTTAATTATATGAATGTAATTATTTCAACCGTCGAGAGTCTCAACAACTTGTGCCTGTTTTCTATACCGATAAATTATCATTCGTAAGAATTCCGAGACTTTCTTGTATTTTTTTAAATTTTTCAATACAATATAATTTGAAAATATTTTTGACTGATTTTTTTATTAATTTTTGTATATAATTAAATACAATAAACATTTTCAAAATTCATTATGCAATATCCTATTAGAAAATATTGTTGTGAACTGCACTCATAAGCTATAAGTAAATTGATATTGCAGAATGATTCCCGAAAAAAAAATATCCGATAATGGAATATCACATCAACTCCGTCCCGCACGCCCCGCCTCCTATCAGTGTTATTGATGTATATTAACATTCTTTTCAAATAAATCTATATTAATTATTTATATTATTACTTATTTAGTTCAGAGGTGACTTATTTGTTCTAGATAGTTTACCGATTTATTTATATTTTAAGAAAATTCTAGATGGCTATACCAACAAGTATAGTATCGAAGTGCAGGTGCAGACGGGGGAAGTTTTGTTTCTGCAATAACTACATTCAGTACGCGTTCCAGTGATTTATCGTGACTCTGTGTTTTTGAATATACGCCATCTGATTTTCTACATGTTTCCTTCCATCTGATATCGTTCCTCGTACCCTCGATAGGGTCTTTACGTGACAATTGATGTCAGAAGTGGGATGGAAATGCCGAAAGGTGATGTGAAGTCAAACTGTGGTCCCACATATAGATGGTGGAGAAATAGCTGAGGCCGTTGCCCCTCCGATGGTCTCGGCAACTCCAAGTCTTGATTTGAGCATTCTGTTTGTAGTGATTACACCTTCTGCTTTTCTACGTTTTTTTTTTCATTGGATATCAGTCCTCAAAGCCCCCATAGGCTCTTTATGTAACAATACAAAAACACTACCAATTCGATAAACAAAAATAAAAAAGTCATTCAGAACTCGTTATCATCTCTGAACAAAGGGTAGTTATTTTTTTAATTGCTATATATAAATATTTCTTTGAGATTTTTAATAAAAAAGTGTAGTAACATATTTTTGTATGTAATACTTATTATTACCTGAAAAATATGTTACAAGATCATATTTATTATGATCTATTAGCGATTATTTTAAATAGTGAATTATACAAGACGGGCACTAGTCAATGATTACATTAAGGCTTCAGCGCGTCACATAGAATACAAGTTAAACTCCACTTTCCAACTAAGAGATTCTTATTGATTTTGACGTCACTTTTTTATCGTATAGGCCTGCACATTTTATCAACAAATAGTATAGTTTCAATGTCAATCCACTTGTTCTCTTACTATATAACTATAATAACATTTTTAACCATTGCTAAATATATGGGCAGATATGAGGCATTGTTGATTATATCAAAATCGACTAAGTGCTTTAAGCACTGCAATCAAAAATATGAGAAAATTATCTATTGCAGGAAGACGTATGAGCGATAGTAATGCACGATTGAAGTTGTTTTTTGTAGTTACATCAAACATTGTTTGTGGCCTTCTTTATGCGTCGGCGCGTGTGTAATGGCGATCGATGAAATTACGCCGCAGAAACTTCACTTATTCCAATTTATTACAGTTCACAACAGTCTAGATATTGCGACACATTACGCTGAAGCCAAATTTTTTAGAACGGAAACCTATGTTTCCGCTAACGTAAAAAATCAAAAAATGTCATGGTTTGACGTTGTCGACTTAACTTGACATACAATAGGTTGTGTTACGAGCGCTTTACGCGTGTACGCATTTTCAAATGTGCCCCTGAAGGGCGAGGGCGTCCAGCCACAAACTCTGCCCGCGCCGTGCGCCGCGGCGCTGTCGGAAACGCTTTTAGATTTGCGCCCAGGAGCGCGGCACGAATCGTAAATTTGATTTGTCACTACATCTGAAAGCTTCCGCGCAACAATTTCCGGTCTTTCGGCCGAGAAAGGTTGGATTTGGGAGAGTAAATAACTTCCGGTGCCGTTTGATTCCCGTTGTTGTAATTCTCTTTTTCCCTGACAACAATTAGTATATATATATGTGTGTGTGTGTGTGTGCGTGTGTGTGTACAACGAAAACGATTTTTCTTCGTCCGGACGTCACATAAAAACTACGTACGAATCGGTGTGATATTTTGACCCTTCGACACGGAATCGTTTGTAGATGGTTCTAGACTATTTATTTTTGAATCACCTTTATCCATTTTCAGGGTTCAGCACATTGTAAAAACCCTTACAGGTCTGTCAATACTCTTTGTTTTCTATGGTCTCTGAAATCTATTAGAATAAAAGGATATTGCCTTAGCAGTCGAATTTTGCTCGGCGTATTTCGGGTTTCCTGTGGAAACTTATAACTTCCCATTGGAAAAGTTGCGTATGCTCATTTCTATCAATGAATATTTAAATAAGTAATGCTCTCACCTGCTCTCACGTTGATAATATCACGAAGTACCACCGGTCTAATTTGTCATGTGATGACATGTGTTGTGCACGTTACAGTAAGTCTTCATCTTAACTTACTCATTTTTACATTGCCAATATTCGATTTTTTTCGCTTTAAAATATGGTACAATTAGAGTTGTATACCTATCAATCTAAAAAATCGTGTGTTATTCTACAGGTTTTAATAATATTCTTGTAATGAGTAATTTATTAATAATTTTTATAAGACACGGTCATTGTATACATTTTAATGGTAATATAATGAATAAGTTCACCGATTCTAAAACAAGTTGAAATTGAATAAAGTTCATAATTTTAATTCACAACTAAGTACGTTTTTATCAATTTAAATAACAATAACAAAATAAAAAGGGAAAATTACAATTTTAAAGTTTAATTGTTTCACCCATGTATCAATATTTTGAGCGCTTAAAACTGCCTTCGCATAGTATAATACAGGTTAAATATTGCCCCAAAGAGATATTTTCAGAGAGTATTTTCTTTAATACTTGGCGGTATGAAGATTAGCGGTCGTATTCTATATACCAGGTTGCGTTCTTTTATTTGGTTTCTATTTTTTTTTTACATTACATTAATTAATTTATACTAATAAAAGTTTAAAATAAGATACAATAAGAAAAAGTAAAAAGGTATTACTGTGTATCTTTAGAACCAGTATTATATTAATTTTGCAAAGAAAACAAGACATAGTATTCAGCAGTTACCAATTCGACGCAAGTAATGTATATCAATGATTTATTGACTCAAATCAATCACCACATGATGCTAGAACTCCATTATTATCACGTAGGCCATGCTTTGAACGTTATTTAAATTATACATCAAACATAACAAATGCATTTGTTGCTCGTCCTTCATTTACGCACTAACTTCTGGATGGATTATAATAAAATTTTTCGCAAGGGTAGATTATGTCCTCAAATATGATGTTAAATTCTTTTCTTATAAACATATACAAATACCAGTAAAAGCATTCATTTGTTATCATTAACATATGAAAGATGAAAGACCAAGGTCGTTATTAGAATTGACGGCGAGGTTGGCCGATGTAAAAAATAAAGAAATTCATTCTATGTTCACGCGAGCGTAACCGCTTACATATTTGAATTAAAAAAAACCATAGCCAAATTATGCCGAATTTCGGAAAGGCAAAGCCGGGTCTTAGCCTTATATCGGGATCCAGAATCCGGTTGGCGATTTGAAGGAACGCAAACGTCTTCCGCCTTCACGAACTCGACAATGGGCCACAGCACGAATATTGTCCCAAACTTGTGACCTATTTGCATACAAATTACGGTATTGTCCTATTTACACTAAAAAGCACATGTGTAGAACTGTGAAGGGAAAGCTTAGGGATTCATTTTGTCGGCCATGTCGGTACGTTAATAATGCTAACACTCTCCTGAAGATAGGATATTCTGTATGAGTTGAGTATATGTAGGATATATCATATTTTAAAAGAATTGAATAAATATAAAAAAAAATTGAAAATGTAATGAAATTGTTTAGAAATCTGTTGATGATGAAAACAATCTGTCATGGAATATATTTCATTTTTGAAGTTATAAGTTTCAACTACGGTTGAAGAGAAAAAAAACCGATTCAACCGTTCTCTACGCTAGGCTTAAGCGGTTACAAATATGAAAAAATTCAATATAAGAGGGAATTGTGTATTATAAAAATTATAAAATTGTCCTTGATATCGTATTCTGATTATATTTTATGGGAATTTGTAATATTTGTATTTATGTCTTGTGTTTTTGCACTATTTATAAGAAAATTAACTTGGAAGAAAGAGAACATGAAAAAATAAAGATTTACGATTTATTTTCTCTCATTATTTTAGAAAAAAAATTGTATTATAAATAAATTGAAGAAGAAGGGAAAAAGCAGACGAAATCATGAAAAACTTTTCTGTTGTCTTTAGTTTTTTTTAATTTTTGAAGTTGGGATCTTATGGGCTTTAGTTCTCGGTTAATGGCTCGGAAATTTTTTATCAAGATTGAAATTGCGACGGAGAACGGAGGACAAATAAATAAAAATCAATACGGAAAAGAGGCCTTTTAATTTTATTTCCACGGGGACGTGGCTCGAGGCAAAAGGAGAATCGAGATAGTGATTTGAACGAGATCTGAGGCCGAGTTCGAATTGGGATCTGAATCGAAACAACATTTAAATCGGGATTGCTTCGAGATTGTGATCAAAACAACGTTTTAACTTAATGTTAAACATGACTTGTTTAATGTAGAAGCGAATTAAGCTGCGATTCGCTACTAGAGTATTATAAATAGAAATATGTTGAATATACAAGACACTCGTTATTTATGTATCTTATTTAAAATATCATCATTATTTTTGTTTAGTGGTCTGTCAATTCTAATTTTTTTATTCTGATGACAGCTTTGACATAGTCTGTATCTTTTAAGTAGTTAATAAAATGAGATTCGTTCTTGGTATATTATAAACCTGGAAGTTTCTACTTTTCATCAAAATATTTATGCGTTTGAACTTATGTCAAAAAATCTAATTTAGATAAAGTCGTCAAATTATTTTCTGACACATCACAGTATTCAATTTCACAATTACATGAAATAAAAAAAAAAAGCAAAACAATTTTAATTTTGGAATTCCTGAGATCTTCAATCAACAATTGTCGAGATTCTGGATAAATTAAATATCTTCGGACTCAATTAAGTTTATAGGGAAGCATCAGGTTACAAGTCGTGTTCGCGTTCCGGTGTTTTTAGTAGTAACTTTTCTTACTCGTCCAAAATAATAAATAATTAATCTCAAGTAAAAAGTCTTTTCAATATCAATCTTATAGCTAATATGTAAAGCAAGAATTACTATTTTCGGAATAAATTTTCTCGAAATTTCCCGTACAACCCATTAATGTGTCATCAAGTTCATACCGAACCGAAGCACATCAATCTCAACGTACGCGTCAAACAGCTCTCGTAATCGGGGACCTAATTAATAAGGCGTACGCGCACGCGACACGTTAAAGTACGCCGGGGTATGAACGTGTGACATACGACCTGAAGCCCTTCGCCGGCGGACGCCCCGCAACCCGCGCAGCCCTGCCAAGCCCTATAATACTCCAGTATTTATTTGTATTATAGGAGTCGATACTGACTGATAATAACTTTTTAACTTTATTGTTGAGTGATCCAAATTTGAGTATTTTAATCTATCAGACATTTTAATTTTGTTGAGAGTGTAATTCTGCAATAGAAATTATTCAACCTGGCCAATGAACCTTAGCTTTAATGTGGTTTTGAAACTGCGAACCGTTATTTTGCTCATTGCGCCTAATATTTTCCATAAGACATTTCTAAAAGCGGTTTCGTGCATAGCAAAACCGTGTGTTTGTACGTACGTAAGAAGTACGTCTTTGGTGTTACAAAACAAAAGTAACTCCAAAAATTTAATCTCGCTTGCTAGTACACTACGTTTGCAAAATGTATAAAATAAGTCAAATTTCTGTATATTTGTATACAGAATCAATTAATATATCAAAAATAATACGAACAAATCATTTATTAAATAATGATAAATTATAATGTAAGCAAATAAAAATAATATTAACCTAAATCTACATACGTACTTAAAATAGTTTATGCGATAAAAACCACCTTTTTCACTAATATTCACAATAAACATCAATAAATACCGTTCACCACAATATATAATTTAAAAACATATACACACCTATATATTTATATATATTTATGCAGACATATATTTTATTCGTAATGATGCGAAACACGTGTTGTAAATTCAGATATATTTGAATAACTACCTTGAATATAGTTATCAGTGCTCATGCGCATGTAAGCATAAGTGGTATATGTCATTACTTTTAACTTATTGGTAGCCTCTTCTGCAAGACTTCAAACCATGAGAGACATTTCTGCAGTTGTAAAGAAGAGCACCGTAACTTATCAATGAGTGCTTTAGAGAAAATGGCGAGTAAACTTTTTGATTTATATTTTGTGATTTCAGCTAAACTGATTGATGTTCAGAACTTTAAGCTAAAAAAAATTGTTTGGAAAGTCATTAATATAACCAAGTAAGTTTGATTTATTTTTAAGTGAATCCCATTTTATCGTTTAAATAAACTCAAAATTGAGTTTTAGGTTGGTATAGTAATAACACAATAAAACACTCGTGCTTACCTTTATTGCCGTAAGTAAGGCAGCTAACTTAACATTTACTGTGATTAAGCTTAGGATCTTACACACACCCTAGTTTTAACTACGACGAGTCCCCTATTAGAATTTGGTGCCTCAGGGAAGAGTAATTACGGTTATTTTTAAATATATCACACGGGTACTCAGTTTTACGATACAATACTGAAGCGTAGAAAATAAATTATTATTTTCTGAATACAACGAAATCACGAAAAATCTCAAAATTAAAAAGTAAAAACAAAACTACACGTCGTACGTGTAGTAAGTTTGCAGTATTATCTGCATACAAAACTTAAATACGATAAACAGTCGTTACTCTACGGTACATTAGCTTATAACTATCGGATCTAGTACAGTTAATAAATACAGTTTAAGTAATTAAAATAACTGTAATCTTAAGTAAGAGAAATTAATAAAAGTAAACGTATATACTAATCAAAATAAGGTATGAAATTTTAGTGCACTTAATAATAAGACTTGCTATCAAATACGCTTTGAAAAGCCGTAACACTTAAATTTACTGCACTTTAACTTTGAACATTCCACTTACGTCGTTCATGCTTAACGATGTTCTAGATTATTAATTAATTACAGTACTGTTTTTATATTAAAAAACTTAGTTGATTTTAAAATACGTAACTTAGATCGAATTATAGATCATAATGTCTCTTGACTACTGCAGCAGATTCACCAATCAACTTCCTGATTCTCGACTTAGATGTCAGTATGCGCGCGAGTTTCGTGGTGTCAATTTAGATGTCAGTGTGCACGCTCATTGTGAAAATTCACTCTCATCATTTTTCCCTAAAGCGCCAAAATAAATATAACTTCAAAAATATGATGATAAAGGTAATAATAACGGAGTAATAAAGAATTTACAGAATTATTACTTCTTTCAGAATCGTCACCTGAAAACCTTAACCAAGGTAACAAACTATAAGAATTCAATAAAAATTCAACTTTTCAAGAATCGAACCAAAAGATTCTGATAACAGAAACAAATTCCTTATTCTCCTTTCTGTAAATGTGTAGATAAATGATGCATCATGGCCTAAGTTTTGACAAGACATTGATTCACATCATAAATGTTACTAGTTCACACAAATTATATTTCCACTTTCGCACACGCCAGTACATGTTATCGTGTAATCAGTCTAGAATCATATTTACGATATGACGTCATGCGACAGAATAAATGATTAACCGCTATGTTTTGTAAACCCGACGTTTTATGTCCCACTAATGCTCACGTCACAACATGGCTGTCGCTCAGCAATATTTTCTTTATTCCTGATTATATTTATGGAATACTTTGAACTAAAAAATGCTGCAGGTTCCGCCATCGAAGTTTATCTTCACGATTCGTTCGAATATAAGAGTTCGTTTGTACGTACGGTAGCCGAGGAACCCCAAATCTAGTATTCTCGACGCGATATGTTTTTAAGTGCGAAGAAGAGTCTTCTGATTGTAATTCTTCTTGTAAATGACTCGTTTATCTTTCGAAGTATCCGGACATCGGATCTGACAGGTCTTATCGCATAACAAATGCACGATAAAGTATCTCGGATGCATTAGCACTTCCCATTATATCCGAATAAGAATTGCAGTCTCGCGCTTCGAGGATTTGCACAAACGTGAGATGGAATATTAAATCCGGCGTTAGCGGGGAGTTGCAGTGCCTTTTGCATTTTAATATTTTTCCTGTTCGCTGAATGGAATCTATTAGAGCACATTTTTCGTGGAATCTTTTTTCTTTTTTTTTATCACTGAGTTCAATATACATATTTTATCCGAGATAGCAGAGACAAAATAATGTAATGTAATATAAGTATCCTTAGGCTACTATTCCTACATAACACTAAAAATCATTGCTTTTTACAAATATAATTAGTAAGACGAAATAACCTAATTTTATTGCATTCATTAAAATATTGAAAAAAAAGGGTACAATATCATTTTCGTAAACTACTATTCTTGGCACCTCAAAGTTAAATAAGAAAATAGTTTATGTTATAGTTCTAAGTATATTCTGTTGAACACTAACGGTTAGTATAAATAGTTAGGATATTATTTTTAACACTAACTGTTAGTATAAATAGTATTTCATAGTTACTACATCATGACCATTCTAACATCACCAATTCCTAGACAATTGCAGTGTTAACAGGACGGTGAAAGCGCCGCCGGTGGTTCAAATAAGAACTATCTGGGTAAAACTGGATTCACTTTAACCGCTTATTTTTTTAATAATGGTAGCGCTGTTTGTTAACACTGGCATTTATTAATTAACCAGTAGTGTAAATTAATTGTTCTTTAAACAAATTACGGACAGGTAGCAAATAAACGTTCCCGCATTTGCGTGAAATAAGGGAAGATAAATCATTTGCAAAGTAGTTTACTTATTTGCACATGTTAACCATTAATATAAAAACTCTTGAATTTATAAAAAAATAACGATAACTATTTGATTTTATTTTTAGTTTATCCTTTGCACATAATCCATACTAATATTATAAAATACAAAGACCACTGTTTGTCTGTTACGTTTTATACCTAAACCCCTGTACTGATTTTGATGAAAATTTGGTGCCGAGAATGTTTGACACCAGGGAACAGACATAGGTCATTTTTAATTTTTTTGTCTGTCTTTTTATTAGTATGTTTTTTCTGCTTAACAGTAGTTAATTGTGGTGTTAAAGTGGGTGGGTAGCATTGAGTGGGAGGGAGAGAAAGGAAAATATGGTGTAAGAGGTTAAGTAGAGCGAAATCGAAAATAAGTGAAGTGTCAACGATCCAATGGCAAAGATATATTGTAATCAATAAAAATTGATTAATAGCAATGAAGTCATAGTAAATTTAAACGAACAATAGGGTTTTTATAACAATAGAGTTTTTATAATGCATCTTTAATAAAATGAATATTTAAATAAAAATTTAAAAACTGGCTAAGAGTATGTCGGGCCATGCTCACTGTAGGGTTTCAAAACCGTTACTACAAAGAAATGCACTACAGACGAAAAAACTACGTTATTACACTTTTTTCCATGTTTCCCGCATATAATTAGGTATAAGCACTTTAATCTCCTATAACTACATTATCAAGCAGGTGTGTCAACTATTACTCCTTAACTAATATAAACTACAATACACCAGCAAAAGAGCGTATGTTCATAGCACTTGTATCCTTTTGTTGAGAAGCGCAGTTATTCGGCAATAACTCAAAAACGGTATATTCGATGATCTTCAAAATAATTTCCGCTGAAAGTTTTTATTGAGCGTTATCTTTCTAATATTTTTTAACATTCTTCGAATGTACGTTTTAAAAAATAGAAAAGGGGGAAACAAATGCTGCTACTTTCAGAGCGATTATTTCCGAAAATATTCAACTAATCAAAAAAATTGCTTAGAAAACGTAAACCGTTTTCAAAAGAAATGTCGAGACATGAGCCACAAGTTAATGCTTGCCGAAAAAAATGTTTTTCAGCTTCTGCTACATGTATGGAGTGCCCCCCTAGAAATATACATTTTTGTTATTTAACTACTAACCTATGTAGTGGTTTACACAAATAACTCCGAATTGAATTAATGCACATTTTGTAGTTTTTTATTATAGTAAAATACCTGTGACATAAGACCGGACGGACGGTCGGACAGACGGACGTGACGAAACTATAAGGGTTCCGTTTTTGCCATTTTGGCTCGGAACCCTAAAAATGCATACCATATCCTATTATTATAAAATTACGACATTGTGACGATGTTTGATATTTGTAACTCAATTACGCATATACGACTTGACGGATTTAGATGAAATTCAGCAGACAGCATAGAATATTTTCTCTATTTTATTCATAACATTTTATATCAGCCACTAATGACTTTTAATCCAATAATTTACAATAAACAGTTATCGATATCGTAAAGGTAATTCATGTCGGAATCAATAGGAGTAGCGCGATTGAAAAAGAAGAGAGAATGATGGAGTGGAGTAGAAAACATGAACGAATTAGAACTAACTGTCTGATCGCTATGAAATAAAATTACAGAAAAATGTTTTTATTTTATAATTTTTGGACTACTCCACCGATCGACACCAAAATCTAATTAGCTGTTTTCTCAACATTTACATCGATTACCATAAACCACATAAAAACCGATTGATTTATTTAAGAGCTATCGTTGGAGAAATATTTTCAAAAAATGTTTTTTTTAGAATATTTCTTATACTACTTTGTTGATATATTCCAGTAATCTAACCAGTTTTTTTTTTTCTTAAAAAGCGAAGTTGATTGTTACAAACTGAATCAAAATCAATCGGTTCGTTAGAAAGATATCATTAACGATACTGCGAAAAAAATGTTTTTGTTTTTTCAAAATAACAAAGTTTTTGATGAATTAATAGTTATTAGTAGACATCTTTTTTCTGTTTAAAAAACTGCGTCGAATTTCGTAAAACAGATCAAAATACAATGACGCCTTTCAAAGACAGACCAGGTGTCCCCGAGACACCACCTGTATTTGTTTCTATAGTTGAATATTTAAACAGTAGATGGCGTTTTCCTAAAATTTATTAAAATACATTGATTGTATTTATTACTATTATTTTAGTAATAAACGAAAGTAGTATAATTTGCATGTATAGAAAACAAAATATTCAAACATTATTACTTGTTAAAAAGAATGACAATTTAAATGTCAATATTTTTTTAACAAAAAATCATTATTTTCTTAGACATACTTTCATTATAAAAACTTTGAAATTGTTAATCATATATCTTTCTTTTTTCACATATCTCTTTCATATATCTTTTCTTTTGTGTTTGCAAATAAAATGCAAACCATATTTTATGAATTTCTTCAATACTATTCCGTTCTTTTCGAAGTTACGTATTAAAATTATTATACAATGACCGCAGTTAATATAAAAGTATTACAAAATGTGTTAAAAATTACTACGAAAGTCTTTAAATAAATAAAAAAAAACCAAATGCTAAGACCAATTCGAAACCAGGCGCCCAGCGCTCGCGACCTAATGTTAAACGGCTAAGCTAAATCGTACAACTGGTTCGAACAAAAATAATTGTGCTACACTTCAAATATTCTATAGCACGCTTACGCTTACATAACGTTACAACGTTATGTTTTAAATATACGTATAGATTTTTGAACTCGAAAAGCTAAAAACGTATTATAGAGGACGCGCGTGAAATACAGAGACGGCACCAACATCGAAGTAAGCACTCTCTAGTGTTTTATTGCCGAAGAAAGTGGGATCAAAACATTAATTTGTAAACAACAATAGATATTAATAAAAATGGAAAAAACATATGGATTTCAACCGGCTGTCTGTTTTATATTTTAAATGGTCAAAATAATGAAAAAGGTAAAAAATTATTCAGATCAAAGCATATGTATATCATAGTTGAAAAAAAAATAATCGCGAAACTGTCATAACTAATAAAGTTGTAACACATATGAGTGTGTGAAATGTCTATGATGTAAAAATAGTGGTACGTACAGAAATTAACACAAAAGAAAATTGTTATTGCGATACAATTCAAAATAATATAAATTTATACATATGGATAGGATTGATTAAAAAATTATTATTTTTAGCTTCACAAGAAACAAAACGTCAATAACGCTGTATGTAAGTATAAAGCTGGCCTTGGAGGTAAAAGTAAACACATCTGTGATTTAATTCATTGTATGTTTTATTTACATTTTCACGTCGATGAAAATTCAAAAGAACATAAAATGGATGTAATGGACGTCCCGATTTTTCGTTATTTATAAAACGAGTACTACAAATTCTCGTGATTTTATTTGGTACCCAGTCTATTAAATTATTTCTGCAATCAAAGAAAAGAATAATAAAAGTTAAGTTTTCATTATAAGATATAAATCATAAATACTTAAACATTATTTAACAAAATAGGTAATCATGTACGTACTTAGTATTATATTATAATTTTTTTAATGTTATAGTAATTTCTTAAAGTTTAAATTAATACTTCACTTACACGTGTTTATTTACTGCATTCATCCACTTTTTACGGTTTGCTACCGTCTGTGCGGCTCCAAACAAACTCTAGAAATTTTTAAATGTTCACATCTAATCTACGTTTTCAATCTGATTTATTATTATATCCACGGATACCATTCTTTTTTGACATTAATATTATTTAAAAACATCAATATATTCTGTAAATAGTTACCAAGAAGTAAATTACATTTTAAAATTAAATAAATGATTCCAACGAATTCAGATTATTGCCATTAGTTCACGCAAAAGTCCAGCTGTACAGTCACTATATTTTGAGACTCGAATAGCTCTAAAAGCACTAAAATCGAACTTTTGAGCTCGATGAGTTCAACAATTCCGGAAAAAGCTAAAAAACTTATAAACAATTAAATTTTGGAAATCAAGGAACTCAATAACACATCGATTAATATGAATGCGGGAAGTTTTAGAGATGGCCAACAGGGTCAACCGTTTTTCAGATTTTTATAGAGGAAACAAGTATTCAATCCACCAGAGAGTAGGTGAATACCGACGCCCACCGACACTCGCAACTCCAAAGGAGTTGCCAGTGCGTTGCCGGTTTTTAAGAAGGGATATAGGATATCTGATGTAATGAAAACCGCATGAAAATTCATCTCCTAGTTTTGAAGATTAGCTTGTTCAGACAGACAATACATTTTTTTAAATAATCTTATTTCTTTCTGTTACACTCTCTACATCATTTGCAATCGTTTTTTGGCAAATTTTAAGAATGCCCTAAAACAACGTGTCTACTGTTTTATGATACGTATTACACGTATCGAAATTACAATATTTTATCTTTATCAGATTTTGATTCAAAGGTCCTAACGATAATTGCATTATTTTTTTTATTTTGAAAAAAAATTATGATAAAACCCAGAAAATCTCTTCGTGTTAAGCAAAGACTCGCTTCTCGAAAGTGCCGCCCCCTTTGAACCACGTTCAGGTCGTATTAGTTAATTTTCACAGGTCATTTTGATACTGTACAAAGATAAAGCACGGCGGTAATACGTATTACGTCAAGGCAAAACAGCTCTTAAAATTTAAGTATTTCAGACTAAGCGGAAATAATTATAATTAGTCCTGCTGCAGGACCCTCTCATGTGCTTCGTCGGTTAATATGCAAAAGAAAGGATTTTGCAGAACGGACATATATTTAAATCGACGGTGTGTACACCTACCTCATAAGCATTTTACCTTTTAATGAGCGAGAAAATAGTAAGGCTCAGATTTCTAGTCTTTTATGTCACCACCGCTAATACTTATACGTTAGCCGGATTTCAAAGTTTTAGATTACGAAAAGTGATACAATTAAACAGCTTTACGACCGCATATTCAAATTTCCCTCAAATTTTCGAGACCCGCGTGATTATTTGAGATACCGTTGAATCATAATGTTGATTTTTCACATATTAATTTTAAAAGGTTATCAAATTTAAAAGCGATTCAAATTAAGTGATACTCAGATGCCTCTCAACAGAAAAATGGTATTAGTGAAACTTCTCTCAACGTGTGACGGTTGCTCGTCTTTATTATTTGAGTGGCCCTTAAACGTAAGCGTGGTTGCGATTTATTTCAATAGGTTATTAATTGAAACCTATGTGCTAGTGCAAAATGTCGTTATCGTCACTGTCCCAGCTAGCGATGAAGAGAAATGCATACCGGGAGCAATCGAAGGAACGAAAAAAAATTGACGATAGACGATTCTGTCTATCAAAAGAAACTTGCTTGGAGTCAATGTTTGGCCAGAACAATAAACCTCTCACCGAACGAAATCGAGCAATATCAAGCCGTGCGTATCAAATATTAATAACAATGCACTATTAACGGCAGTCACTAAAGAGAAATATACTACTCTTACTAAGAAAAGTGAAAGTAGTAGTTGTGATTGCAAAATCAAGAAGTATTTATATTCATTTGCCAACTAAAACGTGACCTATTATATTATAAGTGATAATATTAATAATTACATTAAGAAAATAAAGAATGTATTGTCGAAAAAATACAAATAATATATTGTCGAAATTCTCCAAATTTTGTTAAATAGTCTGAATAATCATATTTATCATTAGTTTTCTCTATTCCAAAATAATTTTTATTCATAGAATGCTACTTACAACAAAATTGTAACAATAAATGTAAACGAGAACAAACTCTATTTGTAAATGTTGCCATTAAACACAGAAGAGACTCTCGACAGATCAAGGTCATATTTAAACGTTTCTTAGGAATCGCATTTAAATAAGGATGCTCAAAATTAAGTTAGTATCGGTCGAGTTATCTGCTGGCCAATGTCACTAGTATTTGGCCGTCAACGTATCAAAATGAAACATTTCGTCTAAGCTGTCTGATGTAAATAAAAGAAAATGGCGGGCTCAATGTCAATGAGTGTTTGTGAAATAAAGTTTTTATTTATGTAACGGCTCAAATAAAAATCAAAATAAGTATTTAGGACTGAACCTACATTATTATGTAGAACCAATATAACGTGTTGTAATAACTACATAAAACTATGTTTTTCAATGAAATTCCGTTCGTAAATATATTGTATAATTATATTTTCGTTTATTATGATTGATACAATTAAGATAAATACTATAAATGGTAATTATTATTATATTGTAAAATTTTACCTAAGATATGCTAATTTAAAGTGCGATACTGAAATTACACGGGTTTACCGGTAATCTTCTTTGAATAGAAAAATTTTATTTCGAATTCTAAAATCAAAAAATCTGTACAACATGTATTAAACGACATATTTTCCTTTTATAACGGCAGCTTAAAAGGGGAATAAATAACGAAAGCGGAGAGTGCTTGAAATGTTTTGTATAAACATACGCCATACACCTGCTCGCCATTTCACAACACGGCAGACGCAAATACCCACGTAGAGGGCGTGCTTGCGTGAGTACTTAGGGGGCCCGCACCCACGTTACTTAAAAACCACAATATTGTATTGATTGTTACTAAAACATATATTTAGAGAAAGTTCCTAGTTTAACAATTGGATCTTTACACTTAATTCTTTTCGAATAACAATTCGATCATCTTTGTTAATTACGTAAGAAACTATTCCCAAGGTATTTAAGGGGATATATGTAAAAACTGGTTGGTATATAATCAACAGTGACACTGCAAAACATACATACCGTAATACAGAGTTCCGATTAAAAATCGATGATAAAATTTTAAGCAAAGACGTCGAAACTGCATTTGCGTTTAAAAATTTTTTTGTTGACGTTCCAGTTTCAACTACACAATCTCTAAAATCATCGTCCACTCTTACTGAATCATTGTTTAAGCGCAAGCATTGATGATACTGATGTCAACTACAATGACGTTGTTAATACATTCAAACGTATAAAAATGAAAAATTATGCTGATCTTGATGGCCTTTGTGGAAAAATAATAGTTTCAACAGATCAAAGAATAATAGATTCAGATGGAGACTGCATTGTTCCGTGCTTAGTATTGATTTTCAATGCTTGCGTTGATTGTGGCCTGTTTCCCGATCTAATGAAGCAAAGAAAAGTTGTTCCATTATTTAAATCTGATTGTATATCTGACCCTAGTAACCTTAAATCGATATCAATACTATCGACACTTAGTAAAATTTTTAAAAAGCTTGTTTTAAATCAATTAATGCGGTATTTTTATATTAATAATTTGAACAACGTTAAAGAATTTGGATGCACGAAGAGTCGCTCATCAACTGAAACGGATGTTGAGTTTATTCAGCAATTTTTGATGGCTGGGAGGATCCACGGGACGCAATTGGCGTTTTCTATGATTTATCTGTAGCATTTGACTGCGTTCATCGTGCGATCAGGAAACTACATTCTTGGACTTCTAGAATCTTATTTGAGTGGTAAAATTCAAAGAGTTGATTTTAATAGTGAAAGGTCGTCATAATCTACAGTAAATATGAGTGTGCCACAGGGTTTAAGTCTTCAACTTTTTCTATTCCTAGTTTGTACAAATAATCTACCATATCTTAGCATAAGTTAGCGGAATAAGATAATTATAAAAATAAATAACACTTGCTTAGGTGTTCGATATCTGTCAATCCTCTGAAATCAATATTCAATCATTTGGATAGAGATTTGTAGTGGAGAGGCAGATTCGAGGGTCAGCGGTGGGCTGCATCCTGCATGTTAATGCATGTTGCAGGCAAGCGTCTACCATATCTTGTTAAAGATGGACATGGATTGTACTGTTTGCTGATGACACTTCTTTACGTTTTAAGATCAATAATCAACCACCAGCTTTTGACGAAGTAAACAGTACCATCTCTGAAATAGCTGAATAGTTTAATATTAATAATGTTCATCTAAATAAGAGGAAAACATGATTTTCCTTGACTAGTGCTAAACTGATCGACGCTAACGTAATGGTCAAGAACGAGATACTGAGTATTGTGGACACAAACTTATGTCTCGATCGCACTTTAGTTGCTAAATTGCCTTGAAATTCTCATATTACGAGATTGGCGAAGGAACTTAATTTAGCAGTATATTGAGACAAAAGAATTTGGCGACTTTTTGATCAAAGATGAAAGCACAGCGAGACTAGTTTGTTTCAGTTTTTTCATAGTCTCATGACCTATTAAATTTTATTAAGGGATTATGCAGATGATATTAACACAATTTTTGTGCTACGGAAGCGAGCTATTCTTGTCATTTTTGATTTGAGACCAAAAGCGTCTCTCAGGAAAATTTTTAAAGAAATTAATATTTTGACTGTAACGCCACAATACATATACAAAAACCTGGTACATGACAAGAGAAATATAGAATCGTTCCAAAAAATGAACGACATCCATAATATTAACACTAGACACAAAAAAGATCTTGCTGCTCATAAAAGCCGTCTAAACAAAATCAACAAATTATTTAAGGGACAGTATGTGTGCTTTTATACAAAGATCCCTGTTGAAATTCAAAACTTGTCATTTTACGAGTTTAAGCTGTTCGTTAAACAGAAGTTATATGACAAAGACAATGATACCGTGTGTGAATATCTTAATGAAAATACCCATGGGATTGAACTGCTCGCCTATTAAGTTGTTTCGTGTTGTTTCTAAGTGTTGTACTGACTTATTAATTACTTAGTACTTTGTATCGATGAGTAAAAACCGAAACCCTTTAGTTTCTTGCCCATTCTTGTCAAGGTGAATCGGCATTTGAAATGGGTGGTAATGTTAATGTCGAAAAGAAATTGTTAATGACGTATTTCAAATGTAATTCTTCTACCTACAAATTATTTTGTAGGTAGTAGAATTATTAAAGCACTATAAAATAGCTTTATAATTATTTTTGATTTTATTTGATAATTAAAGTCAATAGTACAAAAAAAAATTAGCGAATAGAATTGTTTTTTTTATATATACAGCTAATAACAGTCCCAATCTAAATGTAAGTAAAATCGTACTAACACATGATTAACGAAAATCAACTGGTTAACAAGTTGGCCCACAAATATCTCAACAAATGACGGATTACAAAAAAAAATTATTGTGCGACATTGTGTTATTATTTGTGTTTGGTAAACAAATATCCGATGTAAATAAAACTTCCACAATATTTTTTTACTTTGATATATTTCGAAAACAGTTTATATACTGGAACTTTACAATTAAATAAATTTTGAATAAAAAAATGGAGTAATACGAATGGTGGTCACATGAAGAAAGTTTCATGTAGGCTAGCTTTCCTAGCCTAACTAGGCATCTCAGTAGGCCTAAGGACTGTCTGGCTGAAGAAAGCCGGTGCGTTTATCTGTGAAATTTAAAACAAAAACACATGTATAAAAGAACGACGTTATTACAAAAGACGTTGTCACCGCCTACCTTACTCGCGCCACAAACCCATTATCAACTATACTCTTTTAATACTCTTGCTTTTATGTTTACCAGATTTATGTCGATCTGACTCCTAATTAAACAACGGAATTTTTATTCTGACAAATTGACAACATTTCATGTTTTTCCCTAAAATTGTTTCAATATTTTTCTTAAATATACACAAATTAGATATATTTTTTTGTTATCTTGATATATCAAATATTCATGATTATAGAAAATAAAATAATGACTTACCTATTTTGAAAATTAGTATCTCCCAAATGATATAGTTTCGACCTACTCTCATGGAAAAAAATGACAAATATGAAAAATCTGCAACGTCGTCATAGAGTACAACTATAACACAGAGTACAATTGAAGCCCTAATACAAATAAGTGACACCAGTGAAGTCATCCGACCAATTTCAGTCTATCCTCGTAGACTAGTGAAAAGTTATTTAAAGTTGTATTGGATTAGAAAAGTCTACAAAAAGTTTTTCTTTCTTAATTTCCGACTATTAGTAAAGGGGAACACCAGGCGGCCTTAGACGTTTCGGCCCTCAGTGTCCACATAAAAAAAATTAAGACCATAATAACACCTGGCGCCGATAACTAATTGAAAATTGAATAGGTTTCAGAAAATGTGGCGCTTTCTACAAATGTTAAACTATTTTTAGAGATTTAATCACATAGGTTCAACCACATCGCATAATCGATTCGCACTTGGAATATCTATTCTTAGTTTTTGAGAGCCTTTCATTAAAAGCAAACTGTAGCAGCATATACACACCTACAACATGTATATTACATGACCGTGAATTGATTATGTAGGTATTTGGTTTGTTGAATGTCTTCAGTACGAGCTTCGATATAATACAAATCTTGGTCGAATATGCATGACACATTACATTATCATGCATCGTACCTAATTAATTAATATAAAAAATGTATATTTTTTATTTCCATGAATAAACAAGAATACGTTTTCAAAGCGCGATCGCAAAACTTTATCTAAAAAAAAAACAAAACATACTGCCAAGTTCATTTTTTCATTTTTATTATTGAGAAACATGAACAAATATACACGAACAAAAAGTAATAACGCCCAATATTTTGATAAGCGTTAGTGTCTGTATTAATAGAGGTCACAAGGTAACCCATAAACTGAGTTTCTAAGGAAAAAACTTGTTAGTAGGTTCTTAATGTTCCCCATTTTATTGAGGCATTAAAGAAATGTTATTTCTATGTAGCGTCTTACACCAAAGCTTAAGCATGAGACATCGGAGTCCTTGATTTCCAATGAATACTTTATGGATGAAGGAAAAGGACCAGGATAAATTTACTATTAATTGGGCCTTATATTCACCAAGTTCAAGGAGGAAGTACATCTCCAATCCATGTTCAGGCCGTGGTTCTCTGTTTTGGAAATATGGTCCGACTATTTACATTACCAGCATACAAGTAAGTTTTCATAAGCTCAAACCCAAACTTTAAAAACAAGACATACGCACAAATCACTACGATGCAAAGGCATACGAAATAATGAATTTTACATTCATTTTGACTATTTCATTTTTTTTTTGTTTAAAAATATTTTTTAGTATTTCCAAATTGTTTAAAAATATTTTGTGCTCAACGATAAATATTTAGATACATTAACAACAATTGTTTTGCAATTTTGCAAACTGAATGAAATTGTTGGTCAATTTTTAGCCATACAACCACCCATTGAAATTCCATAAGTTATCTGTTTAATTTCAGCACTGTATCGTATTAAAACGTATCTACTGAGGTTGATTAAAATATTATTTTATTCGAGGGGTGTTCAATAAAAAGTAATAATAAGTATATTGCCGGCAACTTATATTAAATGTTATTTTATTTTTCGACATAGTGGCCTTTTAGCGTAAGACACTAAAGTACATCTTTTTTTTAAGTTAAAAATTCCTTTCTTAAAATCTCTTCATCCTGAACACTTAAACATTCCTGTTTAGCAGTGCCTATTGCTTCATCACCTTCAAATCTCTGTTCTTTCACATGCTGCTTCCACCTTAGGAATAGATAGAAATTACTAGAGGTAATTAAATTACTTAATTACATATATATTCACCCGACCTAGTCAGTCGGGTGAGAATATACATATGCACTAGTATTTCGAAGCCAGCACCTCGAATCGCACCTATGATTCAATTTCAAATTCAAAATATCTTTATTTCGTAGGTTGTAATACAACACTTAAAATACGTCATTACATTTAAAGAATTTACAATTATTAATTATTTTTTAATCTTTTTAACTTTTTTTAATTACCTCTATAGCAACAATGGACGTGAAAACCGACGCATTATTTTGATGGAATAAAACAATTTTTGCTCGATTGCCTCGCCGTTTCTTTAGAATTTCATTATGAATTTTTTTAATTTGTTCTGCATATCAAGAGCCAGTAACAGTAGCTCCACAGTCAAGATATTCTATCATGACCACCGCTTTATTATCCCATAAAAGAGAGCCGATTATTTTTCCGGCAGAACGACGCACCCTTAATTTTTTTAAGGGTTGGAGATGATGGTCTTTTCCAAGTTATAGATTGTAATTTCGTTTCTGGATTGTAATGACGACACTATGTTTCATCCATGATTATAATCAAGCCAAAAAGCTATCGGGCTCTTGTAACAGTTCCAAAGAAGTTCGAGAAATATTTTACGTGGTTTGTTTTTGTGCATCGGTAAGCATTCTGGGGGCCGTACGGGTACTTTTTTCATTCCCAAACGTTCGTGTAAAACGCTATGCGCACTACCAGTCGAAATCTTTGTTTCTTCCACTATAAAAAGCATTGACACGACAATCTGCTAAATCTATTTTTCTCGACCTTCTTTACCATTTCTCCGGTCACTACCGTTGTTGGCCGACGCGAGCGAGGGTCGTTTTTGGTGGATGTTCTTCCACGTCTAAATTCGGAGTACCATCGCGCAACTGTAGGATACGGTGGAGCATTTGGCCCTAAGGTATCCTTTAAATCTTGATCAACTGGTTCTGTGGTGAAGTTTTTCAAGAACAGATACTTAATAACCGCGCGTAATTCAATTTTTTTCCATTTAAACAATACGCTAAGATAGACTGCAAACAAAAGACTTCCATTTTTAAAGAACAAAAGACATTCAGGTTATTTCCTTTTTTTAAATTTAATCAATATTCCAGCTTTGCCAGCCAGTATTCACTGTTTTTTTTGGTTCCAAACAGTTTGTACCTCATTCTTACTTTAAAGAGAATGCTCCTTATAGATCTTATACAATATTACCAACAGCGAAACTGTCTGACAATAGTAATATATATTAATAAAAGTGATCAACAAAACAAGGACAAAAGGAAAGTGACACAAGACTGTTTGAATATTTGACCTGCATAAGTGCTCTGCCAGCAGGTAAATAGTAAACATAACCACTTCTACCAGCCAAACGGTTGCATACGCTCACCGAGAAAGTGAAAGAAATAGTCTCTAGTCTACTTAAACCTACTCTTCGACTACATAATCACACTTGACATTTTACAATCCTACGCCTGATACCGATTCGCTTTTTTCTCTCCAATTAAAATATCAATTATAGATCCACCTAAATAAGCCAGAGTATAATTTAATGCTTTAAAGAAAATGATTATGAGAGATCTTGGAAATCCCGCAATTCAATATCCTTCCAACTGTTCGTATAATGATTACGGCTGGCTTATGGCAGTCGCAAACGGTGCGATTCTGTTTTTCCGAGGCATAAACCCGACTTTAATGAGCGTTTTATTTAAAACCAATAGTGAAGTCGACGCTGGGAATATTATTTACCAAAGACAAAATATGAAGAAACGTTCAGAGATTTAATTGTACTATAATTTTAATATATTACGGATGTAATTTATCAAAGTGTAAATCTACTTTTTGTAGAAAAAACAATTTTGTTTTCTTAGTCTATGTCAGGTAACTTTATTTACTGCCGTACGGCATATATGTCGATGCTTATGCAGACACGTAAACATGACACTTGTACATGTAAACAAGACAGATAGGTATACATCTGTATGCATACATATAATGTTCAATGTGTTGCATTAGTTACACAAATAAAAGTTTGGTCACGTTAACAACTTAAGAGTAATACTCTTTTTCTTTAATTAAACTAAAGCGTATATGTATATATATTACGAGTTCTTTTTTTTGAGGTTCAATGACGTATAAACTACCAAATGTATCAGTATGGGACTGCGACTATTCGATGCCGAATCGTTTATAGATGGTTATAAACCATTTGTAATATAAAAATGTAAAAGTGTATTTGTATGGATATTTGTAATATGCTGACAGCTAGATAGATTGTAATCAAATTTTGCTTATAGATATATTATGTTCTCAAATAGGATATAAGATTCATATAAAAAGATTATATTATATATATATATATGACGGAGAATCCTCTTTCGAGGGGCTTGGCATCCCGGTAGCGATGAAATATCATCGCACACAGCTTCTCAATTAGTTGTATTCACCCACTATCAGTGTTGGGCAAAATTTAGTTAACTAATGATTGATGACTAATGATTGAATGTGTTAGTTATGATTGAAGACTAATGATTATTTAGTTTAATCACGAGGTGATGACTAACGATTGATTAGTTTTAATCTTAATCAAGTAATCATGATTATTTATTTATGATTGATATTTTTTAATACCGGGTGAAGTAAAATATTTTTCTGCATCTTAAAAAAATACTGTATTGCACACAAAACGTTACTGTAGGTTAGGTTAGACTTTAGTGTTTTAGTGTAAAATTCAGTATTTTTTGGTGGTCAGATAAATACATGCCCCGGTAAAATACTCATAAGGCACTAAGAGAAAATCAATCGTTTGATACAGGGTGTAAGGTACAGCCCCTGAAAACTGAAACCATGGACTCAGACAATCCTCCTGAGCAAAGTCCACAAAGAAATTGTTCTCGGAAATTAAAAGAATTTTTGACATCTCCATACAAAATTGGCTGCCGAGTCGCATATTTTGTATGGAGAGAGTCAGAAAATTCTTTTCATTTTCGAGAAAAATTTCTTCATGGAGGTAGGTCAGGATGGAGCCCTGAGCCCTGGTTTCAGTTTCCGGGAGGTTTTCCCTTACACTCTTTATATACAGGGTATTACAAAAACCCATAATTTTATTGTATTTTTTCGAATATCGAAATTCTTTTTAACCCCCGACGCAAAAACGACGGTATAAACACAAATAATATATTTAAGAAAGCTATATAATATAGGGTGTAAAGGATGGCTTACCAAACTAAAACCATGGACTCAGACCATCATCCTAAGTAACGTACCGAAGGAATTTTTTCTCGGAAAAGGAAAAATTTTGGCCTTTCTATACAAAATTAGCAGCCGACTTTAATATTTTGTATGCAGAGTCAAAAATTTTTCATTTCCGAACCTAATTCCTTCAGTACTTTACTCAAGATGATGGTCTGAGACTTCGGTCAGCTGATCCTTACACCCTGTATGTGTAGTGTACCAACACCTGTGCATCGAGCTTAGTCATACATTCATGATTAAAACTAATGATTGATGATTTGCGATTAACGAATTTAGTCATGACTAATGATTGATCTCGTTAGTTATGATTAAATTAGTCATGACTAAATTAATCATGATTAGATCAATCATGATTGATCAATTGATTGAATAAATTAGTTGATTTGCCCAACACTGCCCACTATTAAGTTAGCTCACAAAAATAATCAAAAACCGTTAGGATGAAAATAGATTTGAAACGTGGTGAACCCGGCACCGAGCAAGTATGACAACTTAACTCGACGACGTTTCGTACAAGAAAGGAATTTTCTCGAACAAGAATGAATTTAAAATAACGAACGAACTTTCCCTACAACTCAACGTTCACTTCACTCATTCAATCACTTCTTCGGTTCGCGAATGAAACAGTGCTGCCATCACTTGTCCGTACCAACCTCACCCAAGCTGTCAGCTTGACGTTTCATAAACAACAAAAATGAACCATTACAAAATTAATTCGGTAAACTAAAGCTAGATGGCGTTGCTTGTATTCAGATTCTCCGGCATATATATATATATATATATATATAAAATTACCTTTTATGTAAAAATGTATAAATAACAATAATAATGATATTTATACATTTCGTTGTAGTTTCGATGTCCCTTCCAGTATAAATCTTGATTTGTTATTACTACCATTATTGCCAAGGGAGGACCGAGATCGGTATCGAGATCGGCATTTAAAAATGGAACCAGAACTGACATTGAGAATATGACCTTGATGACAATCAAAATTGACAGCTGAAAAAGTTAGCCGAACAGAAGATAAAGGAATTCATTCTAATCTATGTCCATGGTAGCGAAACAAAAAAATGCTAAATTTAAATTTTCGCCCAGCGAAGCCGGCGGGTCACCGCTAGTGTATACATATATCTATACACCTTCTTCCTTCGGTTCAAACGCAAAACATTATTATTATCATTATGTAAAAGTGCACATTATTTAACTTTATAGTGTAACGATGGTAATGAATCATGACCATCCCGGCTGAAAGAAAGAACATGTTAAGGTAGGACGTGTTTGTTACACTAACAAACGAAAATTGATATCTGATCTAAACCTAAAATATGCTGTCTAGTAAAACCTATAGTTGTGAACGCCTCCATACTTTGAACCAAAGAACGATTTGCGGTTGCGTGCATGTATTTGCAAATATGTGACACATTTAGAGACGTACGTATACACTCTAAAAAAATGGTTACTTCTAACAAAATTATGATACCCGTGATCAAGTCTCTTGATTCCATATGAGCCTAACAAGATCTTCAAGTAAGCCAATTTTGATCGATTATCATTATTCAATGAATTAGTCAATTATATTGCTCTTATTAATATTAGTTATCTAAAGCAATTTAGAACTTATTCAGAAAGAATATGAAAAATGGCTATACCGACTAATAACAAATTCAATTAATACTTGGTCAATATCAACAAGAAAATTATTATAATAACTAAATCACTTTAATAAATTCAAATAAGACCATGATCGGTACCAACATAGAAATGATTATAATAACTGATTCAGCTTAATAAATTCAACTTAGAACTTGTTACATTTGAACCATATAATGTTTATTATGATCAAATTCATTTACTTGAACCAACTATGAAACTTGTTTGATACTGATCGGAACATTATAATGACAACTAAGTTACTCTTGTGAGACCGCGTTTTTAAGTCAGCACTGGAGGTGCTGTCCTAATTAATATGTCGTACTTCAGTTCACTCTTAAATGTGGAACATATCAACTATCAATCATGCGTTACAGGTGATTAAGAGTGAATTTTAGGACAACCCTTTTATATACGAACTCTTAGGCATTTTCAAAGTTGAGTACGATACGATACTAATTTTTTTTTAATGTAGCTATGATAGCGATTGAATAGACATTTTTTTAATGTCTTTAAAAATTTGAACTTCTTACTACATATTCCTTAAATTATCAGAACACTGTCTATCGACGAACCGCTTTAAAACTTATACTACAGTGTTCATCAACTCGAAAAAGAAATTTAATAGACAAGGAAGCGGGTACAAAACGCCCATAAAAAAAAATAAAGCCACATGTGTACATATAGCCGGTGGCGGCGCAGACGCAAAAAAAAAAAATTAATCGCCGCTAAAATCCATATTCGACGCCATGTAACTTTTGCAATCATTCGAGACTCACACAAACGCTAAGTTTGACAGCCGCGTTTGAGATAATTGAAAACGGGAGAAGGACGTAGAACGAATAATTACTATTTAGCATACATATTGCGGGAAAAAGGAGATATTTTTACGTGGATTTTCCATGCATACTGAGAGTATTAAATAGCCTCACGAAAATCTAGATTCATCATCAGCTTATCGTTCTGGTTCTTGAAATGTTATAAGCACGCTACAATTATTAATAATACACTGACTTAGAGATATAGAATGCCATCTATTAACGTAAGAAGTAAAAGTCAAGGAATAAACATACTTCTCATGTTCTGTCTCATGATGTTTGTCATCAAAGACTTATTTTATAAACCCAAATTTAAAAAAAATTACAAACTAAACAATCAAAATATTATCTACTGAAATTTTACAAAAAATCTACTTTAGAAAATAAGCTTGCATTAATAAAGGACTTTTGGAAATTCAAGGAGTTAAAATTTGAAAAAGTGGCATGGAAAATCAAGACCTCTAACGTTTCAGATGTCAAACTGACATTTAATTTATTCATTATAAACAATAAAAATCTGTAAAACGGTTCACCCTGCAGGCCGTGCCTAAAACTTCCCACTATGATATTTATCGAATTGTATTTGAGCTCTTTGAGTTCAAAAATATAGTTGTCTCAAAAATCAAAAACTTATCTTTAAGCTTTTTGAACTCAACATTAGACAAAACAGTTTTATCTTTTAGGCCATTCTTCAAACTTTTGGATACTTTCGAGCTCAAAGTCTTTAAAAATACACCCAGCAGTAAATTATCGAATTTAAGCTCAAAAGTTTCTCCAAGAGAAGCGTAAGAACTTCTTCAAGTTCCCCGAACTCAAAAATATAATTTTTAGAATGTTAATTTAGCTTATTTTAAATATATTTAAACAAAACACTATTTTTGAAATTTTTGAACAAAGACTGGTATGATATTAAGATTTATTATTCACAATATGATAATAAAATTTTAGTTCGATTTTGATTTATTTTGGGGAATTCACGCAGTCTTTTAAGCATAGAAAGTTGACCAATATCAAACATCAATCCACTAAAAATTTTAGAAGTTATTTTGAAAAAATCTCATTGTGCGAAGTTTTGATATCGACAATCAAACAATACAATATATATACTAATATATTATATTCTATTTATAACCCCATGTGGTCACTTTGCATTCAAGCATACTTCTATATTTTGTCGCATCTTACATGTCATTTATAAGTTAATTTTCACATAGATTAAACCTTTAAACTTTATAGGTCAGCACTCCTCATTTTGAGCACCAAACATAGTTACTATTGTCAATTCACTCTAAGGCCTCGAATTCGAATTGAGATCGGTGCCGAGATTGGAATCGAAAATAGGCTTCGATTCGAAAACGGGATAGGAAAGTGAATGGAGAGCGAAACCAATTAACAATAACGTCGGGATCAAAAGCAACAATGGAATCCATACTGAAATTGAAAGCAAGGCCGAGAACGATATCGTAAAGAGTATTGCGACCATATTAAAAAAAAAAAAGCTATAACAGACTAATTAGACTGCCAGTCATAAAAAGACTTCCAAAGAAGCAACGGCGACCCAAAATGGCACACCTAGAGAATAATGATTATAGGAAAGCCGACTCTATACAAAAACGGTATAAGGTCCGAAAAATAAGAAGAAAAAGACCACGGTCGAGATCATGACTGAACGAGGTCGCTCGATCACAAAAAATAGAGCGGCGCCCGACCGAAAGCTAGCGAAATATGAAATCGTAGTCTTTGTTTACATTAATTAAATAAAGCTTTTGGTAACCTGGATCTATTCGCGTTAGCTATCAAAAGCAAAAACATTCTTTGTTTTCAATAAAAATACAGATACATTATTTTTTCTATAATCTACCCGTATAATTATACGACACAAACCAAAAACGAATTTAAATTCCACGAATGTATATTTAAGTAAAACCGACACAGCCCATCTCTGTTTCTAATAATTTTCAATTTGTGTTTATGATAATACTGTCGTTGCCGCCGTAATATATTCGCAGCTTTGACATATAAATAACAGCGCCGCTCGCTTGGGCCATTTCGGCGTGCCATAGAGTTCCTTCCACTCAATTAAGCGGGTAACGAGGGTTATCGCACGCCGATATCGCTTACATTACAACACTATGGAAAAAATTTTCCGCGCAATTTCTACGTCATCCGTGCTATAATTTTTTTTAGGGAGGCGAAAAATAAAAGGGGAAAATAACAATGAAGTCCCGTTCGGTTTACATCGACTTCGATTCTCGAAATGAATTCGTTTGCGTTTTCGTTTCGAGTGCAATTAATTTGGCGACAGACTGCATCTCGCTGATTGCAGTTCGCTAGGGAAAACTGCTTTTGAATCGACAAACTATCGACTCTGTTTTAGGTCGATGCAGTGATTGTTAATTTATTTGTGTACCGTTTTTAATAAACGTCGATAGAGCGAAGACTTAATTCATTGAAATAAAATTGAACTGATGACACATTTCAGTTATTACTCTAATGAAACAAAGCTTATTTATTTTAACTAATAAGTTAAGGTATTTTTTTTTTCAGTTACGGCATCGAATAATGGAATTACTGACAATAACAATAATGTTGTCGTAACCACTAATCACGATTATAACCGTGGACGACCGAATGGCAAAATTTTTGGCCAAAAGTAAAGGTTCAATTGGTTGCACAATATAAAATAAATAACCGAAGCGGTCACTAAAAACATTACGGAAAACATAAACGAAAAGCTAAGTGCGCTCGTGAAAGTAAATAAAATTTTAAAAATAGAAGTCAAAAACTTCAAAATAAAATTAAATTTATTGAAAAAGGAACAAGAAGAAATAACCGTATATGTTTGGAGTAAAAGAAGAACCACGCGACGAATCTTTGATTGAATACATTATAAATCTTCTTAAAAACTAGATGAATATCCCACACGACTCTTAACAAACAAGCGAGGTTTACAGACTGAAAGAAAAAAATAATAAAATACACTCTATTCTTGTAACTTTCACAACTATATAGAAAAGATACGAAGTCTATAAAAACAAAAAGAAACTAGCTTTGATATTTATGTTTAAGAGAATTACCCTAAGGAATTACAGGACAAAAGAAAGAAAATGTTACCTGAAATCAAAGAAGAGAGCAAAGGGAAGAATGTTTATTTAAATAAAGACGAAATTGTTTTAAAGAGCCCTAGGAAGACAAACAAGGCAAAAAAGGAAAAATACTCCAAACATACCACTAAACCAAAAACACATCATTTCAAGAAGATTAGCTAAACAAATATGGTTGATTACGTTGCAAGGACTACAGGCAAGGATTGCTTGATTACATCTTCGTCACTGTCACTTTCAGCGAAGACAAAAACAGACCAATGAACACCGACAACCAGAAATGAAAGCAATGAGACAAAATATTTTCAGCCAGAGAAACGTCAAAATTACTCACCCCAAGGCGGCCGACCACCACGAGGAAAGCAACCACTATCCTCCGAATACCAACGTCATACCTACGCTAAAATTAATTATCAATTAGAAGCAAAATAATAAATATACAAGGTGCGCCTTATGTTTTCCGTTAATTTTGGCAAATAATAATACTAACAATGTGTATCAAAACTTGTTAAGGAACATATAACAAAAAATACTTAGTTACTTAAGATATTCAAAGATGAAAAACAAAATGTCTCTATGGTGTTTGCATACTTTACAAAGCAACGTTAATGGGTCGTACACCGTCCGCAACTGTGGCTCGTGTCGCTACCTTCATACAATAGTTCTAGTTAACTATCTGTTGTGCTCGTTTGTCTATTTCACTTACAGTTCAATTTTGTCGTTGTAAATCTTGTTTTTTTATCCGTTTTTCTCAGCAATTGTTTAGGTCGTTATTCCATCAATTGTTAAAGTTTCTTATTGAATTGATTGTTTACTTGTTAATTGTTGTTACTTTATTCATAATTACGCAATACTACGCAATTATCCATCTCAACATCAAGCAGATATCAATTTTATGTATGGATTGTATTATACAACAGCAATACATTTGTTAATATAAGCAAAGAGATAACTATTTGGTTTTGATTCATAGTTCAAGTATCAATTGTTAGACTGAGAATTTAGATTAATGTGTTTGAAATGAAATGAAAATAATTATGAAAAATGTTTTCATAATTATTTTCATTTACACAGACGATTTAGTGAGGTGAGAATAGCACTAGTACATTCAGAAGTAATTATTAAATCAACAGTGCATCAAGAAACCAGGATCATAAACATGATTATTTAAGATCCGGCCTTATCTACAAGGCGTATTTCAACAATAATAGGTGTGTAACGTAAGCTCGTGAGGCGATTCTTGATAAAGTACGGCTTACATTACCGAAAAGCGCAAAGGCTACTACTACCCACTGACAATCTAACACGAATCACATTTTTCCAAAGATTGAATGAATTTTCTAAAGGAAAGCCAACATTTTAAAGAATAATTTTGTGGATAAACGAAGCATAGTTTACGAGATCAGGGGTATTTAACTCAAAAAACTTTCACCAGTGGCTTCCAGAAAATCCAAAAGCTATATGGAAAGCATTACATCAGAAGCAATTTACATCAAAGCAAAAGCAGTTGGTCCAGTAGAAATACCACGTCGCCTAAATGCTGACATTTATCATTTTTGAGGACAATCAGCGATTTGGAATTTTTCGAAATCATAGATTCACAAACATTTCGAATTATTTTGATACTACACAATAGCGCTTAATTGCACTACGGGTCTGAGGTACGTGTATATCTCGCTCTACATATCCCCAATGGTGAATCACCCGAGAAAGACCTGTCTTAGCATGGCCGGCCAGGTGTCCATATTTGACTCCTATAGATTTTTATGTATAGAGGACATTAAAAAGCAAAGTCTACTCAAAACCCATCGAGCCGTGTCGGATCAGTTACCAGTCAGAATCCTAAAAGCTGCTACGGAATGGAAAACATGACCGTAAATTTAGTCAGGTAAAAATTAAATTAAACTTATGCGCAAAAAATTAAAGAGGCCATTTTGAAACAGATTTGATATAAAAACTTTTATTTTTTAAACCTTTTCATCTTTTACTGCAATAGTCTTTTATTCCATAAACATTTTCAAGAAATAATTTAATCACGCAGCTTAATTCTTAAGGCAGCCACAGACCACCACCTTTGCATGTGTGTGAGAAGGGGTTACGTTTAAATGTTTTGGAATCCTTCGAAATTTTAAAACATAAAGATAATAATAATATGCTCAACGACCAAATTGACGTTTATAAATCGCCATTATTGGACGCTTGCCTGTAACTATTTGGGTAATGTTGGTGATGGTTAGTCTGTGACATTTGACAGACATGTCTACCGGTGGTGGTGGTCTGTGGCTGCCTTAATGTTTTCGTCGCTCTTTGACCATTGCATGACAGCCGCCCGCTTAACGAGGTTGTGTTGGTTGTTTTAACGCTCCTTGCACCCTGGTGGATGTGACTGTCGGCAATTTCCTGAGGATGTGCCTGGTTGGCATGAAACGTATGTAGAATTGACGGTTTAGCAGTTGACGGAATAAGATAATTATAAAAATAAATAACACTTGCTTAGGTGTTTGATATCTGTCAATCCTCTGGAATCAATATTCAATCATTTGGATAGAGATTCGTAGTGGAGAGGCAGCGGACAGCGGTGCGTTGCATGCTGCATGTTAATGCATGTTGCAGACAAGCGTCAACATGTATACAACCGGCACAGATGCACGAGATCAAGTTCAAGTCTAGAAAAGTGGGAACAGAAATAAAAATCAACAGAAGAGTACGCCAAGATGCACCACCATCCCCAAAATCATTTACAGCGCTATTGGACCAAATTTTCCAGAGACTGGAATGAGAGCAATAAGCTTTCAGCATAAGCGGAGAGATATTGTCTCTTTTACAATTTGCGGACTATATCATATTATTTGCTTCTACCAAAAACCATCTTCAAAACACATTTCTAAATTGCACTAATAAATGCACTAACATTTCTATATAATTAAATAATCATAATCCATACTTAATTTTGTCGTTTTTTGCAATCGATGCTAGCTAAGGCAAATTTAATATAACATAAAACATTTGTTGTATAATTTACTTAACGTGAATGCATAATATATTCATTATATTAACTTACTGAAATATCAAAAGCAAAGCCTTGTACTGCAAAACAGACCAAAGACGACAACGCGTGAGGCGGAAGGTCGCATAACTTGTGTTGGGTAACACCGACTCCAAGAAGAAAATTGATTAAGTAGATATTGTAAATTTTTAATTAATAAGAAATTTTACTTGTTTATATTTCTTTCAAATACTTTAAAAGTTACTATTAACTCTTGATTTAAGTACTATTTGAATTCGGTTTTATTTTTCTAAAATTTAATTTATTTATGAAACGTATTTAGCTGATCTATGAAGCTCGGCTAAAAAATATTCTGTGCCTAGTTTTTAGTCCATGTAAATTGGTTTCGGACCATCGCATCGCTCACTCATTTTAAAATTCAAATTCGTTCCCATCACTAAAGTAAATGGAAATCTATCTAAGAATATTCTCTTTGTTCTTTGTCTGCTAAAACGTTTATCATCCATTATTTCTCAAATCTACGATTCTCAGAACAAATTTCATTTTTCACATTCAACAATGACATAACGAAAGAAAATATACATAATTTCGGTGTCTGTATGTTACAATCGATTTATTCCGATATTATTCGATATACTTAAAAAAACTACAAAAAGTACAGTATTAAAAGCAAAATTTCAATTCTGAAGTTTAATTGTAAAAGATAAAAACAAACATTAATAATCCTTTTTTAAATAAATGTGTGTAAATATCGAAACATACAGCGTGATGTTAGAAATATTATTGTTGATTATACAAATTTTCTTTTTGAAAATACAAATTTTCCATACCTTATCTGTCATACTATTCATTTACAGCGATGTGCATCAAAATCTCATTTGAAATAATTCATTGTTAACTGTTAAATTTAAAAACTAAACACGTTAAAATACATTGTTTCAACTTCACAATGGGCACTTGACTAAGTTAGTCTTAAAGATATTGGCATTTGTGGCATTGCGTCATATGGCAGCATAATCAACTGCCAATCGTGAAGTTAAAACAACATGTTTAGTTTTTTAACTTTAACAGTTAACAGTTAGATATTCCAAATGCGAGTTTAAAGCACACCGCCGTTAATTCAGCAATATTAGTCTTTCTTTTAATGCAACTCGCCGATGGGATGTATACCTTCATATTTTACATCAATCGATCGAGCTGCTAATCTCGATGCCGACCCCACTCTCAATTACAATTCCGATTCCATTTTTAATTTCGGACCCAGTCTCGGATCATGATATTGATCGCTAACAGTCAGAGTCCCGATTTGAGCAAAATTGACACGATCATTAGTATTAAAATAAATAGATGCTATATTACTAGGGAACAGCGTAACTTTTTAGGAGTAACAGAATTTTAGAAACGATATAATAGTTCAAATATGCGGATGAAGCCGGGGGAAATGTTAGGGAAATGTTTAATCAATGCTGGTGTAAATTTCTATTAGTGAAAGAATTCTTAGAATCGGTTCAATATTCTAGTTACGAACAAAAGGCGCTGCTAATGTTTAATCTTTCTCTGTAATTTTAAAAGTAATGTTATTAACGATCAAATAACAACAATGGATGATATCACAATATCAATTTAATAGGTTTAACAATTCTTGTATTTCATAAACTTTCTTAAATCTATATTCTACTACAAAAATGATAGTTATAATTAAGGATTCACTATTCTTATATCAATAATTAGCAAAACTGTAAATATTAATAAAAACCATAAAAAGCCAAAATTTATGTAATTAATGCTTCCAACAATCTAAACGTATCACAGTACTAAATGTAGCATAAGTACCTATACAGGATTTAATGAAATCTCGTCATAACAAAACAGTTATTATAGAACTTGGTAATAAATAGCGTGAAAGACTGTTCAATTAAACTGTAATTTGTAGTAATACAATTTTATAATTAATTTAAAACCAGTAAAATGTTAGTTTATGAAAAAATTGCATAATCTGTATGTTATTGAATTTAATTTAAGACTTAAAACATGTAATTCTCTTGCAAAATATAAAATTTAGTTTAGAACGGGATACATAATAGAAACGATGTATGAAAATATTTTTTTTTCTTACATAGTACATATCCATTTTTTTCAAATGAGACAAATATTGCCCAACACTTTTTAAAACTTTCGTCCACATTCGTTTTTTCAATACTGAATCAAACAAAGAAGTCATTAGTACATAGATGCAGATATTGGATTAAGAAAGCTTTTGAACATTCATCATCTAAATAGGTAGTCCTGAAACATGCATCTGATTATGTTACACAGAGTTTCAGACAAAAGGAATTAATGATTAATCGAATTCCTTTATAAACACACACAACAACAGGTAACTCCGAAACACGTAGCTCACTTGTGGCAGAATAACCTTAGGAATGCAAAAAAAAACCGCAGTTATCACAGCGTTTAAAAATGAACAGCACAACTTATCTTTAAAGAAATCTTTAATTTCATCCATACAGATTTCCGAATAGGGTACAAATTGTATGAACATTATACTTAGAAGATTGCACATAGTACAGTATTGAAATTGAAATATCAATTTTAAAGTTTAATTATAAAAGAAAATAAAACATTAATAATCCCTTTTTAAATAACTTCTTGTAAAGTTCGAAACATACATCTTGATGTTAGAAATATTATTGTTGATTACACTTTTCCAGAGACGGTAAACGTTTTCGGCCCTACGTAAACAACGTCGTCAAACGCATTGAGACTATCCAGAAAGGAGCAATTGCAGCGCAGCAATGCAAGCATCAACCTGGAGATATAAAAAAGGTCATACAACAAAACGTTGTTTCCACATGACGAAGCCACTTCGCATATATTTGCAATGCATATGGCCAAATTGAAGACAATTCCCCAAGAAAAAACCTATTAAACAGGATTGAGGCCCATCATCTAACCGCTTTCTTTTTATTTTTTATAAGAAAATCTCAAACATAAGGTTTAAACTACTAATAACCCCCAAATATTACAACCCTTGCGAGAAAACAGCCGCTGTTAAATTGCCACCATTATCCCAGCAATTTGTTCTCGCGTGTTGCCCAACATTAGAGTTTGGTCACAAGAGTGCATAACAAGAAATGGGCGTCGTGTCCGTTATATTGATGACACAATCATTAATAAGTAAAATTAACGGATCTTCTTTAACTGCCAAAACTAAAATAAACCTGACAACACAATCGTTTGTTCTTATTTAGATTTAAAAATCTTTTTTTTTGAACCCAGACAGCCGTCACTAAAAAAACATACAATGTAAAAAAGAGCGTGTGTGCAGAATACACGTGTCAGAAGTGAAACTTCTTTGGCAACATTAATTAAACTCAGTAAGATTGTCCACAAATAATCAGAGATACCAATTAAAAACTAATAATAAAGATAAAAATTGATGAAAGATCAAAAATGAGATATTGTAGGTATTCAAAGGATTGAGGCATAATATTAAAAAGATTTCTATAAAAAAATTTAAATTTAAAATTACGATGAAATTTTGTATAATACGATAAGTAATAAATAAATACTAATAAAAAATAAATTATTCAAATAATGTAATATTGTTGTCGAACAAGAAAATAAAAATTACATATATTGTTTATATTTAAAATTATTATGGTAAAGGATGTTTGTGCAATGTACATTTTTGGTTTTGCGTTTTAAAGAAAAGCTATTTTAATTGATAAACAAATATGTACAAGCATATACATACACAATATACTCAAATATGTCGTTATCATTGTTATTGTTACTACAATTATTAGTAAATTAGGTTTATAATGATATAATTATTATACTTTTATTTACATAATCATTGAGAATTTGTAGAAGTTACAATAAGAAATATACGTTTTACGTGCAACATAATTCAGGAGCCTCGTAAATAAAACTCTCTACAACAATAGAGTATGGCACGCTCACTATTTTTGTCTCTTTCTTTCTGGCGGTCTATCCGATTTCTCTATCCCTCTTTTAAAATCTAAAATCGTCACGGCCTCATCATCCCACTAATATTATTATTACGCCGTGACGGTATTGCCGTGACGCGACCTTAAAATTTCACTCTCAACGCGCCCAAA
The DNA here is from genome assembly GCA_005406025.1 of Eumeta japonica. Classification (NCBI taxonomy): domain Eukaryota; kingdom Metazoa; phylum Arthropoda; class Insecta; order Lepidoptera; family Psychidae; genus Eumeta; species Eumeta japonica. The sequence goes on from BGZK01000176.1 coordinate 392,002, forward strand.
GAAGATTCACTTCAATAATTATTCAGTAATTTGCTTTGAAGCTATCAATCGTTACGATTTAACAATCACAACAGACAATGAATTCTAACTTGAAAGGCTTTCCCTGATGCCCGTGTGCCATTACCCTTTCGCAATATAACGCATGTGACAAGAATAATATAACTGGATCACGCCTGACACTTAAGGGCAATACAATATCGGTGTCATAATCGTTAGGTCGCTTTTTAAATTGCTCGCTGAACGAAGAAAGGACGAAGCCAGGAATAGAAATTACATTTTCAAGTAGTAGGGCTAGTCACGTATTCATTTTAGCAGGACTAGACCGATCATAACACTGCAAGGACCAGAGAAAGAAAGAAAAAACGGAGTGTTTGAATGAATCGAATTTAATATATTAAAATTGTCCAAAATATATACATTTCGAATACAAAATTTCGATAAATCTGGAAGATAAGATATTACCAAATTTAGCGTTGTTATAAATGTGAATATTGAAGATATTTAATTTTGTCTAGGAAGAATGATTTATCGGCTAAGCTGAGTGGGGCGATATGGATTCGTAAAGATATGAACTCAATTAATTAGGGTTACACCTGCAATTATTAATTATAAGGATATCAATTAAAGCACTGGACACTTGAAAATACTATAACTATATTAAAGAGATATAATACATGAACATATGAGTCCATATAATGTTTAAGCTAATTCTTTAGATGACGGTGGGTTGCATGTCGCAGGCAAACGTCTAGTTCTTTACGATAATTACAACATTTTTATCGCTACGATTACACGAAAGCAACTATTTTGGAAATGTAACGGACAAATGCTTAGTACGGGGACGACGATCCGTGCGGGCCTAGGGTTCAGCACTTGTTCAGCTGGAAGGACCTCAAAACCTCGCAAACCATAGCTACAGCAGACGCTTGCCTGCAACATGCATTAACATGCAGCATGCAACCCACCGCTGACCCTCGAATCTGCCTCTCCACTACGATTCTCTATCCAAATGATTGAATATTGATTCCAGAGGATTGACAGATATCAAACACCTAAGCAAGTGTTATTTATTTTTAAAATTATCTTATTCCGCTAACTGTTAAACTGTCAATTCTACGTACGTTTCATGCCACATCCTCAGGAAAATAAAAACTACATCCAGGCGAGAAGGACGATATCTTAAAATTAACAGGATTGTGCATGAATCAAAATTATTTCCGTTATAATAATCAATTTTATATACAAAAGGAAGGTCTAGCTATGGGTTCACCTTTAAGCCCATTAATGACCGAAATTTTTATGGATGAATTCGAAGATAAGCACATAATAAACAATGATAATATCCTGTATTATTTTAGATATGTGGACGATATTATTATGTGTTGACTGGGTAATTCAATAGAATTAGATCTATTTCAAAATTATATTAATGGCATACACCCCAAAATTCTATTTAAACTAGAGGAAGAAACAAACAATTCTATATTTTTTTTAGATTTGACCTTAACTAGAAAAAATAATAGACATGAATTTAAAATATATAGAAAACCCACGTGCACACATCCTACAATACCCATTTCTTCTTGTCATCCATGGCAACACAAATTGGCGGCTTATAAATCAATGATACATCGGTTATTCACCATACCCCTTATGACCTTATAATGACCTTAACGATAGCTATTTTTGGGCTTTTCGTTCTTTCATGGCCATTTATCAAAATCGTATCAAAGATACAGAAAAGACTGATGTGTCTGTAAATGAGGTTTTTAGAAAACTGTTCTGAGATAATGAATAGCATAAATGCAAAGATTGAACAAGACTTTTGTCCACTGAAAGTGACTTCAATTTTACGTAAATTCAGAGACAAGAACGAAAATTCTGAAAGGGTGATTTCGTTCAAAGAAGATATTAAAAAAATACATTATTGCAGTACAATATTTACCATCTTGGATTGAAAATTTATACAAAAACATAAAACATTTCACATGGATGACTTTAAAAGATATTCCCGACTCGAATCAAGTTTCCAATATTATAAGTATCCTATCACAAAACAACGTTAAAATTGACGATAGCAAATGTTTTGACCAATTGCAAAACCTGAAAATTTTCTAAACAATAACAAAGAGACCGTTGATTTAAAGAAGCTGTTAGCACCCAAAAAATGGGTATTCTATTTTAAATCGATGATTAGTCAAGATTGCTTTTCAGAACTATTTGTCAGTATTACTTTGTAATCCCAGGACATAACGTTGAAAGTTTTTTCAAAGAAGAAAGAAAAAAGAAAGAATTGGAAAAAAAAACAAACTCGTCCTATGATAATGTCCACTGTTATTTCTGGGATGAGACAAAATAATAGAGGTGCCACCGAACTTGGATTTTGTATATTAGATTACTTGAATTCGATTAATTAAAACCATAGATTTATCATTCATTGGTCACCGCGCGCACCGCGCTGACTAGACCCGCATAGAGGTATAAAAACGTTCACTCGGCGTAGTTTACATTTTCGACACACCCAAAAAGGTGCGTTTGAAGAAGCAATTACGAAAAAAGACTGAACTTCAAGCAAAGCACGTGCAACTTATTAAATGTCTTCGAAAAAAAATCGGCGTTCCGAAAATAAAATCAAAACGTTTAAGCAAATTACTGAAACACTAAAGAATCGGCAATATATTGACAATGACATTTACAACATTGTACATAAAAATGCATTTGCCGTAGATCTATATAGTAATATTAACGAAAGACATATAGAAAAAAGGAAAAGACCTGTGCCAAAGTACACAGCAGAAGTCAGAAAATTTTGTTTGACATTAAACTTTTATTCATCGGCCGCATATAAATATGTCAGAAGTAAATTTGATGCTTGTCTTTCATATCCAGGCATTGGCAAAGTGGTATCAAAATATAGAATTTACTGGATTTACTGAAGAAGCTTTAGTAGTATTAAATCAGAGAGCTTCTGGACGAAACCTTATATGCTTCTTAACAGCTGATGAAATGGCGATAAGGCAGCAAAGTAATTGGGATGTGAGACAAAATCACGGATTTGTGGACTTGGGGACTGAATCAAATGTAAGTCGAGTGAAAGATTATCAAACGTATGTTTTTTTATTAGTGTGCCAAAATGAGCACTGGAAAATTCAATTGGGACACTTTTTAGTACATGACTTAACTGATATACAAAAATCTAATTTAATGGAATTATGTTTGATTAAATGCCAAGAAGCAGGGGTAAAAGTTGTATCAGTGACATTTGACGGACATCCAAGTAATATTTCTGCAATGGAATTATTAGAATGTCGCTTAAATAACCCTGAGAATCTTCAAACAACCTTTAAACATCCATCCGCTGATTATAAGGTACTTATTGATCCATGCCACGCTGTAAAACTAATAAGAAATCACTTAGAAAATAAAGTTGTGTTTTTAGACGATAATAAGAAAGAAGTTAATTGGCAATTTTTAGCAAAATTAAATGAACTTCAATAATAGGAAGGTTTTTCACTTGGCCAACAAAGTGACAAGACAACATTTAAAATTTCGTCAATATATTATGAATGTTAAGTATGCAACCCAATTACTGAGCAGAAATTCCGCTTTAGCTTTGAAATTTTGTAGGGAAAACTTACATTTACCTGATTTCAAAGAAAGCGAATCAACAAAACGATTTTTATTACTCTTAAATAATTGGTTTGATATTTTTAACTCTAAAAATATAAACGAACACGATTATAAGCATCCTATTTATCGCGGGAATAAAAATTAAATATAACAATTTTTAGAGGAAGTAAAAAAATATATTATTAAAAATATGTTATTAAATAAAATATTAAGACATCAAAAAAACGTAGCTTCAATGATCGCAATATAAAAATAAATGTGATTATTAAAAGTTTTAAGTCGATCCTAAGCACCCAAGCGAGTACTGGATTCTTAGGGGTGCTAATATGCATCGAAAGCTTGAAACATTTGTGTCATTTATTAAACGAAGGACAGATAAAATTTCTCTGTACATATAAGTTTAACCAAGCCGCATTGAATTGTTTTTCGGATTAATTAGAATGCATGGAGGTCATAACGATAATCATAATACAAAGCAATTCAAAGGAATTTGTAGAAAACTTTTGTGTCATTTAGAAATAAAGTCGAGTGAACAAGGGAATTGTATTCCTTTAGAGAATATTACAATCCTCAATTGTTTTTCTGCACTTAGACGCATAAATTCCACCACATTGTCGCAACGTTTTGACGAAGATGTTGATTTATCAAATACTTGAGAAAGATCTCTTATGGATGACAATTTATCAGATACTAGAATTTTATGAATCATATTGTTGGATATATAGCTGGTTTTGTAGTTAGATCTTTAAGTAAGAAACTGAAATGTATACATTGTTTGACTAATGTGCTATCAAAAGGAGTATTAAGGTTCCACAAATTTGTTAATTTAAGAGATCAAGGTGGTTTGACTTACGCCTCTGAAGATGTTTTTTATGGTGTGTTTGATATCATAATCTGTAATACACGAAATAAATAAAATAACAAATATTAGGTATAGTTTAGAGTACAAGAATATAGTAAGAAAAATTATGAAAAAGTTTATAGGTGGTAGAACATATTTTTGTTTTGATGAAAGCCATCTAAGCGGAGCTAACCATCGAACAAATTTGATACGTTTAGTCGTAGAAAAATATCTGCAGATAATGCATTATATTTCAAAGTGTGAAAATTTTAAGAAAAGAAGTGTATCCAAAAGACAAATAGAGAAGAGGATGGCAAGACGGGGTGGCGGCCAAGACGGGGTACCCGTCTTATATCGGGAACCATTTGACCAATCAGGATTGTTTCTGGGCGTAACGCAGCGCCGCCATAATAGCTTTTAGTCGACGCAGTGACTGAGCGACGACGCCACTGTTTTTATTTATGTAGAAAAATTTAGCGATTTTCTTAGCGTTTTACACTTTGGTTGCACCGTGATTGTTCTATAAATGACAGCATTTCGAAGTACAAATAAAGTTATTCACGTAGGTCAAGGATTACTCTTGCAGGTAAGCACTTGTTTATTTGTGTACGAGAGCATTGTTTTTAGAGGTTAATTTGTTAATTGATTTGGACATGAGAGGGCAAGACGGGGTATGGGGTACCCCCATCTTGTCCGCACTAAAATAGTTCTAATGTTTATTTTGCTATATCAGTAAAAGACTAATGATTTGTAATATAGGTGGGTAATTCTCATGAAATATCGAAATTCTTGTCCTTTGAGTTTTATCGAAAATCTAACAAACATGGAACGGTTATCAAAGTTTTCTTGTAATCTACATAACTTTAACAAGAAGTTTCACTTATTATTTTGGAACCAAATGTGTACGTAAGAAAAAAACACGGACATGTAATGTCCTAAAATCATTCCCTCACTATGTCCCAACCTACAAATTCAAACACTTTTGTATTATCAAACAAACAAAAATAGTAATAACAGTTTACTGTCAAGACTTTCGATTAAAAATATGACAGACTAATAAAAAATCTTAACTTGGAATATATAGTAAAACCGGATGTAAAATTGAAAATATACACGTGTCTCATAAAAATAAATCATTCCCTCACATTGTTGCTGACAATCAAATTATGAACGCATTCTCAATGAATCGTGAACGCTACTATTAGTTTTGATAGTTGGTAGTCCTGTCAACTTATCATAATGGCGAAATTACCGTGAGCGTGTTGCAGTTTGTGTTCCACAAAGTTAAAATTTTTTGGTCAAATTACATTTTTCATTGTCATTCCCACACCCCGGAAAAACAAAAGGTAAAATACTTTAAGCGTTGTTAATTACATAGAAAAGTAGGTTTATGGGAGTAGTTTTTTATGCAAAGCAAATTTCCAAAAGTGAGGTTATGTCAGGAGTTTTTTTTATTTTTATTCTTTGTTTCATCATTCCCTCACCGTCATTCCCTCACATAAATTTGTAGTGAGGGAATGATGATTTATGAGGGAATGATTTTCTAACAAAGGTCAATTTGCTTTTTTGATTGTTTACTTTACCTAACTGTATTATCTTTTGTGTAGGGTCAAATAATGTCGAGAAAAAAGAAGATCAGCGAAGAAGAAGCTAAATTAAAAAGAAAGAGTATGATAGGAAGCGTAGGGAGAAAATGAAATCTGACCCTGTAAGTCTCAGAAGTACTTCATGGAAAAAGAAAGAGTTAAATATCTTAAAAGAAAAGGGCAAGTTAAACATATCCACTATGAGTTCCAGGGAAAAAAGGCAAAAAGGAAAAATTGGAAGAAAAATAGCCAAACATATAGATACAAAACAGCGAAGGTACGTAAGAATTTAGCAAAATTATTAGACGAGACACCACATCCTAGCTCAGGATTGGTTATTCAAAATAATAATGAGGTCAGGAACCTGGCAGCTATTCGAAGGAGGCAGCAATTAAGACGACGTACAGCAATATTTTATTCGAAAATAAGCAGGTTACAGGAGAGATTGAACCGTGAAATAAGAAATAAAGAGAAATATCGTAAGAGATGTCAAAGACTAATCAAGAATAATCAGACTTCTCCTGAAGCTAAAGTATCAGCACTGTTGAAGAACATCAAAGTTCCTGAAGTTGTGAGAAAGAAGCTTATTTTGTCGGAAGTTCTAACGAAACAACTAAAAGACAGATACATTAACTTAAAGAAACATGTTGAAAAGAAGAAATATTTTGAGATTATAAAACCAGATCTTTTGAAGAAACACAAATTGCTGCACTTATCAAAACCGTTTTTCAGACACGGGACATACAAAAAGACCGGCACCAGGAAAATAAATGCTCAATTTATGAAAGTTAAAAAAGACATAGAAGATTTTTTGGAAAATGACGAGAACTCCCGAATGTGCCCAGGAAAGAAAGATTTTATTAGGTCTAAAGGAGAGGTAAAACAAAACGTGTATTGTGTGATACTATGAAAAATTTGCACAAAATTTCTGTCGAAGGTTGAATATCAAATAAGCTTGGCAACATTTTGTCGACTTCGACCTTTTGGGTGACTTGGGCGAGCATAAAGACCGAAACACATGCGCATGTGTCATTCATGCAAATATTCAACTGATTATAATGAAATTGTATGAAAATAAAGCCTTATGTTGCGGTAATATAACAAGATTTCTAGCTATGATAACATGCAATGTCCATTCAACGAAATGTTTGTTACGAGAATGTGATGGTTGTTCAAACAAAGGGATGGAATATTATCTTCCACAGCCAAACCGAAGAGTGACCTATCATCAGTGGATGTATGAAACTACATCCTATGAAAAAATGGAAAGATGAAGACAGTACGAAAACCCGTTAAAAAGCGATCAATGTTTCACTAAGAAAACTAGTGCTCCAGTTAGAAGAAAAGTTGCCTTTATTCTTTAAACATGTTGCCACGATAACGCACCAGTATCAGACCATCTCAGAACTTAAAAAATTGACTGACAATGAAGTCCTTATTCATATAGACTTCAGTGAGAACTATTGTTACAAATATAACGAAGAGATTCAGGCAGTTCATTTTGGAGGGCCAGGCAACAAGTTACACTCCATACAGGGTGTTATATTTACGTGACAATGATACTGTTAAACCCCAAACTTTTGTTCTCTCTCTGAAAATAACAGGCACGATACTATGGCGGTATGGGCACACTTAGTACCAGTTTTAAGTGGCTTAAGAATCAGAATTTAAACATACACAGAATACACATAAGTGATAGTCCTGTCAATCAGTACAAGAACAAGTTCATGTTCCACGTTGTATATCGTCATATAAATGATTTATTTCCGGGTACGACATTTTTCATGGCATTACTCAGAGCCAGGCCATGGCAAAGGCGCACCTGATGGCGTCGGTGGTACTTTAAAAGAACTGCTGACAAAGCAATAGCTGAAGGCCAAGACATCGTGGATTTAAGTTCACTCAAAACATTTTGTTGGCTAGATGTTCTTCAATAATTCTTTTGAAGTTACCACTGCAAATATCGCAGAGATTGAAGACTTAGTTAAACAGTCACAAACCATCACTGCATTCCGCGGAACTCAAAAATTCGCCAATTTGTCTTTACTGATGTCCTGGAGTTTAGAAGCCTTTCATGTTCTGAATGTGAAGGAAAATGTAAACATTTTCATTTGGGGTATTACTCATCTTCAAATCCTTGCATTAAAAACCAAAGCATTTCACTTGGCCGTCGTAGTGAAATGCAAACACGAACCAAATCACATGGTGGACAATCATCGAATGATGTTATATGTACATCATATAAAAATCCCACTTATAATATAGGCGATCATGTCCTGATCAAATGGGACGAAAAAGTTTATCCAGGCGAAATAATGTCAGTTTTTGAAGAAGGTGCTTTAGTAAAGTGTATGAAAAAAGGAACCAAATCTTGGAGATGGCCAATAATTAAGGATGAACAGCTGTATCACTGGAATGATATTCAGCAGAAAATTAGGCCACCAACATTAATCAAAAAAGGATGTTATTCTGTGAAGGAAATAGATGATAATATCTAATTGAGATGACTGTTTTTGTAACTTTGAGACTGAATAGATAAAAAAGTAGATTTTCAGTTATAAGTAATTTTCATTGTTTCGTTGATTTCGCCTATAAGGCTATTGTTAAAACTAAATAATATAAGAGAACTTTACTCCATTGTCAAAATGCCAGCTAAGTTAATTATTAAGAGAAGATATTTTGTTTTTTACTCAGTTTTATACTGCCACTGTAATTGCAATATAGAAATTTAAGTTAAGTTAAATGAAAATGATCCAGTGGTATAACAATAACCTTGTGATTTTCTGTTAATACTAATATAAAAAAATAATTACTAAATAAAAAGATAATTTAAAAATAAACAATTTTATCCCACGTCATTCCCTCACGTAAGTCGTCATTCCCTCATTTTCATTTTTTAAAATATCTTCATAATCCACGTAAAATACGTTTATTCTAGGGACCACTATATAATTAAATTTTGCAACATCAAGACCACAAAATTCATAGAAAATATATACAATTTCTTTTCAATATTATTTGCGAATTACATAATGACCAAATTTCGGGATTTCGTGAGAATTACCCAGGTATCTACTATTGGTGTTTTTTTTATCATTGCAATGGTGAAAAATTATAAAAGAACAACAAATAGAGGAGATTGGTCAGAAGAGGTCATGAGAAATGCGGTGGACTCTGTGGTACAAGGCAAAATGGGTTACTATTTAGCAGCAAAGACTTTTGGTGTCCCCCAAACTACTTTGGAAAGAAAAGTGAAGATGCTTTGTGAAAGCTCTAAGGAAAATGCTTCAGTTACAATGAAAATGGGCCTAAAGAAACAGTTTTTCTTATGATGAAGAGAAAGAGTTATGCAATTATATATTAGATATGGAGAGCAGACTTTACGGGCTAACTACTGAAAATCTTAGAGGCTTAGTCTACAGGCTAGCAATTAAAAATAATAAACCATATCCATTTAATGATTTAAAAAAAGAAGCTGGTAAAGACTGGGTACAAAACTATTTAAAGAGGAATCTAGATTTGTCTATAAGACAACCTGAAAGCACCTCAGCTGCGCGTGCTGCCGGATTCAACAAACAGGCGGTTGATAAATTTTTCACTTAGGAAATGGTTATGATGAACATCAATTGACACCTGACAGAATCTATAATTATGACGAAACAGGAATTTCCGTTGTGCCCAAGACGAAGTCAAAAGTAATAGCTAAAAAAGGTCGAAAGCAAGTTGGGGCATAACTTCAGCGGAAAGAGGTACGACCATCACAGTCGAAATATGTTTCAGTGCCAGTGGCCAATATATGCCACCCATGATGGTATTCCCAAGAAAGAGGATGGATCCGCAACTAATGCTAAACGCTGCACCTGGAGCTTGAGGAGTTTGCAGTGATTCTGGCTGGATGACAGCAGAGTTATTTCTGGAATGGTTTAAAAATTTTATCGAATTTAGTGGAGCCACAGTCGAACGACCTGTTCTGTTACTGTTGGATGGGCATAATACCCACACTCAAAATATTGATCTCATAAATGAAGCTCGATCCCACGGAATTATCATTTTATGTTTCCCCCCACATACAACTCACCGCCTTCAGGTCGCCAATGTTGCTTACATGAGACCGTTGAGCACATATTATAATCAACAAATAACAGCTTGGCTTCGCAGCAATCTAGGAATAGTCGTCACAGTTCGGCAAAATGTTGAAATTTTTTGGAAAGCTTTTATACAGGCGTCTTCTAAGCCAACGGCTGTAAATGGGTTTAAAAAATGCGGAATTTAGCCATATGATTCGTCAGTTTTCCCAGAAAGTGACTTTGCTGCTTCGTTGATGACGAATATACCGCAGATCGATAGAGAGCCGACTACTGAAGTTACAACTGCAACTACAACGACTGTAACTCCAACATCTAATACCTCATTAGCAGCTGCAGCAGCACCGTTGTTTAATTCCTAGATTTTAGCTCCAACTGTCACAGTTGCATAGCATATTGCGGAGCATAGCCAAATATTGAAACAGAACCAAACTGTCATGAACTCATTCCTCTTGTGACCTCCACTACAACAATATCATCCCCTAAACCCGGTTGCTCTAGTTGGTTTAATGATACTGAAATAAACAAGACACCAAATACTACACAAAAATCAACATTTTCCGTAACCAGTCCCCAGCAAATAATGCCCTTTCGAGCAACACGTAAAGCTTCTTGCGTTGTTAGAAAACGAGAAAAAACCGCAATTGTAACTCCATCGCCATATAAAAATGAATTGGAAGAGACTATAAAAAAAATAAATTGGCAGAAAAAGAAAAGCAAAAGAAAAAAGCAATAAAAGAACTAACAAAAATCGAAAAAAATCTGTGGCTAATAAAAAAAAAGTGGCCAAAAAGAAAAATAGGATCTAAATATGTCCCATCAATAGAGAGCAGTGATAGTGAAGTTGAAAATACACCATGTTTGTTTTGTAATGGTTGTTATTTGGAGTCAAATAAAGGCTGGGCTGCCTGTTCTGCATGCGGCAAATGGGCTCACTGTAGCTGTACTGGTATAGATGAAGAAGATGAAGATGCAACGTTTACTTGCGAATTTTGTCAGCAAAAATAAATTGAATTTGTTTAAACCCTATCTTGCCCCTCAGGGTACTCCATCTTATCCGACGGAAGGGCATGATGAAGAGATCTGACCTTTTCTACTTTTTGTCAAATTTCTATTTAATTATTTAACATATGTTCCTAATTAGAATTAGTTATGGAAGACTGATTACCAAAGATGATTACAGAAATAAAAAAGATAATATAGACACGAAAATGCTAATTTTATTGAGATTCAAACGTTAAGAACCCCGTCTTACCCCCGTACTCTATATAGAAAACCATTGCAAGTTCTAGGAGTCTAGAAGATTTCTGAGGTACCTACTTGTATCATTTTATATGATTATAAAAATAAAAAAATTGTTAATGTTAGAAACCTAAAATCAAAAGGGAAGAAAATGTGATATTACAAAAATTATACTTGAAAAAGCTTATGACCAAAAATGTTTCATACTTTATTGTGTAATTTTGTTTCAGTATTTATAGAGAAATCATTTAATAGATTTAATAAAGTTGTGTAAAGGCAATAATTCTTTATCCAATTTCATTTTCGGCTAGAATAAGTTTCAGTAAGTTCGATGCTTTTTATGTGAATATTCAAAACTATGTCTCTTTTGTGAATATTATAGGTATAGTTGTTTAATGAATAGATCATATGCGAGTGTATCATTATCATAAATAGCATACTATAAGTTCTTCCTTAAAAATATGGCGCTGTTATTCCAAATATATTACTACCATAAAAATGAAAAAATACTGGGTAAATTTTATTTATTATTCACTTAACACTGTATTATGTCGGTACCGAACTGGATTGAACACCAAAGATCTAGAAATATACATTCATTAATTTTTAAATTTTTATTATTCATAAGTAAAAATTAAAAAGTATTTCAAATACATTAATGATTGAAAAAAATACGGGGTAATTTCATTTATTATTCATTTATCACTTATTGTGTTCATCCCAAATTTGGATAAATGCTAAAAATTTGATAAAAATATACACATTCATTAGTTTTTAAAACAATATTCCTCATAATAAGCAAAAATTAAAAAGGGGCAATTGAAAATGAGTAGAAAAATTATATTATCAAATAATGTTAAATTAAAAGTAACACATTTTTAATTGTCTCAAAAAAATATTTGAATTTAATAATAAAATGCCTATATCATGGTCTAACTGATGATGGCATCAAAGAAATGATCTCTTTAACAAGTCTTAGGTTCCTTTTCAAGAAATGTTGGAGGGCATGCAAAGCTGAATTTTCATGTGTAAATACATTGCCTATATTTTAGCACAAAAAAAAGGTTCTTCTTTTCTATTAATAAATCACTATAAGTAATTGTGTTATTGAAATACAATTATTTGCAGGCCCTGTTTGATTTGTCCGTTTGATGCGGACTCCATAGAGACTAATAAAGAAATAATCGTCGTTCAACATCTTCTGACAAAGAAAAGGAAAATCGACCTCCAGTCGTGCACATAAATAATGAAGGGAGAAGTTCTCGGTGCCTGGTATGCTATTCATAATTTTTGCGTTTTCAATTTTAAATACATTTAGATGTATAAATGAAATACTAAATACCTATACAGTATTAAGTATTTCATTTTACTATTCAGTAAAGAGAAACATCAATTTGTTTTAAATATTTTTAATTCTTACCCTTTCAATCAATTTTATTTATGAAAGTAGAATAACCAAGCACTGATAATAATATTTTAAATTTATATTGCTTTTGCAAACCAGACCAAATGGGATTCGAGCAACTACTTTCGCTATACGCGTGACTGATCTTCAAAAAAACTTTTCTTTAATGAAAATTTCATTTAATTTTCAGATATTAAAAAATCTGCTAAAAGAAAGCTTTGACTCGCCATCGCTTCTTACGATGCCGAGTCATCTCTTCATTTAAAAGTCACCGTCTTGCTGGTACAGTGCACAAAATTTGTTGACAGATGTTATTGCGAAGGCAATTCTAACAGAAAATAAAGGTTCACCAATTACAGGTGCTACTTATAAATGGGTCAACCATATTAAAGAGCTTTTTCCTGATAAAAAGATAACCACATATTATGTCCCAGCTTGCACAACTGTTAATAGTATCGTATTGCAAGCTAAAGGTAAACTAGTTCACCAAGTGTTAAATAAGCAAACATGCTTACAAAATTTAGGAGTTCTACCAAAAGCGAAAGTTGAGCAGAGACGAGAGTTCCTCATACTCATCAGTATCTAATCAGTCTGCAAGACCTCTACCTTACACTTTTTTAGATTAAGAGAAAAATAAGAACATTGTGAGTGATATACAATGGCACGAAAACTCTTCAGAATCATGGAGCACAGTCGAAGAGAAATGAGAAAACATTTTTAAAATTAAATAATGCAGTTTTTATGACACTAATGAAGCAATTGAGACATACTTTGAAAAATATTCATCATTAAAAAAAACCACAAGGCTACACTTTGGTAAATATTAATTTATGTAATTAACTGGCTGTAATTCGTGGTATTACATGTGTCCCAAAACCGCCAAAATGCGTTTTAGTAACAATCACCAGATATACGTGGGGTGCAGGATAAGTTTCTGGACTGTCCACTTACATGAACAATAATTAAAAAGTAATTACTACATTCGAAAATCGACTCTGGTTGTAGAATACAGTTTGTTTCATCTAACTGTCAATTGCTTTTACATTTTGGCGTCATTTTAAAAATTGCGTGTCTTCATCGCTATGGATTTGTCGTGAAAATTTTCGTGGTATCATTTACTAAGATTCTAAGTGTAATTTGACAGCTCATCGGAGCCTAGCTCGGTTTCGAGCTGCTTTTAATGATAAAGAACCATGCAAGACAACTATTTATAACTGATTTGCAGAATTCAAGCGTGGTTGTTTCAATCTCAGTGACAAATTTCCTGATAGTCGCCCGTCCACCGTTGTGAACAACAAAAACATTGATGCTGTATGTCATATGATAGAAGCAGACAGGAATGTGACCTACCATGAGATGCGAACATCCTTAGGCATAGGCATGAGTCAAATACAATCAATCCTACACACACATTTGGGTACGAAAAAACTGTGCTTGACTGTGCTTGTTGTGGATCCAACACAATTTGATTGAGGCTCAAAAAACGGACCGCGTCACTTGATGCGATGCTATGCTTAGGGGACGGACGGGCAAGTAGAGCGGGCAAAAAGAATACTTAGCCTAAGTCTCTGCTAGTTCGATAGAAAGAGACAGAAATAGTATCACTTGATGCGTCACACAGAGGCCGTTGCGGGACAGTGCTTCGCTGCCCGCGCAAATAGGTAAACAAATTTTAACGTGCATGGAAAGGATTTTTGTCAAAAAATTGTGATAAAATCGCCGTAAGTACCTTGTGTTTGTTTTATTGTGTTTAGCGATATCCTCATTTCGGTATTTTCAATATAGTTTGATCTAAACAGATGTGCAAATAATGTATTTATCTTGCATTTTAGTTGAACCTTTTTATTTGATTTTGAGGTTATATTTCAAAAAATACCCCACGGGCAAGACGAAACCGGGCAAAAAGGACAGTGTTACGGACAGCCGCGTACTTAACGTTAAATTTAGATATAATATTGTATTTTTGTCTTATATGGGCTTAGTTAAGAATTATTTTGTAATTACTGATTATTTGTGTGTGATTTAATTATTGATGTGTATATTTTATTAAAGAATTTTGCTTGTTTAATTTTTTATTACCCGGATAGGGACTAATTTTAAGAAAGAATATTTGTCTATTTCTGTATATTTGTTTTTAATATAAAACGATTGAAATGTAATGTGCGTGTGAGTTGCATACGAAATTGTGCTTTGGTGGGGAGGGCCAATAGTAGGCCTGGAAAGCGGCCGTCATTAAGGTACGGCCGCAAATCGGTGTCCCAGTAGCTAGTGGCGCCAATGCGCAGTTGACTCCCGGCAGCGGCCCGCAGTGCACGCCTCGGCGTGGCGCAGCGGGATCGGACGCCAACTCGCCTAGACTACCACATTCCCCGCGAGCGCGAGCGAGTGCGAAAAACCTCCGGCAATCATGCCGTCGAGGTCGCGCCCAACGCCCTGGGGACAAACGCAGGCCGTCCTGCGTGCGTGTGTGCTACCGAACACGCGCGCCGCGCTTCGCGCTGCGCCCCGGACCGGCCTGCACATTTTGTGACTACCCTCAATTTATTGAGATCCCGGATTGACACCACTGCACCAAAGCTGATGTCGCCGCATTTTAATTCATTAAAATGCAGGCGGCTCGGCACCGCGGCCATCGGACGTGCAGAGCGCGCTGGTCTGCCCCGGCGCTTACCGGACGCTGAAGTGTCCGCGCGCGCTGCAGACGGCGGGCGCCTGCCCGGACATCGTGGAAACAATTACTCTAATTGTGAACCGATGCTTCGGGGGGCCCCTCGCCGATCGGAGAGACCACTCTGACGAGGGCCAGAAGAAGAGGAAGAGGACAGCTGCTCACCGCGCGTGCTGCTTCGGGTGCTGCTGAGTCGCCAGTGCGTGCTCGACGTGGTCGGCGTTCATCGGCTTCCGGCGGGCGGCGGTCGTCTGCGTGCGTCGATCGAGTGGTGCCCCCCTCGTCAACCACCGCTCTCCCGGTGCCCCCACCCGACGCAGAGCGCATGCGCGGTAACGCGCGCGCCCGCGGGCGGCCCGGCGTAGGCGCCGGATTGACATCGCAACACAACAGGACATAACGAAGAGGTCGAAGGACGCTGCTCGCTGACACGTACTGCCTTGGCTGCTCATCGGCGGCCGGCTGCGTGTGCAGCCCGAGCTGCGCCTCCCTCTCAACCCCCGGTGCCCCCCCCCCCATCCGACGCTGAGCGCATGCGCGGTGACGCGCGCGCCCGCGGGTGGTCCGGCGTAGGCACCGGAATGACATCGCAACCCAGAATGAGACAGAACGAGGAGGTTGAAGGACGCGGAACGCTGACACGTATTGCCTTGGCTGCTGCCGTCCGACGCGCGGATAGCCTGCTCAGCGGTCGGCGGGCGCGCTCGGTCAGATCTACGCCAACGCGGGTCACCGATGCGTGCCGCCTTGATCCGGTCGGCGTCCACCAGCGTCCGACCACCGGCGGTCGGCTGCGTGTCCAGCTTGGCTGTGCCTCCCTCCCCTCGTCGAGCACCAACTTACGCCGGCCCCCTCCACCGCCCGGCTGCGCCTGCGCAATGACCGCGCGCCCGCGTGTGAATCGGCGACTGGGCTCCGGCACGATGTCAATCAATGGTTCCACCAGATACGGACCATTGCCACTTGAGCCGTCGGGGTCGTGTCCCCGACGAAAAGACGCCCGGGCATGAGGCAACAATAAGTCCTCCGTCCCGCACCTGCACCCTGAAAATCGAGGGTGTGAAAGATCCACGAGCGCCAATGCGTATGCATGAAAAAGTGCATGGCCCCGCCTCCCCAATTAAAATGTATACAACTCACATGTGCAACGGATGCACCACCTACAAATGCAGTTAGAATGGTGCATCACAGTCGTCGTTCGGCCTCCGCTCCGAACGGTCGCGCTACGGCGCTCCGTAAGTGCAGTGTGTCCAGATTTCAGTGTTTTTCATCTGTGTGTGTTGTGTGTGCAGGTGTACGCCGAGCCACATAGTGAAGTGCATAGCGACGAGCTACATCACCATCATCGTGCCGGGGTAACCTAACGGTGATAACCTGCACGCGCACGCTCACGTTCACGTGTTAATTCGCAGCGCCGCGATCCCCCACGTTGTCGCGCCGAGCACTGTACGCGTCGGCTTCCGCCGCGCGGCGCTCCGTTGCAGCCTACCGCATCGCGTTCCGCGTGCCCCTCCTTACTATCCCGTACCGTTACACGACCCGGCCCACGCGCCGCGCGGTCATCGCGTCGCGATACCCCACGTAGTGCTGTGGGAGCGTCTAGCCACGGCCGAACACTCTCGCGGCTGCCGCGATGGATAGCCAACGGCTGAAACTATTTCTCTCAGAGCACGGAGACCTCGATCTCCTTCGGGATTTCGAGGCGTACTGCGCTTCCCCGGCCTCGCCCGATCAACCCGACTTCGAACCCGAGATGAAGATAGATATCCCCATTAAGGAATCCTTTAAACGCCTCTCCGAGTCACGACTGTCGGAGGAGACTAACTCCGACTCGTGGAGCGACGACTCCATCGATGTCAATGACTCAGAAGAGGAGGAATTCACTTTAGTCTCGAGGCGGAAGCCCCGCCGGCCACGGCTATGCGCCTCGGGCCTAGCCAAGCTGTCCGGGAAAAAGCCGAAGGCGTCGACCTCGGCTCCTCCCGCCATCCCCTCCCCAGTGGCCGCCGCCCCCACGACGCCCGCCATTAAACACATCTACTATTCGGCTCCCTGGCGTTCCGCCGGGAAGCCAATCTCGCAGGACGTCAAAACTTCCAAGACGTCAAAACCATCGCAGCCTACTAAAGCAGCTAAATCTGGGGCGCCTACGGCCCCCACGGTCACGTTCGACGAGGCGGACGACATCGTCCCCCCCGCCCCGATAAAATCCGAACGACCATCGCCCCTTTTCATTCGAGATAAGGGTCGCTGGTCTGAAATTAGAAAACAATGCGATTCCAAAAGCATTGTGATCCTGAAAGGTCGCAACTCCATCAAAGGCCTGAAAAAACCGGCAACCGTCACGGACTACCGGAACCTATCCGCCCTACTCGCGACACTTAAAGTCGCCTACCACACCTACTCCCTAAAGGAAGAACGCGAATTCCGCGTCGTACTCCGGGGAGTGCCCAAAAAAATCCCCATCGAGGAGGTCAAGGATCAGATAGCTCAGGACCTCCCAGTACAATCGGTGCGACGGATAACAAACCGCGCCCGAGAACCTCTAGATCTAGTGTTACTAACAGCTGACACAGGCATAGACACCGCAACTAAGCGGTCCTTCTACCGTATCAAAGCGGTATGTTCCCTTTCAGGGATAAAAGTGGAGCAGCCCCACAAAAAAAGCATACCAGGACAATGCTTTAACTGTGAACTCTATGGACATTCGTCCAAAAACCGCTTCCAGCGCGCGCGCTACATAAAGTGCCTGGGCGACTACGGCACCGCCGCATACACGCGCAACAAAGACACAGACGGAGCGCCCGCCTGTGCCCTTTGTAAGTCATCCGGCCACACGGCAGACTACTTAGGCTGTCCGCGAGCGCCTAAGAGGAAGATCATACACAACAATAACTTCGGTACTGGATTCAAAAATTAATTTATATTTTGAAATAACTTTTGAATTATGGCGAAAAAAAAAATAGTTTTGTTATAAAACTTATATATGTTTCCATTTATCACAAAAAAAAAAGTGTTCAAAAACCCAATTGTCGTTCCATAAATAATGATTGATACTCGAGCATTTATTTGTTGGAATTTACTAACGACGTAAAAATAATTGTATACGTCGTATTATCTTCCACACCGATAATGCCAATAGGGTATTACGCACTATGAAAAATAAAATCTAAATTTATGTTTTTATAGTTCATTTATGAAAAAACAAACGAAAAATATTAATTTCTATTCATAAAACTGCAAAATAAATTAAATATTTCAATTTGAAAATACAAGTTTTTTTATCTGTGCTTCGAATGTCAAAAACGCTGTACGCCATGTTTGCATTCGCTGTGACGTCACTGGACTTGTAAATAAACAACCTCGGTTTTGTTGTACATGTCTACTGTGTAATTTATTAGATTAACGAAGTTTCTCAGTTATTACTATCACGTTTCTTGATATTCTGCACCTATACTATATATATTGACCATGGAGACGGCTTTGTAAAGCAGAAAGTACTAATCTTCCACGAATAAATACATTGATGGTGGCGAAATTCTTCGCTTGCAATCCCGACTTCTGTTCTGCGGAATTAAGAAATGTCAAAACATCTATGTAAGTATTAATATACCTACTACAAACTTTCCTTTAATAACAACAAAACTTTACGATTATGCTTTATTTTGCGATCATAGGTATTATAACCTAAAATTTCCTTTCAGATCTGGTAGAGAATCTTACGGAGATGACGCCGTTGGCTACGATGCAACTCAAGAGGGATCAAAATACTTGCATTGTCAAGTGCACTATATGCCCTGAACACAAAGTGCGCTCTAAACCATATGCAGTGAGTGTTGTTGTTAACGAAGCAGAAGAGAGTGTAACCAGTGTTCAGTGCCATGACTGCCCGCGAAGGTGGCTGCAAGCACGGTGTCGCATTTTGATGTGGTTACATCGTCGAACTGAAGATCCATCATGTACTTCAGTGGAATGTTACTGGCGTAAATCAAATCTTGCTAAAGTAGGATCTTCTATAAAAGTACTCACAGCAAGTGAAATTTCCAAGAGAAAAGTGAGGAACATCATCCCGGATAATAGTGTGTTAAAGGAATTTGTGCAAGTTTGTAAAAAAAGAAAAATTAAAACATGCCAGTTCTTGAGACATGAGCAGGACTTTAATCACAATGCAATTTTATCCCTTCACCACCTTATGATGAATAATGGGCATGAAAACTGCGACGATTTCCTGAAAAATATATCAATATTTTTCAATAAAAACAATATCTCAGCCATGGAAAAACAAACACGAGGCCAAGATAAAAGTAGCATGTGGCACGAACTAAGATATGGCAGGATCACAGCATCAAAATGCTATGAAGTTAGTCGATGTAAAACTGTGGATGGGACTTTGATAGCCATAATACTGGGTGCAAGAATTCCTGAAACTTCAGCCATATTGAGGGGGAAAAAACTGGAAGATAAAGTTAGAAAAACAGTTGAAAAGATTATAGGAAATAAAATAGACATATGTGGTCTATACATTTCAGAGCAATTTCCAATGATTGCTGGCTCCCCAGACGGTATTAATGATAAGACCACATTTGAAATAAAATGCCCGTCAACAGAAAAAACCCATTTAAAGTATATTGATAAGGATGGTGTAATTACAGCTCGATATTATGCACAAGTCCAGATACAAATGTATTGTGCCAATAGAAATAAATGTTATTTTTGTGTAGCAAGCAGTGATTTTGAAAAAAATAATGAAGTCTCTATAATAAACATTGATTACGATCATGATTATGTTACCGAGTTATTGGATAATGTAGTTTCTTTTTGGAAAAATAATATATTTCCAATTTTACATAAAAGTGTGATGTTGGATTCTTAAAAAAATCCATATGGGAGACCCTTTACAGGGATTCAACTTTATTTATTTATATGTTAAATGCTGTGTGTGTTGTAATAAAAATAACCATGTTGATTCAAAAGTGTTTTATTTAACAAATTACCAATCTTGAAGTTAAAATTTGTCCATTTACATAAAAAAATGTTACATACAAGATATTTAAGTACAAGTTTTGTCACATCTTGATTATCATCACAAATGTGCAGTGTGCAAATTACCTGAACATCTATCAAACCATATTACTATACAATCTTCTATATTCTAAGTATTATATATACTACTACAAATGACTATTTACATCCTTAGTATGTACATAAAATATCAGTCAATAATCCTATAAGTAAGAAAAATCTAAACTTATTTTCTAAACTTAGAAAATTAGTTACTGATAATAATAAGATACATAGGATAATAAGTAACTGTTTTGTTAAAAAAGGCAAATTTATATATTTTTTGTGCCATACATACTACACTTTAATGCAGTATCACTGTTTAGGATGAATACAGACAAGTTATTGCAATAAATGTATATTTGTCTATTTCTTGTTAATAAATCAGATGAATTAGAAAATAAATAAGAATTATTTTTTACTAAATGATGCTTTTCCATCATATAGGAAATATACCTTTTATGACATTTAGTACACAGCTGGCTGCAGTTAGAAACTCAAATATAGCATTTTGAATACTAGCTTTTTATTGATGAAATTACCACTAATGTTTAATAATTAATTATTTGATCAAAGAATCTTGTAAATTAATAAGAGCACAAGCTGTAGTGATACAAAGATCCAACATACCAATAAGATTAGAGTTGACGACTGAATGCATCTTCAGCATACCAAACTCTCTAACTCTTCGGATCACCCGTTCTACATGAATACGAAGACTGGCTATTTGTTTTGTTAACCGAGCTTCTGCTTTAGATAATTTACAACCACTGCTAACACTAGGAGGCCTCATCAAAGTAAACCCTTTCAATGACAAGTAATCTGCAATATTTTTGAACCCTCTATCAGCTAAAATGCAAGCATTAGGTGGCAAGCTATCTAAGAACTTGCTATTCTCAACTATGTTAACATCGCTTATCCTTCCTGCATATCCTTTTGATACAAAACTTACCACACCGTCTGGGGTACAAGCTATCAAGTATTTAATTGTATTTGTTTTTATACTCAGACCAGGTTAGTGCTTGATACATAGCCTTTTCGGTTTTGGATTTCAATTTCCAAGCAATCTATTATGCAAGTGACTTTATTAAATTTATGTCTAAAAGCAATGGGAAGATTTTGCTTAATACTTTTTGTTGGAAATTGTTGAATGAATGGTGAGAGCACCTCTACAATTCTTGGCATCTTGTTAAAAATAAACTGCTTGCTTGAGTCACAGATAGATCAAAATCGTCAGCCAATTGAGAAAATGTTCTGTTTAATTTTATTCTCATTAAACATAATATAATATTTTGTTCAGAAATATTGGTATGTTTTTAATCAAATCTATTAAAAATACAGGTCCTTTGGTACTCAATATAAGATCGTGGCTTATTTTTCACTTTAGCTAAAGTAGCTACCAGGTTAATTTTTGTTTTATAAATTCTTCTTGAGAAGTACTCCCATCAGAAGTAGTCTTCGATTGACTACTTATTTTGTATGGAGAGACTCATAATCAACTGTAGAACCTTCTGTTGCTGGTGTAAAGAGTCATCACTCTCTTCTTCAAAAAGTTCAGTTTTCTTTTTGCTGATAGTTTGCTTGTGCTTGCTTGGGATATATTCATTTTGAATGGTGAAGTTGCCGTGCACACTGTTGTCTTGAAAGGGGATGTTGTGCTATTTTTCTTCTTGTACTAATTTGTACAAATTTACTTGGTAGTGTGCCACATGACTAACTTGAATTGCCTTATGTTCCTGTGGTGGTATTACTTGGATCGCTTTATCATTACCACACTTATGTTCAATAGTCAGAATATCTGAAATTATAATAAAATGGTATTAATAATGATTTCTACCAATTTTTTTAAACTGATCAGCTATGTGTGTACATAATACAGCTATCTATTTTTATCTAAGATGTTTACTTCTCCCAGTTAGGCAAAACTTTGTGTTTTTGGTCTGAGCTTCCTATTGATCAACATTCAAGAGACTGGTAAGTATAGGAGACCAGTTAAAATAACTCACCTTGGCCACTGGACGACGACAATGGTGTATCACATGTCTCATTAATAGTGGTCTCTTCAATCTCCTTAATTATAGATAGTCTTTGCCGTTTCATAAAGGCAGCGCGAGGTTCACTTTCAGTGAAGGTTCGTTTTCTCCCTGGCTGACAATCGAATCTCGATGGAATACAATTCGGTCTCATGCGAATTCGTTTGACCGAGCCCATTATTTTCAATTGTGTATAGTTCTCCATGTCATTTTCCAGCTACAACATGCAATAAATTACATGAAACACTATAAAACATAACCTATAAAATATTAGTTTTGTAATGACAAGAATTTATTTTCACATGTTTATATGAGCTATTAAACTGCATACTTACATGGAAATGATCCTCACAAAAATAGTATTTCGTTTTTGTGGACAATGACTTTGGATCTCTTCGTGCTAATTTCAATCACGTATTTCTCATTTTTAAATCTGTTGGCACTTGTATCCATAACTTTTCCGGTGTTTTAACACTTGTATTCTTACATTCAGACACAAGACACCAATGATAAGGACTATAGCCACTAGAACTCATTATTTATTTCGAAAATATGTTTATTTCTTTCAGCGAAGCGTAATGTTTACAATGCCCGTGACGTCACAGACATGGCGGCCTGAGAATTGGCGTTTTCGCGCCCAAATTTGAATTGTAAAATTAAAACACGTTTTTATGAAATTGGAATAAAAAAAATGTATTTATATTTTTTTGTGGTATTTTATCAATAACAGATTAAATTAAAACACTTTTTGAATTAGACTGTAATACCCTATTCTCACAGGCCAAACAGACAAATAAATTTTTGAAGAAGAAAAACGTAGAACATATGAGGAATCCTGCATACACTCCCGACCTAGCGCCTTGTGACTTTTTTTTGTTCACAAAGATTAAAAACCAATTACACGGTCATGATTTTCATCACCAAATGAAGCTGTCGAAGAGTATGAAAAACATGTTTCTGAAGCTCCAGAGTGGAGTGGTATATAAATGTTTTCAATATTGATTCATTCATATGAAAAAGTACATTTATGCTCACGGATATATTAACAGAGAATATTATAACGGAGAATATTATTAAAATAAATTCATTTTCGGCAATTCATTTTCTCTTTCATTCCAGAAATTTTCAGTGCACCTAATGTATTATTCTTCCCTACCTAATCCCTATATAAGATAATGTTTTATAATGTATCCTACACTTACCCTGACATGTTACTTATATTTACTTAATAAAAATCTCAATTTTTACTACTATATATTGGATACCGCAATTACTAAGTTCAAAGAACAATTCGAATTTTTAAATCAAAATTATGCAATTTTTTCATTTCTTCAAATATGAAAAACACAGGAAGGATTTGGACTTAGATACAAACAAAAGGAACAAGACTGTTCCAATCTAGAGAATTAACTGTGCCATGTTGGCTTTTTAGATGTAGAGAAGTTCAAGCTCTTTAATGAAATCAAATTATCACCAATGCTCATTGATGATTTCAGTACGCTATTGGATATTTTAAATTATTTTTTTGAAATAATTTCAAGCTCATGACAAATACAAAATTTCATAGATTACCCTTGTACGCTACAGCTTTTTTTAGTGAATTAGCATAAAGGGTTGCTATAGGAGTATAAATACATGAAACAAAATAATTCTTTTTACAAAAAATTTAATGAGGTATAAAATAACCTCAAGGTTAAAGCACTATCTGCTGTATATAGCAACCTTAGTTATTGATTCACAAAATAAAGGGATATGTTAAGAGTAAAAGCTAAAATAACAGCATGAAAATAACTGAATTATATGGAAATTAATAGAAAATTATGTTTTCTGTGTGGACAAAAACAGACACCCTAGTTTAAATATGTGTGTGCCTTTTGGCCAGAAATGAATTCCTGTGCATGCAAGTAAAGAAAAGTAAATCGTAAGGATTAGTAAATTAATGTGTATGAGCAAGTGCATGGGTGTGTATGTGTGTGTGTGTGTGCTTGTGTTTACAATTTATAAATTTAGACACATTTAAAAGTATAATTATTTGAATTAAATGATTGAAAGAAATTTAAATTATAGTCTAAACTAACATAATGCCTTTAAAATATCTTGTTTTATTTTTGTTTTAAATTTAACTTATGAAAAATTATAGCTTTAAAAGATGGTACAATTTTTCTGTTTTTATTAGACGTTATATAATTGCTTAGTAATTTTCAAAAATGCAATATTCTGTAGATTTTGATGTTTACTAGCAATTAATTTATATAAAAATATGAATTGTAATACATATTAACAATTATACATTGCTAACAACATAAAAAATAATGAACATCACACCATTTATCCATCATTAAAAAACTTCTTTTGACTTTGTGCTAGCTCCTATCACATAAGTACACATGAAACTACAAATTCAATAGGTACACTAACAATTATTGAAGTTCGCCACAGTTGCTTATAATCACTTTAGCTGATACAGTTCCACTTTTGGTCCCATATTTTTCCATTTTCTTCAAGACATCTAAGCCTGATATGACATGCCCAAAGACAACATGTTTGTTATCAAGCCATTCAGTCCTAAAAAAAAACACAATTTGTTAATTATACTAATCATTCGTAGAAAAAAAAAAATCCCATAATTGCCAATATTCTCAATGTCACTCTTTGTATAATTGTACAAAAGCACCATAATTTAAACTCAATTTAAAATTAAATAAACATTGAAACATATTTAGGACCATATTCCACATAATCAAAATTCAGATTTAAAAACTGAAAACTACTAAAACCATTTTGTATGATTTATATATAGTTTTATCGATAGATTACAGCATTATCACAATATAAAACTGCAAATGAAATTAACAACTAACCAAATTTCAATATAATTATTTACTCTTCTAATAAATAAGAAATAAAAAACAAAACAAAACTTATTTTAATTACAATAGATTATTCATGAAAGATGATGGCATCATTTTTTGCATGTAACATGAGTAAAGACGGTATGATGGCATAGACTGTCATTGCTGTACCAAGGGAATGCACTGAGAGGGGACACCATCAATGCTATAGGTAGTATCTCTTTAACAAGGATCGGCAATAACATATACACAAAGAATAAAATAGACATTCACACAAATACATTTGGAAACTACAGTCTAAAGTATTAAATGTATATGATGAATGGCAATCTGTGTATTATTTTCATTGATTAATTATTAATAAAATGTATTGATACTTTTTCAAAAAGTTTATTCAAATTTCTTTACTGCAAACCCTTAAATATGATATGTTTTATTAAGAAACCATTTTTTATATTTAATTTTAAGATTGAAATATATAAATAGTGTATAATGAAGTCATGTACACATACTTGATATGTCAAGTTACAAATTTGATATTGACTTATGCTTCTATTAATTTTATACATACATTGATACATGATGCTGGTACTCATAAAATAAAAAAAAAATAATCACATTGAGTATGAAGGTATTAAGTTAAATATCATAAATTAAAAGAGACAGAATGTTTTGAAAATTTGGTCTTATGCCAACATATCCTAAATCTACAAAAGTATTTTATAGAGAAAAGTAATTTAAAATATCATTTGGCAATGTTACCCACATATAATTAAATTGTTTGTATGTTCATAAGTAAATAAAATAATTATTACATTACATAGTCTATTTAGAATATGTAACTACATTAAAAAATTTAATACTAGAAATTTATAAAATGACATAAAATTAATAAAATGACATACTTGGCTGTACACAAGAAGAACTGTGAACCATTAGTATTAGGACCTGAATTAGCCATGCTTAGTATACCAGGACCTGTATGTTTTAACTTGAAATTCTCATCCTCAAACTTTTTTGCATATATAGATTTACCGCCTGTCCCATTGTGATTAGTGAAATCACCACCCTGACACATCTAAGCTATAGTCAAGGATTTACATGACATAGGTAATTTTATGAAAAAAAGAAAGAAACTAAAATCTTTTTATATATCCATTTCACATAAGTATATTATTCAGAGCTTTGAGAATACAGGCTCTACACTTTCTAAACTTTTAACTATGACACTAATCTTAGAGACGTCTTATTCAACTTTATATGATTCATTAGGAAGTAGTATTTCACAAAAATACTTTAAATTCACTTTTGAATTTTGAATTTAATGAGATTATACTTAAAACTGACATGACATTTAAAAGAGGCAATAAAGGCATACAAATGAGAACATTTTGGATAACCCAATGAAATATCTATTAAAATTACTCCAGACAATAAGAGTATTAATGATGTCACTTCATAAGATTTTCTTTTAGCTTCTTTTGTTTGTTATAACAAAGGATACAAAATCAGGAATAATCCTGTGAAAGCTGCTTTCTTGATATCCAAACCCCTTTTCATGTGTACATAATGCTCTGAAATTTTCAGCTGTTTTTGGTACAACATCTGCTCTTAACAACATAATAATTCTGCCGAGTGCTTGTTTCTCGACTCGGATATCAAAATACACTTGTGGATTCTTTTTCTCTGCCGGTTTTGCTGGTATGGCCTGCAATTATACAATAGAGCAATATATAAAAATGCAAACACATTGCGATGATAGTCTCATTTTAAAAAGGCACAGAAATGCATCAATAACATACAGAGAGGATAATTGTTTTTTTTTAATTGCCACATTTAATTCTAAGAAAATATACATTAAAAGCAACATTTGATATAAGTATAATAAGTATTTCAAAAAAAAATTGTAATCAGTATAAATAAGATAGAGATCTATTTCAAGAAAGTAATTGCTAAAGGATGGGAGTCCCATAAGGGGTCTTTTGGCCCTAAAAATTAAGAAATTCCAGATTGATGGTGCATGTGAAATTTTAGCATTTTATTACTTTAGAACTTATGTATTAGTCTAGTAAACTAATAATTTTACACTTTTCTTCACTATGTTGGATACATAATTAATTCTTATTGCCAAAAAATTTCAGTAATATGACTTAATGAAATATTTTGAATAAATTGTAATGTGCTGGTTTACCTAAAAATTGAAACTGTATAAAGGTTTTCAGTAGTTTACTCTATGTTCTTAACTCTGGCCAAACTATATAAATACAGTGGAATCTCATAACTCAAATGTCAAGGGAAATGCAAAAAAATTCAAGCTAAAGAGTTTTTGACTTAACAAGAACTTCGAGATACATATGACTGTGTTGACAAGGAACAAACATAACGTTCACAGCTGTGTTACTTAGAAAGTTTCATGGATGTATTCATTCATTGCACGTGTACAAGACAAAAACAATAGAATAGAAGCCCCGAACCAGAACATTCTATTGGGAATTTATTGCTATTATTTCGGGGAATTCCAAGTAAGACGTCATTATATTTTACCAACTACGACTTACGGGGTCTCATTTTTGAAATTCGAGTTATAGAATATAAATATGTATTATCAATACTTCTTAGAGAAATAACATTTTGTTTGACTTACAAAGTCTAAATAATTTGAAATACCGAGTATTAAGGAGTTCACTGGAAGGGAATGGCAATTTTTCTCGACTTACTGAGGATTTCGACTTAACGAGGTTCGAGTTATTGAGATTCCACTGTATAAAGCAAAAATAGTACTTACACTTGTTTGATCTGATTTCTCTGTTTCTGTGGCATTTTCTTCATTATCTGCAGGTGTGTGACCTGGTAAAGTTGCTCCTGCATGTTTCTGTAGCCAATTATCATCTGACCACACTGGTCTTGTTGAACCTTCCTTAATGCGTTGAGGTGCAGCAATATTCACTCTTATTGTACGACCAAATAGTTCAGAGTCATTCTGAAAGCCATGTAAGTACACTATTTTCAATTTGTGCTACGAAATAATGTTTATTACAACTACTACAATAATGAGTCTAACACAAGAAATTAAATTTCATACGGCAAGATCAAAATTAAAAATAAGTGGAAGTCACTGTATTTTTATGTGAATCTGTAATATTAATGGTTATGAAGGTCATAATATCACATTCAAATGTTACGAAAAATAATTAGTCATATACAGTAATTTGGAAAATTCAGATTGAATTAAATGTTGTTTATGTAGAGAGGGATGATCAAAACACAATTCCATAAATGTCCAAAAAATAAATAAAACTACATCAAATAAAAAACCGTTGTAATGAAATACTTTTTAATTCACAAAACTAACTACTTTAGAAATACATGATAACGTTGTACGCATTAATGGTTCTTATTTTCTAACCTAAAAACTTAAAACATCTCACCATATTATCAATAGCAGCTGCTGCATCTTCTGCATTTTCGAATTCAATAAAAGCGAAACCTCTATGCTTTTCGGTTTCATAGTCCAACGGTATTTGTACATCAATTAGATCACCAAAAGGGACAAAAGCCGCATTTAAAACTTTTTCGTCAACTTCTTCAGCTAATCCACCCACATATATAGTTCTTTTTGAATTAGGTTTGCTGGACATATTACTACGGTTACACTAACAAGCTCTAAATATTATATACTTATTAATAATCAAACATTTAGTAAGGAAACTATATAAACTCTAAGCTGAACGTTGTTTTTTTATCACAAAATAGATTATTTAAACCAAAGCAAACCGTTCAATGTTTGACATGTTAATTGAGAAAGATCACAGGTTACAATAATGGGTACAATGGAGGCACAGAACACGTTGTACACAGGCTACATATATTCAGTTTTATGTGTGTTAGAAAAAGACGTTTGCTGTTTGATCTCAGTCATGGAAGCTAAAAAGACAAATATAAATTATGAGTAACAATTATTTAATGATGAATTCATTTCATTCTACAGAGTAATGCGCTCATAGTGGTAAAGGTTAAAGTGAAAGTCGGCGGTGATGATTCTACATACCTGGCTATTGGCAGGGTCTCGACTATTCTACAGAATGAATTTGCTTAAGAATAAATTTTCTTTTAATACTTTTTCGGAACTCATGTCACGGTACCTAATATTAATGAAAAATTTTGTCACACTCAATATCCTTATGTAAACTAAAGAGCCATAAAGAAAATAAAATATATCCACTTTCTTGTAATGAAACTTTTTGATGTGTTGTGGTTTTCTAGCAACCCCCAAATCAATCTCAGTACGACGAAGTATGTAATGAGATAGGTTGCGACAGCATGAACCTTCTATGAATTTATAATGTGACTACAACTTATGAATAATTGTAAACTTTAAACGTCATATTATTCTACAAAAAAAAAGCATAATAAATGGACAAAAACATTACATTCGGTCAGAAGTTTGAAGTAGGTTACTGAGTTAACCTTGAATATCATTAATGTAAATAAGTGATGAGGATTGTACTAATTATTTTCATGATTACTAAACTTAAAAACAACACTTCACTTCTTAATATAAAACTAATCAAGTTTGTTGAAATTTTGAAATAATGGACATTTTCATAATAAATATTAACTGGTCGAGATTAAACTCTCAGGATAAACAGAATTTCGGTCACCTTTTCCTTGCAGTCGAAATCGAAACCGTATTTTCAACTTCTTTCTACACTTTTTTAAAAAGACAATTCATCTGCTTATATATTTTAATGAAATATAAGATTTAAAGAAATCAATATGCATTTATATAGCTATAGTAATTCACTATAGCTATATAAATGCATATATAGGAAATCACTATGGAAATGGTAAAAAATTTTTTCATTTTTGATTCCGACTCCGATCTTAATATAAGGACATTCTGATTCCATTCTCAATCCCAATCCCGCTTTAAATTATGATCTCAGTACTGTTTCTCATTCTGATTCCGATCACGCTTTTAATTTTAACTTTGATCCCACACTCGATTTTGATTTTGGCCTTATTCTCGGTTTCGATCCCGGTCTCGAAATTTAATTTTATTTCTCGTACTGTGTTTAATTTTGATTCAACTACTGCGCACGGTTCTGGTTTAGACTAAGACGTAGCAAATGCTAGTAGAATCAAAATAAAATTTGGGCTATGTTATACGGGAATAATGTAGCTTTATATGCGTGAAATGAATTTTTAGATGCTTTAGTAGAAGAAATATGAATCAAGGCAACTTTTGTTTTCGGAAGCTTTATATACGGGCTAACAACATATAGCTGATATTATAGTAACCGAACAAATTGCTTAAACAAAAAAAAAATTCTTTCGATTTTCCATAAAATAATTGGTTCCTTATTTCGCCTTCTTAGTGCTAGTTTTACAAAAATGATACGTATTATTATTTTTTATTTAAAAACAGAAATACATAAATACAAAAAAAAAACAGTAGCATTCCGTGGCATCATTCGGGAATGATGACAGAAGCGAAAATTTGAAAAATTACGTGTGTTTTTTCGAATCATCAGGAAATATTTTATAGTGCAGGAAATACTATTAAATGAAGTATTTTTTTATTCATTATTATAAATTACTACTACAAAAAATATATTACAATTTTCATTTAATGCGCTTTTGTACATGAAAAATAATGCATATTATTTAAATACAAAAATTGCAATCTATTGCTTAAAACGTAAGTTTACAAATATAATACGAAAAGTTCCGACATGAATATACATCTATCTATGTTGTGTGTATATACACAATATATGTTTATATTATATTATATATAGTATTATCAATGTATTTCAACCCAAACTCAACTCTCGTGTAAACGTCGTGTAAACAGGATCAATATGTGTAGATACTTATATGCAGAGATGTCGGTTACGTTACGGTAACAGTATCGCGAGTTCTTCAATGGTTTTTCCCATCTCAAAAATGCCCAACGCGCAGAAGTTTTCACTTCAATAAATACATTTATATTTTAGTTGCTTGTTACAACAAGCAACTAAAATATAAGTGTGTGGGGCGATGTAACATGTATGTGTTAAACAGAAAAACCCTTACACCGGACGGTTTGAAGTTTCTCGTAGAGAAATAAAACACCTACTTGTCGTCTATATGCTGGTGAGGCGAAGGAGAGCTCACAAATTTTTACTATTTATTGAAAATAATAACAAATAAATGAGTCGGAAAATTCATACGTTTTGGCAACAGTGTCGCTATATATCTGTAAATTCAAGGGAGCACGTTTAGATGCTGTGAAACTGTGTGTTATTGCGAGAGCGCCCACTTCCCCGCACCGTCGCTCTTTACATCTATCACTCTTTATTTTGATAAAAATATTACGTAATATCACAGTAATTTTAAAGTTAATAAATTGAATACATAAACGTGTGTTTTAAATAAAATAAATTGTCTTAATTATTTCGTTAAATACTACATTACTGTTGCGAACAATAAGTTGTTGTGCCCAATGGCTTCAGCGGTTTTGTGTTTTTTTTTCATTTAAAAATTTCAACTCTTATTTCAACTTTTTTAAGGTTACTTTTTATAACGATATATGTCATTATTCTTTATTAGTAATTATTAATAAAAATATAAATTTTGATATTCATAGCTTCAGCGGTTTCGATTTTCCATATAATGTTACATCTTCTATTTTAGCCTCTTCAAGATTGATTTGAAAATAATAATCTGGCATAATTTCCTTGTATAAGAACCGATTTTAATAATTCCTTTCATGTTGGATTCGATATAGCTTCAAGGTGGTCTTATTTTAATTTTATTGGAATTAAAGTTAAATACAAATTTGTAGTTTGAATCAAAATGTTATATCATTATCATAAGTTACTATTAAACTAAACGGGAAACAGATTGGAACTCTTTATATAAGAAGAAAAGTATAAGTACTATGAACTGATTATTTGAATGTGAATTAGATTACTTACTAGTATGTAGTTGATATTGTATATACAATGATTATATATAGAATGCATAACTTTGTTATTAATACGTCTTCATTCTTTATGAAGAATAGAGATAACTTTATTAATCACTAGAAATAATATTAATTAGTGAATAAAATTACCTTTGCAATAAACATTTTTATATCGTCGTGTAGTCGACTCAATAATTTATTTATTTTTAAACCAGACAATGCTTGCAAAATGCACAATAATTAACAAATGCAGACAATTGCTTCTGACGTTTTCGCTTAACTAAAAGCTATATTCACCTTGTTTTTAGCGTATTTCTTAACCTACTTAAAAAAGAGAGGAGATTCAATGAACTGGAGACTCGCGAAAAAAAAGGACAAAAACAATATATCAGCTTAAACTATCACCAGTTACTCAAGTTCTATGATCTTCCAGTGAGGTTGAAAAAAATCTGAAAACTTAGATATCTCGGAACCCAATCACGTGTAATTAACGGCCTTGCGAAAATGCAAGTTCCATAGTTGCACATTGCACTCTAAATAGGGAATGTATGCTCGGTTCGGGATCGGTTT
Source organism: Eumeta japonica (assembly GCA_005406025.1). Lineage (NCBI taxonomy): Eukaryota > Metazoa > Arthropoda > Insecta > Lepidoptera > Psychidae > Eumeta > Eumeta japonica. The sequence goes on from BGZK01000176.1 coordinate 424,927, forward strand.
CCATTTTCTCCCTATGAAAATAAAGGCACCTGACTAATGACATATATTTAGAATTGTCTTAAGCCATGAGTAAAAGATAAAGTGTGAAATATTACCTAGGTTATCACTAAAAAATGTGAAAACTATTTTCATTTTGAATAAAAGAAAATAATTTCTTTTTGAAAAACCTTTTTTGTAAATCTTAAAGTAATGAAATAATTAGTTGTTTTTGGAGTTAGTGCCAGCTAAAATAATCCAAATGAAAAATATGAAATAAAATAAAAGCGTAGAACACAAAAGCTAATAAAAGATAACCAAATTCTAAATATTATTGTGTATTATATTACATAACTGCAAGACATAAACAACTAATGATTTAATTATTTTGAGGTTTTTAAAGTCGGTTTTTATTTCACCTTTTTTTATGAAGGTATTTTTAGTACTCACTGATTCACTGACTCACTCATCAAAGTTCTAACACTAAGTGACTAAGAAACGTAAAATTTGGTATTAAAGCTAGATCAATAATAATATAAACTCACCCCTATTCCCCAGAAGTTTAGGCAGAGACTATAGATTTCCACATGGTACGATCTTTGCATACCTCTCTTGCCTCACTGACATCCATCAATCTGTACATGCAACCTCGTCGGTTTCGGGTGCTTAAAATTTGGCCCTTTTTTAATATGCCCTAATATGCAATATGGTCTGCATAGGATTTTCTAGGACGAGCCTTGCCCACTTTTCATCATTCCAACTAGATCATTACGGGTATATAAAGTAAAAATCAGTAAACTTAAAATTATTGATTTTTAATATAATAATTGATATGAGTAGTATTTAACATCGTGTTTTGACATCATGTTTCAATGGCTTAACTAATTTACATGAAACTTAAATATAGATTCTTACTTGCAATTACATATAGGCTACCTTCAAGTTAGTACTGCAGAGACGAAGTTGTGGGCAGAATTTTTGTCGTCTGAATTTAGAGACGCTTTTGTCGTTTTAGAGACACTCAGGAAACACAAAATGGGTAATTTTATTTATCATATACCATCTTAAATATTTAATGTACCTACTTTTTCTTCGTGTGGCAAACCTATAAAAAATCATTTAAAAGTATTTTTATAAATAGAATAAATATCTATTAAACTTTTCAAATAGCTATAGTATCCCAATAAAAACATTAATATCAAAAAAGGCTAAGTTTAGTACAATAGATGTCAGGGATCGACGGTGTCACCGGTGAAAAGTTCAATATGAACGTGGAATACATTAGCACTTTCTTAAATAATATCTGTAAAAAACAGACCAATAACAGGTCAAATGTAGGGTTCTGTAGCCGTTATTATAAATAAATGTATTACACCTGCGAAAAAACTACTTTGTTACACTTTTGTCTCATGTTCCCCTCTCAGATTAGATACACGTACAAGCACTTTAGTTGCCATAACTAGACAAACAAGTATGTCGACTATTAGTATTACACTAACAGTACTGACTTAACCATGATAGTTTTAATTTTTAATCCGCTATATATGGCGACACAAAAAAAAATTATGGTATTACTTATACCATAATTATTAATTTTATGTGGTGTTATAGTGGCACTATACCATAATTTTTTTTCACATTATTTCACAATAAGAAAGGGAGACACTTACCTTTAACAAAAATTACCACTTTAAAATTGAATATTTCGCAAACTAATACAACCTTTCAATATTTTTAAAGATTTATCCTTCAATTTATAAAAACACTATTTTAATGTAGTTACCTAAATACATAGTGTATTAAAATAGTAAAACACTCACTATAGTCTCAAAATGCAACAATACGATATGAAAAACTGCATCAGCAACAGAGCCTATCGTCATAGCACTTACGTCCTATTGTTGAGAAGCGCAGTTTTTCGGCAATAAAAAAACGGTATATCAGATCGTTTTAAAAATAAATTTCTTTGAAAGTATTTCGTTAAACGTTAAATTTATAATTTTTTTCATATTTTTTAGATATACGAATCAAAATATTAAGGCCCCCTCCTTTATATTTTGATTCAATTTATACTACTTTTGGAGAAATTATTTACGAAAATATTCACCTCATCAAAAAACTTTAGTGTTATAAAAAAAGTGTTAAAATATTTGCTACAAGATTTTTGCTGAATAAATTTTATTCAGTTTCTTTTACAATCATGGCGTGCCTTAAATATTTACTTTTTTTATTTAAATACGAAACTAAGTAGCGGCTTATATCAGACTCAAGATACCCCAAATTTGATCAATATACTTCTGATAGTTTTTCAATAAAGTACCTGTGTCATACGGACGAAACCATAAGGATTCCATTTTTGCCATTTGGAAAGGAACCCAAAAAAGGTACATTGTCTTTGAATTTATTTTAAAGAAAACTCATTACATACATAGTTAGCTCACTTAACTAACCAACTTAACCGAAGCATATCAGTAGATTGTAAAACGTCATCTGACTGATGAACATTAAATTAACTGTTGTAGACGACGGTAGTAATGGAGTAATGTAAATTAGATTGTGAAGGGGCTGTTTATGAGAGACACGAAATTATAAATGCGAATTTCTTCCTATGGAAATCATGAATACAAATACTGCAATGAGAGGTCTAGTTTTTTTCCAGACAAAATGTTAGATTGCACAAATCGTTTAATATTTTTTATGGAAAGAAATACACAAAAATAACATTACCTTTTTTAATAAACATTTTTCGAACAAATTAAATAAAATAAATATGGGCATTTAACAATCTGCCGAATAAAGATAGAACGATCACTACAATGTTCAATCACTGCGAAGTGATAGTCTCGGATGACCAGTTGTGCCGTTAGCTTAAAAACAAATAATTACCATCACTCCAAGCGGGATTTGTCTTCCGCCTATCATTACACGACCATTCCCTTCCTACTTTATGGTTATTATTTTATTATTGGAGTAATTTATTTTTTGTCTATACATCGAGACGTAATGATCATTCATCGTCAATAGTAACTAGGTGTTGTAAATTATGCCATTATCGTTTAATGTCAATCAGCTAATATTAATAATATTCTATATTTTTCTAGTTACTTATCAAAAATAATATTGTCACTATTAAGTTTAATAAGTATTTAAAATAACATACATAATACAATTTACCTTTATAGGTCGTAACATAACAAAGTACAAAAATGATATAAAATTTTTTCCTTGTAAATTTGTTTTTATGGCTTTGAAATCCACAACGATTTTAAATTAAAGGAGGTATATTTATTTTATTCTGCGATAATAAGTCACAACCTTCTGCAATGTGCATGCAATAAATTCATCATGTATGTATTATGTTAATTTGGTCACGGACCGTCAATTAAATTGCATTGTTTTAACTATGCTATCGACGATAGTATTTTTTCTAACTTATTTATTGATCCATATAATTTATATTTACTGAGCACATTCCAAATTTTCCATTATTATAAATATTTATTAAGTAAGAGCCTCGTTGATATTGACTCCTTTAGACTTAACTATATTATATAGCTTGTCTCTTTCAGACATCAAAGTATTAAAAACATATCACCTGCTATGTATATAAGAAGTTTAAATGAAAATATATGTCATACGCACACATATTTGGTTCTATTTACATAAAACAAAACTTACGCGACTGTGCCCTTGTGCGTGTGTGTGCGTGTACGGGCGCGTTTGCGTGCGTAAGTACGTGGGCGAGTGTAAACCTTCTCTATATTTTAAACGTGCTGATTTCGATGAGACTAACGGTTTTTAAAAGGATACTTAATTTTGAATTTCAAAAGGTTCAATTTTTGCTCTGCCAAGTTGATTAAATAATCAGCTGCCGTTTAATTATACGGTCCCAAATACAATATTTTGGATAAAATTTATTACACAAAAGTTTAAATTTTTCAATTAATTAACTTCAAATACTAATTAACTTTATCCTTCAATAATCTAGTTGAAATGTTGAAAACCCCTATGAAATCGATTATCTCCATCAAGAGATACAACACATTCTCCAATAAGAGAAAATTTATTAAAAGGTTTTCTTGTGTTTTAAAATAGTTTCTAAACAAATCGATCGATTGAGATTGGCTTTAGGATATTTTGTATAGAGGATCTAACGTACCCGTCTTTTTGAGCTCAAATGTAATGGAAAGTTTTAAAGTTGGCGGCAGGGTCAACTGCTTTCAAGAATAGAATGTAAACTGTGTTTTTTTAAACAAAATTATATGTAGTATAAACAATGGTGATAGTCATGTTTTAGCATTTTGATGTACAATAGTTATCTTTAAATTATTTCATTCATGTCCGCGTAGTCTAGCCAAATTTTGTACATTGGTTTCGTCTAAGCGCCATAACACAAAATTCTTTTTGTTAGTTTCAAAAAGTCAAATTCTTCTATTTGGAAACCGTCTATTGAATTTACGCAATAGATATAAAAACATTTTTTTTCATTACTTATTTCTTTAATTTTTTTTTTTTGTTGCATTGTTGAGGGGCATACGAGCATGCGAACGACCAGAGTATGCCAGGAGCCAACAGTACGTTGCCAGGCTCTTAGGTAGAGACAAGATATCTGATGAAGGAAGGAATGGGCTGATGGAGAGGGGAAGGAGTTAATGGAAGGGGTTGTGGGGTAATGGAGAAGATCACCGGAACTCTCACTCACTGGATGAAATGAACAGCGAAAACTGTTGCTTTGCGCCTGGATTCCGTGAGAGTGCGGTAAGAACTAGATTTTTTTCTTACAAAACTTTTTCATCGCTTTTGCTATCGGTTTTAACTACATTTGCAATAGTTCAGATTATTCAAACGTCCAAAAGTGGAAGAAATTTTGTTTAAAAGACTCTCGTGCATTCATACACTACCATAGACACGTAAGTAAATACAAGCCAAGCGAATGACATCGCATTAAACATAATTTATATTCTCAATAAAATTTTGAAGCTCTTCTGACTTCACATCGTCATCTTCTTACAAGGTCACATCTTCTCGCTACGGATCGAGCTTAAAAAGATTCAGTCGGTATCGATACGACATCACGTCAGAGTGAATAGGGTTGCGCTCGCGCCCTCGGTCAACGTAATTTTGACATCATACCGACGTCGACCGAGTCGTTTTGAGTTTGTGGCATTGCTAGAATATATTCAAAAGACTTTAAAATCTTTATCATTAATGCGATCACAGCGACAGACAACGAAGCCGACATCTCTGAAGACCGGAGCGTGTGATTTAATTCCAGACACTGTTCAGTTCACATAATTTAAAAATTCATCGGTCCACGTTCTCATTCCTGAATGACTCGTTGCACACCCGGCCACCTACGCTCTTATCGTGCTTTGAATTGTTGCTAGTTATGTATAATTATTTTTATATATTTTTTTTTATATAAAAATTTATGTCGAGATTTACATCATAAAATTTTCATGCTTCTATATGTATATCTGTCGTTTGTACAGTTTCTAGGATACTTACTTGAAATAATTGATAGGTACCTAAAATTCATAGACTCGATTTATCTTTGCTTTAGCTTGATGCTATCACTGGTACGTCTCGTACAAATTTTCAAGTATAATTTCGAAACGAATTTTACGCCATTTTATTTTACGCCATGGACGTTTTAAAACTACGTGTAAAAAAATATTATTATAATTACAACAGTAACCTCATAAAAGGATAAAAATATATCTATTTATTTTTATGTCTATTAACGGATACGTGAATGACATATTTAAATTTCTTTATGTTTTTGACTGTATGCATGTTTTTATTTATTGCAACTACACGTATTTATAATAATCATATAAATCAAGTGCTACAGAAAAAAATATAGAAAAGCTTTGCTGAAGCTCCTCTGTTCCATCGTTCACAAATTGTCTAATCTAGAAAGTTGTAATTATTAAAAAAAAATCGTATCTTACAAAACAACATGTTCGAATTCAGATTTTGTAAAAGTACAACGCACGAAATTCTACCGTTATGAAGTTGGTCATGAAATTGTCGCAATTGCGCAAAATAGGAACGCAGGGGAGAAGAAGGAACTGTCAGGGACTGTCGAACCTGCGCATTGCATCCTTCGCAGGCAATTTAGAGCGGCAGAGTTTCGTGCATTGTACTGTAACCATAAGGATAATCTCAATTAATGGATATTTACGGTGAAGTTAAATTAATAACAACCTACATTATTTTGTACTCCTTTACTGTACAATAATAAACAACCGAATTCCATTCCATCCGATTGCATAAAGCTTATGTCGAGTACACATATCCTGAAATACTTCAGATGCTTTTAGGTGCGATGATGCTTTTAAACCAATACATATTCTGCGTCAGAGTCGTTCACTATCTCCAATGGTATAGGTAAGAATCGAACGATCCACAGACAAACGTATCATCTGCATAATTGCTAATCTTTAATGAGCGCGCACGGTGTCACCTCGCGGCCGTACAAGGAGCGTCCACAATCCGTTCGACCGTTTTGTGTTCAGTGAAAGTTCTTCTTTTTTTTGTCTTCGGACACTTTCGGACTTTCTTGTCGAGACTTTTTTCCCATTGTTCACATCGTAAATATGTCGTACGCGTTTAGTTTATATGAGGACTGTCCACGGTCACGGTCATTAATATTTTTTTCTGAATAGCCGTTCGTGTTACTGCTCAACGTTAAAATATTCTGTTCTACATAGTAAATATTAGACAGAAGAATTCAAGGCATTTTGACCGGTATTATGAAGATCGGTGAAAAAGTATTTTCTTTGAAAAAACTTCTAAATATAAAATAGGAAAAAAGTTGCAGTAAGATCTCTTTGGTTGGGCTGTTTGTATCTGACCAGTTTTCATACTATTAAACAGATGACATTTTAAAAAGAGAAAGATAAAAAGAAAAAAAACGGTGTCCCGCCGTGAGTGAGAGTGAGAAAATCTAACATAACATAATTCAATAAATTTTGATGTTTTTTAACATAAAATTGAAAAGTGCGACACAAGTCGTGAAAAAAACTGTACTTATTTGCAATTCTCTATTGATACATGATGGAACCGAACGGTTTTTGAAAAGATTGAACAATGGTGATAAACAAAGTATTACCTACAACAAGAACGTGCGAAAAAGATCATAGTCAAAAGGCAAGCAACTTCCACAGACTATAGCGAAACCTGGATTAACAACTAAAAAATTGACACTATGTGTATAGTGGAATTGGAAAAGCATTATTCGTTATAAGTTTTTACCGTCGGAAAAAACATCATTTCGGGTCTCTACTGCCAACAGCTGATGAGACTCGAGCAAGAAGTAGAGAAAAAACGTACGGAATTGATCAACAGAAACTTTAGACACTCAGCAATTATTACAAAAGTTTAGTTGGGAAGTATTAATGTATCCACCATATAACCCTGACATTGTACACTAAGATTTTCACCTGTTTCGGTCTCTTCTGAATTCTTTAGATAGTGTTAGGTTATATCAAAAGGGTACTGTCAAACCTACTGGCCGCAGTTTTTTGATCAGAAGTCCCTAAATTTCTATAGTAACGGGATTACGTACCTACTTTGTATTATTAGGCGAGCGAAGCGAGCCTCTACTAGGTCAAAATGTCGCTTTTTTGTGGTACACATTACAGAAAAACTACAAAACATCTAGACGTAAAATTTAATGTAATTACTTCGTATTAATGTCTAAATATGTTATCAATTATTATCTTTAGAAAAAATATATACACAGAGAGAGAGAGAGAGAGACAGTGGCACCATCTGTGAACTACATCAAATACTAATATATAATTGGTCACTTCATCATTGTATAATATATCCAGTTTACATGTAATGTGTAGCATTTTTTATTTATTTTGTAGCAAATTTAGCATTTAACAGAAAAATTTTATATAGCAGATTTGCCAGTATTCAAAACTCACATATGCTGCTCTATCGAAAACGAGAAGAAATTCGGATGAAAAATTTTAAATGCACAGAAAAAAGAAAAGAAATTGCATCAATTATTTTTATATACATATTTTAGAAATAAAAATATTTTCCAATGATTAAAGTATAATTTTATTTAAAATATATATACTTTATACGATACGACTCGCGAGCCAATACAAAGTTATATTTTTAGCTAGTTTTTCAAAAAATTATATCACAATAACTTATTCGTATTTTACATGCAACATACATATTTTACATTCGTATTTTACATGCAAAAATTTCTTATATGCAATTCACCTTTTCATTAAATAAACAAGTGATGAAATTTAATTAAACGTACATATGTGCAAAAATAATTACAGCACGTAATTGTTTAGAATTCAAACGTTAGTATATACCTAAATAAAAGTTTTCAACACGCTGGCCCGAATTTCGCAATAAAAATTATAAATAATATTAGCAAATTTTGCTTGTCTAAAACTTAGCTTACCTAACTTTAGACATATATTTACCGTGGTAATGGGCACGCGTGGATTGAGTGAGACGCATGCAATGCATTATTGTAATTGTAACTTTTCTCTTCCATTTTCGAATAAACATTTTGTAGTAATTGTTAAACATTGCCTTCCAACACTGAATATTTAATTACTTCTTACACATGAAATGCACGATTTTATACGTTTTCTTTTTGATACGAAGTCTCTTAACATGGCTTGTGATAAAAGTTGACTTGTGGAAATCGTAACGTAATGAAAAAGTGTTACGCCCCTTTCATGCGACTCATTCTCTCTCTCTCTATTGATTTTTTTATTTAATACTTTTTTGTGTATTTTATAATCCAATTTAATGTTTAATAAATTAAAGATTTTCTGACAACTATTTCATTTTATTACTTACTTTGCATTATTCATATTAAAATAAACTTCGTTCTTGACAGGGATCCCCTGACCACACATTTAGTTTAAAAATTGTCAACCTAATGACATCACACACTAAAAGCGTTGTTAAAATTAAATACATACCGATGTATTTAATTTTAGCAAATGTATTTCATTTGGACAAAAATATGGAATCTTAAACCTACCGAGGTTTAAGATTCCATATTTTTGTCCAAATCGGAAGAATGACCGGTAGCGAAACGAATAGAAGCGGAATTGAGAGCCATCTTTCGACGTGAAAGGTGGGAAAAACTCATAATGTGTCTAAACGAGCGAAAGCATGGTCTGAAGTTAGTTACATTAACATGTTACAACCGATATGAATACAGGTATGATATTACGAAAATATACGCGACACTAATGGTTCACGCGGCCGGCGGCGGTGCGCCGTCACGCTCGTCGTACGCCCGGACGAAGATTGATTTCGCGTATATGAATTAGCCATCAAGAGTTATTAACAGATTACTCTGCGACGTAGCGGTATCTCCTCTTACTCGAACCTATCCCGTGAGCACCGGACTTATTCGCCGAAGGTTATATAAAAAAATATCTGTTACTTGAATTAAATATCGGAATTGTAGTTGTTTTTTTTCTCCATATCGACCGAGAGGGATAAATAATGCGCAATACGCAAGTCCGCGTCTACTGAAAACGTATCTGTGGAGAAATAGCGGTATCAGCTTTCCCTCAGTCCGGAGGTTTTTTGCAACTTCACCACAGGCGACCCATGGAAAGTCATTGAGACATCAAAGCGTATTTGATCCGTTTGCGCGGGAGAGTCAAACGAGACGGTATACGTATTAGAAATTCATAGTCAATAAGAAATCGTAGCAGTAAAACCAACAGAATGATGTATTCTACACCAAACACGAATTCACGACTTCTTCTTTTTTTGTCCCTTTTTCTTTCTTAATTATTGCAAAGTCGTTCGAATAAATTCCAATAGTGAATATTAACCTCAAAAAGGGAAACCAGAAGTAAGTGTGAAAGATTAGAAACAGCTTTAACTGAGCCCCGTACTTCCACGGCTAAGGCAGTGAGTGTTTGTAACAGTAAATTAGAAATAGTCACTATCTGATGGAGATTTCTCTAATCAAATACGTTAGCGTAAACTGTTACCTGACGATACCAGTAGGACGCGCTGATAAATCGAACGAAATAAACACAGAATACACCAGACAGGCAAGCTTTTTCCTTGAAAGCAGCAAGATAGCAAAGCGTCAGATTGGAATATTTCTTGGCTAAACTCACACCCCATCACAATCGTAAGCTTACTTACACCATCGCGTATTAATTTAAGGAGTTTCCCAAAGGAAAAGAAAATAAAAGGATGTATGTACGTGTCAATCAAATATCCAAGTTATAGTACCAATACATTACTTTGTCTGATACTAGGGGCAAATTGCAAGTAACAATATAAAATATAATGCTAAAAAAAAAGTATAATATATCGCACTAAGCAGCAATACGACTTTATGACGGACAAAAGAATGCAATCGATGGCTTATAAATGTGACTAAATTGTCTCTATTGACCTTAAGATATTTGTGCATTAACCGACATACGTACTATCAGAAATATATTTAATAACCTGGCTACCAGAGAGGTAGAAAGATGTAATATGGCTATCGGTGATCAAATTCAGATACTACATGGACTACCACCTCTGTTCAGTCTCCATTTTTGACTTATTGATTTTCAACTTGTCTTTTATCTGACATATGCTACAGCAACAGAATAAGTATCCTCTACCAGAGAACGGATAACTACATAACTAACCGAATGGACTGTGTCTGAAACCATAACCCACTACCAGAAATGGAAATTATATCGAGAAGAAAAAGTATCACATGTTCACCAAAAAGCGTCCAAAGACTGAAATATGAATATGATGTTATAGACTGTACTCTTAAAATCAAATTCCAAACAAATTTGTCTTTACTTAAAAAACCCGGAAAAATACCTCCTACGCTTGAGCAAAAACTTTATTTACGGGTAAAATTGTCAAGTAAATTACCAGAAAGTGAAACAAGTGCAATAAATGAAATGACTTTGCAGTGCGTAGGGATAATACTTAAGTGGACGTAAAAAACCATGGCAAAAATATATATCTCGTCCATTTCACAGCGTAGTATAGAATCCCTGCCGCAGAGATTCTGTAAAAAGAAATAAGATCTATATAATGTATGAGTTAGTTCCCATTCTGATGCAAGAATAATATATTCCACGATTTAAGTAACAAACACCCACAGCATGTATAAGGGGTAGATCTTCGCAGAAATGTACTAACAAAATTTAAAAAAACGAAATTTATGGAGTGGAGAGAACATCCTTAACCAGTATCCTTACCTTTTACATCTCGAGAGTCTGAAGCCAATTGATAAGCGATTATCCTCTCTGCGTGATTCATTCCTACATACTCTTTGCCATGCATATTATACACAAGCAACACTTGAGGCAATCTCCTACCATTGACTTAATATATGCTTCTGTATTTTTCTACTTAGTATCGAACATATCGCTTGTCTATTTTGAATCTGGGATGAGGCGCGCATTTTGGTCACGTAAAATCAAAAACAGAAAATTATGAATAGAAAATTGAATTGTCCACTTCTTTGAACGTCAATTGCGGAAAGGTGCAATAATCATCGCACTGTCTAGTTACAGGTAAGACGATTGGACGTATTTTAAATATTTTTACTATCACAAATGCAAATTAGCCATTAAAAATTACAACGTACATAGACAAGCTAAAAATGAAAAGCTACAGGTTTAGAACTAACAAAAACTACAGAAACATTAGACCATAAGATTTTAATTTATAAATCCTCAGTAAGAGAACAAGGAAACATACGATAATAAATGTTCTGTTCTTGGGTCATAGGTTATTGTTACGCCACCTAATGGAATCGTGAGTCATTATTTTTATCAAACCGAAATAAACTTTTTTCCTCTACTTGGTTTCTCCTTTAACTGTTATATGTTTGCCAGGATCCACGCCACCACAACTTAGGATCTGCGGAAATTTCAAAACTATGTTTATCGTTTGTGAAGTAAACTCTTTATGACAAACAGACAGACAAAAGTCGTAGGTTTAATAATAGAGAGTCTATTTTCTCTCAAACACGGAAACTTAATATTTATCAGAACGTGAAACTGGCAAATTTAAAACGTGATTTTTGTATCAATTGAAACTTAAGGTTAAAATTTACTGGAAGGACTATGTAAACAGGTAAAGGTTAATTAAAATTTAATGACAATATTATGCTAATAAATTAAAACATGTACTTACTTAGTTAATTATAGCTATTGGATTTTCATTAGAAAATCCAATGATTAGCTTACTTAAATGTATAATCAATATGCAATTTTTTTAACAAAGTTAGTTAATGCATTAGTGTAAATATATGTGCATAATGATAAAGAAGTATAATAGAAGCCACAACATTAAGGATATTCAAATTAAATAACGAAGAGGAGAGAGACTTACCGATAACATTAAAATAAATATATTATTTTGATATTAAATTCTGATGGAGCCTACTTTCAAGTAAAACGTCACACCTTTTCCACAAATTTTGCAAGGGTAAAAGTTTTTTGGTAGGTAGGTAGTATTTATATAAAAGTATTTTAAATAAAAAATATTACTTACATGTCTTATAATTCTGAGCAACTTGAGTCACAGCAGGACCTTTTTTAAGAGAATTAAATTCCCTAAATGAATATTTACTATTTTTCCCATATACTTATCGACTTACACTGTAAAAACCGGCCAATAGCATGTTGGACCGTACTCGGTGAGGGGTTCCGTAGCCATTTACAAAGAAATGCACTATAGATGAAATTTTATATCAGTTTTGTATTGTGAAATTTTGGATACTTAGGTGTATACTAACATTCTTTTTCGGTTTGAAGGGGTAAATTATAAATTTTGATAAATAATTACATAACAATCCTTTATACAAAGTTAAGTATATTTTATTACTATTAAATAGCTTTACTGTTATGCATTAACTATTTACTGAGGTAAATATGTTAAATAATATTTTAGAGAAAAATATATTCAATAAAGTACGTAATTGTGTATTATATTTTAAGTGTATTACAACACAATTAAAACATTAAAGTTTCGAAATCTATATATACGTTTTGAAAAAGTGTATCAGCAAAGACCTTATCATCAATGACACTCACGTATATTTGTTGGGAAGCACAGTTTTTCGGAAATAACTTTAAAATGGTACATCGTATTAAAAAAATATATATTTTAATTATTTATTAACCGTTAGTTTTGTAATTATTTCATATTTATTGGACGTACAGTTTAAAAGAAAAAGAGGAGGAACTATGCTATTTTCGGAGCGATTATTTCCGAAAATATTCATTCAATTAAATTTTTTTTTCAGACTCCGTAATGTATGGAGTGCCCCCTTAAAAATGTTCATTTTTGTTATTCGACTACGAAACTAAGAAGCGGTACAAAACAGCCATGTCTAAATTTTGTCAATATACATCATGTAGTTTTTGACGTGATAACGTCTTATAAATCGATGAACTCCGGCTGCACGCACGAAAAAGCATAACCCAATGTCGCGTTGCGCCTGCGCCGAGCGTGCGAGCGAGAGCGCGGAACTATAGAGAGGCACTATCGGCCTAAGCGCTCGGCTTGTGACGCATCTATCTATTTACCTACTGTATAATTTAAGTAGAAAAGTATTTGAATTAACGAGTGCAAATAAATGTTAATTTATCGAAAACATTGTCATTTTTAATTAACTCCTTTGTGTTATACAAAATAATGATAATTCAGTGATAATAATTCAATTCAATACATAAAAGAATGCAATTTTTCATCAATGTTTTCTTATGCCATTATCACATAAAATTATCGTCCGTAAACCGACTTTATAGACAACCAATTTTTTTTTTTAGTAAAATGCTTGTGACGTACGGCCGGACGGATGGACGGACGGGTTTCGTTTTTGCCATTTCGGCTACGGAATCCTAAGAATGAGAAAACTAACATTTTATCCAAATAATGGCTGCCAGTTTTTAATGGTGTACTAACGCGAGTGACATCAAGTGTCAAAATGGAGTATATCGAAGATTCCATGCTTTTTAAAGTTAAATCGTAGAATCTTCGACATACCCCCAACAGACGGGATCTCGATATCAAGAGAGATAGCCGAGTATTAGAAAAAGAAAAAAAATATGTATTTACATGCATTTTAAAAAACTTTCGTCGCATGTGAATCACCCTAAAACATATGTTTATACATAGATAGCTTGGAGCGGGCCTATCGATTTCGATGTTAATTTGTACTTCGATAAACTACCTATTGCTTTCCAAGTTTACGTATATAGATATCTTCACTAAAAAAAGTGCGATAATAAAATTGTAAACATTCTTTTATTACGCGCCAATTAGTTGAATTTTGAAACGTAAATTACATTATTTCTGTGTTAATGGTTCTCAACGACAAGTGCCACTAAATGACATATAATCTGCAGATGACACTGTAAATGAAATACGTTGGATAAATATTACATATTTTAGAAATCATTATTAGAAATTAACACAGGCAACTTTTCACGTGGGAAAATACCGTATTCCCGCAAATTCGAAAGACGCGGATCAAAGCTCGGTTGTCTAGATGATTAAAGTAATAATCCAATGTCATCGACTTTTTCTGTGGAGTCTCTTAGGATTCCGTTTTATGCGAATGACCTTTCAGACTCAGAAGCCATTTGTAGACTTGGAAAGTATGACAACAGGTTTATTGAGCTTGACCTGGTCGCGCAAGGCTAGAGCCTAATTATAGCTATACGATAACCCACTAACTCGCATTCTATCTTATCGTTGCCTCTGTTTGTATTTTCTAATGGCATAGACAATTGCCTTCATCTTCTTTGTGATTTATTAACAAAAAATTTAATAACCTTTGTGATCATCACCTTTTCTTCGATTAAGTCCACGTGAAAAGCACTTAATAGCATTATTTTGACATAATAATAAAGTGGTTTGTAGAAAACAATCTCAAGCAAGACTCTGACTGATTGTTTCTAATCCTACATAATTTAATAAAATCTATAAAAAAAAAACACAAATCCTGTTAACGAGTAAAGGAAACAGGGTGACAACTTTCATCGGAACGTAATTGTGATCAAAACCAAAATCGCTGGCTCAATAAGAATACTATCGCAGGCATAATCAATATCTTGACGAGAGACAGTTCCAGGGACTAGCATCGAAACCGAGACTGTAACTAAGAACTGGGCCGAGGTCAAGGTTGAAAATTAAATCGGAAGTGGAACTAGTGTCGCTGTCGCGATTGCTGTCGGCGATTTAAATTAGCATCGATAGAGGACAAAAAGTCTTATCGATGATATTAGCAAAAGCTAAAGTAATGTATTTATAATAAATTTTTGTTTAGTTCATGCAACAAAAGCACATATTACAAAAGCAATAAATAATAATAAACGAATACGTATGTAATAAATGTAACAATAAAATGAGTTTGTTGAATTGAGTGATTGCGTTAATTGTTAGTAGTTGCTAACCTATAATCTTGAATCTCGTTTTTTTGTTAAATATTTAGTATATTACTTAATAAGTAAAACAATGACTACTTTTGTTCCAATAAGTGGATTGAGTATTTCTGATTAAATGAAATACTCAAAAATTAAAAATTTCTTTTTTTGTTTATGTTTAAAAATTAAACATATTGTTAACTATTAAACAGGAATATCTTAGTTATTATATATAATACGCTATGTTCGCATGTACAATTAAAATAATTATTGGCTGAAATATATAAAAAGATAAAGTATTGAATTACTTCTATTTCATGTACAATTTATAGAATAAGAGATTTAAATGAAAAAGCTACAGTTATGATTATGTAAAGCTTTGATAGATAGCAAATAAAGGCAGTATCCCGATGTAGCAACAAGTTTCGCTCGACAAGTAACTTCCAGGTAACTTTGTTTAATTCCTTCAAAATTGTAACAGTAGTAAATATTTTACTCTCACTAAGCATTCTCGGGTATTTTTTACTTTCAACATATTTTTTTATATTCTTCTATGTTTTTAAAAATGTTTAAAATTGTTACAATAATGTATAAGATGTTTAAAGTAAAATAAGGTTTTTTTTTGTCCAGGGTTGGACCGTATTGGGCTGTTCTGGCGCTAAATAGAACTACTCCGAAAACTTACCATAATAAATTAACTAATTAGGGAACATTCTTTAATTACCTGAGCTGCTTTTCTTTCAGTTTGAATCCCTCCCGACCCTCTTGGTGGGATTTATTATTAAATCCCACCAAGAGGGTCGGGAGGGATTTGATGAGACCCTCCCTCTCTCACAGGATATTTACGCTCTTGGTTGTTAAAGGAGTAAATTTATTTTTACAAAACAGAAAAATTAAACAATGAATTTATTAAAATTTAGTAATATTTAGACTTCATACACAATAATAAACGTTACCCTTTTCTAGTCTTTTTTGGTTTTAGATGAAATTGAGAGTGTGGTACCATAAAACTTAACAAGCATTTGGCTGATTAAATAGTTTCTCAAAATTTACTTTAATATCCTCTTTTACGACATTATTAATATCCGTGTTTTTAATTAAAATTCTCATATACATGTCATTTTTGTACCATAAACTTTCATAGGTCTCTTATTATAAACGCACGCTCGTTAGATGCGCCGTGCACTCAAGAAAAATTATATAAATCTTGCAATATTAACCTATATGCATGTATTAGTATCCCCATCGGTGCCATTAGAATACCCGTGTACTGTTATTGCACGCCATTACCACGATTGCCCGCGTCGATAATGAGAATGGGTTCTTGGTAAGCATAAAAATAGAGTTATCTAAAGGTTGGGTTCAAAACGAGACGCTCTTTGTACGGGTGTGACCGCAGTCACGCGCCCGCGCCGCTCAACAAAACAAACTTACCGACTGTCGGTCAAATAGCTTAAGCGTTTTCGATCGTATTGATAGCTGGTCGGGAAGGCTTGTTTAACGTTTGGATTGTCTGTGATATAAAAAAAAACATGTCAATGTACGAAAAAAAATTTATATGAGAAATGCAATTTAGTGTATTTATTTATTTATGTATAACATAAGTATAACTATTTATTAACATATAATAAGTATTGAAGTATAGAACCTTTTGTATTCAGAGTTGTATTCGAACAACAACAATACCTATTTCAAAGGATTTTTGTCTTTAATTACATTTCTGTGGTTTTTCATTGGCAATGTTTGAGTCAGATTTTAAAGTACGAAAACAGCATTACAAAACAATTTTTGTAAGACAAAAATCACAAGTACGTATTTTCTACGAATTCCAACATTATATTATCCAAAATCGCAAGCAATTTGTGCCCTACCTAAAAAAAATCTCATCAAGATCGGTGTAATGCTTAGACAGTGCTACTTATCGTAACCCAATTATGATTGCGTAACAATATTTAATCGTTCTACAGTGGAATAATTATTTAAATACAAGGATCAAATTGACATTTATTACATATTTTCAAAAACACACGGCACCGTCTCACCTTTAAATAAATTTGGTTCAAAGGTAACGTAAGAAATCTCTTTTTTTCATATCGCAAATTCCTAAAAATGAAAAATTTCAATCACGTTGCTGTCTATTACGTCATAGTACGCTGCATTTTAGATCGTATATTTTATTTATCAAGTGGTATGTCCGGAGACCTTTTTCGTTTTTTGTTCGCTTTCAAGAAAACACATATTCGAATAACCGTAGCGTATCAATATATGGATTTTCTTGACTAACAACTTTGAAAATTGAACTTATCTCTTTAAAGTTCAAAGACTTGCACTCGCGTTGTAACGCACATTTATCGCAGACACTTTCACTGTCGATGTTATCTCGTCCTTTCAAATGTCACGTCACTATCGGCTCTTCTGATGACGGTCAGTCAGAAAAAGAATATCTATTACCAGTAGTGAAAATGTCTAAAAAGATAATATCTTATTGAATGACTAATGTATTTTTGGTATCATATTTTTGAAGAGAAACTTCTAATGCGACTTCCAGCAAGGTTGCGTTAAACGTTTAACGCTACCATGGAGGAGGTATGAAAGCACTGTTGCGTTAAACGTTCAACGCTCCTGGAGAAGGGGAATATAAAGAGACAGAGCGAGAGTGAATGCGTGGCACTCGAACGCATGCGCGTAGCGCGTACCTGTTACAGGCCAGCGCGAGCATTAGCAACGAGTAGCGTCCAATATTCCAACGCAAGAGGAAGAGAGAGAGAAAGATAGACAAAGGTAGAAAGTGGGAGAGAGAAAGAGAGTGGTCGGTAGATTTCGTCTCGCAATTGTAACATGCGACGAAAAATGCAATTTCTACCCCTTCCTATTTTCATTACCACATTACGAAGTTTCACTTCTTCCGCGCGAAGGGACTCCACGCACTATCTTTTTAATTTATTTTAATTAGTTAACTTTAAGGTTCATTTCTTTCGATTATATACATTGTCATGAAAAGCATTTCGTTTGCTTAGAATCTTTTAGATTGCAGTAAACCTTTTTTTGTTTATGTCGGATATGACATCATCACGCTTTATTTTTTAAATGACTTAAAATTTTGTTTACATTCGGAAAATTCGGAGGATATTTTGCAATAATAACTTACTAATAATAATAACAATAGTAAGGTAATTTTATTATTAATCTTTGTTTCAATATTATAATTCCGTAGGTTGTAAAATATTATCTCTTTTATGTTTTTTCTATATTGCAGTAGATTATTTAATATACGGATCATTTCGAAAGACCCTCAAAGCGGTAGTCGTATACGAATAGAATAAAATGCGTCTAACGACCCGTTTAATGAGAACAACTTTAACGATAATATTATAATAAATCGATTAATCGCCGTTTGGCACGACGTAGCACCGCCCCATTAGATCTAAGCATAGATAAAACACTAAGCGTCCGCGCTGAAGCCGAGCCAATCGTTTAGTACTTTACTACTCTCATGTAATTTATGCGGTTTTCTATAAAGATTTTCATTTATAACGCACTAATCGTGATTTGACGGTCCCTTTCCTTCATCCTATGGTTAAGATATACACCCGAAGTTGAATACTTTTCTAATTAGAAATTACTAATTAAAGTTTCTCATGAAAGCCTATACCGCCGAGCCTAAGTTGTCTATCTGTTTGCCTGCCTTTGAAAAGATATATCTTTTGGACCGTAATAGGTACCCAGTTGGCGCTTTCACAGAATATGTGCTCTTGTAGCAAATATCCTAACAAATAACAAAAAAATGATTACGAAAACATAAAGATCCCCTTTCCATTTTTAATAACAATTTTTTTTAGGTATAAATAAAAAGCTGAAAGGCAGTAATTTCTTTTGCTGTATCATAAACATGTTAATACAAAAGAAAATCAATGTGATATGATTTTAGAGAAAATAACAAATAATAAAAACCGGCCGTTTGGCGTGTCGTATCGATATGGTCTATTAAAAAACGCCAGTGCGCGAATTGGCGAACGAAATACTTTTTCCACGATTGTATCGAGTACGTTATGTACACACTGCGTACAAAGTTCGCCGGAAAACATACAAAATGCGCCGATAAACATCGCTTCTATCATCTGTCACATTAAAGACTATCCCCGTACATAGCGATGAAAATTGCAATACATGTGGTTTATAATTAATTTTGTCAAAAATAAAATATTTGTACGCAATATATAGGACTCTCGTAACTTCAAATACATCACTTAACTGTCTACGTAGAATTCGAAATTGTTTCACATCCTTAACAATTAACTTATCAAAACACGTTACGTTCTACATCTATGGTGCGCAAGAGTCGCTGTTCATTCGGCTGTTACGAAAGAAGGGCACGACGCGGAGGGGTCTTCGTACGGACGGCGGGCCCATTATAATGATCTAGCGAAACGATCTCGATGCAGGGCCGTTCGATTAAATATGCTTTATACGGCCGATGGAAAGTTTCCCGTACTTAGCGTGTATGCTATTTTTATATTAGCGGAATTGCATATCAAAATTTTTTAAATGGAGGATTATCAAAAATGCAAAACCGATTATTCACTGAAACTCAGGTTCGTTAAAAAAATGTAGTTGATGAATAACGAATTTCAAGAACCTGTAATGAAATCTTAAACAGTTTTAATTTGCTTTCAATTTAAAATTAAATTTATTTTTTTTTAGGATTAGTTAAGAATCGCCTCAACTAATATCAAGTTTACAATGAAATATAATTGTATGGAATTAACCGTTAAAAGCATATGGTCCCTAGCAAAACTAATACATAAAATATTCGTTGCATACAAACAAATAAGGGTTAAATTCAATCTTGCAAAATCCATGCGTTGACATGAACCAATTGATGAATATCAATCTAGTAAAACAGTTACATAAAAATTGTTTCACATAAAATCTATGGTATCTATCTACCGCTCTGAAAAATAGGGCTTATACATTTACATGAGCACTATTTTCCGATTAAGTTTTCTAATTTCTAATTAAATTTTAGGTAACCTAAAATTTGAGATTAGATCCGTTTTTATATGTAAATTTCTTTTACCTATATCACCTACTACAAAACTTTAACAAAATCATTTTTGAGTATTAAAACTTTAAGTTGTTCCTGATTACGAACCAATAATTTTTCATTTTATTGTCTGTCTGCATTCTGTTTTTTGGTTTAAAAGCTACAATTGGACTGGAAATCAGACATATAAATAACAATTCAAACGGATTTTTTTATATAAAAAAAAAAGAATATTCTTATCATATTAGTGCTGACAAAATTGTTCAAAAAATTGTTATTATTGTGAAAAAACGCATTTAACATTTTTGTAATATAATACCATACTGTACTATTTTTTTAAATATAGGATTTGCACTATAATATTGCATAACTGAGATGGTCTCAGTAGTCATAGTTGGAAGTTATATTAAAATCGATTAAACATTCCAATAAAACCGCTCACGTCTCGCATACTAACATCTAACATAAAACAGTAGCCTGTATTTTACAACGTAATATTGGTACATCACGTACCTAACTATTTTCGTCACTGTCATTTCAATCATCCTACCAAAACACGTCACTATGTGAAAAAAGTTAATATGAATTAACCTCTCAAGATAATTATTGCGCTATGTACAGATTCTTGGAGAACATTTAAAAGTTATAACATTTCTCAAGTTCAAAGCTTTTATTTCGCTATAAAAATTTAATAGCGACTGTGAACTAGCACGAAACATTCCCACCACTTATTAGTGTAACTGTATTTTTGTGTAATTGTCGAAATTCCCGTATTTATAATCTCAATGGCCATAACTAAACGCATAAATTTCGAATTAGATATTGAAAATGGAGACTTCACTTTAAACGTTTAATAATTTTGAGGGTGTGTACCTTGGATTGAAATTCTAGGTGATAATAATTAGTAAATAAATTTATTGACTAATTATATTGGAAATAAATCATATAGAATGAATTGTTTAATTTTTTTAAAACTCTTAAATCATATAGCAACATTCTAATCGCGAAGCTCCAGTCGGCCAAAATAGTTCAGCCGTAAAAGCAATAAGGAACTTCTCGTAATTTCGATTTTCGTTTTTATAGTTTCCTTGCGTAAATCAAAAGCTGTCATCCGCTGGCCACCTCAAAGCTCTCTAGAAAGCTTGATGGCGCGCGCCGGCGGTATAAAACGGGTAGCCGGGCCGTTTCGCGTTTATTCCGCGCGCACAAGGTCAAGAGCTCGCGAGTCATTGCTCCGCGCTCCTAGCTATACGTCTGATCACCGCTTCGCTCGTGTTTATCGTCTGCTATTTACGGTGAGTCAATCTTCGTTTTTATTATTGATCGGAGTCGCCATTGTAGTTTTATAAGGTAATTGATAATTTGTTGAAAAAAAGCATAATTATAATACAACATAAATCATTGACTATAACAAATGTGATTGTATATGAACGAGCTGTCGAAGAATTGTTATCGTTATAAAAAATATATCATTGAAAATTTTCTATTAAATATTATTCTTTCATTCAATTTTTTTTTCTTAATTTACTTCAGACTAAAAGGACACTAGTTCATATGACTACAATGTCTGTAACGCAGTTTGATATAAAACATTGACACGCGCCATTTCACTTTCGAGTATAATTTAAGGCTTTATGAGATTACGTACTACAAAAATTCTTATAAATGTAGTACAATAGACAAAAATAAAAACATACATAAGCGACAACTCGATGCGATTTTATGAATATATCATTTACTGATTTTTTTTATATCGTGAAATTATATTATTTATACAACAGCGCGTTGATGTCTTTTATATGGACGCCCGCGCACAGATGCGTCCGTACCATGCGGGCTGGTTTAGCAGGTTTCTGTGTACTGTAATAGTTATGCTGTGCATGCTGAGTACATTTTTTTCAGCGCAGCTGGAGAAAAACCATTATTTCACTATGAGCAATAAGGCTAAACCGTTCACAAGATGCATTATTATAGCAAAATTGTCATTGACACCACGAGCTGGACTTTTTGTTTTTTGAATTCATAATAATTCACACTTATAATAACACAAGAACGATTTAATAATAACAATAATGTCGGTCTAAACTTATAAAGTGATTCGAAAATTGTTTTATAAACTTTTCCTTCGGTATTCAACAATTGTAATTATTTTTATTTATAAATAGTCCTTATTCAATTTTATAAATAATATTTTATTGTTGTGTGCTCTTAAAAAATATTACAACAGTCCACCTAACACACAACACATATTTTAATTACATTCATTAAATGCAATTGCAATAAACTAAGTATACAACGCGATGTATGATAAAAGTAAATAAAAAATGTACTTAAAATAATTGACAACCCGAATTCAGGCATAAGACTCAAACAAACTAGTAAAAAAAATAAAAAAAATTCAAAACGTGAGCAAACAAAAACTATTTGCCTTACTTTACTCTAAAACGTAAAGTAAATACGGAAAACGACAAAAAAAAAATCCATTTCAAAGTAAAACCATCACAGAGCGGCAAAACGTTTTGGGCTATCGTGGGAGTTCGAAACGGTTTTTGCGACATACTTTTTTTTGGCGGTTCGACGCAAAGCAATCGTATAATCATTTCCAGGAAAGTATTTCGTTTTTTATTCTGTCATTTTCCGGTCATCTGTGAGACACTGAATTGTATGAAGTGTGTCGGACGTGATGAGTTCAATTTTTTTTTTATTTAAACGAAAATTCCATTTAAAACTATAACATTATTTTGTTTAACAGTCGTTTAATGGTTTTTGTTGACAATTCAAAACGCAAATCCTTATTGTGGGGTTCATTGACATGATTGTAGGACGTAAATGTAGCTTTTAAACTTAAAATCGGAAATGTCGGTAAAAAATTTTTGTTGAATGCTATAAGCGTCTTTAAGGATAATCCTGCAGCTTCATTCCGTCCGTTCGTTTTTGATCTTGAAATTGAACGCGAACAGTTCCCCGTTATCAGCTTAGGCTGATTTTGAATTCCAAATTGATTGCGTATTCCAAAATACACATAGCATGGTCCGCTACAAAGTGGCGCATTCGAAAAAAATCGCTTTATGTAACTTCACCAACAAAACGATATATTTCAAAAGCGATCGTCACACTGTACGGTCAGATGCGCAACCTCACGCACTCATAACGACGATTTAAAATTCCGATAGCATTGAGCACAACGCCGATGGTCAAATTCAAATATATCTTTATTTTTAAGTTCATACAGAACATTTTGAATAAACTCACATCATCTTAAGGCTTTATATATATTTTTAATTTACCACTTTATCATTAGTACGAAAGACGGTTTTCCCTAAAGGAGAACGAGAAAAAAATTGATGCTAAATCTTTTCAAATTTAAATACGTTATATTACAGCATCAAATACAAATATCCATAACTATCAAATAAAAAAGAAACCAGCAAAAAGTCGAATTCGTTATGTCTATGAATTTTTGTCCTCTAAATATTCATAAATTTTACAATACGCATGCGCACAAAGAATCCTACAAATGAAATCCTGACTTTATGTAGTCGATCTACACGTGAAAACGGATTATTTTAATTTTTTTGTATTGAATTTATGTCGATGGCTCTTTTCCTCGGACATGGCTATACTTTTTTCTATATCTATTGTGGTTCATGGTCATTCGATGTCCCAACTTATTGAATATTTTCCATATTTGAACAGGACGGTGACAGGACTGTCGATCGGAGTTCAGAAAATAATTCTCGTATTACTTTACATAAATTGAATGTTACGACACGCATACCAAGAAATAAAACGATCCAATGCTATCATTCTATCTTTCGACAGGGTTGGCTCAAACGATATGAGAAATGGATAACGAAATCCAATTCTCATATTTTAAACCATTGAAATACGAGTCCAAGTCATTTTTATCCTATAATAATAGATAATCTTTTACAATACACGATTTCTTAATTAGATTTGTACAATTTTCTAATTTATGGATATCGATGAAAACAGACTTTATTTAAGCAATAGTTTACAACTTTTAAATTATAGAGGTGGACCATGCTCTGGGCAGTATCTGAATTTATGATTATGCTGACATTGCTTTTATGTATATAGTGCTATGTATCCCTGTAAATAATGTAATTTTTTTCATCAACCAGTAATCATAGGTATCGTTAATTACGGTTTCCGCATAACAACATGTAAAAACTTTCATGGAAAATGTTTTAGGTAAAAGGTTCTAACTAAAAAAAATTATATATGCTGCATCAGAGCATAAATCGCACAAATTTTATCACGGTCAATCCGATAATTTTGGTACGCGACAAGCGAACAAGTTACGAAACACAGAAAGACGACAATGTAACTTTTCTGGGTTCCACTTTCGCGGATCTCACCGAATTTATTGCCTCATTTTTTTTTTGTAACCATCATGAGGTTCACATGACCTCCGTTACAGTTATACGCACCACGGGTATGGGTCGGCGCGCGCGCAGTCGCCGCCGCGTCGCAGCACGCCGTTCCCGTTCGAGTCGCGCTCGCGCGGAAGCCGCAACTATGACGCGTTGTGGTAATCGGGCGGGTCGCCGGACCGACGTGTGAAGTGTTTACCATCGGCGGTGACCCTCCGCCGCGGCGCGGTCCCGTTCCGCAGGTCGCGGCATCGTCGATCGGCTCGGTGCGATCGTTTATCGCGTCTTTCTCGGTTTTGAGCTATTCGGAACACGGCTTAAATTATAAAACCCGTCTAGTCTCGCTGCACCGAATTATTTATTTATTTCATCTTGACGGCGAAGAAAGAATACAATTTTTGATATGAAACATCCTAATGTGGCGAGTCGGACCGGCTGTCGCATCGACCGGTATAAACGACGTGGCGACCCGTCGCCACTCCTTTTACTCCGCGCATTTATATGTTCATATGAGTACATTTGAACACATAAACATATAAATATTCATCAAATTTCGAGTTAATAGTATTTCTTGACCATGCAGGCCGAAAAGTCAATATGTACAACAAAGAAATTTTTATTAGATTGACTGGATTTAAAAAAAATCTGTAAAATTTTCCACTATGATATTTATCAATGTATTTTTGAATTCCTTCGGTTATAAATACTATCTATGTGTTTTCGAATTTCTTGAGCTATAAATATTTGAAAAAATTTGAATTTTTGGTGACCTTCAGGCCATCCCTGAAACTTTTTACTACTTTCATGCCTAAAGTGTTAAAAACTAAGGAGCAGTAAATCGAGCTCCGGGCTCAAACATATAGTTCTAATAATTTGTGAGCTGAATTGAAAAATCTATATGTGTTAAAAAACCGTTGTATTGTAATTTTTCAACTACAATACTTTAGAACATGTTTGATTTTGATCTGCTTTATGGCATCTGACGCAGTTTTTTAAACAGAAAAAGATAACCGAGTACCAAACATATTTGAAAAACGAAGGTTTTTCACAAAAACCTTTATTTCGAATATTTCGTTAATGGTATTTCTTAAACAAACCAACCGATTTTGATGCAATTTACGATGATGGATGCTATTTTTAAAAGAAAACAACTGGTTAGATTTTAGAATTTATCACTAGAGTTTGAAATCAGTGGTTTGAAAAATTACCAAGAAAAACATTTTTGAATAATATTTCTCTGATAAAAAATCTCTTTAAAAAAATCAACCAATTTCGATGCATTGTGCAACAATCATGATTATTTTTTAAGAACATAAACTTGATAGATTTTGGAATTTATTGGTAGAGCAATTTACAAAATTCTGCTTTATTTTTGAGATTACTCTAAGTCTACAAATGGTCGAAATATACAGTTACACTCCAATTTTATAAAACAAAATGATTTTCACAGCTGGAAGTTAAAAAACTTCTGTATATTCTTAGGCATATTTTTAAGCAACACCTCATTTTAATCTTAGCTATAGGATATGATTCGATTTTTTGTATATTAAAATGTTCCAAAAAAAAAAAGGATTTTTCGAAGAGGATCCATGGAATTACATTTTTTTAGGCTTTGCCGTTTGTCTCGTAACTGATTAAAGTATATGAATTTAAAAATCCATAGAGAAAAATTAATAAGATGATTGAAGAGGGAGGGTCGTCAGCCCATTGACGCCAATAATTCCTTTTATAGTAAACTAGCTCAACCATCACCACATATATTAATTTATGTAATGATGTTAACATTTACATAATAAATGTTATATTATTATGTTCCTATCTATGCTTGTTCTACTTTTACACGACACTAAGATTGTTTAACTTATCAATCGCTTGACAGGATATTATACTAGCAATTTTTATAGCTTTTGCTATAATAACTTGATTCATGAATAAAAAAACGCGGAAGCAAAACTTAAAAAACTCTCTTTAAAAAAAATACATAAACGGCAACCGAAATAGGAGAGACAAAAGTGGAAATTTCTGATGTATGTTTTCGAAAAGCTTAAGGCAGGCTGTAGATATTTTTTTTCATGAATCAGATATCAAACATATCCGCTACATTGTAATTAACACAAACTGGACCATGTAAAACAAAACAAGCTTTTCGAACATAAGTCGTAGAGCGTCAAAGTTACACCGCATTCACGTATTTGCATTTGATGACTCGTCAAAAATTGATTTCGTTGCGGCAATCATTCTTAATAGTGTTTCGGTATTTTATGTGTGTCGGCAATTTGCATGTCGCGGCTTGAATGCGAGTCCCACTTGAATTTCCGTTTGTTGAGCTTGCATTAGAATGCATTTCGGTATTTCTTTATTGTGAGAACTGCAAAAAAAAAAACCAAAAAATGGTGTTTTTTTCCAAAACATTAATGAACCAAGCCGATAAAATAAGTAAATATGTTTGTTAAGTTAGGGCGCGTTTATATGGTGATCTTAAAAAAAAAACATATTTTTCCAAAATTGATTGTTTAGAATTTTTTGCAATAAAGTATTCTAGACTTTACATGCCTAGCTTATTCTATATAAAAATGTCAGTTACATGAAATACCATAGAATTATATCGATCTCCATCCACCATCAATTTATGAATAAAATAAAACATAAATCACTTTACCTCATTTTTTTTCAAATATGCAATCAGAAAAACGCAATACTATCGAATTTCTAAAATTGTTCACATTTTTTTATTAATGTACCCAAATAGAATATCCCTTCGTCCTTTTAAATATTATAGTCCGAGAGATTTACATTTTTTTTTCTATTGCAATTAATTTGTAATCATTATATAATTAAAACCTGATATTATTAAACAAGTAATCCTTGTCTATCTTTGTCATATAATAATTCAGTCGAACCCGATATGTCTGTACATTGAAGGTGTATTTGAAAAATAGAGATAAGACAATAAGAAAAAGCTAATACAAGATAAACAATGATTTGTTAATTATCTGTCTGTCTATTAGTCACATCCCTAAAATTACTGAACGGAATTTAATACGGTTTTTGCGACAGATAAAGTTTGGTTTTAAATGGAATATAGACTTTATTTCACACACATCGGATGTCAGGAAAAAAGTTATCCTCAGGGAGATAGCGGGGTTTTATGAAATATGAAAATTCTTTCGCCAATAGAAAACTACACTATTTCACAGTAATATAGCCTATATTTTATATTGATACTAGCATCTGCCCTGGCTTCATAGAACCATGACCGTTTACGGTTCCATGTTCGTTCGTTTGTTGAACGCGGGTCCGGATCGAAAGTGGGACCGGAATCGAAAGCGGGACCAGAATTGGAAGCGGAACCGGAAGCAGAAGGGACAACCAGGACCGAGACTGAAATTAAGAATGGAACCGGCGCTGACATTGAACATGGGACGGAAAATAAAATTCAAAGCGTGGCCGGGATCGACATCAAGAACAGTACACGATCAGAATTGAAATTGGAAACGAGACTGAGATTGATAGCGAGGCATTTCTTTTCTTAAAAGATGAAGGGAAAACATTCTATGCCTACAAGGACGAAACCGCAGACGGATGTATATATTGGCTGTCTCAATATGGCCCCAATAAATTCCAATTGTGTTGGAAGTGTTTTGCTGTGTCATTAATGACACTGCATAAATAAAATATTATGATACATACGTATATTTTGTATACATATATTTATTGTTTGTAAGGAATAACTAAATGTTCCCGTGGAAAGTTATCATATTCCCACGGCAAACTCGAAAGGTGCCGAGCAAAGCTCGTTTGCCCAGATTATATCAATTCATATTCTCGATTAAATTTCTCGTTCTATATTGTTCTACAACCGTGTGTATTGTCATCTCTATGAGCCAACACTGTTATCTCGTGATAAACATTTTTACGGTGCCACGGTCAAAGCTCTACAAGGAGCTTATTAACCGTTTGCTAGTCAAAGCTGTACATGGCTTTTAAATACGTTGACTTATAACGAAATATCGAACAGAATAATCTGTACTGCACTAGGCAATATATAAAACTTACTAGCTTGACGTACCGAATAATTTTCAATTTTAAAAATATCGTGGCAAAATTCACTACGCCACAAATACGTATTATAGCTAATTTTATAGCTTGTGTTAAATAGATAGAAATATTTTAGGAAATAGGAAGAACGGACACTTGAGGCTGGCCCGAAAGTATCCAATTTTTAATGATCCACGTTGTTAAATGCCTCTCATTCACCGTAAATACACATACGAGTTCTCTGTATGTGGCATCGCGTGCACGGAATCCGTTTTTATGCAGATGTTTCGAGTCATAAACCTCGCCGCGACTGATGGTAGATGGTCCGGCTTATTAACACGTCTCGAGAAAATTACAGACTTAACACTACTTAAGTAGTCAAAATCTGAATCTTAAAAAGAGAACTGAACTTGAGTCGATTGCCGTCGTCGGACGCGTGGAATGTTACAACTACCCAGGATAATACTAGACGTTTACTTGAGTGTTGAATTCGTTACAGGTACGAACGGTATACACATCTAGTCTAGAAGCTTAGATAAGTGAACGAATTGTAAGCCTGGAAAAAAATTATCAAGTAATTACATCGTGATGCAATTGTAAGTTAAAAAATATCGGACTTAAATACAACTCCCGTTTGTGATTGTTTATTATTATTATTAATTTTATGATATCACTGTATAGATATTGTCTTGATTAACAATAACATTAAACGATTAACTGTATATTTTTGGCGCTTGTTATTCCTAAAATTAAAACAGATTGGATTACCTCACCCAGTCACGCAGCATCTGAAGAGGTATAGCGAGTTGTACGATATAATTATAATTTTCACAATAACAATCGAATGCTGACTATATTTCGAATGATAATCAATATGAAATAGACAATGTACAATCTGTTTCAAACCGTGATAGGAATAACTTGCTCAAATTTCATGTGTCACGTCACAAAAGCTAATACCGTCAATATATAAAGAATTAAATTATCAAGCATTGCTTTAATATCTAGAATAAAATTCAACCCGTCATTGAAGGTTAAATTCTTTTTATTATACATATAACATATATTATTTGTAAGCGATGTTAACGCTATTACATATATCAAATCATACGGTGTGAAATGTGCACAAACCATTTCTATTATCATTTTAAATTGATGGCATTGTAGAGTGTTTATAATATTGTAGGAGATTCTTGATCTCAATTATTTATTTATATAGGGTCTTCATATATAAATAAAGCTCTACTTGTAGAATAATTAAACAAAACAGGAATTTAATGCAGCTGCTAAATGATTCATAAAGATAAAACTATGGCATTTTTAGGGTTCCGAACCAAAATGGCTAAAACGGAATCCATATAGTTTCGTTATTTCCATCCATCCGTCCGTCCCTCCGTCCGTTTGTCACAGGCATTTTATTCAAAACTACAAAACATATAAAGATGAAATTTATGGTGTAGATGTCTTGTATAAGCCGCTACTTAGTTTGGTGGATAAATAAAAAAATAAATATTTCTAGGGTCGTAAGCGTACATGTAACAGAAGTGGAAAAAAAATACTTTAAGGAAACATCGACAAGTGGCACATATTTTGACAGTTCTTTTAAAAACACTTTAAAGTTTCTAAGCAATTTTTCTGTTTACGTTAATGATTTCGGAAATAATTGCTCCGAAAATCGCAGAAATTGTGTCTGCCCTTTTATTTTCTAAACCGTACATTTAAAAAATATAAAAAAAAGAACGGAAGTAACGCTTAATATATACTTTCAACAAAAATTGTTTTGAACATAGTCGTATATACTGTTTTTGATAATTTCCAAAAACAAAAGGACGTAAATCCCATGAAGATAGACTTTTTTGCCGATGCACTTTAGTTTGCACTAGTATAATAGTAATAGTTGACATGCCTACTTGTTTTTCTAGTTATAGGCCACTAAAGTGCTTATAATTATTCTGTGCGGGAAACATAGAAAAAGTGTAACAACGTACTTTTTTCATCCGTAGTGCATTCTTTGTAATAATGGCTTCGGAACCCTATAATGAGCACGGTCCGAGACGCTCTTGGCCAGTTTTTTAAATTACGTGCAACGCCATCTTTTGCCATGTGCATAACATTATATATAGATTTAATTTTATTTTCAATTATCGAAACGGAATAAATCGATTGTATTGTTGTGGTGTTATTAAAATTTTCTTATATTTTAGTGTAGACCTTCCCGTATATCTCGTAAAACGATTATACATTTTGGAACTATAGCTTATCAAAACGGAAATTCAAATTAAAACGGGTGGTAATAAAATACGTTTCGGCACTTTTTGCTACAGCTACATAAAACGTATATCATATTTGATGTTGAACTGATGCTTAGCCATAAAATATGAATCGGTTTGATTCTTTTAAATTTTAATTGGTAGAATCATTTTGCGTGAAGCTTGCCAGTTTCGGAAATTAGCGTGTTCAAACAGACAGACAAAAACAAAAATAAGAAGGGAATGGTTTTTTTTTTGCAACAATGGGCTTTTGGTAGTTTTCGTGGTTTAGTTTTGTAAGTATTGAGATTTTATAACAACGTGATTATTTTTAGTGTAGGTATAGTGTTTAATAGTGTTTAGTTATTGTTTATTTGTTTGTATTTAATATAGCATTTATTAAAAAACACTATATATAACATTTTTATAATTGATTATGTACCTATTTATGTTTCTACTGCATAGAAGTTTGTGTGTAGTATATAGTATATACGCATCTTAGTAGCATATGCCAATCTAAATAAACGTACAAATTACAAAATTCCCAAAAGCACATTTATGAGCATATTTATTTACATACACAAGACGAAAATAACGAAAATATGACATAAATTTGCCGAAAATAGTTTTTAACTTCCCGCTATGAAAATAAAATATTTTCTAAAATTGGCAAGTTACCGTTTTTAGGCCAATTTTCGCAAATCGAGTTTTCAGCATATCTTCACTTTTTAGGGTCCAATTAATCTATTTAGACCATTTCCGAGTGATATCTGTACGTTTGTATGTATGGATGAGCTTGTAAATGTTTAAGTGTATTAATCGTTTATAACGCGGTTTGCATCATTCCAAAGCTGCATTAAACTTAGATTTCATGAAAATTTAAATCGACTCGGTCTCATTTTGATAAATATCAAACATCATTTTTTTAGCAAAATGTTTTGAAATAACCTTTAGGCTACTCTACTGATCGATAGCAAAATCTAATCAGCGTTTTCTTCAAACGGTTGCATCAATTACCGCAAATTTCGTATAAATCGGTTGATTTGTTCAAAAGATGTCATCGGAGAAAAATTTTAAAAAGGGTTTCCAAATACTTTCGTAACTACGATACTGATAAATTTTAAAACCTGATTAACTCTTTTTTTTACATAACAATGTAGATCTATGTAAACTGTGTCAAAATCGGTTTATTTATTCCAATTTCACAAAAACGCTTTTATTTCAAAATAACTTATAAAATTCTTGTCGCATATCGGTCAATATTTTCTGTTTAAAAAAGTCATCAAATCAGACAGGATGAATCAGATTTAAATCGAATGATGCGTGTGAAAAATATCACATTTAAAAAATGGGCTTTTTTTTTAATGAGTCCAAATTTTTATATTCGTATACTAATATTTTTGAGTTCGAAAAGCTTGAAAAATTGCTAAAATCCTTCTTTTGAGCTGAAAGTGCTTAGTAATTAAATGCTAAGTATATTATAGAATGCTTTGAGATCGAAAGTAGCAAATAGTTTCAAGGACAACCTGCAAGGTCAATCGTTTATTGAATTTTTGAACTAGAAAAGCCCAAAGACATATTTTTGAACTCGAAGAACTCAAAAACACATCGATAAATATAATTGTGGAAAATTATTTTCCTTGTTTTTCTTAAAATATTAAATAAATAAAAAGACAAAACATCTATAAGTTATATATCCGTATTAACTTTTTTTTTTGTATGAATTTGTCTATAATTTTAGGTTTTTAATATTACAAAAATTAAAAATCTTGAGTTAAGTCCTTTTTTTTATTACCAAAAATCATAAACACCTCCAGCTCAAGTGTACGCCACAATTTGTTGTGATAAAGGTACATTGTATAGCTACACATAAACATTATCATTAAGTTAAGTCAAGTTTGGATAGAGTCCGACTTGCGATTTTGTAACAAGGTAACTTCAAACCTTCAGACGGTCTGGATTTCATTGTATCCCTTATAACTTTGACATGAGTTAATTGACAGTTAATCACAGACTATCTATCAATGTACAATCCCCAATTTTATTCCCAGTCGATACCAACACAGCGTAGTCGACCTCCTGATAGTCGCCTACTGTGCAGCTCGAGAACAGCGCCTCGTAAGCGTCCACACGTCGCCGGATAACGATTGGGAGGAAAAAAAGTCAATTAAAACTCACATCCGCTCGCATCACGGCGTCCCGTTATACGCTAACAGTGGTCAGATTTGAATCTGCCGAGGTGTTTTGTGAAATTGCCGTGTGGGAGTAACGGAACGCGCCGCGTCGGCACCGGCTAATACACATCCGAGATAACCATCCGTTTAATGAACGCGCCCGCGGTGCCTATTACACCTCGCGGTATTTCTCCGCGCGTAATTATCGCCCATCGCGTATGGGATCGGAATGGTTCTTTGGATTGTTGATGCGTGACTTTGACGCTAAACAGGCCGTTTACAAGGCCGTCGCTACAAAATTGTCTGTTATGACGATTCAGTATGTAAGTGACTTTGACGTTAGACGGGCTGTTTAAGAGGCCGTCACTATAAAACTGTTGATTATTCGATATGTAAATGATCATCAAAAGTTTCAACTTTACGCAAGTTATATAAATGTGATCAAAGCGACATAAACAATGTGAAGAATTAATACGATAATTCAATATAGAAGCCTTCTCTTCAAATAATGCTTAATTAGTTGCAAAAATAAAAACGCTAAATTCTCCAAACAACACGCCTGTATTCGACCCAATAACATGTTTAACACTTCTATATAACAATAATTGTGCTGTCGCTTATAAAGTTGATGTAAATTCAAATACATCTTCATTTCATACGGCCATAAACAACACTTAAAATACATCACAATATTTTAAGAATTTACATTTTACTACTTATTTACTTTACCTCTCGTTCGAAAGGCAGTTTTCCCTCAAGAAAAACGACCAAAAAATTTAAAAGTAGCTCTTTTCGTATTTAAATATATTATGTTGTAAACATACATTAATTTATAAACATAAAGAAACAAAGCAATAAGAAGTCGATTTGATTATGTCCATGAATATTTGTTCTTTAAATATTCACAAATTGTATACGCTTTTATGGCAAGTATTTGCTTAATAATTACTTTAAATTTGTTTAAAGATATATTTTGTATATTTTCAGGGATCAATAAATTCATGACTTTATGTAGTCGACTAATATTAATTATTGGATAATTTATTAAATTTTCATATATAAATTGAGGTGCCAAACTTAAGATTCCAATTTCCTTAAACTTTATTCTAAGAGATAATCTAGGTCCCAGCCCTACAAATAAACTGATGAATAGTCCGCTTTTGTAGCGTGACAATTCTATTAATATCCATGGCTATATGACATTAAGCCATGAAAAGAGCCAAAATAGATCCACTGATATGCGGTCCGCATTGAAACCTATTAATCAGAGTAACTTTCAAGAACACAGCAGTATCAACAAATTCTAATTTCTCATTGGTGCCACATCCATGTTTTACATTCCGAAGTAAAAATTTTACACATATTGTTTTCTTTGCATTGAAAAGGTAGTTATTTAAAATAAGCCCTTTTTTCTACTTTGGTAATAGCAATATTTACATCAAACGTTTCAAACAGCGCATATTTCATTTTTATCTTCCACATTTATCATTTTTACAACTTGTTGAGATTAGCAGACATCTCGTAGTTTCCGAGATTTTCCAAACTTGAGCTTTTGTAGAATATCCGTTTTCCGAGATTTTCCAAATTTTAGCTTTTATGAATGAAGTTCCAAGCAAAAGTTCTTTCTCATAAATAATTTGCTTAAGTTCTTAAAACATAGCTAGGTAGAAAGAACACTTTTTTTAAAAAAGGCAAGTCAGTTAGTTATGTTCTATCGAAAAAGTAGGTATATTTTTTTCATTTTGTTTCGCTTATTGTTGCACGAATTCGCACATCAAACACGAGAACTTGTCAAACAGTAACAGATTCTATAATTAATGAAAAATTATTATAAACACAAACATATCTGTCAAATAAATATTACCTTTTTTCACACGAGTCGTGGACGTCACCCTCTCCCGCAGCAAATTAAAGATTCGCATCGGTCGAGCGTTTAAACCCATGCCGAAGATAAAAACTGAACGATTATCGAGATGCAGTACAGCGAGACGCTGGGAGACGAAGTAATCGGTTAATCAAAGACGACGGTCTCCGTACACGGAGCAAAAAGCGTTAAACCTGTCGATCTGGCTGCTCCTGCGCATATCTAGGGGCGGAAGATACGGAATTTTATTTTTTATTCCCATCGATGTCTGCATAAAATTGTACGTATACGAAATACCGGTCGAGCGGGTTTGAGGATACCGTCGGGCGCGGGTTCCGTAGAAGAATACTTGCCCCGCCGTAGACGGATGAGCTTGCAAAATTTGTATACCTGCATCTCAACTTCACTTCGATGCGAATCGAAATTCCTAATCAGGTGTTTATATTGAAAATGCTTCTAATATCCCGACGTAAACAAAGAATTTAGTATTCCCGATTCTGCCCTACTGTTTAGAATTTGCCGTATTTTATGTACTGCAGTTAGACACCGCACAGGCAGCGAACTTATTTCTTAAGTGATTCGATGATTAAACACAGGACATAATATTCATAGGATGATATAATATAAAAAAATAGTAACTCTATTATTCTACGTGATTTGACCCGAAATAGATAATGAAAAATTTCATTTCTGTTTCAAAACACCATTCAAATGTTGTGCCTTAAAAATTTACCCCGACTTTATGTGACATACACGGAAAGTAATATTAGGAAAAATATAGTTACATCTACTTCATGAAGTAATGAAAGTATATACACAAAATAATAAACTATAAACCGGTAAATGCGAGTCTCATACTTGAAGGATTCCGTAACACGATACTATAGTTAACGCTACATTTTTTTTTTAATAGTTTAATAAAAAATACTCTTTTTATATTCAACATTATGCACCGAGGTCACACCAAATCTGACGCCCGTGTATGGCTGCACCATTTAGCGCGAGTCTGACAAACACTTAGCCGGTTTTTGTTAATTGTTGTTTTACTGAAGAGTATAAATCATAATTATACCTGTTTGAATTTTTTATGTATTACTATTGTTAAAATCGAGAAACAATACTAAAAATAACACGTTCCTTTAACGGGACCTCCTTTTAATTTATAATTTTATTCTTTTTTTTTTTTTTGTTGTCGCAATGGTAATAGACATGTGTATACAAGGCTGTATTACTATACATAATATAGCCTTACAGACATAATACAGCCCTGTGACAGACGAGCGTACATACAGCAGAGTCTTAGTTGTAGGATCCTTCCGGCACCTTTTGAGTACCTAACCCTAAAAATGTACAACTAAACGAATTGCAAGAGATAATCATCTCTTGCAATTCGTCTACAACAGTCGTTGTGGACTAATGGATTTAATTATAAACATTTGTTAAGCAAACGTACAGTCTATCATAAGGAAAAATAATTCGAGCTCTTAATAGGGCATTCAAATTTTTTATTAATTTTCTCGAACCAAAGCTCACTTGAAGCATCTGCTTGTAAATAGCTTTCGTTCTTCAAAAAAACGTCACTCGACTTAGATTATTAGATGCTTTATTGAATAGTGCAACAATATTACATTCAAACACGTCTCTTTCTATATGAATTTCCACGCACGTGTTACTCATACAGCCAACGGCACACCCCACGATCTTTACCGGGATGTCCAACGTTCGTAGGTCGTGGTCGCTACTAGGGAACTTCTAGAGAATAACGATTCTAACAGTAGAATCTTGTCATTGCTACTTCAGTTTGCTAATTGGCTATGTCATCGCTTCAACGGCTGTAAACGTTAGATTTAATTTAGCAGGATTTTTTGTGAAATCTACATATATAATAAGATAGTGGAGAGGAAAGTTCTGTACATCACAGATTTCTGAGAAAAACTACTCTGAATGGTATTAGATACGTTGACAGAATCGATTTCAATGATTTTTAGAATTTTTGTCCGTCCGTGCATTTGTCTGCAAAATCCGCGAAAACAACCAGATAGAATTTGATGAAATTTTATATGGTAATAGTTTATACCTCCCACGAACATGTATAATTTCTATAACTGATCATAGATGGCGCTAGCTATATACGCGGTTCCGTTCACATTGCATTGGTATTTAAATACAAACACAAGACCGGAATCGAGATTATGATGGACACGGCGTCGTCATTCGATAAAATAGATATGACTCTATGCAGGCGGAACATGGGCGATAGCTTGTGCAATATACACATTCCAATGGACGACTACTTGTGTCTATATCGGACAAACGTCCGATGGCACAAAAATGTTTAGAAATTACCACGCGCTAACAGTACGAAATAGCGTCCGGTGTAGACGAATCTTTACAATTTCGTCACAGTTAGATGCATATGCGGGCCCGCATCGGCATCCGTTGGCCGAGTGTAAATGAACTTTGAGTCATTCATCAAATGATTGGTTTCTTTGAGCAGTTTAGGAATCTAATAAAACATGTTAAGTAAGTGGCTATAAGAGTCTAAAGCCTTTTCTATTTTATTTTATAACAATAATTCAGTATGAACACGATAAAATACCAATGTACAGATATTTTTAAATATTTCAGTATAGACGAGTCCGTTCTCACATTTGCCCAATTTTATGTTTTATCTAAAAATAGGTATGCATTGTAGGTTAAGTTATAATAGTTAGACTTTTATGTAGTTATACTAGTTAAAATTTTGTATGTATCGTCATGACTAACATCGTACGAAAGATGCTGAAAAAACTCGTTTCTTGTATAAAGACCCCTTTTCATTTTGAACTTTATTTTGTTTTATTATTTACTCTTGTAGGGGCCACAGTAATACATACTCCGTGAAAATACCAAGTGTCTACCTATTGCGATTCAAAAGATACAGCTCTGTAACAGACACACATACAGACATTGGAGCCTTAGGAATTCCGTACCCAAAGTGTACTTAGGGTATGGAACCCTAAAAAACATCTTTTATTGTGAAAATAACGTCCGTTATCCGTTATGCATATTTATTATAATGTAGTTTACGGTAATGATGTCATAGTACATTTTATATAATGTTCGGTGCGATTCGCTCTACCGTCGTGGTCATGATTGAGCATAATTATTGTTCTAGATAGGAGAAAATTGTAGCTTCTGCATCTCTTCCATAAAGCGTTCTTTTCATTGTAGATTGCAGTTTAATGTTGCCGATAGAGGTAGTAAGTGTCTACGTCTGGGATCGTTCATTTAATTCTACAACATATAAGCAACTCTGTGGTTTGATATGGTATATATCGATTGCAAAGTTTACAAGATACCTTTTCTACTTCAGTGAGATAGGTACGCTTTTGACGGCAAATAGGTAGGTTCGTATAAAAATTGCAACTTCTATTTCAAAACCGACACGTTTATTATATAGGGACACATAATGCAATAGTTTTTTACTATATGTGTTCCATTGTAATACATAAAGAAAAAATTAATAATATATAATAAATTAAGCACCCGCCTATTTGTGTTTTTATCAATTATTATTATTTAAAGGACATATAAAACGAGCAATCGACAACAAGCATTTAGAATTACATAGTTTTGAAGATTAATAAAAATCCCAACGCCATCAAATTGTTAAAAATACTATGAGAAATGCAACCACTCTAATGTGTTGTCATTAACGGTATATTATATATTTATACATATAATATACCCGTTCTTTCTAAATAACATTATCTCAGACTGTAAGTCGTTACCTCGCGAATTAATTTTTACATCGATCAAACAAGTCCGTGTCTTACACTTGACTTTTTTTTTTGTTTATCTAAAATATGCAACTGTTCAGATTTCTTGTTTTTATGCATTCGATTTAAATGAAAACAGATCATCTTCGAAAACATTCTAAATGTATACATACTCTCATGTTTTATTCAATTTCTGTTTTCATTCCAAACTGCATTTATTAATTTCAATTTATAATCAAGTGTATATTACATGAATATTTCAGCGTTTGTGAATATCCTAATTCTGGGGTGAAATATTTACGGAGAAAAAATTTTCATTTAAATAATGTACAAATTGTATTTTGAACGATGTTCATTTTAGATCACGATGTAAAGGCACAGCGCCCTCTACGCTTCAATTTTAACATATCGATGTAACAACCCAACTATGCGTAACAGTACGTAGTAACGGAACACACCATACCTTAGTAATGAACCCATGATGGCGGATGTACAACGTTAACGGCCTCCGTCCGCTTGTGATACAAAAAACATCGTATCCGTGCCTTTTTTTACGTTGATAGACACCGATGCCCTCTATCGGTCGATTCGAATAGGCTTTCAGATACCAACTTGTGTTTTTGAGATCGATAAAATGAAAATACATATTGGCGTAATATGTATTAATTTTAGTTTAAACGTATCTTTAATATTGTTATATTTTCATTTCAATAAAATATACTTAGTTGAATTTTCTTTTGAAAAATGAATTTCAAAACTACTAAAAGTGTATTTATTCTTGTAAAACATACTTAAGTATAGTTCATAGAGCGTAACATTTCACAGGGCAAACATGAAAACAAAAAACTGAAAAACAGTTGACAGTGCAAGCCATCCCTAAAATTTCTCGGTATGATATTTACCAACGTATTTTTCAGCGCTTAAGTAACAAAAATACGGTTTTCTGTAAATTTTAGGGATTTTCGGGCACAAAAATCTGAAAGACGGTTGACCTTGCAGACCATCTCTACCAGTTCTTGCTACTTCGTGCTCAAATCGTTCAAAAACATAAATAGCAATTTTTAACTTTTTTTCGAACTTCCCGAATTCAAAAATATAATACAATACTTTTTGAGGCCTTCGAATTCATTCTAAATTTATTCATAAATGAATCTTATCTAATTTAAGTCAAATGTAAATTTATTAAAAAAAGACACTACTTTTTAAAATTTTCGTTTCCGATAACTTTTAAACTCCTTGTTCGATTTTGGTCCATGCTATAACATTCGATGTAATTTTTTAAACAGAGAAAGATGACCGAACTCCAAATAATTTGTGGTTTCTATTAAAAAACGATGCAAACATTCAGAACTTATTTTAATAATATGTGATGATAGTAACGTGCAAAAGAATATGAGAATGTAATACAAGATAATCACTTGACACAGATCGAAAAGAAGATGGAGTTGATAAGAAAAGGACTGGCGGCAGCGTGGCTGCTGTGTGCGGCGTGCGCTGTGGCCACCAGCGACGACAGGTTCATCAAAAAGTACGCCATGATGAAGGTAAGGATAATACGTAGGGAAACGATCATAATTTTTAAAATGTTAAAGCTCAAAAGGTGACTCAACTGTCGTCTACGAGCTGAAGGAAATTTTAGAATCTGTCCATAACCTAGAGAATATTTTAAAAATCAGAAAGCTGCAATGAGATTTCAAAGGCTCATGTTATTATTAAAAATAGTTATTGTAGAACTATTAAAACTTGTATCCATTAGTAATTATGAATTGCTGTAGCTATAAGACGTTTTATAAGCTTATTTCGTAAATATAATGGATGAGTGTTGAATAGAAATGAACGAATTACATGTACGTGATAGTTAAATAACCTTATGTATAATATCGTAAAACAAAAATGGTGTTGTTATATTATTCGAAAACTGAATCTATTGCGTTTTTTTTGCTACCTACAATTTACATGAAATGTAAATTGCTAATTCTAGAATTAGTTGTTACATATTGTATCTGATTTTTATAAGACACTTTATAGAAACATTGCACAATTCAAAAAGATATATTTTATAAAGTTTAGGCTGTACACAGCAAATAACATACCCATTTTGGACACATGTTTTAAAAATAAAAAGACTATTATTATTTGACTATTACCATTTGCTTCGTCGTTATTATTTTATTTAAAAACCACATTATTATAGTTTCTATCGTGTAGAAAATGAAAATAATACAATTCTCATTATTTCGTGGAGATACTTTTCGTGATGGACTTTTTAAGTTATTATTAATAATAGGTACGACACACCCCTAGTTTCAAATAAAAATGTGATTTATTAACACCGAAAAAAAAATATTTAAAATACCTACTGTACAAAAATAAATCCCAAATAGCAAACATGGAATTAATTATGTTTGAAGTTACGGTTCCGCCTCACGGAACCTCAAAGTTACGGTTTCTCACTAAAAATTCGATTAAAACGACAATATAAACTCTCACCTATTTCGCAGAAGGGTAGGAAAAACCCATTAAAATAAATATGACAAGAGACAACTATAATACAAATATTCCTTATAACATATAGAATGAACGATAATTTTCACAAGTCTGACTTTTTATGTTAGAAGTAATTACGGTAAAATAAAGAGTGTACTCTATGCGACATTGTTTATTTTATTGTCAACGATGTACGGCTAACATTTCGTAATGAAGTAATATGGTTATTAGGGTATACTTTCATAGAACGTGCTTACCTATTTTGAATACTAAGTAAAACATTGACAACCAAATATCTCAAAGTTTCTATATTTAATAGTCTGTGGGTATATATTTTTGTTGAGAAGTTTTATGATTAAGTAGAATAATAAGTACTAAAAAAAAATACAGCTCCTTGTTTTATATTATTTTTGCTCCAAAAATGAAAAATACTATCTTAAAAGTATACCTAATGTAATTATTAATGAATATAAATTATAGATTTGCAAGAAGGGTAATACAGTCTGAAAGGTATAGTTTAGGAGCAGGGTGGGTATGTAATAAAAAGAAGAACGACAATTAATGAGAGAGCAGACCGAGCCGTAAAAGGTGAGATAATGAATTCGAGAATAAGATCAGAAACGTGTAGTAGGACAATGATCTGGCTTAAGATCGAGTATTTAATGATAACGATCAAAACATCGATGACGATTCTCTATTCTTATAAATAGAGAATCGTCATATAAATATTCCTATAAATCTATAATTTATATTCAATAAAAATTGTAAATAATATTAAACGTAATTGAAAGAAAATACAACCGCTTAATGTTAATTAATACCAACAGGCTCAATAGTTTTTTATATGCTAAAATATTGCACACAAAAAATATTCGCAGTCGGTAGGATTCGAACCTACGCTCCCAGAGGGAATCTGATTTCTAGTCAGACGCCTTAACCGCTCGGCCACGACTGCTCATGCTAAGCTACTTGTATTTTTACAATACAAGAAGAAATAATAATTAATTAAATGATTTATTTAATTTATATAAAAATTAAGAAACAATCATTTCGTTAATAACTACGATTGAGTAACTAGTAATTAATTCATTAAAAGATGTCGAATTTTTTTACTTCTATAACAAAAAAAAGGAATACCTAACAAATACTTTTGATAGGAAAAGAATTATAAAAATAATTTTAAGGAATAGTAAGAAAAAATTTGTTTCTTAATTTTAAAGTATTTTAATTTCAGATTTACGAAAGTTGTTTCGGAACAGAAGTTGTAAAGCAAATACGACAGGAAATGAGAGACGCCTACACAAAATGCTCAACCCCGCCACCTGTTGAGTCGCCGTTGAACTCGCACGGCATGTCGTCCGTCTTGTTAGGCAAATTGCCACCAGGGTTCGCTATAGACCCCAACTCGCAAACTATTACAAAACCATCCGAGGCGAATGTCCAGCCAGATAACGATATTCACAACAATCATCAGGAACATCCGAACCAGAAAATTCCACAATCAGTCTTAGCCTTTAGACCTCATGGGGTAAACGTTTCTTTTCACATTTTAACTTTTTTTTTTCTTAATATTATAACAATTGATTAGGTCGGTAACGCCGAAAAAGTTCAAAACGTTATCAAAAATTTTGTAATAATATAAAACAAATTAAAAAGTCTAATCATTTTATATAAACGAAATTAATATAAAAAAATGTTTGGTAGAGGATGCCTCCTGTGAGGATTGAACTCACGACCCCTGGTTTACGAGACCAGTGCTCTACCACTGAGCTAAAGAGGCGATGATGGCTAACTTGAAATGACGATACTTTATCATAATATCTATAGCCTTTTAACTATTTTTTATTATTTTGATAGACTTTATAAAAACTATATTAAAATTCACAATATTTACTGTTTTATCTTAATTTTAATGATTTACCAGAATGAGTAATTTTGCTATAACACGAATTTAATCGAAAAGAATATAATATCCAAGTATTTGGATATTTATACAAAATGGGTGACGGTAATTTATTCATCCGTACGTTTTTAATAAACAAAACATATCTATATCCGAATTTCAGGCGAACTTCCCGCAGCAGCAGGGTAACATACCGCCGTATATGGTTCCATCGATGGCGTCCCAGTTCCGGCCGTTCAGCGGCGCATCTCCGTTCTACCAGTTACCGTACACCAACCCTGGGCTGTTTACTCCGCAAGGTCTGCAGTACAACCCGTACAACCAGTTCCCAGGACCTTACCAGCAGTATTTCTACCAGCAACCGTATTTTGGATCTCATAGGACGTCGGTAAGACGATACCTACTATTTTATAGAAAATTCTTCATTATTGTTATACAGTTTTGTACTTATTTTTTGTACTGTCAAGGAATCGACATAACAATTATTTTTACAGCGAACACAAAATGCCTAATAATATGATAAATTATATTGCTTAGATTAAAATTAACATTAGTCAAAATTTGATTATATGAAGTGTTAATTGCTTACGACCTTTTTTAGGGTTTCTTACCCCAAGAGTGTAAGCCCTATTACTAAACGTCTGCTATCCGTCTGTCTGTCTCTCTATCAGCGGACTGTATATCATGAACCATAAAATAGGCAGACATGTATTTATATTTCCATTATATTATATTCATTTATATTAATATGTACAGACGTGTATTTATATTACCACTATAACAACAGATTATAAAAATTAAATTAATTTAAAATGAAGATCGGCACCCGTACAAGAAACGTGTTTGTTCTAACGTTTATTGCTCGATTTTAATAAAGGCAATAAATAGGTGAGCGCTTGAAATGTTCACATAGTGTGTATTACTATAGTCGCTATAAAAAAAAAATTAAAAAGTAAATAAAATTAAAAAGGGTCCCTATAAAAAAAAACGTATTTTTTCGGGTTTTTTGTTCAATTATAATATCTGTTCTTAATTTACACTAAGTACTTTTAAAAAGTGTGTAGTGTTCAATATTGTAGGTACAGTTGTACCCAACCCCTTTTGTACGAGACCTATTCGCACTTAGCCACTTTTTTATAACTGGAAATATTATTGAGACATTTTTGAAAAAGATCATGACACCTATTTTTTTAATAAGGCTTTCAGTTATAATATCTCCTCACATGTAATTTTTTTTTTTACATATTATACCTATAGAAACGACAAAGATTATAGAGTCAAATAGATATCTCCACTGCGAACGTAAAGTAGCTTCTACTGAACTAGCAGGCATTTATATGAAGAAATGTATAAAAAAAACCTGTGTTTAATTCTGACAATTCGACATGCAAGATGGCATACACCGTTTGAACACAGATCACGCCAAAATTCCACCAAAACTTCCGCTCACCCCTATGTGTAACCTAAAAATTGTTAATCGAC
Organism: Eumeta japonica; assembly: GCA_005406025.1. NCBI lineage: Eukaryota > Metazoa > Arthropoda > Insecta > Lepidoptera > Psychidae > Eumeta > Eumeta japonica. The sequence continues at coordinate 469,724 of BGZK01000176.1, forward strand.
TTAGAATAAATTAAGACTTTCGAAAATTGTATCGAAATTGAGTTAAAAATAAAAATTTGGAACGAACCGAGAACGGGACTGACAACAGAATTAAGTAGAGAAATATCTTATATCCAGAAGCCGCAGTCAAAATCGTACAGTATTTATCTGTACTTAGTATATATACCCACTTTTTCTTCACTCTGTAAAATTGAAGTTACTAAACAATTCTGCCTATCAATATTAAAACCTATTATATACACACATTAGCGCGACATGGATCTGCGTGAACGCTTGGACCTTATCTCGCGCGGCGCCGCCGGCGCGGCGGGGCGCGGCTCGCGCAACATCACCTGCGTCATGCAGGAACTGGGTTACATCGACCACGATCTGGAGCCCAACTACCAGAAGATAACTGCGAGGATAGCCAGCCTTCCGGTCTCCGCCGAACTCAAGGGAGACATCCAAGATGGACTGCAGTTCTGTCAGAAATTCGCTGTTAGTTCATCTTTCGAAGAATTCTTAAACAAAAAATGCCCATGTCCATCCTAAAATGTTTTTCTAATCTATCTAATAATATGCTTAAAAAATCTGAAAGATTTGAAATTAAACAAATCGAAATAGTGATTTTTTAATATAGTATGCGATACATAACTATACCATTTTTTAAATTGTGCTTTCTTTTAACGCGTTTGGGCAAATTTTTAATATTTATTTATTGGGCTTTATAATAAAAATACAACCTTTACAGGTACAAACTATATAACTACCATCTTATAATTTCTTTTATTCTTATGAGAAAACATTTCCATAGAGTTGATAAGAAAATAAGAACAAAACACTAAGTAATTGGCAACAAGGTTTCCATACAAAATGGTTGAAAATACGGTGGTTCTAAGGTTTCATTGCTATGTAATAGAAAACAGCATATGCTAATTTGCCGGTCCCAGACGTATAACAACAAATTAGCGGAAGATACATTATGCAGATTAATGCGAGAAAAAAAAAACTGTAAGCAGTTGTAACTAATTAGTATTAACATTGATGACTATTAATTACAATATTTGTTTTGTGCAGCAATGTGTTCCAGACATGAAGCGCGATGTGGCGCCACTATCGCAAGAATTAATCAAACCTATGTTCTTCTTCAGATGCTACAAAGTAAGATTCCTTTTTGTTTTCTCTCAAATTTTATTGAAAATATTCCGGACCAAGTTCAATTTACTTTAGATTTTTTTTTAAAACGAGAAGTTGTCAAAAAAAAATTCTTTGGTCATTTTTTAAAACGTATAAGAACGTGTAAAATTTGGTAGAATTGGTAAAAACTTTACCTATAACATCAAGATAACAAAAATAAATGACGATATCCTCCATGATAGTGTCGAACATTTACAGTATTTTCCAATAAATTGGAATTAATCATTCTTATAATTTTAAGTCATTCTTTTAACTAGAATATTATTGCCACAAAGACGACTCAGCTTTTTATACAACGTATATTCAAAGAAATAAAACTAAGCCCTCTCTTAGACAAGAGATAAAAAAAATGACATCTCGTATATATACACACAGACAGAACATGAACTGAGTTAAGCTCATTACTTACTCTTCATTAACTGTAATCGGTTAAAAAGTAAAACTCATTACACTAATAGTCTAAAATCTGACATTAGAAAAATGTGCCCTCATCTGTTAATTGAATCAAATAATGTTTTAAAGGCAGATAACATTATAAATTTATAAGAACAATGTCTGCCACCGTAGTCCTGCTACTATTAACATTATATAGTTATTTTTTTTATGTAGGCTGCAAATAATTTCACGGTACCTGCCAGTTACAAATATATTTAGAATATACGTGTCAATATTTTTTAATTAACAGATAAGGGAAATAAGTTCGGTCTATCTACATGTTTACACCGGGCTACAGTTAGCTGTAGCAGGCATAAAACGTCAGGTGTAAAATCTCGTATTCGAAAGTTTTATACTTGCGATGTGCAATTAACATAAAAAGCAAAAAATTAATTAATTAATCTTAGTAGCAGCAGGACTACGGTGGCAGACATTGTTCTCATAAAATTATAACATTGTTATCTGCCTTTAAAACATTATTTGAGTCAATTAACAAATAAAAGTACATTTTTCTAATGGCGGATCTTAGACTATAACCCTGAAAACATTCTAAAGTACACCAAGTCATTAAATTATTGAATCATTTGCTGGTCACACATGGACTTTGACTTTCATCGCACATCGAAAATTATTGTTTACATATAAACTTAAATTGTAAAATGTATGTACTTAAATAAAATATCATAATATTGTTCTATTCTTGGCATTTATTCTACAACATTGATTCCCCAGCACAAGAAACTAGAAGCCTGCATAATGAAGGACATCAGAGAGCGTTTCACGAGCGAAGAAGAACTGGACACGGATACCGACTTTAGGTCTCTGGGCCGCAGCGCACGCGCAGCCAGATACGAAAGCGATCCGCGATTCAGCGCCTTGGACGAGATGGCGGTTTACATGTACGACTTTCTCAACAGTGACAACACTTTCGATTTTGATTTGTACATGTAATAAATAATGTAACATAGACGTAGTGAAAGGAAAGGAAGTTCTGAAAACGCTAATGATAGATTGCGTTTTTGGATACTTTCGTGACACCTTAATTGAATCGGTTAGTAAATCAAAAACTGTGCAACATGGCGTATAGGGTATATTATGCATAAATGCTTGCCGCTAATATGTTAAGACTTACGTCAAGCAGAAAGGTAGTGTCAAAATAATAGTAAAAGTTTCTAGAAACTGCTTTGTTACAGTCATTTCGAGCTTGTAATTTTGAAATAATAGACAAACGCTCTTAGTTTTCGGTTGTATAATATAATAGATTTGATCACTGAGATAAGTGTACCTTAACCATCAACTCACTTGACTACTGAAAGAGATATAGGTGTATACGTAAAATTGTTACATTAACTTTGTCCACCTGTAAAATTATGAACGTTAGGTACTTAGGTTATGGTTCGAAGTTGGCTACGGTTGTTGACCATCCGTAGCCAACTTAACGTTCTTGTTCCAGAAGCTTGAAGCTCTTCGAATGACAACGTCAATTTAATATAATATTAGAACTTTTAGATGAAGTGCATTTAATAATCGTTTTAAGGATACTCGTATACGATGTAACATTTCCAAAATGTCAATCACTTTAGTATTTTTTATTAAATCTTAGATAAAGAAACAAAAGCGATGCAGTCAAAAGAAACTATATTCATTTCCATAGAAAAGAAACCATTGTTGTATGTCCCCAAAAATACTATTTCGTTCCCAAACATTGATGTACATGATACCTCGATGTTTCCAAATAGCCAACTTAGATTCACGACACTTTTGAAGTATTTGACCATCAAAAGAATCGGTAACAGTCTATAGTATTAAATTAGTATTAAAGTGCCGTAAGAGATTATAATGTAAGAATAATAATCTTAATAATGCAATAAAATACGATTTGGAGGATGTGTTTTATTGAAGTGGCTGCGAAAACCTTACCTATTAAATAAATAAAGAGTTTGATCGCCGTATATTTGCTTACGTATGACTAAAAACATTTACTTAGTTATCGATTTAGTCATTTAAATAAAACGTAGTTCCTAAGGAAATTTGAGTATATGATACACCAATTTTCATTCCTGTTGTAGACGAATTTACATACAAAAAGAAATGTATATCCAGAATTCAACGCATTACCTTTATTTTTTATATATAAAGTGTTCATATTCACACTATTATCGTCCAGTTTGAAGTTATTAAAAAGAGGTTAATACGCCATTGAAATCCAACAGCATATTACATTCTCCGTTTTAGAATAGATGGAAACTTAATTTGCTTTTTAATTTTTTATAAATAATAGTAAAATAAATTCAAGAGATAATCGACTAATTCATTCATAATTTTCAATTTTTTATTGGCGAAGTATTAACAGCGAATCGATATCAGAAAATATGGAGGCAATTTAGCGGCGCCATCGAAAAGGTCAGAATAGATATTAACCACGAAAGGTTAACTGTCACTCTCGACTGTGTTGAACTGTGATTTTCCTGTCGTCGGATCTCTACTGTAATATTTTCACTATGAATTATGCTGCCATTGGTTGAAAAATAAAATAAAAAATTCAATGTAACGTCCTATATAAAATCTACCAATATGATAAATTCAGATGGAGTTTAAAAATACAAAATGTAGGCTTTACACGTTTATATTTTATACTTTACAAGAAATTTGTTCTCAGTTTTATGATTAACTACTTTCGTTAAAGTAATCTCTACTGTAAACAATACGTATTTCTTTAATACAAATTTCAACAATTTTAAAACAACGTGTATATAGGCATTGATAATATCCTTTTTTTTTATAAATCCCTTACCGTAATGTAGTTAATGACTTTATTTATAAATTAGAATACTTTTTTTCATATATATCTAGAGAAAGGAATGATTTATCCCGATCTATAAAATATTCAGCATGAGCATGTGAATTTAATTTTGTACGACGTCGTAGTAACAATTGAAACTTCAGGCGCGCCACGATCCCACCGCACGGCGGATCTATGCAAACATAATGCTGCGACAGCTAGAAAAAATTCGTATTTCAGAAATCCGAAACCCTTTTGTCCGGCCTACCGGCGATTCGGAGAAAGGTGCACTTTTTGCTGAACCGCCCCGCAACCAAAAAACCGTATTATATTTGGTTGGGAACACATTTTTGTACAAAACTTTCACCGGGCCCCTTTTAACGACTGACGCGATTTTATTTTTTTTCTCTCCGTTCGCCGCGGAAAAAATACCATTTTACCTGCACCTAAAGAGGTATGGAAAGGGACAAAAGTAGAGCGATGATGTTTAAGGGAATATTTATTACTTTTAAGCGCAGTACAGTAAATAAGAACATTTTTCTATTCTGACAATAGAAAATAACTGTAACATAAAATGCAAATTGAATGCTTGTCTTAGAAGATCGAATTTAAATGAAATGTTTTAAGAAAGAGTGTACCTGACAAACGGTTAACAAGAATTCTAGTTTCGGAACTAAATTACATTTCATGTATTTTACTTGTTCCACATGTAAATTCTCGCCTATATTCTAGAGAAACACGTGGTATGTGGAAGTCATACTAGAGAACATACCCAAATTACGTGACCCATATTTTATAATTTTTAACCCCGGCCCCTAGGCTCCCCTTCGTTGACCAAGCGCTATGCTATATGCTAAGACACCCCCCCCTAATTTTCACGTAGTAATTCATAATTTTTTTCTAACAGAAAGTTAATATAATCAAGGAGAAAATACTTATTTTAAAACATATTGTAACAGGTACTTACGTTTTACTACAAACAGAATACTATATAAGCGTCCCACTTCTAAATGAGTACAAAAACTATCAGTTTTGAATCAGCTGGCTGCCCGGCACATTTGCGTTAGTGTTGCAATCTGTGAGTTTAAAAAACTGCTGAACGCTGCGAGCCATAATTTGAATACATTTCCGAAAAAGCGCGAGAATTCTCAGACAACGTGATGACGCATTGACCCTCCCCGTGACCGAGCGTGGTATCTTGAAGATCGCCCCCCGTGAACCGGTCACGTAGTATGCGTATGTTCCCCTACTTGTACGTCTGTCGTCTCTATTAGCTCTTTATCCCTAGTTTTTCTTTCTGGTAAACGGACGTTTCTCTTTCAGTCTCGCTCACCTCACATTCATCAACCGTCTCATGCAAGCTATCAGTTTTTAGTGCTTAAAAATTAACGTGTCTTTAATGGGCCTATGATCTATGGTCTATCTAAGATCTATGGGCCTACGTGTAATTATCTAGGGTGCGTCTTATTCACCTTTTCGTCACAGACATTCGCTCTGTAGATTACTTTGCAATATGTTTATATCCCATTGATCCTATGACATTTACTATTGGACATAATGAGACTCTCCTGAAAAGTACCACGAAAATGTGCCATCCACCACCAATAGCTAATAGAACGCACTCTATTGGAATGTGCTGTATGTGCATTGTCAGGTGCACTGCCATGCCATCACAAGCTGTGACTGGCGCGGTGTTTCACGGTACCCAGATTTTGTGGTACCTGGTTTCAAACACCTGTGATGCTACTTCTCAACGCTGACGTGAATTGATTTGAAGCTGTAGTCGTGCCATTATTAATTCGTCATCAATAGAGAAAATTGTCTAATAGATTTGTTCAAGGAACTACAAATACTCTTTTGCGGAAAATTGTTAATAACCGCTGCACACGCGACATTTAAATTAGAACGTCACGTTGTACTTATAGTGTCTTTGATACAATGTATTGAATGACCATTAATTTGCCCGTCACTTTAAAACTGTTCAAAGACAGCATTGCTTTTCATCAATCCGAATTAAGAGCATTGTGCTAAAATATCCGTAATGTATATTTTAGCATATAATCTTAATGGTTGAGAAACACGTTTAAAATCATTGCACTAGATGAATACAGTAAAATGATTGACAGAATGAAAACACTGATTGCCTGTATATTAAATAATCGTAACTGCATCTTATATGAATTTTTGTAAAGTATTTCATTTTTGTCAATTGCTGAAATTCAAAACTATTATTTTTCTTCCATAGGATACCTAACTGATTCCTGTTCGGAAAATATTTACAATATAACAAATATTCTGAAAGTCACATGTTTAGGTTAACTTTTTTAGCTATAGTTTGGGGAACATAATTGATTTCAGAAAAATCTCGAATAAACCGTTAGGCCGTTTTTAATACTTGGCTAATTCTCAAAAAAAGTCGAAAATGACTTTATAGAGTTAATTTTTTTTTTTTTAACTCAGTATCGAATTTAATCTTGTTTAAGTGGTAGTTTAGGTCTTGTTTAATGAAAATAATATGGTGGTCCCCAACTTTTTTGAGTTTTAATTAAAAATATGAATAAAAAAAAATTCGAAAATGAGGGAATGACAAATTTGTGAGGGAATGATTTCATATACAGTTCTACATTCATAACAAACTGAATAAAGCACCAATTATTTATTTATTTAAAAGTACAGTAATTTAAACTATCATGGAACAATTTAATTGTGAGCTTCTCCAAACTATCAGGACAGCTTTTTAATTTTTCTCGTCGCTTTCTGTCATACTCCTTTTTCTTCATTTTTGCTTCTACAGCAGATAATTTTTTGTTTCTCGACATTATAGACCTTTAGCGTACTGAAACCAATCAAATAAACATAAATACTTTATACTTATCAGAAAATATATCATTCCCTCACAGGGATCATTCGCTCATTAAAAAAAATTATAAGGGAATGATGATGAGGGAATGACGAAACGAAACAAAATTGCTATAAAATCAGAGACATAACCTTACTTTCTTATGAACTGTGAACTGTATTTCATTACTACCGAAAATATATAAAAATACGCTGCAATTATTAAATAAAAAAATGCTTACCTTGTGATAACATTACATGAGGGAATGACATAGAAAAATGTAATATTTAAAAAACTTGTTGTTAAATTAATTTTAACAAAACATCTTTTTTTCAACCGCCTGTTCTAGTGTAAATTCTCAAGACCAATGATGCCAACTACCAAAAAATTTGATGTGGGGCTTGGTAGGCCTTTAAATATTACTCCAATCACATTGTTTCATAACAGTGAGGGAATGATAAGTTTTTCGAGGACAAATTTTGAATTATATTTAAAAATATTTTCATTCGCATTTCTTAAACTATGAACTTATGTAGGTATAGTCAATACTATCCTATATAAATAAAAAATTAAAAAACAAACAATTTATAAAGAATTTTACGTTTTTGGTTGGTGATTGACTTCGAACTTAGCGCTTGGGACACAGTGAGGGAATGATTTTCATGGTACTTTTTTGGACATATCCTTTTTGTTTATCGTATAAAAAATAAATTTGTTTCATAAATTTGTATATCTAGTATAGTAGTTTAATTAAAAAAAAAAACTTTTCATAATTGACAATCCTGGCTTACATAAATCATCAAGGACATCAATTTCGACTTTTTTCAGGAATTAGCCACTTATTGAATTCTTACAAAAAAAAAACACAAAATATTCTTTTATAATATGTGTTAATTGTGAAAATTTCAAGCATATTGTATTCTCCAGTATTGGTTGGGTTTAATGTTAAATTTTACTAAAACGAAATTAATTTTCCAAACTTTTTCTGTTTCAAATTATGACGTTTAACGTCGATTATTGCTCAACGTATTACATCTAGCTTACTAGCTTGTCAGGATAATGCAATACCGCGAAAAAAAAAAATCTAAACCATGCACACCATTCAAAGGATTACCTGCACAAATGTGGGTACCCTTAACAAAGAATGCGTTAATAAGGGGTGCACATGGCGAGATGCAGATGCGCTCGCAAATAAACAAGTCCATCCTCTCAACCCGTCCGAATGCACCTTTCTTTGTGTTAGGACAACACACCGGGAGGTGTGGCCGGGCATGCGACTGGCAATTTTTGATCCAAAAATAATATCGTCTCTTTGTGCATTATGTCACCATGGTAACTTCTCACCTTGACTTTGCTTACGTATAAATTTATAAATATACATACGATTCCGACGAAATGAATGGATTTGGTAGACACGCAATTTGTTTATAAAGTCAACTATCGAAAATTATTCACTTGAGTACACAGTTTCTAGGTATTATTAAGAATATGTACTAGTCATTATTTTCTTATATAATGATGTTATTTATTGTATTATTTGTCTACTTCAATTTATGTAGGTTACGTTTGGAAAAACGGATTAAAAGGAGCTGAATCTTCTAGGTGCAGTCACATACAAATTAATTTCTTACGAACGTGGTTATTTATTACTACGAATCGTAACCAGAGATCTAGCGTCAGAATACTATTTTACCCAATTTCTTTCTTTATGAAAATCGTTGAACTTCTATCGACGAAAAGAATAGGAACATAGACTGACATCTGTCTGAAATCGGAAGGCTAATAGGCCTTCACCAAAACTCACAACATACAACCGCATCATCACCGAGCTAAAATCGTAAGCAACTTTGATTATGTCCTAGAATTCAATTTCAATTACAATTTAAAAAAAAATGTTAGGGATCGTTATTGAGAATTACTGAATATAAAAAAGACCACTGCAAGGCTTCATTTTGTTACAGACTAACGTATCTGTGCTCTTTACCTTGTATTGTTTAAAATTTAATAACAGTGGAATGTTCTTATTTGATTAAGAACGTTTACGTTGATATTCACACAATAACGAATATTTTTGCATTTCTCTGCTATCTTTTTTTTCTTTTTTTTTTGTGTATTCATGGGTAGAATTCAAAAATGTACACAAAGAGTTTAAGACAAATCTATACAGATAAATTCATAGTACGACCCTCGTGAACATATTAGCTTTCGATCACAGATTTATATCTCTTTGGATGAGCATTTGATTCACCGGAAAATATTTTCTGGTTATGTAATCAGAACAATTAGAGTTATTCTTTCATACACAACAAAATAATATAGTTTATATACTAGTAAAATTTGTTTTTATATTATAAAAATAACTGTAATAATGTTGTGTGGATCGATGTATTTTTTTTGTTATAGATTTATTTTTCAAACAAAAATTTATTATATCTTTCTTCGTATTTTAGTAGTATTAATTTTACGCCTGATTTACCTTGTCGACAAAAAATAAATATTATTTTTTTGGCAAATATTTGTAACTCTCTCAATAAAATAAATGAGCTAAAAGCTAAGATAAAAGCTAAATTAGCGGTTGTTGAATTATTGTATATACGTCTAAAAACAATCAAAAGAGTTTGAGAACTCCTGTCGCTGTATACATGGACGCAACAAAGGCCAATAAAAAAAAACTTGCGCGCGAGCACCGTACACGTGATAGAAATGAAACTTCTTAAAACTTAGAAACGTCATTATTGATTAAATTGTAATAATTTAAATATACTTACATAATAACTCTTCAATAACTCGAAACAATAACAAAACAGGACAAAAAAATTAAAAAATCTAAATATTACAAATATATACCATCTGACACATACATCTACAACGCGCGCATGCGCGACACTATCTTATTTTGTCGTTTTGTATCGTTGTGTAAATGATATGTTACCTTTTGTTCCAACTTTACGGAGTCGCAATGTATAGTGCTTTTTCTCTTTCTCTTTCTCCCTACATTATATATTCCTTCTTATATAACGAAAGGTGCTCAAGCACGACACGTCCTTAAAATTTCGCCCTCGATTCCCGTTCAATGAACGATTATTGAATCGCCGGCAAAGAAGTTTCACTCCATAAAACAGGAAAAAATCGCGAATACCTATTTCACTGAAAACGAACAAAAACGTTGTACGTCACAAATTTAAAATAAACGGTAGATTATCCGTGTAATTTTGACAGTTAGGACAGAAGCTGACAATATTTACGACATGGGCAGCTTTCATGAAATGACTACGCGTGAAATGAGTTCGATCTAATCACTTCTTTATTTCAACTAATTTAGATAAAAAATAGGAATAATTTGTATTCGATTTCATTATTTATTACAATCTAATATAAATGTAACCTACATTAATTTCAAAGTGCTTAATTTTGTTACTAACTGAATAATATGAATTTGTTTAAAATTACAATTTAAAATCACGTTAAAATATTACTAAAAATGTAGGGTTCAATTTTTGATAGAAGTTTGATTACTATGAATTTATTGGTTTATTGTAAGCCCAATGTGCATATAAATTATGACCATCTACTTTCTTATCCCACACACCGGTACTATAACGAATACCAACGCCATTATACATAAATTAAAGGTGTATATTTTTAACCGACTTCAAAAAGAGAGGAAGTTCTATGTTCAACTGTACATATATTTTTTATGTATGTTCACCGATTTCTCCGTCAATTGTGAACCGATTTTCAAAATTTTTTATCATTCAAAAGGGTGCACTTCCGAGATGGTCCCATTGAACTAAGTCAGGATCTGATGGTGGAATCCGGGAAATCGAGGAAAACCCTCAAATTTCAAAGGCACGTGCAATGTTTTTCACATATTTTTAACAAAAATAGAGCTCAGTAGGTATAGATGTGACGTACTTTTTGTTCCAATAGGCTTGGGAAGGCACTTTACGTTCTTTAATGTTAGCAGAGCATCGAAAACAGGTCACAATTTTATTCATTTCTACCAATTCACTAGGTAGTAAATTTTGTCGAAATGAACCTTGCAAATGGCATCTCTGCTGATCAGTTGGTAGTAGTTAAAATATTGTAAACTAGATTTTGCCCACGGCTCCGCCCACGTAGGCATAAAATGTATTCTTTTATCTTGTTCATATGGAATTTTTTTTATATGGCCAATTTATACACATTGATGATATAACCACAGCCTCTATATATTCGTGGCTATTTCGTTTATATGACTGATGTTTTTTAAAGTAATATAAAGCGACAGCTTAAAAATTGTTGGAAGATAAACATAATCCATACTTACTGATTTTTTATACATTCCAGTTTACACATAACATCACTATTAATTAAAATGAAAATCGGTCCAGCTATTCTCCAGTTATAAATGTTCGAACAATTATATTGTGTAATGTATGTAAATTGGTACTAAGTATTTTTTAAGATGAACTCGCTAATATGTATTATAGGTATTCTAAACGCTATAGTTTGTAAGGATAGATAGGTACGGACGTATATGATGATTGATGGTTGTGCAAAAGTAATAGGTGGCTACTGCAATTTACTTCTATAAACTATGTTAAACGATTTATTTTGGTCCGTATAAACATGCAAATTTTGCGATTTAGAAACGCGTGAGCAAGCCACATAGAGCTGGCCGTGGGAAAAACATTGCGTGCTCAAATGTATGCCTGCTACCTTTATGGTCTGACTCTGCCGCCGGACCGCACCGTAATATCGCGCACTCGCTTGTCATTCGTCATAACTCTTCAAATATTTGTCCAAATGATGGAGTGTAAAGAACAAAGTTTATCTACTTTAAACACCAGATGCGATAAAAGTATTTATTTTGATATAAGAATCAATTTGTTACTACCAAATGTGCATTAGAAATAAATTATCAATTATTATTGCATTTATGGTTCACTATTTTGGCGATAATGGCTTACACATAAAAGATAGATATATGCTGTCGCAGGTTTTTTTGAATAACTATTTAAGATAAACATTTCCATTATATATTATATACGTGTAATTCCAACGGCTTTTGCGGCGCACGCCAGAATAGCTCGCAGCTGACAGATTTTTTCCTGATTACTTGACACTTATCATTATATTTTGAATAATTGACACAATATCTTTATAAATTATAGCGTATATGTTATTCTGATGTATAAGCTATATATTAATGTACAGTGTTATCGAAATCCATTCAGTAGTTTTTGCGTGAAAGAGCAACAAACATCCATCCTTACAAACTTTCGCGTTTATAATATTAGTAAGTAATATAGAAGTATAGATATATATAGATAGATAGGTTTAGGTAGGTATTAAGTTAAATTGTGTGTATATAGTAGAATATAAAATATGTGTAGTAGATAGGTTAAATAAGGTTTTTGTTCATTTCTATTTAGTTATTACAACGATTATTATGTACATATTTTATTTTAAAACGTTTTTTATGTTAACAATCTATATTTGATTATTTTTTACTTTTTAATGAGTTCCTTATTTATTTTTTGAAGTCGGTTCAAATTTATTAAAATATTTTTAATGGATATCATTATACAATGATAGTTCTATACGCATAAACCAAAAAAAATCTTATGAAAAGTCTCAATCAATCTTTTACCAAAACAGAAATCTTAACTATGGGAACTACGACCCATGAGACACCTTAAAACTGTCAAATCCTGTTTCCTTCAACACGAAATAGTTTCACTACCCCCGAGAAATAAAATAAAATAAAAAATAAATACAGTGGTCGATAGGTAACTGTATAAACTTGGAAATTACTAAACTCTTATTAGTCATACATCATAAAAAAAAAAACATATATGCATTTATAAGAACTTTGTAGGTAGAATAAATTTCACTTTCCCACTGGGCGCTTCAAACGTCGAGTGTATTTTTTGATCCTTTTGTGACATCGTATCAATCTCTATAACTCTAAAATCGAAAATAGCTCTGTGTCTCTGTCTGTCTGTGAGTCGCGTATAAAAGCTAGTGATGAATAAATAAATTTAGGTATATCAAATTACATATATACAATTAACTCTTAATGCGCAAACATGGAATCGAATGCGCTTACGCTGCGAATGTCATGTCCTCTAACCGAGAGAAACGTACAAAAACCACGTGTCCACGTGCGGCGCACAGGTGGGTGCCCGACACCGCTAATGAATCGGTTCCCTCGGGACGCGAACCATGAACCGCAAGTTATTTCCTGCGAAGGCCAGCACTAATTAAGGATGTCACAAACGGATCAATGATTTAATAGCATAAATTAGTCGGGCTACTTATTTCGATAAACTCAACGTTAAATCGGATCAGAACCTATTATATTAATTGCGATTATTGTTTTTATGTATCCTATGTGTTTATATAGAATACATAAAACACTGATACGCACTCATTCGAGTGTAATCATCGTTACGTTTATTTTAAGTAATTATTTACAAAATCTTTGTACATTTTGTATATAACTTTATAATAATTATAATGAAAATGTTTCTGTATGTATCTAAGACGAATCGAAATTAAGCAAAATTCCAATCCATCCTAAAAAGAAGATTAGGGACATTGAATATAACGACATAATTGATCCTTGAACGATGTTCAGTTGATGCAAATGATTTTCCGGAGGAAATGAGAATTTCGATAACAACCAATTTTGGGTTATTTTGAGATTTCTATTATAGGTTATGAGTACTGGTTGTATTCTTACGCTGTGGACGCCAAACATTCTCACGTTATGATGGTCGCATATTATTACTTATTTTTTGATTCTCAAAAAAAAAATAGATATTTTGATTTGTTAACAGTACAAAGTGTTGCACACGAATTAACCGAAAAAAAAACGTGTTCAACGACGATAAGAAATCAACAAGCGATTACTTGAAAATTCTACTTATTATATACATACTAGCTTTCGCTCTCTTCTTCACCGCAACTATTTACCCCTCTATTGTCTATGTGAAACTGTCTCTCTTTCGATTCCAATCCCTATACCGTTCTTGATTTCGATCCTGATTCTGATTCTGCTTCAAATTCATCACATCGAATATGCGTTCCGCCGTTTCGAGCGTGCGCAATACTATTATATTTACTCAATACCGCTTTTCTTACTGCGTCGTTTACTCACGTAAGTACAATAGTTACCGTATGCTTATATATGTGTGTGCCTATGGCCTCATAACCAACACAGAATTGTCTATCTCACCAAAAACGTGGAATGTACAGGTCTCGCAAAGCAATCCTTTGTCCTCTCCAAAGCAAAAATGTGTCAATTCTCACGTAAGACCCTATTAGTTATTTTAGGTAGTATTTATGGAAGCACCTATTCAGCTTTTTATATATTGTGTCCTAATAAGTTATCTACTATTACATATCTATTATTTCTATAATAAATATAATGACCTGACGAGCATACGGCAACATAATAAAACAATAATAATTTACAACGTAATTAAAATGGATATAATTGAATTAGGCCTGTTAGCGTATAATTTTTGGAAAATGTATAATCAATCGCAAATAAAGTGCTCGCATCACTTATATTAAGTACATGTTATTATGTTTACAAACTACAGTCTCAAGTTACGTTATGTTCCTTAACCAGAGTAACATAATGATTTAAATAATAATATAACGAAACAGAACGTAACATGTTATTTCCGTTTCCACGTTTCATTCTCTTAATAAATTACGATCCGGTCGCACTTTTGAAAACACCGAAACTGGACTGGTGTTTTTTCCCAACTTCCTGTGCACTTCCATTAAGCAATAACTCGAGAATCGGACCGCGAATCCCTCGGGCCACATAAGTTTCCATACTAAGTGGCACGTCGGTAGTGAATTCACTACCTGTCTTTTTACAGCAAACTTATCGATCCTGACTGCCGCTATCCACGGCGAACATTATAAGAAGATGAAGAGAAGATACAGGTGAAAAGGAAAAATATATGTCCGTTATATTTACTTTTGTGACTCACTAATGCTGTGAAAAAACTCGTCATTTAATGTCTGCACACACTGACAGTTTAAATAGGTAACGTTTACTTACACATATAATAAATTTATTATAATACACTTATATGTCTAATTAATCGCTTAAACAGCATTAAAATTCGTAGCACCCCACGTTTCTAAACTTAATTTAACTACCATTCCAAAGAACACATACTTCATGGCTATATGTGGCTATGTTTGCGGAAAATTTGAACTGTGTATATGCGGATCAAAGGAGGAAAGTTTATTATCTTTTTTGCTAAAAGTGCAAAATGCTCCAGTTTTCCGTGGACTTGTATACTCACTTATTGCACGCCTCACAAGCGGAGCGTTGAGGTGGTGCTCTACTCTCGGCATGTCAAAAAACCCAGTCTTTCGAAACTTAAATGACTTTTTTTTACTAATATAACACTTACAGGGTAATATAAGTGCACTAATGTCAAGTTAAATAATCTATCTAGCACATATGGTATATTTTATACATAATTATTGCGTTTAATATAGTAAATAATAACATTAAAATCAATCATTGTTGGACGTCCGTCAGTCTGTGTTTATGGATCCATGTATATGGCAGAGAAATTGGTCGAAAAATGTATCTTACCGGAATACTTTTTTTTTTATTATATAAAGTTATACCCTGTGCTGATTCCTAGTTAATATTAGCATTCTAAGTACTGTCGTTAAATTATAATTTACAAAAAACTAAAAAACGACTGTGTATTGCACGCCTCACAAGCGGAGCTTTCAGGTGGTGTTTGTATATCTATGTTTATATACAAATGAAGATTAGTCTTAAGCCATATGTGAAAAGTAGAGATCAGCGCATGCGCCATTATATCTCACGAAATGGCGCGAAATTTGAATTTGATAAATATTTTTTTTGAAATTTCAATATCAAAAACTTTATTGAATTTTTTTATTTTAGAAGTTAATGACCGCGGTGAGGCGTGCACTTTTGGATTTTCCAAATTTTTTTTTTCACGATTCCCCGTGTTCTTTATTACGTCATACAGCGCCAGTCGTTCGGTCATTTAGCGTGAGTCATCGAAGACTATTTAAAGTTTTATTTCCATTTTTACAAGAAATGTGTCCTTTCTCTAAGGGAACACATTTCTTCTTAACCCACATATCATTCATCCCTCGACACGTTTGTCACCTACCATTGATTGAGATTCGTGACGAATACAGAACCGGTCCAAGGTTTTCAGAACTTTTTTGATCAGTCATTAGCTGTGAATCACGGCAAATAGTTTAGAACCTATCAAATAAGCTCAACATCGATATATCTACTAAAAATGTTTAGGGAGCTCTACTGAGCACATTCCAGCTCCATTATAAAACTTCTTTTTGTATTGACTTTTTGTTATGCTTCATAACTCATCAAATGAGTTTAAAATGTTTGCTGGAAACCGTTCATGATAACCATACGGAATTAGGGAAATGTATTGAAACCCTTAGCATTAGACTGCATCATCATTATTCAACATACAGGTGTAATGGTACTATGTTACTATAGTGTCACCTGAACTGTATAAATCTGCAAAATTTTAAATCGATGTAACAATTAGAAGTAAATGACCACTTAAAATATTATATGAAATAGAAATGTTAAGAAATAGCATAGAATATGTTCACGCGTAGAATATGGACACTTCAAAATTTATACATGACTAGCTTCTATCCGCGGCTCCTCCTCCGTGGATATAAAGTTCTTCATCTTACAAACAGACCGATTACATTCTTAATCATAATTGCGATCGTCATCCCGTTCTGACCCCGTTCTCGCTCTCGATGCCAATTGCACTCCTGCTTTTGATTTCGAACCCGGTCTCGATCTAAGTAGATTTCAATTCTAGTCCCGCTCTCGACTCTAGTCCCGGTCTGAATGCTGGTGTCGGTGCTGCTCCTTAATTTGATTCCGATCACGCGCTTGATTTTAATTTTAGTCTCACACTCGATTCTGATTTTGGTTCCATCTCTCTCGGTCTCAATTTTCGATTCTAACTCCTCGTCTAGTTTTGATTCTCCCATACGCAATTTTGATTCCGCTACTGGTTACGGTTCCGATTATTACAGAGCAAATACTAGTATCAAAATGAAATAAGACTTCATACTCCATTCCCGAGTATGTAGTACGCAGCTTTTCATAAGTGGAAAATTTTTCGAATCTATAATAGCAGAAATATGTAGATGACATCATAGCAAAATGTTAATAGTGTGATCTAAGGGTACTACTAATCATGAAGTAACTTTTAGAATATATATAGTACTTTAGTTCAACAATATGAACACGCAGACAAAATCGGGGACAGTTGCTAGTTTTTCTTTTCAGAAACATTCGCGTTGGCTAACACAACATATCGCTACTTAGTATTCAATATATGGTATGATGAATATGTATATACATATATTCAGAATCCGATCAGTAGTTCCAGACATTATCTCCTATATCCATTTTTAAAAACATTACCTCTTTAAGATATCAGTATAATCAAATGACCACCAAATACTTCTGTTGTTTTAAAATAAATGACAACAGATTAAATAACAATTTTGCATAATCTATTAATTTCAGAAATCTAACAAAACATACGCACATGGTCATGCAACTCGTTAACTATATAAAAACAAATGAATATGACACTTAAAAATACACAAAAACACATTATATGGTTACCATACGGTGTATCGAAGTCACATATAACCTTTCATTTGTCAAATCATATGTTCCAACTGTATACCAATTTTCGTCAAGATCGGTTAAACATTTTTTTTAAGTTATTAATGGAAAAACAGACAGAGACAAACAGGCAGACAGACAGTAGCTTATGACTTGTGCAATCACATTTTCTTACTGTATACCAATCTTCATAAATATTTTCAAAACCTT
This sequence comes from Eumeta japonica, assembly GCA_005406025.1. Lineage (NCBI taxonomy): Eukaryota > Metazoa > Arthropoda > Insecta > Lepidoptera > Psychidae > Eumeta > Eumeta japonica. Next base: position 487,862 of record BGZK01000176.1, read on the forward strand.
TTTTAAGTTTTTAAAAAAATTCTGACAGTCACAGAATAGTTTATCATTTACTCCATCATATTTACTTACTGATACCAATTTTTATTAGAATCTTTGAAACCATTTTTAAGTAATAGTAGAACATGCAGACAAACAAACAGACAGATAGACAGACAAACAGTAGCCTATTATTTACGCAATCACATGATCTTACTGTGCATCAATTTTCATCACCATCGATCAAACCGTTCTGAAGTTATAAAAAAATATAGAGATAAACAGACAGACGTGAATAAAAAAAAAGGTAGAAATGGGGTTAGTTAGTCACAAAACGAAGATCTATTACAAAAATAAAAAAAAATAATATACGGACAGACGCTACAGATTTATGCAGTGGTGCAGATGAAACGACAATTCTCAAATTTACGTCTGATCATCTACTTGCCCAAGACTTCAATCATAAAATTTTTAGGATCTCATTTAGCATAGCTGAAGAACTAACGAAACCAGTATATCTCAAATATTGCATTTTACAATAGGTATTTAATATGTAAAGCAATCTCTTTACATTTTCTGCAATAAGCGATACGTTTTTAATTTAAAGTTGTTAAAACACTACTCTGTCTGAAATTTTGAAAACTTTTTTCAAGTAATATTCGTGTTGTCGCTACCGTCCGCTTTGCTTTAATAGGCACCCGCTACTGCAACACGAAAAATTATAACGTCTTCATACACCGACGGCTGCCAGAAGAGAAATATATGAAACTAAATGAAAACTCACATTTAGTTATCGAGCGATCGTGACTCAGTGGTTAAACGCATCGCCCTCGCAACGGCAGGTCATCGAGTTCGTCCCGACCAGGGACGAATAGACTAGTAAGTTTTTAACTTTAATCAAATTACAGTACACACTCTTTAAGCTATCGGTTCCGTACTTTGTCGTCGCATCGGCGACGGCGGTCGTCAGCGACTCCTCGATCTGAAACATGACACATGACAACAACATAGAATACATCAACCTACCCGTCGGCATCATCGTGAACGGCCGGCCGACACGATACTGGGGTACGTACAGACGTGTTCCGTAGACCGAACAGCCAAGTAAAGAAATCAGTGTCGAAATCCAAGTTATTAGTCGGTAACACGATACTTTCGCAGCGGTGCAGCTACAAAAAGGCGAGCGGCGCGCCAAAAAACGGCAAGGCGAACATTTCTGATGATTTATGGCGCAAATTAACGAGAAGATATCCTCATTCCAGCGCGTCATTTCCTGCTAGAGCGCGCGCGCAGCCGACCCGAGGCGCGGCCGAAGAACCGACGTGAAAATATTCGAATGTCGCCGAATCAGAAATAAAATCTTACCTGAAAAAAACTGAATCCCGGTGCTTTAGGCCTACTTTAGGCGTTTCGTATATCTGAAAAATGTCCTATAATTTCAAATTAAATTAAGCTTAATATTAATTAATTTACGGTAACGTCACGCTTTCATTACAAAATTATTCGGTAGTTTTTAGTCGTCGAATTGAGTTGTAATATGTCAATACCTATAAAAGACAATTCACATTAACAGATCTAAGCTCCATCAACGGATGGCACAAATTAGGAGCTTCACAAAGATTTTAATTCGGCATATAATTATACGTCTTTTTTTTTGACTATATAGAAATTCCTATTCAGAAATTCCCATGAATGCAAAAAACGAACTAATCAATTTTTACCTTGAGAAAATAGATAATAGTGTGAATGTTGTTCTGATAAGTATTTCTATTGATGCACAGCTTGTAATGCAGAATTAAAAATCTTTTTACTGAACGCGTAAGCATATAATCTACCGAATTCGCTTCGGAAGTACTCGCGACGATAAAGCCCAGTATCTCTGCGGCTTTTGACACAAAGTCGCCGGCGACCGAGGTACCTTCCCACTGAAAAAAACTTGAATAGTTCATGCCGCAAAACTCGTACAATGATATCAATCATTCCGCCCATTACCGTTTCAAAGTAAAAGCTCCACTCCACATGCGGCAATGCAAATAACTGCTCCGGCGTACGTTGACGACATCCGTATGCCGACAGCCGTGCCGGCTCGTGTTACGAACACGGCTTTTTGTGAGTTTTAATTGAAAAAAGACACAGTAAAAAGTTCGTTAGAGGGAGCGGCAACAAGTGCAGAGGACGTTCCCGTCTCACAGATCTGTACACTCGAAGAGAAGCAACTTGTCTGACTTGTCTATTTCCCCAAAAAAAGTTCCACACATATAAAGATTGCGCCTGTTCTATTTTTACGATTAATATGCAATATAAATGCAACTATTGGGATGTAACAATTATATAGGGTAAATTTTTACATCAAAAGTATATTAAAACAATCGTTTAAATTGTAGGTAATCGGTATCCGGTCGGAATAAGAATTTAAAGTGAGACCAAAAGTAGCTATTTAAAACTTATCGGATAATAGAGGAGTAAAAGTTAGTTTATAACAGAAAATTGCAAAGGCTCTCAAGGGCTCTCACTTATGTAATTTTTTAATTCAAATGAGATTTTAAAAATATTTATAACAAATTAGAAACTAAATGAAACTTCAGTTTATATAAGTAGTTACAATTAGCACAACAAGAAGATATATCAAAATAAAACAAAAAGTTCTAAAGTTTATTTCCCTGCATTGTTATTATCGGTGGAAGTTGAATACATCATGGATAGTATTTTGTGAGTATTTACAATAGTTTTGATCGACTAATTAAACATTTTAAGCTTACTGACAAAAAATCTTTAACTATAAAAATACATTTCTGCTACTGGAAAAATAAATAGATATCTACATTATTATCGCATAAGAAACAGGCCCGCCGTTAGCCCAGAAGTGTGTAGTACCAATTCGAATGTTACACAAAATCTAACAAGTTAAAAATTACACTGCCTTATCTAATATATAAAATTCTCGTGTCACAGTTTTCGTTGCCATACTCCTCCGAAACGGCTTGACCGATTTTGATGAAATTTTTTGTGCTTATCCGGTATCTATGAGAATCGGCCAACATCTATTTTTCATCCCCCTAAATGTTAGGGGTAGTCCACCCCTAAATTTTTATTTTTATTTTTTAGACAAAATTTTTAATTTCTCTTTTTTCATGATACAACATACAAAAATACATACAATCCTCAATTTTCACCCTTCTACGATCAACCCTTATTTTTTAATAGCCATTTTAGTAATTTAATCATTTTTCCTCTCCGGTCGAAAACTGATCAATCGTCATTTAATTAGTTATCCCCGCCAGATGTCTACAGGTGTCACTTCTGACCCAGTAAACAGCAAGGAGTAGGGATGAGAACGAAGCCGGTCCCTTTCTTTCTCACTCCCTACACAGTTGTCGGCCATCATTATTGTTTATGCATCAAGTGTAGTAGTAACGTTGACAATTATTATTTTGCTATCTCAGTGTAACTCTCATATTAACTTTTAATCATTCCTATTTTATCAATAATAATAATTAAATTATCAATTTTGAGTGTATTTTTCACGATTACTTAATCAAGTGATTTTATAACCTCAAAAGTACTCAACACGTGACACGAGCTTTCAATAACAACGGATTTTGTGTTGTAAGTATACTTTTTTTTATTTATATCGAAAATGTTGTTGATCTTATAAAAATGTAATTTTAATTTAATTTCATTAAAAAAATGTAATTGAACAATTAAGATTTTCACAGTTTCCAAAAAATCAATCATTATGAATCTTTATTTTGAAATGTCAATGGAAATATTGGTTGTATGAAAAAAGTATAAGAGACAATGTTTTCATAAAATTTAATTTTTACTTTTGTTTGAAATTTTTTCCATAAAACTTATATTTTGTTATAATTTCATAAATTAATACTAATCATTTCAAAACTGCGGCAAAAATCCTGGCCCTAATTATACTTTTAACATTTTTCATCATTAAATAATTTAATTAATTCTATTTATGTATGTTTTGTACAGTGAGCAATGCCAAGAAAACGCAAAGGGCTGATTTGAGCCGCAGTACAAGCAAAGCTCGAAAGTTGCGAAATAGCAGATCCGAAAGAACAGAAGAACAAATCCAGCAACAAAATACTGATGCACGTGTCAGAATGACGCGATTGCATCAAGAAGAGCCAGAAGATACACGAGATGAACGCAATGAAGTCAGAAGATTAGAACAACGACAATCACGCCGTTTCACAGTCAATAGACGAAGAACAAATGACCAACAACGACAACAGGTACATCGAGCATTTATATCTGATTCATTCCTGCGTCTAGCATTCCAGTATGAGCCCGATATTGAATATTATGCTCATTCAAAAGTGGTAATTGGTGCTATGGACAAGGAATGTCCGCATTGTCATGCTCTGAAATTCAAAAATGAGCCAGCTGGGATGTGTTGCGCGTCAGGAAAAGTGCAACTACCTGAAATTGAAACACCACCTGAACCATTGAACGGCTTACTTATCGGCACGGATCCAGATTCTAACGTGTTCCTGAAGTCAATTCTAAGATTCAATTCATGCTTTCAAATGACATCGTTCGGAGCAACAGAAATAGTTCGAAATACTAATGCAAATGGTCAACAATTCAATTCTACATTCAAAATCAGAGGCCAAGTTTATCATAAAATGGGCTCACTGCTGCCAATGCCAAACGAACCACATAAATTCTTACAAATCTACTTTATGGGCGGCGAGGATTCCGGAAGCGCACTTGCCAATCGCGTGAATGCACGTTGTAATTATAATAACCTTGATTCACTTTATGCCAGGCGCATCGTCAGCGAGCTAGATGCTCTTTTGAACGAGCACAACGAGTTGTTGAAAATATTCAAATCACATATGCACCAATTACAAAGCGATAATCACGCTATCGTCATTAATCCTGATAAAACACCAGCTGGAGAGCATATTCGTAGATTCAATGCACCCGTTGTTGATGATGTTGCTGGAATCATGGTTGGCGATTGTACAGCTGCACGAGAAATTGTGATTCGTAGAAGAAATAATAATCTTCAGTTCATTGCTGACACACATCGTTCATATGACGCTCTCAATATCCGCTAATATTCTGGAAGGGACAAGACGGATATTGCATAAACATAAAACAACGAGATACCGTATCAGGTACTTCATTGATTATTAATTTGATCATTAATCATTTAACAAAACAATTAAATTATTGAACGTAATAAATTTAAATTATTTTTATGAACAAATATTACAGGAGCTGAAACAAACAAGAACGTTAGCTCAAAGGATTATTATGCGTACCGATTAATGATTAGACGTGGCCTGGACAACGTCATTTTACGATGTCGTGAGCTTTGTCAACAATTCATGGTCGACATGTACGCGAAGATTGAGAGCGAACGACTACGATACTTACGATATAATCAACAAAGCTGCGCGCGGAAGAGTACATTCATTTGCGAGACGCTATCAACAACAACGCCGACGTCGCCGAAATTGGTAACCATGTCATTTTACCATCATCGTACGTAGGCAGTCCACGTCATATGCAAGAATATATACAGGATGCTCTGACTTTCGTGCGCGAATATGGACGACCATGTTTATTTATCACGTTCACATGTAATCCAAAATGGCCAGAGATTACATCTTTGCTACTGCCTGGCCAAAATGCAATACATCGCCATGACATTACAGCACGTGTGTTCAGACAAAAGTTGAAGTCTTTAATAAGTTTCATTACTAAATCACATGTATTTGGTCCCACACGTTGCTGGATGTATTCGGTTGAGTGGCAAAAGCGAGGATTACCTCATGCACACATTTTGGTTTGGTTCATCGACAAAATCCGTCCTGAAGAAATCGATAGCATCATTTCTGCGGAAATTCCAGATCCATCCACTGACCAACTGCTGTTTGATATTGTTACAACAAACATGATTCATGGTCCATGTGGTACTCTTAATAGTTCATCGCCTTGCATGGCTGATGGAAAATGTACTAAAAATTTCCCTAAAGATTTTACCAATGATACGGTCACAAATGTCGACGGATACCCAATATATCGTCGAAGAAATCCTGAAAATGGCGGACAATCATTTATTAAAAATATCATCAACACAGACATTGATATTGACAATCGTTGGGTGGTGCCATATTCGCCTCTGCTGAGCAAGACATATAATGCTCATATTAATGTTGAGTTCTGCAGTTCTGTGAAGAGCATCAAATACATTTGCAAGTATGTCCATAAAGGCAGTGATATGGCTGTGTTTAGAGTGGAAAATACTAATGTGAATGCTCCTCCAGTGAATAAAACGATGAAATAACGCTCTACCAAATTGGTCGGTACATCAGCTCCAATGAAGCTGCTTGGCGTATCTTTGGTTTTCCAATTCATGAACGGGATCCAGCAGTTGTTCAGTTAGCCATCCATCTTGAAAACGGTCAGCGTGTATTTTTCACGAACGAGACAGCGATTGATCGTGCAATAAATCCACCTAAAACTACACTCACTGCATTTTTGAATTGTGTAATCGTGCGGATGATTTTGGTGCCTTTGCACGAACATTACTCTATTCACAAGTACCACGCTATTTCACATGGACTCAAACAAAACATGGATGCCCGCAAGCAAGGCTCACCAGTTGCTGCATGTCTCAATTTATTTAAATCAAACGCCTTGGGCGATTATTTACAGTCAATCCAAGACACACGGAGTGCTTTTATCTTCGACTGTTGTTGGTTAATGTTACTGGCCCATTATCATTTCAAGATATACGTAAAGTGAATGGGCAACAATATCCAACGTATAAAGATGCATGCCTTGCACTCGGCTTGCTGGAAGACGACAACCAGTGGGAATGCATGCTTGCTGAAGCTGCATTGAACTGTACAGCAATACAAATTCGTCTACTATTCGCTATAGTGTTGACTACATGTTTCCCAGCCCGAGCACAGATATTATGGGAAAATCACAAAGATTCAATGACTGATGATATATTGCATCAACATCGTATACGGTGCCACGATCTAACCATAACATTCAGCGACGAAATGTACAATGAAGCATTGATTGCTATTGAGGATCTTTGCATTGTCATTGCCAACTTACCACTTAGTAATTTCGGTATGAATTCGCCAAATCGAACTGCATCTGATTTAATGAATACTGAAATGAATCGTGAACTGCAGTACAGTACTGTAGAAATGGCAGCGATTGTTGCCCGCAATGTCCCACTAATGAATGAGGAACAAAGAACCATTTATGATCGCATTATGCTCGCAGTTTCAGCTGGACAAGGTGGGTTCTTCTTTGGATGCACCGGGTGGAACTGGCAAAACATTCGTTATTTCGCTAATTCTTGCTGAAATACGATCAAATAATGGCATCGCATTGGCCGTTGCATCATCGGGCATTGCAGCAACTTTATTGGATGGAGGTAGAACAGCTCATTCAGTATTTAAGCTGCCACTAAATATTCAGAATAACCCTGACGCAGTATGCAACATTAAGAAACAATCGTCCATGGCCACTGTGCTGAAACGGTGTAAACTTATTATTTGGGATGAATGTACTATGGCACACAAACATTCACTTGAGGCGTTGAACAGGACATTGAAAGATATTAAAACAGTGACAAACTATTTGGCGGAACTCTGTTGGTCCTTTCAGGTGATTTCAGACAAACACTTCCAGTCATTCCACGTTCAACATACGCTGATGAGATCAACGCTTGCTTAAAATCATCTCCATTGTGGCGTAATGTTGAAAAATTACAGCTAAAATAAATATGCGCGTTCAAATGCTTCAAGATCCATCCGCTGAAACATTTTCAAAACAACTTTTAGATATCGGTGATGGAAAAGTTGCTATAGATGAAACTGGATACGTAAAATTACCGACCGATTTCTGCACAATCGCTGATTCGCAAGATACTCTCATTGAACAAATATTTCCCGATGTACACACACAGTACATAAATCATGAGTGGCTTGCAGAAAGAGCGATTTTAGCGGCAAAAATGTAGACGTTGACAATTTAAATCTGAAGATACAAATGTTGTTGCCAGGAACTTGGTATCATATAAATCTATTGATACAGTTTGCGACGACAGCGAAGCAGTAAATTTTCCCACAGAGTTTTGAACTCACTGGATTTGCCAGGCATGCCACCACATAATTTACAATTAAAGGTTGGATCTCCAATTATCTTGCTTCGTAATTTGAACCCGCCCCGGCTGTGCAACGGTACGCGATTAGTCATTCAAAATTAATGAAAACGTGATCGAAGCCAGGATTTTAAATGGCAAGTTCAGAGGTGAAAATATACTCATACCACGGATTCCTATTATACCTACAGATGTGCCAATTCAATTCAAACGTCTTCAGTTTCCGATTAGATTGGCATTTGCAATGACTATCAACAAATCCCAAGGTCAAACGATGTCTGTTTGTGGATTAGATTTGAGAACACCCTGTTTTCACACGGACAATTATACGTGGCATGCTCTCGAGTGGGTAAACCATCCAGTTTGTTTGTGTTAGCTAAGGATGGACTAACAAAAATATTGTTCACGCTATAGCATTAAGAGATTGATATTGTTTAATAGTGTTACTGTCGTAATTGTTTAATTAATGATATATAATTTTAAGGAATAAATTATAATACCTTAAAAATAATGTTTGCCTTTTGTTATTTTTATATTCCCTCATCGTTCACAGCGCTCCATGCTTATTTCACGCATATACCACATTCTTACATACATACAATATACACATTCTAACATACATACATACTTACAATAAGTAAGCTATTTTTTGTCTACACTAGAAATTACTAGGAAATTATTTATATGGCAAAACAACGTTTGCCGGGTCAGCTAGTTTCCTTTATATAAATGTGCATACGAATTTTTAAATTTAACTTCCATGCATAAACCGACACAATTGTTATTGAATACAGATCAAACTAAAAAACATTCCTAAGTGTTATACTGTCTACACACCAGCAATCAGAACTCATATTAGACAACCATTCCTCGTATGCACGATCTTTCACCTGTCAAAGCGCGATCGCATCTGTTTTGGTCTGTGGCGCGGCGGCCGCACGCCGTACTTTCATTAGTCGGGTCGTTCGTCTTCATTGCATGTGACGGCGCTCGCTGCGTCTAAACGGTCGTTAGAATGGACCACGATTCTGGTACGGCTCGGCGCGAGACGTCCCGAACTGTACGTGTTGTATTACCATAAAGGGCTAGTCGTGGACTTGAGTCGCTTTAATTTATTATAAAAATTAAAAAAAATATATATATATTTTTATCTCTTTATAATTTAGTTTTTTAGATTACCTTTCATTGGAACACTTGAGTCGACCTTCCATTGCTTTAGTTATAAATAATTTTTACTACTAATCCACCCAGAGTTGTCAATTTCCAAAAGTGCCATGTACGTTAGACCGCATATTGAAGAATTAAAGTCTTCGAAAAATTGAAGAACCGATATCCATCAGTGCACTATTTAGAGTTAGCACCTGACCTTTTTGTATAGTAATAGCATTGGCTATACATATCGGAAACTACTCGCGATGACATAACCTCTATTAAAAATCTCACATATTTAATTTTGACGGAACCAATCTCATAAAGATGTTCACTATTCATTGTAACATCTATTTTTTTATATTTTTGAAATCGACCCTTTGGCCCTTTTAATGGGCCAAGTCCCACGTCAATATTAGATAGGTTTATAAAGATACGTGAATTTACCAACTGTTAAGAAAAATGAAACTAAATTAAGAAAATGGAACTGAAATTTTGAGGTACTTCAGTTTTTTCATTCTTTTTAGACTAAATACAGACTGATTTAAAAATGTGCGGTGTGTTTTCTAAAAGCGCTTTAGAATTTCGATAACCTGTGAACGAATAAGTGTATCAGAAACAGAATTTAAAAACTTCAAGTCACAATACTTCATAAATTACAGCTGTAAATAGTATAACGTCATTTACAGATACGGGTAGTTATGGTATATATCTTGGTCATTGAAAATTCAGGCTTCTATCCTTATTCAGAACGAAGTTACAGGGGTCGCAATTGCCCTGAGTACTTTCGAGGAAAAATTGGTATGGCTATGATTTTGTTTGTTTGCTTTTGCTCGACTGCATTGAAGCACTTCCGTGCCTCCAAGTATATATCTATGCGTATAAAAAAATATTTATATATATGAGATCGTAAACCTCAACATCGCCACCGGTCATCGGTGATTTGATCGGTCATCGCCACATGTGGCACATCTAAACATTTTTGGAATAGATTTTTATATTATACCTATTAACATTTAACTCCGACTTCGTCCGCGTGTTTGCACTATTTTTCACTATTGAACAATCTCTAATTGATAAAAAGCTGCACTAACCCCGATTAATTTGCTCTGTATTTCATTTTGGCACTAGCATTTTCCCCGATTTCACACAAGTCGGAACCTTGACCGTCGACGGTGTCGATATTGAAAACGAGACGAGGAGCTGAATCGAGAACCGGAACCATGGGTCGAAAACGAGTGCAGAACCGGAATTAGAGTTAAGAGCGTGACCGGGATTGAAATCGGGAACCGTTCCAGGACTACATTTGAAGCGGAAACGATATCGAAATTGACAGAAAGCTCGATCAATATAAAGATAAAGGAGTGCATTCTATGGACACGCGGGCGGAGCCGCGAGCGGAATGCTAGCTTTACATAAATAGCGCACTTTCAGATGTCGCTACCCTAGCTGGCCGCATTCCTCCGTTTCAGCGGGCTATCAAGTGTTTTGTCGCGCTCTTACTTGGACCCTTGTCAAGAGGCCGGGGGTGTGAACTGCTGACGTCACTTGCACGTAACAAACATCGCGCCGAGAAATAACTTTCCCCGTTTATGGAAAAAATGGCTCCTCTTTCTAACAACACGTTGTATCGATTTACGATACAACTCTGATAGCGTCTTGCATAGCTAGGTATAAGATTTGTCTTTAATTATGTTTTGTTCTATTTGTTATAAATCCCCAGTTTCATGTCAAATCACCTACATGTTTCCGTTAAATGAGAATTAAAAACATGTTTCTGTTAAACTGTATCTTACATATGATAATATTACGTCTATAATACTAAGCAATAACTACTGAATACGAATAGTAAAGGAGCTAGCAACGTTTTCGAGAGAGAATTTCAGATCAGCCCATGTATTAGCCAAATATTAAAAATGATTATAAATCAAATTCTTTAAAATATTTTTAATCGCTTTGTCTAATTAGGGTTTTTCTATCTCGTTCTCAGCAATTTATTCTGCAATTGTTTCTCTTTATCCAATAGTATCATACTGTACGAATTTTCAGGACTTTATCGTTCTAGTACACGGCTTAACAACTGCATTAGTGTCTGGAAAATTAATTTTAGGTCTTTTCATACTTAAACAACATAATATTAAAATTGCAGACAAACTGAAATACTTTGAATTTTTAATTAAAAAAAATAAATCAAAATTGGCGTCTGGCTCATTGTTAGCAATGACAAAAATGTCTGGCAATAAGAGATAGATGTTTGTTAAGCTTATCTAAAGTTAAAATATTAAAAATGAACCTTCTTAAAATGATTTTAAAGGTTAGTATCATTACCTGTACGATAGGATGCGCACAGGCAAACGCAACCGCTACCGCCAGCCAGACAGCCCAGACCCTAACCAAGAGAGCAAGAGAGACGACATATCAATAAATCAGCTGACCTGAAATTCTTGCTTTACCGACGTTGCTAGCTCCCGTACTAGAATCATTGGTCACTGGCAAATAGTTAATGATTTTTTAAATAAGTCAAATTAAACCACTTGTACTTGCCCCATTAACAGTCCTTTATCCACACTAGGCCCGTGTGAAGGGTTTTACTTGTTAGGATAGTTTTTTTATTATTCTCGAAGCATTTATGAAATTGGTTTATGAAAACTTCTAATATTAGCAATTTCATTAACTATAGGCAATCTCATGAATATCCTATATTCAATATAGCACACATAAAACTTGGCTACGAAATAAATAAATCAAAGAAATCCTTGGACTTTAAGAGTTAGCCATCTTATATCTCTAGATTATCAATGTTAAATACCTGTATGATGAAATTTGTAAAATTTTAAGGATATTTATCAGTGATCTAAAACCTAAGTTACAAATATATATACAACTATTTTACTTAACTCAATTGAACAACATTAAATGTATTAATAACGTTAATAAATGTTTTAATGTTAAATAAGTGATATATAAACAACTTTTACGCTAAATCTTAAGACTATTTTTAGTAAACCTCTATAGAAATTTAAATTTATATGTATATATACACCCACACACACACAAAATCGACCGGCAAGTTTGGAAATTTAAAATTTTCAAAATATCAAAAAATGTTATTTCGGTGGCTTCTTTATTGAATAACTTTCAATGATAGGATTTAGCTTAGTTCTAGGATTTTTTTGCATTCATTCACAGAATTCTTTAAAACAAGCAACTTTGTTTCTCCTAGGATAACAGGAGAAACAAAGTTTAACTTTTACCTGATTCAATACTATGCATTTAGGTACTCTAATTTACCAAACATGCACTTAATTGTAATGTACACGACTGTATCTCTCTGTATGTAATACACTAATAGGATAGTGGACTATATTTAAGGCAATATTCATTTAAAAGGGTATATTGTGAAATCGTCTTTTTTTCATACAATAGAAATAGCCAAGTTATGACTGTTTTCAAATGTCAATTACATAGTCTCGTATACATTAAACAGATGACTTCCTATTTCATCTAGTCTGTTTTTAAAAACTTATGTGGTTGTACTTGTGATTTTTTTAATTAAAATAATGACGTTTAATTTATACAATTTCTTCTCTTACAAAAGGGGGGCACATGAAAACGTGCGTCATCTTATACAGCTTACAGTAAGTGATCAATGCTGCCCATGAACATTCACCTCAACGAGAGTTGCCAATAATAAACCAGTAATCGAAAAAGACTATGTTTTATTTTAAAAAGTCCTTATGTCACATTCACGAAGTTAATTGTTTAATTAATAATCATATACAAAAAAATAACCTAAAGCAAAAGTTAAATATTTTTTTAATATATAAACCATCAACCATTCGTGAACTGCTGCTACACACATATCTATTATTTCACCAAGCATTCCTGATGTCAAAAATTCCAATGCCATTCTCGTTATCTGTATAATGCTTTATCCTAAACGATCATTGCATATATAAAACAAAAATGTTATAAATCTGTTATTTATAAAAAGGAAACTTTGAAGGTGGTCTTAACGACACATCTCTCTAAAATACCTACGACTAAACCAACACAAAGCAGATCTATCCATCTTTTACGCGGCGCGAGACGTTAAAAATGACCATGGACAATGTCGTGTTTTTTTTTTTAAACATCTGCAACCGGACACTCGGTCAAAGTGACCGGCGCGTTCGCCTCGCCTCCCCCGCGACGGCTACTGATGACATAAATTTTATCTTTCCGGGGAATTTGCAATTATTTCGGGCGTAATGTTTTGTTAAAACGAACTGCAGTATTTTCGTTGCGCCTATGCGTGCATCGATAGGTATCGAGTTCTATTCCCGATTGGTAAACTTTTTTATTTGTTTAAATAAATTGGCATTCGTAAGTTTCGGTACGATGTCGTCAAACGTTCGTAGATTTTTATAGTTTTTAAGTACTTAGAGAATTAAATATATATATATATATATACACTTGAAAATATTCAATTACGTGTCCAATGGAATATTGTAAAATTAACTTTATACCTTACAAATGAACATAAACAAAATTTGTAACGATTTGAATAACAAATTGAAATATATGTAAACAATAAACAGTCTAACTAAATACGTAAATTTTATTAGGAATTAATACAATTATTTCATAAATAAGAGCGCGTGAAGATAATAAAGGCGATATTTTTTAAAATAATAACGCCAAATGGAGTGCGCTCCGCCCGAGCACATTACGAGCTCACATTGTCCGCTTAAAAAGGTTGAACTTTTTTTTCTGGTCATTCTGGGCGCTTTTGTAAAAATCGGTTAGCGAATGTCCCCTAATGGCGGACAGCTGAAACCTGGAGGGGGCAGTTTTTGTAAAGGAAAAAAAAAATGGAAGTGTCTGTGAATAACTTATATTGTATTGTTTGTCTGTTACTGAGCATATCGATATGGATATAGTGGAGCAAGAAGACTCGTATGGAAACTTTCACGACACAAATATTGCTGAATTAACCATTATGTGACGTCTGGAAGGACAATGAATCGATTCAACCAAATCAAAATAAGATATACGAATACCCATACGGATCGTAATAAATACTCGCCTGTACTTCGCTATCAGATTTCATCTGGTTTGATGCGGGCTTGCATACATACATAGCGATTGTCTTGATTAATTTGACATTAATGGAATTGAAACTATATAATTTGATTTCGTTTGGTATTTACACATAATTAAAAACATTTCCAAAAATAGCACTGTGACATTGATAAGCATTTTCCATCACGTTTGTAAAACATTTTGTAAACATTGTAATTTTCATAGAAGCCTGGAGTTTGTATCTGGAGTTTCATGGCTTACGAATTGATTTTGATGGTCGTTTTTGGTATGAAAAAGTATAGAATCTTAAGTGATGATTATGTGTCTCCGTCGTAAATTGTTTCAATGATATTCATATTTTGTAGTTGACTAGTGCTGATTACAGAATAGAGAAAGTCATTGAATGTGTAATATTTTATAGATAAAATATCAGTAGGCGTTATTTAAATTTATTATCTGTGATTTAATCACCGATTTCTTTTTAAAGCTTTGTCAAAGTCTCTTATTGTTGTTTAATGGACGCTTAAGTATTTATATGTATAATATACTTGTGTATATGATATAAATACTTTTACTGTAATCATTTGAAGAAATGTTTTTCGATTACCCATGAATTGATTAAGTGCAAAAAGATGAACAATTCCGGAGAATGATACCGATAAACCATACAAATCGTCCGGAAAGCATCAGAAATAAATAAGCAATATTGATTTCGTAACACAGCTACAAAACCCTGCGCAATGATAACGAGGACTCGTCAAAGCGACATTGATTCTTATTTAAGTTATTCGCCCGAAGCACGGCCAGAACTTCCATGAAAGTTTTGTGACATAAAATGACTTCGCACGATTTCGGCAGCCTCGTAGGTGGCCCAGATACGGCGCGAGATAAGGAAAGTTTCTGCCCGACTTGGCACCTTCGCCGCGCTAACTGCTTCTGCTTTGACAGATGGAGATAAACGGCCGGCGAAAATGAATAGATAATCATTAGCCTCCCTTTTTAGGGTCTGGCGGTCGGCGAATAATAACGCGTAATCTTCTTACATTGAGTGACCAATTACGTACAGATTTATACGCGGCCGTCTCGATTCCTATGTCAATTGGAATTTTGACAAGTCTCCTCTTTTCCAGTTTAGCTATATCGGTATCTTCTCTGGAAAAACGAGGTAAAAAATACTCTATCCGTTGCTTCATTTAGCGTAATTTCGTAGAACTTTGATGCAATCACATTGTTTTTACGTCATTGTAACAATGTTATTCAAGAACATATGGCACTACGTGACATAAACTACAGATGGCACTAATAAGATATAGATATAGTTTTCAATTAGGTAGTTTGTATTACGGATCCAAATAGTTATTATTGGAAATGAACACAAGCAACTCTTCCCGTGGGAAGTTACCATATATATACAGGAAACTCGAAGAACGCCCGACAAGACTCGGTTGTCCAGAAACTCCGTAATAATACAACATTAAAAATAGGTATAGTTTACTACTGGACTAACCGAAAATCAATCAGAACGTCGATTCTGAGGTACGGTTTAAATGTTTTTTGAGGAACATAACAATCTGTGACCCTCTGCTACTAAATTAATAGGCCCGCATGGCCCGTTGAGCCGTACTATTGGTCGTAATTGAGAAACAATTTGACATAAGAGATAATTAGTTCTGTGAACACTATGGTATAGTTAAAATATTACTCTTGGTTTAAAAACAATTTTACATAAAGGTGATTATTTTTTTAAAAAACTTGTGATATAGTTAATATTTTAATGATCTATTTCTACTTAACAGTTAAAGTTTATGGTTCTTGTTCGCTAATTGTTATTTTGCACTATTGTTAGTTTATCAATATAATGCATATCTTTAAAAAAATTGATATTCAAACTTGCACAATGCACAAAGTTTAATATTCATTAGTAAATTTATTTTATGTAGTTTCATATTTTCGTTTACTGCAACTTATATAAGAGTAATTATAAACGTTTTCGTGTTGATCACAATAAATAATAAGTTTTTAATTTTCAAATTTCTACGATGACACAGAAAAACATTTTGCTGTCTACTTAATTTATTTTTTTTCTATTAATTGTAAAAATATAGATAAACTAGCCTTTTCATAATTATTCATAATGCACTTTTGGAAAGCACTGGTCTTATCCCTCTACATTTTCTTAATATCAATAACTAAGAAAGGTCTAATCTAAATTTCGAATAGCTCATGCGCACACGACTCACCTCATGACAGGAGGATGTACTAGCATAGAAATAAATAAAGCTACTTTTATTATTACTATTGTCCTTATGTATTACTAACTTTCACCTACGATTACGCCTGGGTAGACGTAAAATATAAATCTCTACATCTTTTATATCAATCAATCACTTGTCAACCACGATATCAATACCGATCCTGCTCTTAAATCCGATCTCAATAAATAATTGAAACTATGTCTAATTTTTAAGCTTATCATGAAGGAATCCCAAATATTTCTGGAATAAAAAGTACTTTATGTGTAGCCCATTAGGCTTTCTACGTTTGAGTTAAACTTCCATCGAGATTGCTGCAGCTGTGAAGATTATCTCGGACGAACAGACAATTTTTTTATTAAGGGTTATTTAAATATTGATAACGTATAAACACTCCTATAGACTTAAGAAATGCAGTAATTTTATAATCACAGACAGGCACTTCAATCTTATTTACATGTATAAATATAAAGAAAGTGCATAATGAAACAATGCTTCAATAAAAGCTTTGCTTATGTCGATCTTGCCCGGGCAAAATATAACAGACTACCTTATAATCACATCTAAAACCGTATTGTTGTATCCATCTTTCATTCGCTCCCTAAGCGCGTATGTGCGAGACAAAAAAACTTATAAACTTTCGCCTACACGTACCTAAAACAAAAAAAAAGTATCCAACCATAAGGTGCAAGCGGCAGCTGAGCGCATGCGCGCGGGGGAATAAATAAGGCGGGCCGCCACGCGCCGCGCTCCCTTCTCTTTATAATTATTTCATTTATTTTTAAATTGTTTTTTCTGTTCCCTCGCGACCGCCGCCCCGGCTCGCCCCACGCGCCCGTTGTTTTAAATCGGATACGGGCTACGAACGACTAACTGACGGACGGTTTTAACCGCGCGTTCGGCCGCCGCGCCGCCGCGCGTTGCTTTTGAAGGTTATCAAGCACTTTCGCTTAAAATTGTCGCCCTGGATTTGTAGATTAAAAAAAGACAATGGTTTTCACAATCAATAAACCTTAAGAGTTTAAGAGTTGACGACACTTTTGATAGCTTTCAATCGGTTTGATTTCTTTTAATCTTTCAATATTTTTTACGATCTTATTGCTATAATAAAGCAGCAGTGTATATATGTGGCTATACCGACAACAGACTTAAAATTTAGATGTAAATTTTTACGTTGTTGCTCTTCAAGTTTATCTACATAGGTCTTCCCTGAGAGTACGAAACACTATATATAATATATATTTTAACCGTTGCTTTATTTAGCGACATTTTAAATAATAATATTGTGGCTATGTCATTGGTTCTCGACAACAAACGGCACTACAGACGGCACTGTACGTATTACGTATCTAAATAACAATATCGAATCACATTTCAAGATGAACTTCAAAATACTTTCTTTCGAATCGTTCTTTTTTGAGTCGCGCATTAGCCTTACCCCACGTCTACATATGATGAATCAAGTGTTCTATTCTTCCATTTGTGCCAAGTTGACGGATCGAGTGTTCTATTTTTGTACCAAGTACGAGCATTCGCTTAACACTTTCCTTGTACGGGCGAAGTACTCTCATCGAGAACGCCGACGACGTCGACCGCGTTCGATCCGAAACCGTCACCTGAAACATTCGGGCGCGGGCCACGCGCCACGGAAATAGCGCCCACAAAGCTCCGTATTTGACAAATCTTAGGGGCTAACTGAAGCAACACAATCCGTATATTATTAAAATCCCTCTGAACTCGGGCCATACGTCAGGCGGCTCCCCAGTGCACAGCCGAAGGGAGAAGTACTATTTTTAAGAACACTTCCCCGCGTTTCTTTTATACTTTTTTCCCCCTTGCTTTTATTTCGACTCGGTCGGTACGCGGCGCGTGCTCGCGGATAGGCGCGTGCGCCGTTGTTAGGTGTGTTTTAGCTTTTTTATTGGGGGAGCCTCGACGCCAATGGGAGCTGTTCGGTAATAAAAAAGACGTGTAGGGAGATTTTTTATTCGTGTGCACAGAGATATGTGAAATATATAAAGGAGGTTCAAACATAACTCCGCCTATTTACTATATAATTGTACAGACTATTTTAAGTTGTTTCTTTTTTTTATATTAAACTATTTTACCGACGTATTCCAGCCCTATCTTAAATATCATGGTCTAATTCCATAACTTATGTTACATAGTTGGCTGCCGCATTCAATTTTTATGTCAATGTAAGCAGTCAAAGCATATTAATCAAAAGCGGAGTTGGAAAATAAAAATATGCCAATTTAAGCAAGTGACATTTTTAAAAAGAAAACATTAGCTTCTATTCGTAATACATACAAAAAATAAAAACTAAATACAACGTTTTCGTTCCATATGCTATGTTTAGTAATGTAGGGCGCACCGTAACAGCCTAAGGGCAGACCCTCGTTCGAAATCGGTCCACGAAGTTATGGCATATTTTTGAACTATCTCCAGATCTCAAAAACAAGATCTGCCGAAATTTTCATACATAAGAGACCTTGAAAGATCGCGACCCTAGTCACGTGTAGCCGATGAAAACATTTTTGCAGAGATGAATGCGATAAAATAAGACGGCCTACAATTCCCGTGGAGAGGCTTTCGCGAGAACGCTGAAAGACTACCAAAGTAATGCCTTATGAACGAAGTCTTTCGTGCGGCTAATATATTCATTTATCTTACGTTGGACAACATCAGCAATTCGACGGCAACGAGACACGTCGCCAGTGCCCTCTGGAAGACACAAAAACTGTAATGAGGTACTATTTCACGTACCAGCACTACCTAGAAAGCTTAACCCATCGCATGCAAAATAAGCGAAGTGATCTATTTTCAAAACTACTTGTGGTTGTCACCATCTAAAACGCTTTTATAGTTCCAAATCAATGCGGTAACGACAAAATTGAATATGTAATTTATTATACGTTGAAAAATTTGTGATTCTTTTTTTTTGCGAGAAGCTCCCTGAGGACCATAGCTATGTATCCGATTATCCGCTAAATATTTTCGCATAGGTATATCAATAACAGATATCTTTTAGTCTGTTTGTTCAGTAGAGAGCTGCGATAGGACGCCGGCCCCGGACGACGCGTCCAAAGCAAACGCACTCAGGGGCAGATCGGTTACCGCGGCACCTAAACTTCGGCGGACCTCTGATATTGACACACGACGACTGCGGGACACGGATCGTGTATATGAAAAATAGAAACATTACAAATCATCATTTTTCGCATAAATCGAAGATCATACATGAGGAATGGAAGGGTTTGAATAATCTCACTAAGAATAAAAAAAACAACTGGTCATTCCAACGAAAAGTTTAAATAACGTAAGGGATTTCCATTGTTGATTATGAGATAAACAATATTTTTAAGCTATTGCATAGCTTTTATCGCGGGCTTTGAGCGCGGCGACCGAATCAAGAAATTCCGTAACGAAAATAAAACCTAACACCCCCCACTCCGCCTACCATGTAGCTCGGCTCAAGACAAGCTGCTTCGAAATCGGACGAATACGTAAGCAGCTGTTTGTGAGAAAGTATATAAGTGTATAGGTATCTATCATATCTTTATAATGCCACACTCACCGCAAGTGCGCCGTAAGTATACCTACTTATATACATATATACTACTACATATATACCTACATGTATACATAGGTGTACCTATGTACAACAGTGAATAGCAGTTGCTGGTGAATAACTATACGCGTAAAATTTGTGTATAAAGTGTTTTAAATATGAATAAACAAAGTGCATTTATTAATGAAGAAAGTGATGAAAAACTTGAATTAATATCAAAGAAAAAAAAATACTGCATAAATAATTGCATAAGTTGACAAAAAATGCTACGCAGTAGCTTTACCGCGGCAGTCCCCGAGTGCCACGCGTTTAATTTTATTCTCTAAATGCCGGTTCGACTAATCCAATCGATTAAATCGTATGCATTATTTGTAAATACAACGAATTACTCAGCTATCACAACGAAGTACCTTTAACCAAGTTAAACTCGAATCGGGTTAGAAATATTTATCGGTATTTTGAAGAAAAATTCTGAATTATCGTCACCGTCGATCCGAAGCCATTACCGCCAACTTGAATGAGATATAGGCAATAAGTTATTTTTGTCTTTTGAGTTCAGAAAATTCGAAGATTTATGAATATTCGTCCCTTAATCGAGAAAAATAATGAAATGATTCTGCGGGAATCCCGTCGTTTCTGAAAACATATTCATGAAAATTAATATTAAAACTTGTGATTTAGCATTAAAAATGCGTTATTAAGTGCCGTAATTTTTTATAAGTTTAAAAAAAATTATAAGTAGTTATTTTTGTTCTAAATAAGTATAAATACTGTGACTAGCATTAAAAATATGTATTTGTAAACCAACTTTGTACGATAATTATAATACATTTTAAATTAGAGATATGGAAACGCAGGTATCCACTATCTTATTCATAAACAACTACATTTTTTGGAAATTGATGCCTATAAAGGTAAAATTTGCAGCGAACTTTTTGCATAAAAAGGTTTTCTATTAATTTCAATTCGCCTTTCTAAAAGATTGAAGCCAGAGAAAAAAAGATAAGTTTTTTTCACAAAATTATAAATTAAAAAAATTATAAAAAGTGTTATATAAATATCAGCTTATGTAATAAAAAAGTTCAACTCTTTAAGTGGTGAAAAGACATATGCAACATAAGAGTTTATAAAAATTTGATTATGACCATTGAGCACAGTTTTTAAGGGTGTGCAAGAAACTACAAAATCGGTAAAACAACTCTGATAAAATTTGAGAGCTAAATATATATTGCACCGTGTTAGGTGTCAATTCGCGGAAATTCATGATTGGACGTCTGTCTGCAACATGCGTTAAAATGCAGCATGCAAACCACCGCTGACCCCCAAATTTGTTCTTCCACTACGGGTCCCTTATCCAACGAATTGAATATTGTCCGAAAAGATTAACAGATATCGAAAAACTAAGCAAGTGTTAATGTTGTATTTATCGTAATCCTTTAAATAATTAAAATGTAATTTCTACGTAAGTTTCGTGCGAAAGCAGCTTATCCTCAGGGAATGATAAATCATATCTACTAGAGTGTTAAAACTATGAACAAATACGACCCAACCACCTTGCATGACACGCCCATGCAAAAATTAGTACATCAAACAATGACAGAAGCCTCTCCACCAGCAGTCATTGACTGTCACAAATAAACTAGCCTGTAATTGTCACAGAATAACCATCACCAAACCATTGCCCAAATTGTCACAACAATTGTCACAACACCGTCTAACAACACCGATTTGTAAACATTAATTTGGTCATTAAGTAGATTATTTTTAACTTTAAGGTTCCAAATTTCAAAAGATTATTGAACATCTAAGCGCTACCCCCTCTCACTTACATATAAAACATTACAACTTGTGGTCGTTACTAAGTTTAAATTTAAATTGACCGATCCCTAACAAACGTTTGGCAAAATTAAATCTGTCTATTTCATTGTTTTAAAACGGAATATGTTTTCTATATTTGGATTCAAAGGTGATAGAGGTTCGACAAAAGTATTTGATATTACTACATACCTGCAACTATGTTGAAAAAATGTTCACAAGAGATCTCTTCAAATGTTTTGTGTTTGGTTTTAATTTTATTCAAATGGAATACATCTTCAATGGTTTCGGAACCTAAGATCGTCGCCGGGACCGAGACGAGGATAAAAATCGAAAGTAAGCCCTTTTATTACACAGAAGATACCCAGAATTATCGACTTTTACAACAATCCGTCATTCTCACAACAACCGAGATTAAGATATCCTAAGGAGACGAAATCGCAGTAGGAGTCTAAAATCGAATCGCGAACCAGTATTTTGGTTTCTTCAGAAACCCATTAACTCCGTCTTACGCGAAAAGATTGTTTTAATGCAGAGCAGAGATATTCCAAAATTCCGTTCTGATATTCCAAAAAGCAGAAAACACGTCACTGAATAATGTAAGGTTTGTCTAGTTACGTTACAAATGTTGGTTAAAAAGACAATAGCTACACAATTATTAACAAGTCGAATTCGATTCAAAGAAATGTAGAAATTATACGGAAATAATAAACAAAACAAATGAAAGGACACCTATACAGGACACCTATACAGGACACCTATACAGGACACCTATACAGGACACCTATACAGGACACCTATACAGGACACCTATACAGGACACCTATACAGGACACCTATACAGGACACCTATACAGGACACCTATACAGGACACCTATACAGGACACCTATACAGGACACCTATACAGGACACCTATACAGGACACCTATACAGGACACCTATACAGGATACCTATACAGTTATGAAGAATTGTGAACTTGATTTCGACGCAATAATAGTAATAGTGTAGTGGAGATGTTTCGCTGCGTAATATGTGTGGAGTGTCTTGGAAAGATAGATGTAGAAACAGTGATGTTAGACAGCGGTGTGGTTTGAAGGGAGATGTAGGGACTAGCGTAGAAAGAGGTATGTCGCGGTAGTTTGGCTATCTGGAAAGGGTGAATGAAAATAGACTGACAAAACAAATCTATAGAGCGAACGTGTGTGATGGAAACGTCGGCGAGGGTTGCCCTAGAAAATTCTATGCGGACCGTATTAGTGGCATATTAAAAAAGGGCCAAATTTTAAGCAGCCGAAACCGACGAGGTTGCATAAACAGATTGATGGATGTCAGTGAGGCAAGAGAGGTATGCAAAGACCGTACCATGTGGAAATCTGTAGTCTCTGCCTACCCTTTTGGGAAATAGGTGTGAGTTTATATCACATTATTATTATTATCATTGCCTTAATATGATATACTATTTTGATGCAATTATAATAATAATGTTAATACCTAAAATATAATGAAATACAATCTGTTATTTTTGATTAATATTGCTAAATGTAAAAGATGGATACATAATGAAGTTAAGTTTATTTCAATTAATATAGGATAAATTGGTACTTTAAACTATCTTTTCCCATCTAAATATTCAAAGTGAATCTGAGTTTCAGTTCAATTCTTATAGAAACGGTTTCTCAAAACGCATCATTTAGCTATATCTTGCTGATGTTACTTTGTGAAATTATCACGAATATAATATGGCCTCGGTACATAATCCAGATAAATAATGTAAAATAATAATGACACAGTTATACGTACACATTCAGCTAAGAAGATGACAAATAAAACCGAAATATTTTTAGAATATAATTTAATAAAAGAATAATTACGCATTTTAAGAAGAATTACGCATATGTGATCATATTTATAGTGCTGTAGTAATGTAATATCTAGTAAATATCAATTGTATGTGTGACATATATTGCTACGGATCAATAAACTTTCGCATAAAACTTTTAGGTGGAAAGCTAATAACATTTTAAATATAATATAACTAATTATTTCATTTTGACGTACCTTTATCTGTCGTCTTATTTTTATAAATCTTATTGGATTAAGAGGCTGTCAAATCGACACATAGACGTATGTAAAAAAGAAAAACAAAAGATTTCAGCAGTCTAGTTACAAAATTCTGGAAACATATTTATTTTATAGTTTGTTCCATTACAAGTGGAATTTTTCAAATTTTTAATACGTCACCACAAAGGCGCACGCTCTTATAACTTTTATTATTTCAGATTGAGGCCCTGCGATCTCAAGCCCTTCCCACTAATCCAGTGCGAGTGGGGGGTAGAAACGAACCTTTTTACCAATTCGGGGACAAAACAATAGCTCAATTGTTAATTGGGTCAATTTTATAAAATTTGTATGTTGCTTAGGAATCGAACCCAGCACCCTCTGTTTCGAAGTTGACGCGTTGACCGATCAGCCGCTAACGCTCTATGTTGTTGAACATCGGCTCCGTATACCCGTACCTAAAAAGAGCTTCGCAAAGCGTTAAACATATACAGCCGTTTCCTAATTCCGGTTCTCGTGTTATCAAAAAATCAAATTCTCCCCATTTCCCCGAGCCGGCCCCGGAGGCGTAGGGCGGCGCACGGTCGGCCGTCATCCCGAAAACACGACAGTCACGGCACCGGAGTGAATAATAACGACAATTTTCCAGGGCAATCTCATCGGCGGACGATATAAAAGATTTATGGGCGGCGGCTGCGGATTCGCTTTTCGTATTAGGCGAAAACTCACCCCCCCGATTTCCGCGGGCTCATAATTTTAGATTCCCGCCGAGGGCATTTTTTCCTTCTGCGGAAGGTGAAGCGAGAGGGCCGCGGGCGTTAGAGGGGGACGTCGATAAAATCCATACTTATAATATTTGCAGGCTCCGGCCGACACGCGCGCCGCACACACGCGCCCGCGCCACCCGATTTAGCACTCCGCCGAGGAAACTTCGGACGCTATACAGCGTGCGTCCTGTGACTGTCAGAACTATTTTTTCACACTTTTGCGGTACCTATTAAAATTCATAAGCCGACATTATTATGAAGAAGTAATATTTCAAAGGATAACGGATTTGTAATGGAAAAATGGAACATTTAAAAACAGGCTTTAAAAAAATTTTAATTTAAACCCAAGATTCAAGATATAAAAAGAGAAGTGTTAATAATTATATGAAAATATTCCTTGTCAAATTACAGCTTGGTAAAAAATATATTTATATACTTGTATTTAATATGTATTACACAATGTTTTAATATGTATTAGTTTATTACTAAATAATAAACTAATAATAAACTAAAAATAGTAACTAAAAAATAGAACGTTTTATAACTAAAAAGGCTTAAGTGAACATTAAAAAAACCGCCTTCGAAATCTACTTAAATATTTTTTTTCAACAGACTTCAAGAACAACCAATCATTTATCTTTGGAGTCGGTCCAGCTAGAGATAAATCAGACACAGGTGTGTCTCTTCTAAAAAAAGAAGATCACTTTTTGGCTCAATATTTAACGTTTCATATTCATGTTTATTTATTACATCTTTTGCCTTAATTAGCTGGAACTGACTCCAAAAACAATTGATTACTTGTTTTTGAAGTCTGTTTAAAAAAATTATTATATTTAAATAGGTTTTTGAAGAGGGTTTCTTTTAAAACTCATTTTATATAAGCGATAGCGCTTAATATAGTTAGATGGAGCTGCTAGATAACAATTTATGAATACACGTTTCTCCCGACCATTACATTTCACCGTTTCCTAGTCGCAAAAGCGGTTCACAAAATTCTATATCCTTTTTCTTATCAATTCAATCACTTCTGTCCTTATCGTAATAATTTGATTCTTCTTCTATAAACTTTTTCTTCCGTACCTCATCTCGAAGAAAAACAAAGAACGTATTTCGTTTCACATCATATTGATTATTTTTGAGCTCCTCTACGGAATAAACACTAAGTCCGTCCTCTGTTTCAAAAGAAAATACTAATCATCAAACATTCTGGGTGCTTTACAAAACATTTGATATATATATATATATATATATATATATATATATATATGTATATATATACCAATAAAAAAATTACTTAAAAGAATTTTTCTCCTAAACGTTACCCATACTCGTGTATTTCATTTGAACCTTATATCACTGTCGCTCATAATTTTAATTTCATATTTCGATGAAAGTAGCTCCGTGGTTAAGGGCATTGTTTCTACGGGTCTACGTTCGATCCTCTCCGTGGACGCATTCATCGATTGGATCAAATTAACCACACGTTCCGTGCCTCAGCGGACACGCTAGGCCATAGGGCCTGGCCGTTGTCCTCTTACGGCATTATAAAGATCGTTGCCTCTTCTAACCTGCACTTGGCCAGTATATGGAAATAAACATTCTAGGAGGGTACACTGGAATGAATAAACTTAACTGAACAAATTTTAATTATTGTACATCTGTAAATTTTACTTCTTGAAATCAATTGTTGTAAACCTCCTATAAGATCTCTGCAATGTGACGCAGCGCTTCCTCAGATATTTCATCATCATGACCGTGTTGAAGCCGTATGACACATTGTATTGATGTTGATACCACATCCTTTGTTGAATAAGAAACTTTCAAATCAATGTTTTAAAAATATTATTTTATGAGCAAATGTGTATGATGTCTTTAAAGAAATAACTTATTTTATTCGTATAACACCGCTCTGCATTTGTGTATGATCCAATCTTTCTTTCTTTCTATACTTGTGCTGACGTAATAACTCTAATCGTATATAGTTAGAAATTTTCTTGAATTTCACTTGCGCTAAGCTTAACGAGCTATCGTATTTTTTGGTCTTCCGTGTAATCTAGCGGAACGTTGTCTATTATAATAACGCTTTTCAAGGGGCCGAGTAGAACTGTTGATATGATATAATGTGAGTCACTCTCCTTCAGTCAGTTGTTTTGACGCAAATGACTTTTAAATTTACTCAGTTGGGGGTTTTTGCTAAACCCACACGTAACTAAAACATTTAACAGCTTATATTTTTAAGCCGTACGAGCTAAATGGTCTTATTCAGTGAACGTTGCTTATAAGAAAAAATCGATCACTCAATTACAAAGATGCCACATTCGATAGTGCCGTGTTTGCGCCTAATGTGACGCAACCTTAACTAACTTATCTTTCAATTTACCTTCGCATATTCTATTTATGAAATAATATCTCAGTCCTAAGGTCCGGCTATATTATAGTTAAAATTGGACTATAAATCTTGACCAATAATAATGAGAATGGAACATCTCATTCTATGAAATCAAACACTCATTGCTCTTTTGAACTGCATTCTGAACATTTGAACATGATTGTCGTCAACTTTGTTAAAGATTGATAATGTTGTGAACTGCGCTTACAAACTAAATGAATTAAAAGTACAAAATAATTCTCCTTTAAAAATATTCGAGAATTGATCTAATCTTTAAAGTGCATACAACTTCCATCAGCGCTTCCGCCTTCGCCTTCCATGCTTTCATCCACGCGCGTTTATATTTAAATGCTTTTATTTTTGTCTTAGAATATTCCAGAGTGCGATAACTTTTATTTGTTTATGTCGCACGTGCCATGTTTACGTATTTCAATTTGCGCTTTGAAACTAACTGTTTTGTAAAAGTAAATACGAAATTGTTCCTACAAGCCATATTCGTCTTAGCGGTACGAAGTCTATCAGAACTATATGAACGGAAAGTGCGGACTTAGATCTTTAAGGGCTATTTATACGGATGTGAGGATGGCGGGGCGCCAGAAGTGACGTGATGTGGTTCAAGGAACATGGTGCTGTGTGCGATGATACGTCAAGGTCTGAGAACAAGAGACCATTCATAAGGTCCCGTCACAACAAATGTATCATAACGAATGAAGCGGTGGATGTTTATTATCACAAGGGATTGATAGGGGTTGCTAACATAACTAAACAAATTTGTTATTGATAATTTATTGGCCAGTTTACATTCGAAGCTTAGAGAAAACTAGTCAAGGGATATATGTATTGGAGTTTCATTTCTGCAATCAATGCGTTCACTAGCCAAGTTCGATTAACTGCAAATGTTTAAATAGTTCCGTGGCAATACATTGTATCTCGGTGTTTCTAAATATATACCTTCTGCTTTTTCGCGTGATTTCTTTTCATCTGATCTCAATTCTCGAACCCCTCATAGGATCATTACATAACAATACTTTCTCTAAGTATATAATATTTGGTGAGTTAAGTGTGATTTTGGATGTATTTAAATATTTTAAAAAATATTTAGCTCCAATTTGTTGTTGAAATGTGAAGAATTTGCGTTCAATAATTTATAGAATAGAACTTCGCTTTATACTCATTCATTATTCTGAGTATATTTGAATATATAAGTATATCTGTTACTCAACACTTAGACGCTCTCAAGACCTTCACTATATTATCGACAAAGAATTTCCTTGCAATACTTGCGACGCCACTACGAACCATGTTTTTTGAACCTTCTAGGTACAAAATTGATGCAAGTTGTCTATTTCTTTTTCCAATCATTTTCACATCTAATCTCAAAACTCCAATTCTAACTTAGGCCAAATTCAAATAACAATGTTAATTGGGTTTTCAGAGACAATGGTTTGGGTTACATTAATTTTTACGAATAAAATGTACTTCTATTTGTTTTGATTAGGGCGGCTGCCTTTGTAGCTTTAGGTGATGTGTTCTTGGACGTCACGTAGACGTTCAAACTACATTTTTGGTTCGACAATGTAAATGTATCATGCCTGCTTTTATTTTTTAGTCGAATAACTATTATTTCATACTATTTAATCGCGTTTGAAAACTCAAAAGTACCACATCAATTTACTTGATATTGAGACTGTTTCGTAGGTTAAAATAAACATACTTAAGTTGTTTAAAGCCTTACGTGTGACGTTCTGCGCATAGAAATATTTTTTGTACTACAGCGGTTCTTCGCTTGTGTAAAGCAACGTTGGTACGAATACCTACTGTATAGGTTGAAGTTGAAGACTAAACTCTTCATTCTGACATTATAAGCTGATTAGTTGGAGGATTTATATACGCTTGTAAAAATAGGCTATACAACTGAAACTGATATTTTCGTTACCCTCTTGTCTTTTTGTATTAGATCATTTGCCGTGACGGTATGCTCTAGCCATTCGAAAGTATATTAAACATTTGAGTTAATTGTTGCGATACATGATAAGTATTCGTTCGTATAGGAAGTCTTTTTTACGATACTGAAGATAATAGTCGTGACCTCTTACATTGCTTTGTTGGATCATCCTGTAGACGCAGCCGCCTTTGCCGAGACGGCCGGCGTCGCGGCGCGCGGAGGCGCGGGGAAAAAATGTACGATGCCATAAAAAATCACCGTCCATTCGGCCCCGCAATTTTTACCCGTTTTTTCCCCTCGGAGGGTCGCTCCGTAACCATGGCAACTCCTCCCGCCCCCCTCTCGCGTCGCCCTCACCCCTGACCGCACGCCCACGCCTGACGCCTACGCTCACTACACGGTTTCCATGGAGGTCCTGATATTTTTATGTTCGGTGAAAAAAGCTGATGTATTAGAGACCGATTGTACGATAGAAAAAGAAAATATTTCTTGAATACAAAAAGTAACTTCTCGAAGATATACATTATCTATTTTACACAAACATATAACTAATGGCGCAGTGTCAAAGGAAAATAATATTTTTGGTATAAATCCTGATTTGATTATTTGATATAATACTGATTTGGTCCCCTTCATTACTCACTTCATGACCATCTCAATACAATCATTAATATACACTACACGCATATTCACATCATTATTAGTATTATGAACCTTCATTTAATTATACTGAATTAAAATAAATTGACAGAGAATACAATGCCACAGAAATACATATATCTCGCGTTGTTTATGTTTTGCTATATTTATAAATATACTTTATTTGATGTACGTAAACAAATAAAGTATATAACAATATTTATTATTTAACATTAACTTTAGATTAAAACGTCTAATCGATACACATTTTGTGTATAATCGTGACTAATTACAAGGTAAAGGTGAGCATATAATCCTTATTTATTTTTACAAACTTTTATTTAACTTGCAATGTTTTTTCTACGTTAGTCGTCTTCAAAATTTGCCTACCTTTTTTGGACCACTTGCCGATGTCCGATTGAGCTGCAAGACACAGTAATGTAAGTTCGGCGACAATGCAATGTGATGATGGGTACCCTCGAGCTGGTTGATGATGGATATCTAAATCGGCCGTGGCATCTCCACATCTACGCGACATAATCCCGCCGTGTTTGAGCTCTTTGGATTGAAGAGAACTATTTTCCTATTTAGAGTCCAGAGTCTGTTCTTCTAATACTAATCAAATAGTTTACTAATACGTTCCAAAGATAGTAAGACTAAAAAGTAAAAACGAATTAAAAGTAAAAAAAATTAATGCAAGTTTTTAGTTAAAAAAAATGAACTAAAAAAAACAAAATTAAGTGCATTGTCATATGTGTGTATAGTAGGTTTATTCTAGGTTCATAATAACCCCTCTTCTTGTAACTCATGATCATAATATAGGCATATATAGATAGGTAGTTTCTAAGGATATACATAAATATAGATCTTTTCAACGTGTAAAATATATTTATATTTTAAAAGCTTGACGCAGTGTTGTACGTTATACGTTATACAGACTTCCTATATAATATCAGACAAATCCAGTCTGTTTTTTTGAGAGATTTTCGAACAAAAGACAAATACTCTGAAAACTTTTGTTTTCATTTCTAATTGGTCGAAACCTCTATACACAATCGATTTCAATTAGTTTTTTGAAAATATCTCTAACTTACAGATATATCCAATTTTATAATAGTTCGAAAGATAAGTATCTTATATCCTTTTCCTAGACGATCTAGCTTTAAAGAAAATTTAATTACATTCCATTCAACTGTTTGAACGGAACTAAAGAACAAGAATTCAAACAATCATAACAGCCACACAAACGCGCACCCGTCCGCGCGTATGTGTGTGAATTCAAATAGATTTATATAGACGTTGGTTAACACATTTGCTTTTGGGTTATCATCAAATGCAGCTAAAGTTTAATTTGATTTTCTAAAAGTAAGAAAATGTAGGCAACGGGAAATGCCTACATTTGTAGGAAATGTGGCAAACAGACAGGCGGAAAGCTAACTCTTTCACTGAACACTAAAAATAAATGAAATCAGTAGACAGCTTATCTGTGATTAGGCTATCAAGAAAGTGTCATTCCCCCATTCAAAGATTTAAATTTAATAGAATTAGGAAATTATCCTAAAGGATTATATGATCTATGAAAAAATAACTGTGAACTGTAGACTTTTTGAAACTGATTAGTGTCGCGTCTATCGCATTAATTTACGTCGTTATAGCCATTAAAATATAATTGACATTAACGCATATCGTCCTAATCAAAAATGCAATCTAAACAGGTATAAATAAAAATTTATCTCTAAAGGTTTCATATTATTACTTATAAAGAAATTATTTTAGGAAAGTCGATACTATCAATATTTTTCAACATTAATATGTTGCATCTAGACAATTGATCTATAAAAAGGACTATTTTTTACACGTTTATGGACTAGACGCAACATCTCACATACACCAAAGGAAACGTCCCTAAACACATGAGAGAGTAAGTTCTACTATGGATTAGAAGTGCCGGCGGCGTAGAGCCAGTCGGTATTCGCGCTTCCTATATCCAGAAACTGGAGTTGGGTTAGATAACAGATACTATAATGCGACAATAAACACAGCAGACAAGGGTCTTACCTAAATTCTTAGTTCTAGTCGTGGTCGCTACTAATTCATTACTCCATCTCTGCACTCGTGCACAGCTTTCGTTGTCGATCTCTGGAAGTGAAGATAGTTCATCAACGGCATTATTAATTTTACTAAAAAATGGTAAAAGCACAGAAAAAACTCTATACCAATGAGACCCTCCCTAGTGATGTATATGGCGGTAGCTACGTCTTGTCGAATCAAGTCCTTGCACATGCGATTGGGAAGTCCAACCGTTATTTTTGGAACCAAATACCTTGACGCGACTTATCGTTAAAGTTGACTGCTGGAAATCGGAGCATAACGAAAAAGTGGTACGCCTCCTCCATGCGAATTTCTCGCGCTCTCTTTTGAAATTTAATGTTTATTATTTTTTTTATATAATTCATAATTTATTATTTTGTAAAAAAAAATCTATTTTTTTGTTTACCTTGAAACAGCGTTAACAAATGATATTGATCTTTTCAAAAAGGTCACCATACAGTTACGTATTTTTTTACTTTAATAATCTAGTCATTTCGTTCCTTAAAAAAATTTCTTACACTTTCATTCCATGTCGTCTCTTGCAGCTTGCAGGATCTCGTTCAGAATCTCTATTTCATATTTTCTTAACGTTGTAGGTACTACTTAATTAGTGCCACTACATTCAGGATAGAAAATCAGCATTTTAGAAATTGATTTGACGATTTGATTTAATTTTCTTAATGAAAGAAATCAGACAATCAGCGATATGAATTGCTTCATTTGCTCTTATCGTACACCTCCGTCTCAACTCTTATTTAGACTCCAATTGTTTCTTACTTCTGTTCGTTGGTATTGTTATTATCCAGATCTCTGGAAAACATCTTTGTTTTTAAATCATTTAGTTAGTTCTAAGATCACTGATAATAACAGTTCTTTTAAATTTTTCTTTGGATTGTTGAGAATTATGGTCTCATTGCTTATAATAATAATAACGTTTACGAACGAGATTATAATATTTTAAATTTATGTTTACTTCGAATGAGAGTAACCATAGTTACATAAAAATATGTTTTCCATTTTTCCAAGGTAGTTTTTTTTCAATTGAAAAGGGGAACTTTTTATTGTTTCTCAAATTTCAGTCTCAATCTTGATATTAGGTGGAGGAAAAGGTTTTTCGTATTTTATATAAAAATTGAAGATAATTTATCATTATATTTTATTTACATTTATTTATTATTATATTGCTGTAGAAAAATTTTGGGACTTCTGATCAAAAAATTGCGACAAGTTGTTTTAACAGGTCTCTCTTGATGTTAACCTAAAACTATTTAAACAATTCTGAAAAGACCGAAACAGGTGAAAATCTGAGGGTGCACAGTCAGGTCATATGATGGATCCATTAACACTTCCCAACTAAACTCTCTCAATATTTGGTCAGTGTCTAAAAATATGTGCGGTCTAGCGTTATTACGGTGAAAAACTACAACCTTTGTGTTGATTATTTTTTCTCCACTTCTTGCTTGAGTCTCATCAGCTATTGGCAGTGGAGATCCGAATCGATTATTTTCGCGCGAAGGTAAAAACTCATAATGAATAATGCCGTTCTAATCTCACACAAACGTAGCATCAACTTAATGCGAATTAATCCGAATTTCGCTATAGCCTGTGGAGCTTGCTTACCCTTTAACTATGATCTTTTTCGCACGCTCTCGTCGTAGGCAATCCATTTTTCATCACCAGTGATCCATCTTTTCAAAAACGGTTCGGTTTCATTACGTTTTAATAAAATATTGCAAATGAGTACACCATTCATTAGACTTCCTCAGTGAACTCGTGTGGGACCCGAGTATCGAGCTTTATTGTATATTCATTCTTCTTCAAATCGGTCAAAACCATTTCGTGGTCAATCTCCAGCTCTTCATCTGTATTGTATCTTCAGCTATATCGTAAGAACTAATATGCCGATCTAGCTCTTCTTTTTCCAAAGTGTCATCTACTTTACCCATAACAGATCCGACCAGAGCGAGGTTCATCTTTGACACCAAAACTACCGCACTGAAAAGGCTTGATCTAGTTTTGTGCTACCGACACTACACCAGATCCGTAAACGTCACACGTTTCTCGCGGTTTGTGTCCCGTTTTTGCCTTTTGTGTAATAAAACTTCCGAATGTATCGAATTCCTACGTTAGATTCACTCATTTTGATGGACAGCAAAACAAGCAGTACGACCGAAGAGATTTCACAACAACTTTTTACTTATAAAACACGAAAAACTTATTCGCTGACCTAATGCTATCGAAGATCATGTGTCTTATTACTTGTACAAATGCGGGAATAGTCTTACTATTTGTACCATCAAACTGTAAACTATTTTGAAGAAATAATTGAGTATTGAACTGTAAGTGAGTATTAAGCTCTAATTATTGCACTGTCAATGTTGTTTTATTCTCAGGCAATTACGTCAAATATTTAAATATATTATACAACAATTAAGTAATTACTTCAAATAATTACGTCTTGTTTTCAATCCATCTTCTCCATCTCAAACTAAGTCAGTTTTTTTTTCTGACAGAATTTGACATGGAGACAAATCGTATCTAACAAATTACTAAAACTCTATGTCGAACGGTTATTAAAGAAAGGATTTTGAATATTCGATTTTTGTTCTTGCAATAACAAATTCACTTGAAAAATAATTTAGAATTGGGCTCTACATGAAACAAAAGCAATTTCCTTTTTAGAATATGAAACAATCGATTTTATTTTGACCAAACTTTCTTACTTTATATTTATTATTGACTAACCGACTCATTTCGATTATATACATGGTAGAAAATCCATTGATCTATAAATAGCTATGAGAAAACCATGTTGATTAGTAGATACCTAGTAATATCACTTTTTCGTCTCAATCTCTGTAATAAGCCAAAATAATGAAATAATCTTTTAATAATTCATTTTTCTGACTTAATACTCAGCGTTCTAAGTATCTTGGTAAAAGGATCCGGCAAATTAATAGTGTTACTTTCCAAGCGGCTGTGATATTTAATGTCCATTATACTTATATTCAAAAAAAAAATTATTAAACTGTCATATGATTTGTATAGTAAAAATAGATATACATCTAAAGTTTTATATATGTACGGTTAATAGTGTTAAAAAAAAGACATATTTTACGGTTTGCAACATAATGTGATAAATTCGATTTTAATCCATCACTCCATCGATTTTCGCTCACTTTCCAACAATGGACACAACTATAATAACGTCACGATGAGTGCCGCAAAAAAACCCAGAGGGGAGATGGAGAGCTTTTATTAAATCTGCTCCGCATCAGAAAGGGTTGGTCCCCTCCCGCGCCCCCCCCCCCTCGCGCCGCGTCCCGAAAGCCTTTCGCCCCATCGAAAAAGCCACTCTTTATCAAAGGGTGACAGCCCGCCATGTTTTATTCATGGTATGCGAGGAGCGAATCAGATTCTATGTTGCAGAAAATAAACATGAATCTGTTTGGACGTACGTGTTTTTCGCGTTGCGCCAGTTGGCTTCTTTGAAAAATAAATAAACAAGTGTAGCAGTATAACCCATTTTCTGTGGAGATGAATAAAAAGAAGTATAGAATTGCGCTTGGGCTTTATTGAGAAATTAAATTTTTAAAAAAACTAGAAACGCGTTCTGGCTTTTTTGTGAAGATATTTAAAAAGAATTACAAATGCGCCCAGTTTTTCCATAGAATTTGTATCTAAAAAAAAATACAGAATGTGCTCTGGTTTTCTTAGAAAAAAAACGCTACTAATTCGGTCAAGGTCTACTTAAAAAAAATTAAAATTATTAATGCATGATTGGTTTTATTGAGAAAGAAAATTCTCAAGAAGAATAAAAAAAAGTGATTTTTAAGAAATGTTTCAAAAATAATAAAGGAATGTTCTGGTTTTAAAAAAAAAAGTATTATATGAAAGAGGCAGCAATAATGCAATGGAAAAAAAATAATATTCTTGTTTTAATAAAATTTCAAACAATTCTATAAGAACATGAAAAGCAATCACAATATCATTATAAAAGATTTTGATAATTGATTATAAAGACACTTAAAAGTTACTTTGAAATGACACTTTTTCGAAAAGTTTAGAGTAACAGTATTTTTGATCTATAAATCGATTTGAATGACGCTTGCGTCAATCGATACATTATTTTAAACCCAGCATTAACTTAATTTCAAAATTCGATAATGCGAAAAATCTACAATGTATTTGGGAAAAACGCTTATAGAAAATTTTTCGTTCACGATGTATGTCGGAAAAAATAAAATTTCAGTATTCGATTTATAAGTCCCTTAAAGTCCTATTAAAAATAAATACTTCCTAATTTTATTAGAAAGGACGAGCTTATTACAATTAAGAAATGATTAGCAGAACAGTTTAAAAATAATTATAAAAAGAATTACTTTTTAAATTTCTCAAAAGCTATACTGGGCGGAATTAGCCAAATTTTCAGCGAACGTAAGTTCTGTCAAGCCCTTTCGAATGCCTGACTACGATTTCAATAGGTCTATTCGTACAAAAGATATTCAAGCTTTACTTGGTGAGAGAGTGTTAGAGTATATCTCTCACACTCTTTCAAGTACACACATACATACATACGGACATCTTTCTGAAAATTATCAGAAAAGCCTCCTAGGAAATCAAAATCTCGATATCCTTTAAGAACTTGATTTTCGAAATTCGCATTGACAGCAATATCTTTCCAAATTTTCCGAAAGTTGTCATTTTTC
Source organism: Eumeta japonica (assembly GCA_005406025.1). NCBI lineage: Eukaryota > Metazoa > Arthropoda > Insecta > Lepidoptera > Psychidae > Eumeta > Eumeta japonica. Next base: position 524,448 of record BGZK01000176.1, read on the forward strand.
TTAACGAGAAGTTAAAAAAGGGTCAGGAAATGAGACGATTTTGATAGCAAAGCTTTTTTTCGAATTTTTCATCTGTTTATTAAGTTTTCTTCTTTTATATAAAAAGCGATCAAGCATTTTACTAAATCTAGTATTGCCTGTTATACATATATTACATATATGTTAGATATACGATACATATATAAAATTACTAATCTGTAATGCAATGTCTGCTACACATAGTAAATTGGGTAATGAGAAAAAAAAAACGAGTACGACTAATTATGTATGTGCACATAAATAAAATCGGATGTGCGTCTGTCTGTTTGGAATAATCGAATGACCGAACGGATTGTAATCAAAGAGGCAAATTATCTCCTGGAACGTCAGATAGAATACTTTTTATACAAATTACAATTTTGATATTTACAACAAGTGAATATGTAAAAAATAAATAGTGGCAATGTTTAAGAAAGGACCAAGATCGGCATCAGACACGGCACTGAAATAGAGAACAGAAATGAGTTAGAAATCGAAAACGATCTTTGCTAAATTTTATTTTACATTAGCTGGCTATTGATACAATCTGTATGGTGTAACAATTTTTCAATGAAAGCTAACCCAACAGGACTGTCCTACACGAGACGGTCGTCGAAGGCAAGCCGTTTAAGACGTCGGTTTACGTTTCGTTACCTGCGCTTTGAGGGCCGAACGTTTTAAGGTTGAGCGTCGATACGTCCGCGAGTACGCACCAAGTCGCTCTTTGTGCTTTCGGGGAACTTTTTCGCATTTATGCCCAGAAACAGTCGCAGGTGGCGCGGCTCATCCATCACGCGTGGCATTTAGTGCCGCGTCGCCGGGGCCGAGCGTGCGACTCGATAAAAAGCCGACAAAATGGACATCCCTAATCTGTGTGTCCTTTTTAAGATGGACAAAAGACGGCGGTAAAAAAATTAACTTCTTTGTGCTTGTAAGAAATGTCCTTTTTTTTCAGATTGCAAAAAAAGCGCATTTAACGATTTCAGTGAAAAAGTAGCTAATGCCGGCATTCGCTTCGGTTTCTTTTTCGCGATGTCTGGAGCTTTTTTTTAGGTTTTTGAACGATTCTGTCTTTGAGATCCGTAGTTATTCCGAAAAAAAAAAAGGAATACAGAAGTGGCAATCATCAATATTGAGAATGATTTTAAAAATCGCATTGTCAAAAAAAATATTGTATGCTCTTAACATAAAGTTTAGTAATAATCGAAGCATTTACCAAAATGTATTTCATTCAAGTACAAATATACTGTCTCGCTTACATGCTTAAAGTATTACACTCAAACAAGGGCGTGCACAGAGATTTAGACAAAATAGGCAAAGCTAAAAAAAAACTTGTTTCAGCATTGCTTCGGTTGGCGGCCCACCGACGCGACGGTAATTATTTTTATACCTTGCGCAACCGAACAATACCGGAAGTGATAAGTTTTTTTTTCAATTTGCATACCCTGTCTAAACCTCTGTGCACGCCCCTGTCAAATCTTTTTTAGATTGCAATAACAAGTACATAATACAGAAAAGTAGTCAATTCGTAAAGGTTTCATTAACGCATATATCTCGAATTACACGTTAATTATTACAACTTTGATCCATCGATAGTTTCATGTGCCTACGTATGTTGAACACGATCAAGTAGTTTCACTAATTGTTACATGAATTTTCACTATAAGCATTTTTCGTAAAAGCATGGAGTAAGTTTTAAATTCATGGTAATAAACATTTTACGATTTTAAACGACGGAAGAGTGGTGTTCATCCCCATGCAATTTAAAATGGTCAATCCGAAAACGTCACGCTACAGTCGCACTAGCGGCCATAAAACGCATCCAGTTCGACAACGGCAAATGCGTACACGTCGGATCGACGGCCATTGTGCTTGACCCCTCGCCGAAGCGATGGCGGACGGTTGATAAATTAAAAATGGTCAAAAATACCCCTTGACGTATCTCGATTTAGATTTGGCCTCGCACGCCGGAGCGCGCGCGCCGCCCGTAGGGTTGAGTTCACGTTTCCAAGGGTGCGAGCGGTGTTGTATACAGACTTTAACATAATGTCACAGACTTACATTACAATGCGAAATATTCCGACCGCTACCAAAATACACGAATGCGTTTCGTATTATTTTTCCTAAGAATTATATATTATTAAGAATAATAGAAGTATGATGAATTGAACTTGAAAAGAGAAAAATTAAACTTTTTGAAATTAATAATTTTTATATGGTTGAAAATATTTAACGATCCACGTAAGAATACACTTTCTCTCGTTATATTAATCGATCAGGTAATTACTTTATTAATTAATAGAAAATTAAAGCTTTCTCAATCGAATAAAACATCTATGATGTCTCTACGATATACTTCTAATAGATCCATTTACAATACATCTATTTTGCGGAAAACATGTAATGAAGAACCTTTGTAACTTACAAAGCCATAAACAACTAAACAATTTTAATTTCTTCTGTCATTTATTATCATATCTTATTTGATTAAATACTTCACGAAATCGCTTAGTACTGCACGCCAACAGTCTACACGAAATGTAAAGAATGCTTTAAAGCCTTTACGTGACTTATTACACTTTTCAAAACTTAAAACTGGTTCAAATGGTTTCAGTCTAGAAGATTCAAATGGTTTCAGCCAGTCAAATATTAAAAAAGTGGGATTTTTAAATTAAGACTAATAAAAGTTCCAAAACAATATTCTGATAATTATCAAAGTAGAGTTTGAGGCTTTAGCGCTTCCTTTTTGTCTGTCGTTTTTGATCTTCGTTTATGTAAACGCTTCAAATCTCTCTGTAAGTTTTATAAACAACCTATCGTTGTCATTTTTCAAAAAATTCCCAGCACAAATATTGAACACAATCAATATATGTAGAGATAATGACAATATATACAATGAGAGTAAGACCGTCTGCTATACGACGCGAATTAAGTTGCTCAATTGCATTTGATAAAAAATATATGTTGATATAAATTGAAATATTATTCAAATAACAGCTTTTGACAAAAAAACAGTGGCTGGTTTTTACAGTTATAAAATTTAATAACTTGAAAAAAAAAAATTAAAATTCGATTTGCCCTCCATATTCCTTTTTGAGCTAAATTTAAAATATTCTATCTGACTGAAAAATGTATCTGCAATAGAAACGACCTTCTCGTAATGATTTTGTACGAGTTCAAATGTCGACCAAAAATAACAATCATTATAAAGACTTCGAGTGGCGTTCAAAGACAATAGCTCTCCTACAGCGACTGTTTGTCACAGTTTTAACGAATTTAAGTATGGACGAGGAATTACTTACGAAAAAATAGTTGAATGCCGGCTGTTATAGAAGAAAACGTGCTAGAAGAAACATGCAATAACGGATTTAAATAACGAGAACAAGCGCATTACACATATACGAAGAGATCCAGCATATACCTAATATAGATTGAAACGTGATTGATTTCTTGAAAAAAATTCACAATCGTAGTGGCTTACAATTTAGACACCGTATTTTTACCAACAAAGCCGCGGCAGAATGGCGCGACACAATATAGAAAAGAAAAACAAATTTTGAATTTCGATCGAACGCACGCACACACACACGCGCATGCGTAAAGAGAATTCTTTTGAATCGCGAACGCTCCCATTCGCAAATCGCCGCCGGACAATGCCACGGTCACACGTACTGACGGCCGACAATCGATGGGGTCAATTCTATTTGTTACGGAAACTTAATTTATAATCTTTCCTCGCGTCCCATTAAGGAGATTACTAAAATCTACCCTTTTCTCCGATGGCAACAATTGTTGCGGGCCCATTGTCGCGCGGTCCGAAATGTAACCGTATTCCGGGCATTGTTCCGTTTTCGATTTCGACGCGTCGAAGTCCTTTTTCGGTTTTGCGCTGATTTATGGCGACACTGAAAACTGAGGCGGATTATTTTGGACTTTATCCTGTCGAAGGTCCGCGTCGAGAGATGTTAAGGTCTCCGTGGGGTCAATACGTCAATGGCGTAACGGTCAGTCGGGTTAACGGTCGTGCGAGAAGAGACATCGATGCTGTGAAAACGTCTACGATTTTTTTTTATCATGAAGCACTATGGATTTCGTACGCCCGTGAAGATTATAACGATGTTGTCTTTTTTCCTGAACTTATTATATCGGTATAATGTTGCCTTTGTTAAAAAAAAAATGAACCGTTTATATCGAATAGAAATACAAACTCAATCTCAAATGCTAGTAAAAAAATTTGGGCAAGATTAGGACTAGCTCTAAAACAAATTAGGCTAATTTAATTGTACATATACGTATATGTCCACATATATGATTGTAATTTATGATAGAATATGTCCGCAATTAATTTTACAGTTCAAGCATTAATAATTTCAGAAATAAGTAAAACAATGAATAAACAAATCAAACAACGATGATACAGTTTTTGAAAAATACTCATTGAAATTGTTTTGTGGTTACGACTATTTTTAAACTGGGTCACATTTTAAATAGTTTTGTATCAGGGACTATGTAAGAGAGTGATTGACAAACAAACACCTAAACATTTCCATAAGTAAAAGCTCAAAATGGTAATTTATAACAAATGCCGTTTTAAAAATTCCTAAGCACTACATATTGATGTTATTTGGAAGTACATTCAGAAACTAAAAAAAAAACTCACTATCGATTCTCTGCGAAATTCTCTTTCTTGCGATAAAACTAGACTCGGCAAATTTCGACTGTGATAGGTGTTTTAGCGAACCACGTCAAAAGTCGAGATGAATTCTTGAACGTAGAACGGCATTGGTTAGAACAATACGAAATCAACAGGAATTCATGTCGCACTACCAGATTCTTTCTATTGCGAAACAACGCTTGCTTGTTCTCAAAGTGATTGCTCAGTTTTAATTCAAATTGTAGTTCGAAACGAATCAAAATTATGGTCTTTATTTTTTTTTTCATACATCGAAAGTATTCTTCACTTCACACATTGAACAGTGCACATAAACATTAATTGGTGTAGCGAGTTTCGCAGAAACGTACAATATTGCAGTGACATTTATTTTAATTTTACGGCGTTTCATCCCGCTGCGCGCGCACTGACCACGTTTCGTAGTTCCATGCGATTCACACAAAGTGTCCGATATCGAAATGGATGAGATCAAAAAAGTCTTGATACTTTTTTCACATTCGTATCAGTTTATAACTATGGGATTATTCGTGTTGTTTCTATAGAAATATATTATTGATTAATGAACAAGAAATAGTGGAAAACTGTGATCACTGAGACAACGATGATATTTGAATCATTTAAGCAGAAGAATAATTGTCATTAAATACGTTGTTCAGCATACGTAAATTGCATCTTGACATATTTTACATGTATTACAGAAACACACATAGTACTGTGTTTATGCAGTGTATGTAAATATTATAAATACAGTTTTCATAAAGTGGAAAATGATACGAAAATGTGGTGGACCTGAAATTATTGACCTTGTGTAACACAATATATTACCAAAATGATAGAGTTTATTGTTTTGATCTTTGAAAATAAAACTCAATCAGCGAAAGGTAATTTTCCTTCTGATCATTAGCTAAAGTGAACCAAGATCGACGCATTAGTATAACAGGAAGCGCTGTAAACCCTAAATCGATAAAAGTCAACTGTTAAATCGACAACACTTTACATGTTTCCAGTATTACTGCAGCATTATTGTTTTTATTACTGTTTTCTCTCAATGCTCGTCTTCTAGCAGGACAACTCGAAATTCTTCTTTTCGCTTACAAAACGTATAAACCTCGGCGTGATCTTACAATCGGAAATGCTACCAGTGCTGTATAGAATAAAGAAATGAAACGCTCGCGGCTTTTCTAAGTGGCTAATTTTTCTAACATTTCGAAATAGTTTTGAATTAGACCAGACAATTAAACCAGAGTGTATAAATGCTATAATATCATATAATATAGCTGCTGTAACATGTTAGACACCGAATGAGAATTCGGCTCATCGTTCAAAATTTGTGCGTCCAGCTATTTTTAATAACAATATCAAGGGTGAAATTTTTCCTCAAAAGTGATAAATCGCCAGCCGAAGGCCGTGCGTGACCCCCGGGCGCTGTGACCCCCGCGCGTTGTGACCCACCGGGCGCGCCGGACAATGCGCCCCGCGTCTTAGATCGGCTGACCCCACATAATACCACCAATTACAATGCTTATTGGGATAACATAAATTATAAATTACACTTTTTCAATGCTACGGTCCCAAATAAATGGCACCTTTTGACCTATATTCGCTCGCGTTGATGTTATACAGTTGACCTTTTGTTAAGGAAACTTTGTGCGCATTGAAACATTTCTTTTTTTTTTTCAATATTTTCATAGACGTGTGTACATAATACTGATTTCGACGTACATGCAGATGACACTCTTAACAAATAAGCACAAGTCAGCTTACCTTATGCTGATTTAAAATAAGTCTGGCCCGCCGGTACTTAGGTACAGCCAATAAACTTACTCGGAACAATAAATTAAAAAAAAAACTTTTAATGAAATCGTTATGCGTACGATAAATTTCAACAAATTAAATTGTTTTAAATATACTATAGTATACATATTTTTACATAAATATATTTGATATTAATTTTATATAACTTTCAATCTATCTCATATCCTTATAGCGTGGTGTTTTTCTAATATGTCTATTATCACTTATCAGCAGATCTATTACATATTTAAGCAGTATGCAACTCAACAGTATAATATGTATCATTAGGAACTAGTTTTCTCACGCGGTTCTGCTCGCATGGGTGAATTAATTCCTATATCTGTTATGTCAACCAGTCGCGCCATCAACTGCGATTCTACTCCCGTTTTCACTCTCGACACTGCCCCGGATCCGCCGCCAGTTTCGATTCGGTCTCGATCTAGATCTCGATTTTGATCAAATAATTCCAGGGGTACGTACCTACGCTCTAACACCGTCTACAGCCCCTGAAGCATTCCGTTATGAATCACTCTCACTTCCGCTATTAGCCCCGATCCGAGCCTTGGTAGCGATTTCGGTCCCGGACCGAAGTTGATATTGGTCTTCCTAGGGACTCTTTAGTTTTTTTAGTTTTTACTCTTACCAGTAACCGATCGGAATAAAAAAAAAAGTTATTCATTTTATATTTACGAGATCGAAGCCATAAATAAAACTGGTAAACACTTAATGTTGCTCCGATTTAAACCTCATATTTATCACGAATGGATTTTAAATTGATTAAGTAAAAAAATTTCAATATATTACTTATTGTTTGCAAGGTCATAATTTTGCTAAAATCATTAATGTATAGATGTCTCGTCCAGTGAGTGGGAGTTTCAGTAGTCCACTCGTCCTCCATCGGATATTCTATTCTTTCGTAGTCGGCCGGCAATGCACTAGCGACACCGAGGTCGCTAGTGTCCATGGACGGCGGTGATCACATATTCTCTAGTGACTTACATGTTCGTTTGCCCCTTTACATGCCACAAGAAGATAGATTAGCCCCCGGCCCGCACTGGTCCAGCGTGGATGCCTAGAGGACCAAACCTCTCGATTTAAAATAAAAACATTGCGGAGAACATGTCTCAGAAGTGATACGGTTAAAACCCAATAAGACAGACATCATATATGTATCTATTCTTATGTACATATATAAACGAAATACCGCTGACTGACTGTCTGACTGACTCGTCACGAGACCTCCGAAATTGTACGTCCGATTAACTTGAACTTTGACATGGTTACTCTTTTCGGGACGTAAACGCTCACAAGAGGGTTTTACGCAAAATCGCGTAGACAAATTTTATGTCTACGCGGGCGAAGCCACGTGCTAAAGCTACCAACGATACATAATAATAACAAAATCAGTAATAAAAGAACTTACCACAATTATTTCATCCATGAGATTAAATGTTCAATTAAATAATAGACAAAAAATATATAAGATAAAACATTTAATACTAAAAAAGACATAAAATAAAAAAAAATACAATCAGTAAATAACAAAACTTCTATTAAATTATGGGTCACGATTTACGATGAACACCCAAAAAAAAAAACAGTTAAAACCGCACAAAAAGTCACTCAATGGCGTAAAAATCACAAACACGCAGCGTAAAAGCGAATCAACACAATCTGATACGGCAAAAACGTGAGAGAGATCAGTATCGCTGGTTACACGGCGAAATAAAATACACACCCCGCGACGTGGCTACGCGATAAAAAAAGGAACACCCCGTGCCGAAGCCACGTCAAAAAACACGTGTCAGAGCACAAAAAAAAGGTAGATGTGTACGCTTTTTGATGAAAGTCGATTTCTCCAATTTACACTGTTACTAGACAAAAAAAAATGGCGAATAACAGTCCGTTATTTAGGGAATTAAGATTTTTTAACGACTTCGTTTGTTTTAAAAAACAAAGGTACGTACTAAGGTCAAACATGAAGATGTTCTGCGAACGAATAAAAAAAACATAAACTTTTGTAAAGACCTTGAGATGAACTGCCAATCGCCATCGCGATAAAACGACATCTTATATTTTACGAATTAAGGCTTCCAAAGCTATTTTGTATCAGACAACGGAATAAATAGGTGTTTTCAGTTAAATGTTATTAACAAATACAGCTCTATTATTAAGTTACTGTTTTTACATAATTAATAAATAGTACGTGTCTAGTAATTGTTTAAATAAGAACTGTTTTTATAAACATTCTTGTTAGTTAACACGACATTTATTTACTTTATTCTTTACGTTAAACAGCAAAAGTTACAGCAAATAGATAGGTATGCGGATAATTATTATTCAGAACTGATGATTGACAACGTCCCCTTTCATTTATATACAAAAAAAAAACCGTCCAAGAGCGTGTCGAGCCACGAGCAATGTAAGGTTCCGTAGTTGCCCGTCACAGTATACGGACTTACGGCGGATTGCACCAAAAGTTAAAACATAATTCATAAATGTAATTCGTAAGATTTGATAGATTGCACATACATTATCTGTCAAATCTTACGTATTACCTTTACCACATACTTTTTTACTATTAGCGCAAACCGTCTTTGGAAGGGTTTTTTTTTTTTTGTTTGATACTATAAACCTATTAATGTAGGTCATGATTTAACAGCTAATAATATTTTAAACGGGCCAACATAAAGCCGGTCCTAACGATGTTATGATTTATATTTCCATAATTTTACACGGTTCATAAACTCGGATTTACTACAGCCATTTTGTACCATCAGCCGATACACCATCTAAATAGTTTTCAATTAAATCTGTACAAAATTTTCCTTTATACTTCTTTAAGAATATTTTATAAGTTGGTCGTCTATTACCCGTTAACTTGTAAAGCCTACTTAGCTGTGATAGTTTACCTTTTAACTTCGCTATGTATGCTACTGTCCTGAATTTTTCACACATCCAAGAATAACCATTTACCTGGTGGGGCGAACACTGGACTCTAACAAAAATTAACATTTTAAAGGATAATATTTCGTAAAAGGATCCCCAAATCTAAAAATGGTTTTCACGTTTTTGAATGAGCTGTCCGACGATAACCCATACTATCAAATAGACGAGAAAAGGAAATCATCCCCCCTTTATATGTAGGGGAGTTACTCTAAAATCATTTTTTTATATTTTTTTTTCTACCATTTTGTCGACTTGATTGATATGCATGCTTGTAGCAAATTACAGCTTTCTAGTACTAAGAGCATCTGAGCTAAGCCGCGGACAGACAGAAAAGCAGACGGACGGAATAAACATGATGACAGCAAACAAAAATCACTAAAATAATGTATTTATCTACTGTACACAATATGTTTTGAAATAAATATTCACTTTCATTTATAAGGCGAGATTATTAATTTATTTAATAAAATAAAACTACAAAATACAGACGTCCGCCATGCTCAGTTGAACACCAATCAAATTGCTTCTCGTCACGCCTATGTACATACTGTCGCTATCACATAAATGCCGTACGAAACTCAACGATTTGCTATATATATATTGATTATTTTAATGTGTATTTAAAGAGTTTCGTGATTCCTTTCGATCTGTTGCTTAGTTTTATATTGTCAATAACAAATAAAGCCACGGAAGGAGGATTTGCCAAGGCGAATAGCTCTAATTCGCCTAGAGTTGATTTGTTAATGCTGGGGGAGTTCCTAGCATCAAACAGAGACTACGTTTCTGCAGAATTTAGAAATGTTAAAACTACAATGTAAGCAGAATATTAGAAAACAATCTTTAAAACCAAACATTTAAAATTTGAAATCTATTTAAAAAAAAAAAACCACCGCTTCATGTGTCTAGTGTTAGAGGTTATGTTATTTAAATATTTTTTTTTTTTAAATATATCACATAAGCTTACTTGTCGATTTCGGTAAATATTTAGAAGTGGAGCTCCACCTATTTTTGGCTATAAAATCTGATCTAATGATAATATCGACTTGGTTTTTGCGCTATTGTATTCGCCCAGTCGGCGGGTTTAATATTATCACATGGTAATATTAAATCACACATAAAAAACACACACCATATAAAATATACGATATAAAGTAACAACTTACGTCAAAATTATCTTCACAGAAATAAAGAAGAGAATTTAGGTATATGACTTGAATCTCCCCATGTAAGATTAAGGCCACTTATATCTTATTGTTTTATTGTATGGCACGTAAACAAACAATTTATTAGGGGGTTTTTAATGACGTATTAACGCACTGAGGAACCGCACACCACATATACACTTTCGAATTCGTATATGAATAACGTATATCGGATTTTTTTGCTTTAACTCCCTAGTGTTTACAATCCAAATACATAGGCGTTACGACACAAGCAGGCGCCATGACACCAGACACCGTTTTGGTGCTAATTCATGAACATACAATTGAACTAGCATTTATTTCTAAAACCTTTGTTGCAAAAACAATATATTGTTTTGTATGTATTAAATTCTTAAGAATATTATAAAACTGATTTTCAAAATCGGTCATCATACCTATTGTAAGTCCTTAGAAATGTACAAAAGAACCGAAAGCCTTTAAGATTAACTTAATCCAAGCGATGTCCTGTTCATTGTCGAGTACAGTTTAACATCAAAATCGATTCTCCACCTGGTGGAGTGCCATCGGAGTATCCAACTACTCTTCTACCTGATCGGACTACTTTCACGGACCTTTTACTCCGTCTACCGCGACAAACCACTATAAATTGGTCTTCAAAGAAACAGGTAGGCAAAATGGAATGAGACAAAATTACGATTTTTGTCGTCACACGACGTGTCGTTATCTAATTAAGCGATTTTAGGCGAGCCGTCATGAACGTTGCCGTCGAATCGGGAAGTAGCAGGTTCAAATCCTTACCACAGACAAATCGATCGTAGAAATGTTGTAATAATTTAAATTAAACCGCTCGCGCCCTGCCTCGCAAATCACTTTAGCTTAATGATAACATAACATAAACAATCCTGAACCCGCACTATCAGAGCGAAGGGAGATAAGATCCGAGTCTATCACCTGAAATGAAATTTTTTTTTGAATTTCGAAGTGAAATGGAGTCTCTGAACCATCAAATAATATACAGTAATCGCCTCCAACTCACTCACTCACAATCCCGGAGGAGTCACTGGCACGTTGCCGGCCATCTGAGTAGGAATACGATATCGATGGTGGAGAGTGCGGTGATGGAGGGGGAGTGGGTCACCAAAACTCTCATTGACTGGAAGAAGCGCAACAACGAAAGCTCGTACTTTACGCCCGTGTCCTATGGGAATGTGGTATCTCACCGATCCAGCGGGCCCTGTTTCGTGCCGCCAATGCCAAATATTCTGAAGGGATCTGCCTCTGCACCGAAGTAACAATAAACCGTTTAATATTAGATATATTTCTGCCTCAGTCTTATCTCATTTATCATATAATTAGACAATTTAACATCCATTTTTAGGGTTCCCTACTAAAACCCATTGCCAAGCCCAGATACGCCTCTGATCGTCAGCCCGCCCAACCTTCGAAAGGTTTTAAGGCAACCTTGAAAAGTGAAAAATTCACAAGAGTATGTGTTATTGCAGCAAATATTCCTAGGAATAATAAAAAACTGAATGTTGATTCGCAAAAGAGGTCCTCTCGTACAAGACAAAAATGTTTCAACGTCAGACTTGGTGTGATTACACCGTACACTCTAAAGTAAACCCACAAATAATAATAAATTGGCTAAGTGAGACTCAGCCTTGCGCGAATGTCACGAATTGAGTAAAGAAAAAATACATTTTAATACAGAACCCTCGGTCCACGCGTCCGTCTCGTACTCGTTCAAATTTTTTAGGTACTTACTACGATGTGACCCTTCTCATTCTAAGGAAGGGTTGTACTTCACAAAATATAATATTCGTCACAGTTTCGATTAGTTTTTTGAGTAATGGGTAGTAACTGAAATTATTTTCACGAAGGTCGTGCAAAGGAATACATTTTCGGTTATGAAAACAAATAAAAATCTTATTTAAGTGAACGTCGTAATCAATAATTGCTGAGGAAAAATCTGGAATAATAACAACTTTTTTGTAACTAATTTCGAAGATTTTTCATAATGTGTATTTTAGCAGTACGTTGCATAAGTCACAAAATGATGAATTGGTATTCATGAGTTTCAGATTAATAACCTCATCAATACAATTCTAGAAGATAACAATTTATATGACAGCAAGTTTCTACTGCATCCATCACAGGCCTACAACGATTTTGTTGCCGGGGATTGTAGAGCTGATTTTAAGTATGATCGTATGGTGATATCAAAAATGTTACCGGTTTTTTTTTTATCAGCTCTAATTCCCGAGATATAAAAATACAGTTTTCGGAAAAAAAATAATATTTTATTGGTATTAAACATCAAGAAACTGTTTACATACACTATGAGGCGCCCACACTTTTCTTGGTGTCGAATTACAATACCGAAGTAAGCAAAATACAGACGATTCAGTGTCTGTTATCGATTTACGTTTATCTTTTAGTATGTATTCACCACAAACATAACAAAATGTATCAGGATTGTTAACACAACATCTGGACGTACTAGCCATAATGATATAGTAACATAAACTTTATCGATGTTATTGTAATAATGACTATTTACGAAAAAGACCGGGAAAAAAATGAAATGAGGATAGAAGGTAAACTAGAGCTGATGAGTAAAAATAACGTATGACAATATATTGTACATTACCTACTTCATCGACCATAGGCACAAACAAAGCTGCAACAAAAAAAAAATTTGTAGGCGTGATAGTACGTATTGAAATTCACGAATATTCTATTTGCATGGAGCAGCAAGTAAATGTTCGAAACCGTTACAAGTCAATATAGTATGACATTTTTTTTGGGTATACCTACTTTTTTAAACATTTGCATGTACGATTTATTTCTAATTTTTTATGGAATATGGAAAATTTTTAGAAATTCATGAAGTTATTATTTTCCATCCAAATTTTTATTTAAGGAAACCGTGTCGACAAAATGATCATAATTCTTAAATCATCGTTAATGATACAATTTATTTCATCATTCATCGAAAAGCCACATTAAACACAATATCAATAAGATCAAAATCATCAAACTTCAGTGATATAAAAAAAAATGTTTAGTTTATATACTGCATTTAATAATTGTCACAGCTAAACATTCTCATTTTAACTACGATTGACACGAAAACAATTTTTAACAAATAATAATACAAAGTACCTAAGAAAACAACTCATTATCGACAAATCAAAGACATTCAGTAGATTTTAACTGTTGCTCGAACAACCAAAAAGACGTTTTCATTTTATATATTTAATTTTCCATTTACACATAAAAACTTCGTCCGTTATTGCATTTATTAATCGTAGATTTATCATTGGTCCGAACAACACCCGAATTGAAATTATTAACTTTAAAAGGGTCCTGCATAATAAAAGTGTTATCTATCCAATGCACTGATAATCACTAGCAAATTTAAACTAAATGTCTATCCTCGTTGTCAAATAGAAATGCTGTTTGGTAGAGCGGTCTGCCCGCAAATTAAGAGTTATTTCGATGAACATTATTCTCCTTATGTCAAAAAGTCAAATAAACTATTATTTCACATTTTTTTGGCATTGTAACATAGATTTAAAGATGGTGGTGGCATTACACAGCGAATTTAATTCAAGTGCATATTCCTGCCACTGTTTGTACGAATGTCGCCGTTGCTTACGTCAACGAGGAAGTACCGAAGACTTCAATTGGCATTCGATGATGAAGCTTCATCTCGTAGCTCTATGTATTCCTGGTTCGGTCGATTCAGACGTTGACGTGATCACTTCTTTGACGATTTGTTGTGAAGATCTACCGGCGACTGCGGTTATTAAAATTAGTATCGGTACTGTACGACAGCTAATGGAAACTTAGGAAAAAATTGCTTACCGGCAAATTTGTACTATATTAGACATTGGTACGGGTCAAGTGCAAAAGATTTCGCATGCACATCTGAAGGTTGGGAAGATTTCCTAAATTCGAACCGTTGATGTCTCCAAGGAATACTAGGCCAACTGCCTTTTAAAACGGGTAAAGAAGAAAACGAAAATGTATAAATAGTTAGAAAACATACTTCGATAAAACAATAAATATGTCACAAATATAGTATGGTCTTATTGTTGACTATCGAGAAATTTTCGGTATTATCGACGTATTGCCCAGCCTAGACACATTGCAAATGCAGAACATTATTTCCAGAAGAGGAAAAAAAACAGTAATAAAAATTTGTGGTTCCTACGTCACAGTGGACTAATATCGGCCGCTACACGACTTCTGTGGTGACAGCTCGAGATTCGATACTCGAGCTGTTTTTTTTTTACGTTCAGAGGAAGAGGAAGTGACGCCAGCTGCGCGCCTCGTGCCAGCCGCCCCGCGCCCCGCCCTCGCCCCTTTACTTTTGCAAGAAGTTTTTGCTTGTTCTATACGAGAGAGAAGTATAATTAGTATTCGAAAAATATGGAATAAATAATAATAAATATGTTTGACATAATTAAGTGTTCTTTAATATAAATTACATGTTATTAAGAATATCTCAAGTGTTAAAGCTTTAATTACATTATCAATTTAATTTAAACAGATAATAATATTCGAGTTATTTTATAAATGTTCTTTAATATAAACTACAATTACCATTAAAAATTATCAAATTAATTTTATTTGTGCAACCAATTTGATTTGCAAACATTATCTAGGGCGTACCTTCCCGCCGTTTCCAACACACACCCTCGCTCTATACATGTCCTTCGTCCCTATACTTTCTTAATTCATTCCAGTTGGCGAAGCCCCCGCATCATGCCTTTATTACTTCACTTACTACATCTCCTTTCACGCCACATGGTTTTCTGACAACACTATTGCTGTATCTATCTTAAGAAAATTCTCGACATTCACTACGCAAGAATAGCATTTCTACTGCATTGATTCCACTTTCTATCTTTTTGCTGTTACACCTAACTTTCACTGTCGTATGAAACGCCACTTAATGAAACAGGAGCAAAATTTTACGAGTATACACCCGAAACCGACAAGCTCACGTGAAACGACTGATAGAAGTCAACAAAACTAGATAGGTAAGCAAAGCACGTATCATGTGGAGATCTCTGGTACCCTTTTGGAAAGTAAGGGAATTTTTAAATAATAAGGAATTCGACAAGAAATGAATTGTAATTATATACAATAATGTGTCTCTAAATGTTTTTAAAAAAAATGCAGCATTTTAATAATCATAATGAATAAGCAAACAAATTATGCCTGAATACTCTCTTCTTTACACAGAATCTTGGTCAGCTATTGACACATTGCATGGGTTGTCGACACGTAAATACAGATTTATATTATCATCATCATGACATATCATATCAGCTTTTTGACATCTATTGTTGGACACATCTCACCCTTAGATTTGCTGGACAAACGGTCCCGAACAACCTGAAACGAAGGGTGACTCACGACTACCAAGGCTGCAGACCACACAAGAAACTTTCTCTCCCCAGCAGGATTCCAATCCGAAAACGGTATGCCTTGTCATCGCCACTACAGGTGGCCGATTTTTTAAACTACGTTCGATACACCGATTCATCGCTCGGTTCGTTCATTTCGGATCTCGCCTCGCGAAGAAATACCAAACACGGGTCGTCCCGTCGCACGTTGAGGAACGTCAACTTCGTCAACGATATCAATACTAAAAGACCGCTACATCTTTCATCCGTATATGATCAGTGGCAATAATCACAGGTTGGAATCTGAAGACACTTGAAGATTACCTATCCAACTTCGCAGCATGTGCGCTACGAGGTGGCCAAAACCCATCAGATGGCGCGACAACCGGATAAAGATCGCGGGCCACTGTCGGTCATGCAGGAATGCGCCAATTCGGAATCTAGTGAGAGGCTCATACGCGACAATGAACGTTCTTCAACTGAAATGACTATGTCGTTGACGAGGAGGTATAACATTTTACGTACGAGTCAATAGCTTTTAAAATTAGTTTAAAACATTAAATTATTTATTAATGTTGTTAGATACTTTAAGAACGCAACAGCTCATTTTATGCATTTTTTTTAATCTTCAATTAAAATTCACTGACTCAGTGCTAAATACTATTGTCTTTTTTTAATTCTTGCAGCATTTTGTACCAGCAGCTATCGGCCTTTTACCGGGTCTTGTAGATTATGAAAATAATTTTAAAAAGGATAGCGAAGGATTTAATTATTTATTAAACATTTACAAACGATTCGACTTCGAGTGGTCAAACTCCAATAAAGCTACGTTCAATAGTTTTTTTACTTATGCCCGAATAAAGATAAATCATTTTTATGAGATATATTACAGATAGACTATATCATTTATTCACTTTATTTTCTCGTTTCAATCATTTTTATGTGCATGTGATTTAATACTATTTTGCTTAAAAAGTAATTATTATTCTATTACTTTAAAACCAAGATGTTACATTACACAAAAGAGCAGCGGTAACCAAATTGTCACCAGCGTCGACTTCGAACTAGAAAGTAACAGATTCAAAATCTATTAACCATGTACGAATTGACCTATCTAACTCCAACATGCCTCGAAGAGCATGCTAAGCCGCCCTTGCTGGACGCTTCTGTACACTGACGCATGTACACAGACACGGCATCGGACACGACGCCCGTCCGCAGTCCCCGATCAGCACTCGGCGAGCAAAGGTTCGAAGCCTTCGAATTAAAAAAAAAAAATATTGTACGATAACATATTCTTTATTTTTGATTTGCCGCTATGATAAGTAATGATTTTCATAAAATTGGGAAGCTACTGTTTTCACCTCGATTTTCGCCACAATCGAGTTTTAACCAGATCTTGAGGTTTTAGGATCCTAGGAATCTATTTCGACCATTTTCCAAGTGAAGTCTATGCGTGCGTGCGTGCGTGCTTGCGTGCGTGCGTTCTTACGTGCGTGTGTGCGCGTGGGTGTGTGAATGTGTGTATGTGCATATGTAACGAGTGTTGAACAAAATATGAAAAAAAAATATTTGGATTATTTCTTAAAGTACTCTATCGATCAATTCCGAAATCTGACTAACTCTTCTGCTTAGAAAGCAAAATTGATCGTCGCAAACTACATTAGAATCAGTGGGTTCGTTCGAGATATATCACTAACGAAATATTCGCAATAAGTAATTCTTCAAAACACTTCTAAAGTTTTTGTTGCATTGATGTTAAATATCGGTCAACTTTCTTTACTTGAAGTGTCGTCGATTTTTGCAAAGGAAATCAAAATCGAACGGCGCGTTCGACAGGTATAGTTTTATTTAAATAAATCTAGAAGTCTGAACTCAAAGAGCTGAAACCATGTTAATTCATATTTTTGAGATCGAAGAACTTGAAAGAGCACAACAGTCTACATTTTGAGCTCGAATTCAATAATATACTGCTAATAGCGCTTAATGTTGTGCTGAGGGCAAAATTCAAGAACGGCCGGCCGTACTCGACTCAGGCCGCGGCGTGGCCAATTCGGTTGTTTTTTTTTTAATATGCATTTAAGTCCAAGGAAGTTTCTTATGAAGAATAAAATTGGAAAATGTCCGGACAATTTGAAAGTTCGAGAAAAATTGAAAGTACTTTTTTCTAAAGGATTTTTGTACGAATTCATAACCATAATAATAATAATAGCAGCCCTCGTATATGTATTTTTGAAGACAAAATTTCAAGAATGCTGTATATGGTAAACCATAATGCCGTATTTTTGAACTCGTAAAGGTTAAAGATGAGCCTGTGAGCTTTGAGACAAACATATTTTTGAACTTAAGAAATTCAAATACAACACGACATATAAATAGGCTATGTAACTCAACTCAGAGTAACAGTCACTATCATCGTTATCTTGGCAACATTTTTCGTGCCATAGACCACATCAGCTTAGGACAATCAACACTGCTACCATCAATGCATATCAGCGTATCTTAAGGTTTCTATGTATTGTGCGGACTGTAAATTTAAAGCAAGGGCTAATGCTAGCACAGACTTTACTTTATTAGGGTACAAAGATTGGTACTTTTGTATTTTATTTACATACTTGCCTAAAATATATATGTCGTCTGTGTAGTCTGGTGGGTTAAATCGATAAGTCTGTTATTTTAAACACGACAACTCTTAGCTATAATTAAATGGGCAATATTTTTATTTTATAATACTTCGTTACCGGGATTCCTCTAGTCAGATCATCTTGATGCCCTTGATTAGATTCAGCTCCAATGAGATTGAACGGGATCGGTATTGCACGAAAAATTGAAATTGAATAATATTAATTCTTTTCAAAACTTGGTAAATTGCGAAACAGTTTCTATTTGCGACGCAAATATATTTATTCATTCCACAGTAAGTTAACTACCTATCGCTAGCCACTGTAAGAAGTGATTTACTGCCGGCAGCTGACGAGACTTCAATATTGCACTTTTCTACTCGCCTTTTCTACAAAAAAAAATAAAGGACGTTTCACTTTCAAAGGTCAGTTTCCAACAGCATTGCATATACGGCGTGTTTATTTCGGATTGATTTTATAGTAACAATAGACAGAAACTACAGCGATACGGGATGTGGATTTATTTTGTTTAATAGAACTGAGGAAAAAATATTTTATGGTCATGAATTTGGCCGTTTAAATAACTTAAAGTGTGTATCACATTAAAATTTACATAGTTAAAATTAACATATTGTTTTAACGGTAGCTTCCGTCCGTCGTTATTTTTCTCTTGAAACTGTCATTAAAATATAAAAAATATTTATAAATGAAAAGATTACTATCATTAAAATTGATCAATACAGTTAGTTATTGTATAAATATTCTAACTCAACGCAAAAACATTGTTAATCACTAAATTTTGATCACAAAACGTAATAAAAAAAAATAAAATAGTAAGTAATAACTTTAGCGTAATATTATAAATACATTTAAGAGTACATATCGTAAATAAGTGTATTATGCAAGACTGTGGTCATGATGTTTATAGGTAGCAAAAGCGTGATTGACAACAACAAATACGAAATCGTTAACCTAATGAAATAGTTCGATAGAAACTAGTTGTTTTCATAAAAATAAAAAAATAGAATTAGAGCACGCCGTATATTAAACCTCAAGTACAATAAGTTTCGCAAAACGTGGCAAATTTCAACCAAAAAAGGCCGCTCCAAAACAATATCGAGCCGTATTGTCCGGTATTTGCGAGAAATGCACGAAAAGGAGGCGGCGATAAATTACCACTCTAAAAATGCCGGGCCGTCGGAGCCACTTTTGCTTTTGCCACTGCTTTTTTACATTCGCCAAAGCTGTGCACTTGCGACGCGCGGGCGCTGCGACGAAAGATCATACAAGGGGCATCGAGTTAATTTCGCACAGAGATGTCGTTTCGTGGTATTTCTTTGGCTCACTAAACAGCCCTTAGCGAAGTCTCGCGCAATGATATTAACGAAAATCAAGAACGTACGTAAATATCCATATGAAAATATAAGAAGCGGTTGTTATTTTTAAAAGTAGGTATTAAAATTGAAAATCCTGAATGCTTGTATTCCCAGAGATATCTATAGATATCTCGAGATAACTCTAGATATATCTGGGTCTGACGTTTGGCTGACAAACACTCTCACGTCAATATCTAATTTTCAAAAACGGTCTAAAATTATTAGTTTGCTTCTCAATTTCTAAGAAGCATATAACAGAATAACTTATTTCAAACATCATAATTCTTAATTAATCAAATCGACATTCATTTAAACATACAAGGATGACTTTTAAACTATTATTTCTTGCAAATGTTTGCACTAAGTAAAACCTGTTTTAATTATATTTTGCTTCTTCGATAAAAAAAAAACATGCAAAACATGAAACCGAGGAAATTAGATGAAGCATTATAAAGAAAAAGCAATCTTTAATCAATCAGCCTTGTGGCGAGTTCACGAAAAATTATCAAATATTTGCTTTGACATAACGAATTATAACAAGGCCCGTTCCTGGAGATGTATTGGTTCAGCTTGAGATCTCTTAACGCGGTCGCAATCGTTTGCGTGCGCCGCCGCTTACACTTTGACTAGTTCGAAACGGGTAGGTCGGATGTAGGTAGTTAACCTCCGCCTATTGTTTATAAATTCGGAATAACAGTTGTCGTATCTTCTATTTATATCTATCTGGTCGCCATACGTAACTATTAATCGTACAAAAGGAAAAAAGCATAACTACAACGATGATTTTAATCGATTTGCCTCCATCTTCGCTTCCGGTTACGATAGTAACTTGACGAATTGTTACTGCAACGGTATAATAATATTACGTGATCTTCCACGTAATTCCCAACCAAAGAAGTATATATAGTTTATGCGCCGAAGCCTTCACAACTCCTAGCTGTTGACACAAGTTGTTCTGACGTCTTTCGCTATAAAATTTTTCGACGCCCGTAACAATGAGGAGCGTATTTTATTCTGTTTATTCGGTTTTGAAACCTTCAGCACGGCGACACATGTGTAAATATTGTAGTTTTGGAAAGGAAGAAAAAAATACGTTTAAAACATTGAAACGCCCCTTGACGTCATACCAAGCGTTAAAAAAAAACATTGTTCGTGTACCTAAAAAAATATCGTTAATTTCCAAAAAATCATTTTAGGAGCAATAAAATTTGGTATTTAGAAATGATAGTTTATTCATTTCTAAATCGAGACCGGTTTAGGTATAATAGATAGATACCAAAATTACTGGATATTATAAAAATTGACTATAAACCTCAAATGTCGTAGGGTCTTACCTAATACTGAACATTTGCAGACTACATATAGAAAAGGTTCAGTACCTACTAACACGCCGAAGTATCTACGTGTTCCCTAATGGCTCCCAGCGAGATGAGCCTGGGGGGATAAATTCACGTAGACTCGATCGTCCTCATATGAGGGGGCCGAAGAACCCCCGTTTTCCTGTAGCTTGGAATGTCAAATAATTATTGTGTGTATTTGTTGAATGATTACATGAAAAAAATTAAAACCTATCGTTATGTATTAACAGGACATGGCCACTTTTATATAGATTTAGAATATAAAGATATCATTTACGGTTATAGAATTTCATTTCTTTTTTAACCTGAAGTAAAATACTTATAAACAATCTTTAATAATCAACAAATAATACATATAAAAGACGAATAGGTCTGTCTGTATCGTGTGGACTCCAAAACGGTTGTATCGATGTTAATTAAATTTTCAGGATATCTTCAGATCAGCCCTATGGGTGAACCTATGAAGTTTGGCAGCGATTGCACGCACTGATTTTTTTTTTTTGTATTATTGTGGAGAAGTAAACAAGCATGCGAGCCACCAGAATATAGGTTGTCAAAGCTGCCCATGGACACTTGCAACTTCGGGGAATACACCAGTGCGTCGCCAGCCTCTTGGGTAGGAATATAGATTTACTATACGATATCTGATGGAGGAAAGAGTGAACTAATGGATAGGGAGGGGAGGGGTGATAGACGAAAGTTATGAAGCGGGAGTAATCCAACAACACTCTCACTCACTAGACGGAACGCAATAACAGGAACTGTTATTTCACACCTATATTCTGTGAAACTATGGTATTGCACAGGTTGAACCAGCCCATTTAAATGCTGCAGCCAAATTTACCACTGCATGGCTCTACCACAATAAATGAAAATTTTGTGTCATATTTTCCATCAAAATTTCAACATTTTTTTTTTGTTTTGTCATAAGAAGGCACTGCACCTATAGGTATCTGATAAAACTTCGTCATACGACCGCTTCCATTCATCCGATAGAATCATCGCACTGTAGATAATTTCTGCTATCCGTGCAAAGCCGGTCGCTGTTTATGCATAAATATGATAATACGTCACATGCCGTTCAATTACACATGTGCATATACCGACAAGTGCACTGCCACCACATGCATTTTACATTCGTATAGTAGCCATGTAACATCTGTGATTCGCCTTTTTTTTAATTTCCCGCCAAGATTATGGAAAATTTTCCTAAAGGAAATTATTGTTTTGAATATGATTTTCAGCAGCCGAAATTCCATTGGATGCCACAGTTTTGAATTCGTAGGAAACCTAGGAAAAAAGTAGATTTTTTTCCTCTAAGTCATTTAATTTTGCGAACTGTGAAGAGACATTTCATTTTATCGGCACTTAGGTCAGATAGAACCAGTGTAATGACACCTCGTCGATATCGATACACCGACAATGCATTAAAACGCCAAAACATCTCCCACAAAATGAGCAGCAGAAAAAATAGCAGTTTTCGGTTAGTGTGTTAGATTTATAACTAACTCCAAACAATTCCGAACACAGATCATGTTCTGTGTGGGTTAGAAGACGTTTTTCATGTGAAACGATTTATCGGTCGTTATGAGAATAAGATCGTAGAGAACGAGACGTCGTCTCGATTCAGGCTACATTACCCTTCACTCGACTCCTTACACGAGCCGTTTGCGCATGGCGATGAGTATACGCTGGAAACGATACGACGTGTCTATTCTAGCTACGCTCCCCTGCTATCAGTGGAGGGAAGCGTAGTCCAGAGTCCAGACTCTGCGCACGAGTCGTTTGCACCCACTCTAACTTTTGTTGAATCTAAGAACGAATCTACTGCTACTGTAACAGAAGTAACTAATGAGATATCGGATCAAATATTATGAGAAAAAAACCTAAACCTTTTCTTTTATTCCCAATATCACATATCCTACAATATATCTCTCAGCCACACCTGTCCTCGGCCTTCGCGAACGAGGCTCCAATAGGAACCCCCTTCATTATTACGACCTTCAATGGCCAACCAACCGAAGCACCTTCAGAGCCTCTCAGCGTCTCGTTCGAGGGCCTGCCCTGTGCCAACGCCCTCGTTTGACTTCCTATGGCGAGGTGCCGCACACGAGGCACCCATAGGGCTTCAAGTGCCGACGGCATCTCCATGCCGGTCAGGCCGCATCTAACGATGACGTCAAAGCTCTTGGGCTAACGTCAAAGCCGTACCACGTTTCATGGGCTCTTAGTCCATGTGATTCGAACACACCCCGTGTGCGCGGGCACACGGACGGCCCATAATGAGTTTTTTTTTCTTTCTACGTCGAAACGGGAGAACTACAAAAAATATATAATATAGATATATCCCTCAAACGTAAAAGTAGATTTTTTTAATAAAAATTCATTTTTCTTTAAAAAAAAAATATAAGTTCTACTTCGTTATTGGTTATGCAATATTTATTTTCTTTAATAAACGTTCATGCATATTTTCTATACAAAACAGTTCATTGTTTTGTATCAGCCAGGCATCCTACGACGGCTCATTTCAATTTTTTTAAAGATGTAGCACAGAGACAATAGGATGAAAATACAGATCTAAATTATAGACACATGTGTCTATATCAAGCTTTGTATATTACAGGAGAACAGAACTGCTGCAATCGTTCAAAAAATGTTGGCAAACCGAATTCATAATTATTGCATACTCGTTTTCACATTAAATTGTACCAATTTGTATTTATATATACAAACCGTTAGCTTTTCATAGCGGACATCGACAATAGAAAGTGAATTAGAACTGTCAATATTTTTACCACAGATCGGCACAATTAGATAGTAGAAACCACTTCTAGAAGAAAACCAGTAGAAGGTTGAAGTTAGGACGAGCAAGCGTTCAAAAAATTTCAACAAGCTAAAAAACAAGTATCTTCAACCAGTTTCGTACTATTGAGATTATATCAAATTTCTTTATAAAAAATATGTACCACTTAAAGAAATTTTCACATGTAAAAACGAAATTGGTCCAATGCCCCATAATTCGCTCTGTGAATTAGCTCTTTTGAATTATGTTCTTTGAAATCACATACTGACAATCTGTTTAACGACATTTCGAATCGATTAAATTTTCTCACGAGGGTACATGCAGACTATTGTTTTATGAGTAAGACTAATGACATTATTCAGCAGATACCAACTTTTAGAATAAGAAGAACTTTATTTCGTTATAAAATCGTAAACATTTTGTACATCGAAAAAATGATATAATACCTGTACCTTTATTTATAACTAAATGTAAGTATTTAAACAATTATAGCTATGATAGCAATGTTTTGAATTAATCGTGTTTTAAAGAGGATGGATTCTCAAAATTTCTATAAAAAATTCGAATAAATTCATTGTAACCAAATTTGCGGGAAATCCATGATCAACATTACTAAGCAAACCAGAACCCACCCTTTCTAGTTAGTGTAAGAACGGATTGTATGTTATTGTTCCAAAAGATATTATCAACTGGCATATCGCGTTGTGCTTAGTGTGCATGGATTTAACAGGGCCGTCCACAATAAAGTGCGTGGCCCACAACTGCCATAAAGGCACACGCATTACTTTTTACTGTGAGACATAAAACCCCCACCGCTCGCCGCACGCACACGGCCGCGGTAGCTCTACAATGAAATGTGTAATGGAAAAATCGACCGGTTTTAGTTAATTTTGGCTTCCGACTTTTGATTTTGCCCTTAATATAGTACCAATTTTCAAATTCACGGGCTATGTAGATTTAAATTAACATTAGTTCATTTCATTTATGTTCAATGACACTAATTAAATAAAAATAAGTGTGAATATAACGCTAGAAGTAAATTATATAAGGTCGGGGAAAAAGTATTTTCGTCTTTTATGTACAAATTCATAATAATTTTTTATCATGTTTTATTTGCATTTAATTATATTAAAAATTATATATGCCATTTTGTTCAACAACTTGTTGCCGTTTCGTAGGTAGTGACACAATCCCATTGCTGCAGAATTTTGGGACTTCTGATTAAAAAACTGCAACGACAAGTTTTGACAATGCCCTCTTAATGTTAACCTAACACTACATAAAGAATTCTGGAGAGACCAGAACAGGTGAAAATCTTAGAGTACAAAATCAGTGCTATATAGAGTATGCATTAATACTTCCTTAACAAACTCTCTCAATATTTGCTAAGTGATTCAAAATGTGTGTGTTCTGGCGTTACCTTGGTGATAAACCACACTCTTTGGCGATCGCGTTGAATCGGTAATTCAACGCGATCAACCGACCGATCAGTTCCGGCAGTTTTTTCTCTACTTCTTGTTTGAGTTTCATTAGCTGTTGGCAATACAGATCCAAATTGATGATTTCTGATGATAGTAAAAGTTTATAATGAATTAGGTCCTTCCAATCCCACCATACCATAGCGTCACCTTCTTGCGAGTTAATTCGCAGTTCGTTATAGCCTGTGGGTGGAGCCTGCTCGCCTTTCGATCATGATCTTTTTCACACGTTCTTGTCGTAGGTAATCCATTTTTCATCACCAGTACCTAATCAGTTTTTCCAAAATCTGTTCGGTTTCATTACGTTTCAATAGAGAATCATAAATAAGTACACGATTCACTTGATTTCTTTCAATTAACTCGTGTGGTACCTAAGTATCGAGCTTTTTTGTATGTCTAGCTTTTTTATATGGGTCAAAAGTGTTTTGTGGTCAATCTCCAATTATCCAGCTATGTCTTAAGAACTAATGTGCTGATCTTACTCTACTTTTTCCAAAATGGGTTCTACTTTATCCGTAACAGGTCGACCAGAGCGAGGTTCGTGTTTGACACCAAAATTGCCGGATTAAAAATGTGTTTTGTGCTACTTAACCTTCACTGGGTCCATTAACGCCACAAATTTTTTTCGGGGCTTGTGTAGCATTTTGCCATTTTTGTAATAAAACTTCAAAATGTATCGAAATTCTATGTTAGTTTCACTCATTTTGGTGAAAAACAATAGAAAAATGGCGGGACACCGATTTTACTTTTTATTTTGCTTTTTTAATGTACTTTTTGTCGTCTGTCTAATGGTATCGAAACTAACCAGATACGAGCAGCACAGCAAGAGATGTTTCTGCTACTTTTTCCTTATGAAATACGAAAAGAACTTTTTACCCCGACTAATAAATTACAACTATAGGCCGTCTTAGTGTTGTAAAGAAAACTAAAAACCATGAGAACAGTTAACGTTATTAATTTGATAAAAATTGAGCCCAGCTCCGATTCCTTTACCGCTCTCGCTCTCGATTGCGATCCTGGTCTGCTATAAATTTCCACCAATCCCTATAATATCGATTATATCATTCATCCTTTCGTCAGCGTGGAATCAAAAAATAGATTCTAGAAGAAACCCTCGGGCTTATTTCACATCTCTAAGCGCAGCGGTTTGGACGCCTGTATACATATAACAGCAATTAATAAAGTTCATACTTAAAGGATCGATTTTCATAAATCGAGAACTTTCGAAAACGTGTGTGCGTGCGTACGGGCGTATGAGAATGCGCGTGTATAAAAAACTTAAATATATTTTGAACAAATAGACCGATTGGAATCAGGTCTGAAGCTTTCGGTAGAAAGCTTGGTTGAATTTAGATCTTCAAAAAAAATTGACAACTTTTGCTAAGGTAGATTGGAAAATATTCAAAACAAAAGATGAATGAAATCGTTTCAAAAAAAACAGGTTTTTTTTTTATAAACTATATGATCGATATAGTTTATTTATCATTCTGAAATATATTCAAAACTATCTTCAAAATCCATAATAAAACTTCAATACTAGGTATACGTTGAATACTTTCGTCGAAATTCGTTCATTTTTCCAAAAGATATCTTTGAAGGACAAATTTTCGAAAAAAAAATTTTTATTGTATTTTATAATCTATTCGCCTTCAAAAAGCTGCGACCATGTCGCAAGTGCCTTTCAAATCGATTATTAGACGTATTAATCAATAAATAGGTGCATTTATCGAAAACTTAAGAAACTATATCGAATGCTTCAAGTCCCGTTCTTTTAAAGATATAATTTGTAAAAAGTTTTTCTTTTTACTTATCCAACTTGTAAACAAACAGCCCAGTGCAAAATTTCTAGTTCCTTAATCCTACGGCTATACGATATATACATAATTATACATATCAATCTGTTCATCCATCAGTCATTCAGTCAGCTTTCATTGCATACCTATTTGAAAATCATTACAACGTTATATTTGTAGCAAATCGTGTGTAGTTTATAAAATTAATATCATCATTGTTTTAACAAATATTCATCAAAACAAAACTCATCAAGTAATCACAATAATAGTGCTACGAGTAACAGAAATTACTAGAGCAATGAACGGAGCTGTGCGGGCGCCGCTCTAATCGCTATATAATAGGCGGTCCGTTTGTGAACTACGACTTTTTATTAGATTGTAATAAGAAGGAGTGACATTTTAACGAGTTCGCGCATACCTTTGCGCTTAGACAAAGACGTTTCACCTAATGGCGAAATACCGTGTGCGCAGATAAATGAGAATAGAGCCCTTTCTGTTCCTTGGCCTAGAACCTTTATGACCTTGAAAACTATTTGAAGTGCGCTGGCGCTGGCGTCGAGATGGCGAGGTTTTTACACGCTTTAATTGCCTTCAAAAAAAGAGTTTCTTTTCGGGTCGTGATACCTACGGCATGGCTTAAAACTCGATAGCAAATTAAAGGGATTTGTGCTTATATGCAAATTAAATGTTAATAACCCATTTTTCAGAAGATAGACCGATTACATTTATTGAAATTACGGTGCTCGCCTGCAATGGAATTTTTAATTTCTCTGACGAAAAGCATATTATTTAATAATCTGGCAAACGAGAAAGTGGCGCTATTTATTAAATTTGGAACTTGAAAAATATAAAATATGTTTCATATTTTCGTATACTGCTTTTTACGTCTGTTTTCATATTAATATTGATGTGCTTCGAAAAAAATAAACTTAATTTATAACTAATATATTCGTTGTTTTCGCAGACTATTAATTACAAAGTCGTTTTGCATTGCGTTTGTTCTGTGGTGCATACGTGTCGCTATAATGAAGATTTTCGTTTGCATTTTCATGCATTGTTTAAAATACGTTGAATCATCATTAAGCAATAAACAAACTGACATGTACAAATGTTAAGTAACTAATATAATATCTGTGGCCTTTAACTTGTAATTGTGTGAATACATTAATGATTCTCGTAGCTTCTGTTATTAGGTACAAATTATGTTTAAACAACTGATTTGTGTTGCGTACAGTACGATAATATTTACTGTCAGCATTTAATTACGATAAGTTGTGACTAATAGAAAAAAAAACAATAAAACATTATCACAATACGATTTAATTCAAAACATATATTCGACTAATATGTAAACACATATGTAATGTATTTTTCTTCTCGTAATATTTATGTATAATTCGAGAACAGGCTTTGAGGATATATTTTTCATTAATAGATAAATAATTGGAAAAAATCAAACAATTAAAAATTATTTGTTATTGCTATCAGAACAGTTTTTATGAGTTCGACACAAGAACAGTATACCTATCTATGTATAAAAAATGTGAATTTATTTAATATGAACAAAGATTACTGGCGCATATTAATGTGCACTTAAACCGGGAATTTTAGTGAATTTTTATTTTGGTAGATAATTGAACCGGCTTAGAAAGTAATTTTCAAATAGCGGAATGAAAAATTCAGGAATTTTTCCACAACTTGTAATTTTGTCAGTGAGAATCTAATAAATGAAACACCTACTACATATACAACTGATTTCTAAAAAACATATTAAGACAATCATTATTAGTCATTACTTCGTTCTGATTACTACATTAAACATGGCAAAGCAAATACCTATATTACTCGATCAATTATTAGCGATTACCTTTAGCCGCTATTGAAATGGTATTGTAAAGTCGGTGATAAAATATCACTAACTCACACAGCCTACCGCCAGGCACAGCCTGTGGATATGTGCCCTAATCGCCACTTCGAGCATGTGCTCTATGAATACATCTCTCTCATGCGATATCGCCGGCTAACGCCGCTGTGAGCATACAGGAACACGACGAGGGGACAACATTCTGCTAATGGGAAAACCTACTGACAATTCCTACCAAACGATAATCTACCTACGACCTACAAGGACTAGAAAAAATCCTTCACTGAAAACGACACTAACTATATATGACACTAATTATATATAGATCTATAATGATTTATAGGTACGCCTAACTAGATCGTACTATGTAACCCCTTATATCACACGGACTACAATAAGTCCGAGAGTGGAATTTTTCTATCTTTCCGTTAGCTTGTTTTGACGTGTTTACAGGACATTTGTTTGCCCTCGATACCGCGCTCAACTGTCCGGTCTACTTAGAACCAATATGTAAATACAGCGAGATAAGCGTGAGTTTTGTCATTTAAAAGTTTCCATTAAAATATATAAAAAAATAATTTCATACATACATCCCCCAAAATACATCGAATCGGCGTTAATCGGTCACTATCTAATTAGAAAAAAAAAGTAACATTTTACATGACTTTTCACAATTCACTTCTGCATCAAATAAGGCGTGATACATTGAAAACAAACAAAAAAAACGAACTCGATATGTATTAGAGGAAAAATAATATAAAAAGTTAAAAGAAGGGTGCCGAATGCTTTTTATTGGCCGAATGTCTCCCAAAGAAAAAAAAAACGGAAAGCGGCAGTTTCCTTTTTTAACGCGCGCTTCCCATTGGTCGGCGCGCCGAAAAAAAAGCGGCCGTAAGTCCCGCCCACAACGCGCACGGAGCTTTTTATCGAGGGAAGCTTTTTATTTCATGCAACACAAAAAGCATGTGTGTATAGTGCCTTATGTCGTTAAAACTGTCGACGTAGTTACACTGTAACAGACCTTCGTAACTATTTAAAGTTTAATATATTAAGTTGTATCATTATTCTTTACCTCATGAATTATTCATTTATTAAATTAACATTTATATAATAACATTTCAATATTAATTCTACACCTACATACGTGTTGTGAAATTTGATACATTTATTAAAAAAATAATCATTCATTATTATTTTTACAACAATGGTGAAATTAATGCTCTACATTGCATATTATATTGCGATATAATTTAATTAACACACGCTTCAAGTCGAATTCAATTTACTTCAATATATTTATTCACTATATGCTGTACTCCTTTATAATATATTTAATACTCTCAAAACTCATAAATCTTAAATGTATCATTTGTAAAAACAAATCTAAAACTTATGAGCCATTTTCTCCGATCATACGGAAAATTTTATTCATAGCAAATATAGGAAAAACAAGCCCGCCATATGGCGTACCAAACAAACACAAAAACACCGTATTGTAACAATGACCAGAACGTTATCGTTTTAGCCGCGTAATAGGCGGGATTTGAATAACTGTTATTATGCCATTTTATTGACTCTATTGGGTGTATTTTTATCGTCGAGTGATTTTAGTGTGTCACCGACACCGACCTATGTATCACAAAGAAGCAAGGGGGTAGCTAAATTCTAGTTTATTCATTACCAGCCGTGAATTTTAGCCGTAAAACTCATTTTGATTGCTCAATATTAAAATGTTACATAAACAAACTACTAACAATACAAAAACAAAAGCGGAATAATAAATAAAACAAAATATTCGATCAGTATCTAAGCGCCTGCTCTTAAATTCACTTTTAATAAAAAGTGTTTTTTCCATATTTTATTCTTGTGTCAAAATACAATTTAAAAGTAACCTTTTAAAAGTTCTTCTAAAAGGAAATCGCGAAAAAAGTCCAGTGTTAATAATAAGCGAAGACACGGTTTGACTTATTAAATATTCCATAAGTGTGATTCTAAATTATATTTTTTGTGCTTACAAGTAAATTTGACCAAAATATTCTTTTTAGATTCTGGACTGTCGAGATATTTTCCGATAGCATCATAAAATAATTGCTATAGTGCCAATTTCGAATTTTTAGTCATTGTCAAACGGGGAAAACGGAAAAATTATTTATTAGAAAATTTTATTTCCAACTTTTGTTATACATATTTTTTTTCTAGAATAAAATGCGTAAACAATAATTCAAGAATCTCCCCTCCGCGACTCCTCGCCATTGGCCACAATAAAAATAGGCTGGAGATGCGCGAACGAGACGCACATATCCCGACGTATGCCCGTCTCGCGCACAGATGAGAAATAGATATCGATGTTTAGGTCATAAAAATTGACAGATTTTTTTTCAGTCTATTGTTAGACGCCGGCGGGAGCGGACTGTGACGCGTACGCGGGAACTGTTTAAATAAATCATGTCGACCGATCGTGTTTATTGGTGAAGGTCAATGTGCGCGATAAATGTTAAAAGACTGCTATTTGTGTTTTATATAAAAAAATTAAAGACTTCGATTAGAATTCGAGGTAAGTTAGTTCGCTTTTAAAATACAACAACGCGGAAACATATTCGGAATGCATTGAATAGGTGACGTACGTACAGAACCTACCACAATCGCTATTTTTGATCTATATTCAATAGGTACGCTCTGTTTGAAAATTGGTATTAACCACCGAAAGCATGTTATCGTTCCGATGCTTTTGATAGTCACGATTACATATTTACGATTTTGTGATATTATTTAAATTATTTCAAGCAAATAAGATGGTCACTGATTGAAAAATACAGGTAAACAGACGAAGAGCATTGAATTTGTATTTTCTTTACAATTTAATAGTGATACCATAGAAACATCTTATTTTTTACATTGTAAATTATTTTCAAATATTTGAATTATAAATATTTCGACAAAAGATATTAAGAAATTAACTTATTATTTAGCCATGTTTGCAGTATAAATATCTGATTTTGTTTTAACGGCTACATTTTTGTAAAACAATTAAACCATTTAAGAAAATTACTTGATTTGATTAAATGGTTTAATTTTGATGTAAGAATAATTCCTTTAATTTAATCACGTTATAAAAATAATTCGTTTTATAGTAAAATTTGAAGAGATCAAAAGTAATTTCCTAGAAATACAGAAACATAATAAAATATTGTTTCGGTAATTATTTCACAAATCAGTGAATAACAATTATAATGAAGTTGATCACTGAATATAATTGTAATTATAATTAATCATCACATACCATAACAACGCCAAAATACCAAAAGATGTTTAGTGTGGTGCCTAAATGTTTACCTAATTATTGTTTAAAAAAACGCCGTCGCTTGCATTGTTCTTATGCAAAAACAGAAAAAAATACGGGAATCTATTTATATTTCTTGCCTTTAAAATTGATAACTATGTGACTTATTTCTAATGGGAATTTACTTATTCTTTTCTATTCGTGCATAATTATAAGTGAACAATGTCTTGTGAAATAATAAGTCTAGTAAAAACTGTAGAATAACAAGTATTCTATTATTATTTTCTAAACAATAAGAAAAAAAATCTCATATATTGTTACATTGTATTGATAACGATATATTTAAATATTTACATACCTAATATGCAAATATGATGCCGCGTGACGATATTATATAATGTTCCGATATAAACATTATCGTTGACCAGTTTTACTGCAAGCATACCTAACCATAGTGGTATTTCCTCGTGTGAATAAATTGACTCACGAAACAGCACGTACAGGGCTTTTGGGATGACTAATGAACCAGAAAACCGTGATTCTGATCATCTTTAATTACGTTACGGCGATGTGCAGCAGGTTTTCTTAAAAGAATATATCAAACGACTTCATCGACAGTGTTCGTGAGATACGTTGATGCCATAATCTCCATTGATTCAGGTGCCCAGCATGCTGAGCTGCGCCGCGCCCGCCCGCGCCGGCCTGCCCGCGCCGCACGCCCGCTGGCCGCCGCTGTTGCAGCCGCCGCCGCCCACAGTGGTCAGTAAACGCACAGAATATACAGCTACTAATATTTTGTTCTTTTCATTATCGATATGTTGTATAACCCGGACAATCCTCACACCAGAAATCGGAACCGGTCGACCCCATCGATGAGGGTGTGTCCTTCAACAAGGATCAAGCGAGCGGATTCTATTCGGAGGGCTTCCACAGCGCGTCCCCCTCCTCCTCCAGCAAGGACTCGACCGGCCACTCCCCGCGCAGCGTCACCAGCGGCGGCGAGCCCTCGCCGTCCTTCTACGACGGAAGCGCGCTGCACGCCAAGGCCGACCTCGGCGCGCGCCTGGACGCCTACGGGGCCGGCGGCGGCCTGCCCTACAGCCTGCTGACGCCGCCCGGCTTCGAAACGCGTCCCGCCGACGGCCACACGACCTCGCCAAGAAAAGAAGTCGCGTACTCGCCGCGCGTACCTCACGGCCGCCCATGTCTCGCCTCCACGCCCCTGGGCCAGCCGGACGCCACGCCGCCCAAGTCCCCGCGCACGCCGCCCACTCCCCCGCTAGAAGACGACCAACAAATTTATGATCGCTTCCACGACTCCGGATTCGAAGGCACCGCCCGGCCGCCGGCGCACGACCCGCCTGACGCCCGCGCGACCGACCGCGACGGCTCCGGCCCCGACGAGACCGAGTACGACGACGAGCCGGGCTTGCGCGTGCCCGCCGTCAACTCGCACGGCAAAGTGAAAACTTTCAAATGCAAACAGTGCGAGTTCGTTGCAGTAACGAAACTTAGCTTTTGGGAACACAGTAAGGAGCACATCAAGCCCGAGAAAATGCTGACGTGCCCTAAATGCCCGTTCGTAACGGAATACAAGCACCACCTCGAGTATCATATGCGCAACCACTTCGGCTCCAAGCCCTTTCAATGCAGCCAGTGCTCGTACTCCTGCGTCAACAAGTCGATGCTTAATTCGCATCTGAAATCACACTCCAACGTGTACCAATACCGTTGCGCCGACTGCAATTATGCAACTAAATATTGTCACTCGCTGAAATTACATTTGCGCAAGTACAAGCACAATCCGGCTATGGTCCTCAACCTAGACGGCACGCCCAACCCGCTGCCGATCATCGACGTGTACGGCACCCGCCGCGGGCCCAAGCAGAAGTCGGTGCCGCGCTCCATCGACCGGTCGGCCCCCGCGCCTCACTCGCACTCGTCGCACTCGGCGCAGCCGCCGCATCACACGCCGCATGCACTTTTCGGAAACCGCTTTCCGGTCGGTCTGCCGTATCTACCTCCATTACTACCTCACTCGTTCCTATTTCCGCCTAACGGCAGTTACGAACGCGCCGTCTCACCCCGTTCCGATGACAATCCGCCCGTCCCGACCGCCGCGTCCATCCTGCATCAGCGCCTCTCGTACGCCGAACGAGAAGCCGAAACCGTCGACGCGGTGCAATCGCCGAATCATCGTTCCGCAGCACCCGCCATCACGCCGCCGGCGCCGCCTAAATCCAAATCACCGGCCGCGCCCGAAGACGCACTCGACCTCACCAGCTCGAAACTGAGCGAGGCGGGATCTCCGCCGCCCGCATCCCGTCCCATGCCCAACACTCCCACGACCTCGCTCAAGAACAGAAGAAAGGGACGAGCCTTTAAGCTGCAGCCGGCGGCGCTACGCTTGCAGCACCAAGAAGATCGGAGTCGAGAGAACGACACGTCGGACTCGGATTCGGACACGTCGGCCGACGGCCGCGGGGCCGGCGGCGGCGCCGGCGACGCGGGCGCCGCGTCCACGTCGGGCCGCGAGCGCGCCGACGGCGGGCGCGGGGGCTCGTCGTACGCCTGCCACTACTGCGACATCACGTTCGGCGACCTCACGATGCACACGATCCACATGGGCTTTCACGGCTACAACGATCCGTTCATGTGTAACAAGTGCGGCGAGCGCAGCACCGACCGGGTGGCTTTCTTCATACACTTGGGTCGCGCTCAGCACGCTTAGTCTGTCGTCCTCGACATCCGATATTTAAGAACTCATATTGTAGAACTGAGCTTTACACATTTCGTCACCCCCGTCTCCAGACATAAAATTTCGGCTCAGTTTCACTATCTAATACAGAGGCTTTCGGATGATCCAAGTCCTGAATATTCGATGAACAACGACAACGAAACGTCGAAATAAAATGACTAAAAGCTCCTTTGTGCCGAGATTCAGGCTTTACATCTTCCTAATGCTTATCTCTTACGCGCATTTCCTTTGCGATAGCCATCAGAGGTTAAATCCGCCTTTCTAAAAACGTCTCACGTTATATATATAAGTACGTAAAAGTTCCTTTATAGTATAGGATATGTTAGAAGTTAATCGCATTACA
Organism: Eumeta japonica; assembly: GCA_005406025.1. NCBI lineage: Eukaryota > Metazoa > Arthropoda > Insecta > Lepidoptera > Psychidae > Eumeta > Eumeta japonica. The sequence goes on from BGZK01000176.1 coordinate 560,138, forward strand.
TGTGTATACATCGTTTATAATTACGTACAGTCATTTGTCGTGTTTAGTTTTATTCGTAGTTTTACTTATTTTGTGTCCTTGCGTAGTGGTTAAAGATACGCGATATATTGTGTAAATTCAAATGTAAAAATTAAATAAAATAGAATAATAAAAATTAGCTATAATAGAACGTAGATGAGAAAGACCAATGCGTGAACAAGACTGTAATTTTAATATTTAGTACAAAATGTTATAATAAGCATCTCTGAAGTGGGAGTATAGTTATGTTAGAAACAACTTCACTGCAGACTTTTAGAATGAGATCATATTTTAGGAATTCTATTTAGACATTTTTAATGGCTTTTAGAAATAGCCTTGTAAAAATCTAGTGATATTTAGTTTATACATTTCCTTTATTTTTAGCCAACTGTATTTTTATCTTCAGAGACGGTGCCGTTACCTATGAGTCATTGTGTAAATATACTAATAAATAAAAAGAAATAGTCATAGAATGTAATGTTAAACTATAAGCTAATGAATACTTTCTTCGATCAGAGTATATTTATTATTATATTTTAGCAGTTTGGATGTTATTTAATTTATTTATTCCTTTATAAATACGGCTCATACAATGTATTAAGTAATCTTTCAATTACAATTTCTGTGTTAAGAAGAAATGGTTATGAGGCGCATTATTAAGTGATTGAAAATATAAAAAATAAACCTGTGTGCTACTAAAGAAAACAATAAAGATGGAGTTTTATCTATTTTTGTGTTTTTATTAGATCCATATAGTAATCTCCTACATATTAAATAACGAACATAGTATGTACATATATTCTTGCACACTTAAAATACAATACCTCATTAACTATTACAAATCCTCAATTTCTAGTTGTAGGAAATCATATTTTTTCGTATTTACAAATTTTTCATGAAAAATTTATGAGATATTTTCATAGGTACTTTCATACTACCACTTTCATAAGTAGACTTCTGAAAGAAACAATATTTATATACCATGGAATTATCATGATTTGAAGTCTTAATAAAAAGCAAACATTAATCAATGAAACCAACGTTAAAAAGTTGATTTTATATATTTATTTTTGTACATTTTCTTAACAATTAAATGGTGCAATAGTAACTCAACACATTGATTAATAGCTTTATATCAAAAAGTCAGCACTGACATTTTTGAGTTCTTTGTTTTTGGTTATGGAAGGAACATCATTGTGTTTGGGATCATTTTTTAGATTGACATATAAGCATACCATGGAGACAAATTCTTAAACTCGGACACGTCATAAATTCTTATTCTTTGATGTCTAAAGGACAAATTACATTAAATATATATTAAAGCCTGCATGGTTGAACATTTCTAATCAAAACTCACGATTGTCGCTAGAGTTGAGGCGGCTTTTAAATATGAATACATGTATATTTTTATATTAAAGCAATACAAACACTGGCCATGAATAATATGTATAATTCTAATTGTTACACATTATGTCACATCTCTATAAATTAGAATTTCTTATTAAGAAGACTAATAAACAGTATATTAGATGGTATAGTAAACAAAATTAAAGACTAATAAACAATAATTAGCGCTCATTTGAATTTGTTGTTGTAAAAATTTTTTTTAGCCATTACGTTGCAAAAATGTATATCCATGTTTCACGAGGTCTTATAAAAACCTCTAATCTCGAAAATTCCGTTTTTAATAACGGTAATAATTGTATTTTTCAGCACAGTCGAGGAAGACAAAAAAATGGTTATAAAGCGTTCAAAAAGAGTCAAAGTTGAATAACAAAATTACATCGCTATAAATTAATATTTTATATAGTCATTCATTGCAATATTGACTCAAGCTGATATTTTTAACGAGGAAACTTAAATCAGATGTTGGTTGTTGGGGACGTTTTTTTAGAATTCCGAGCCAAAATGGCAAAAACGGAACCCTTATAGTGTCGTCATCTCCGTCCGTCCGTCCGTCCGTAGTGTGGCAGACATTTTACTTACAAACTACCATGTGTATATTGATGAAATTCGGAGTAGGTATAGGTGTCTTGTATAAGCCGCTACTTAGTTTTGTAGTTAAATAACATAAATAATATTTCTAGCGGGGCACTCCCTACACGTAACAAAATTTGAAAAAAAAAAATTCATTAAGCATCAATGTGTGGTATATATTTCAACAGTTCGTTTTAAAACCTTTTAAGGTTTTCAACCAATTTTTTTTGATTCATTGAAAATTTTCAGAAATAATTGCTCCGAAAGTAGCAGAAATTGTGTGTCCCCTCTATTATTTAACCCTTTCAACTCCAGCAACTTATATATATATATATATATATATATATATATATATATATATATATATATATATATAACTTATTAAGTGTCCTGCCTCTCACATCAAGCACATATATATTAATTGTATATTAATCGTAAACCAAACGGAATTTTTTGGGGTATGCACAAAATAATTATGAATATTTTATATACTCATGTAAAGTAGACAATATAAAGAATAAAGTATAAAGACATAGTAGTATCTTTCCAGACCGATAAAGATCGTAAAATGTGTTTTAGATTTTGTATTTTTTTTTTCACATTTTCGAAATTATATCATTCATACGTACGCGACGCCATGACCTGATATATATACATATATATATATATATATTAATTAGTGATGTGCCACTGACGGCTTAAATGAAATAACAGACAATTATCTGTTAGTGTATTAGTTAACGAAATAAAGAGTGTTATCGATAAAAGAATTTGGAAACAATATGTATTACCGCAGATTCACACATTATTATGTACATAATGACAAAATAAACGGAAAGACAAACGAATTACATTTTGACAAAATAATTTCTGAAAATAAACCGAGATATCGTTCAATTGTTATGACGTTAATAGGCAGGACGTCTAAATCAAGTTTGGATTAATCATTATGAATATGAAACTGTACATCTCTTATGTGACATTCTTGCGTAGAATTTAAAAATATTTGTATTTTTGCGAAAATAAGCGTGCGCAAACATGGATTTGTATGTTTGAGTTCTTTTTCTATTAATTGCACAAAACGAGAAATCCTGGAATTCATTTTCCATATAATGTTATTGCTTGATACCATTTGATAATATTGATATTCATGGTTGTACTTTATGTTAATCTTCTTTGCTTCAACCGTTTTCATATTGGGTGATTTGCTTTACAATGGAGCTGCAAAAATTGACGGTGACCATTTTTGACTATCCAATGAAATACTGCGTGAACATTTCCCATTTTACCTGTAGAATAATATGACGCGTAGTAATAATTTATCAATTATTGTTTGTACTTACAGTTTATACTTACATTTATTCTTTTTTTCATAATCAATGCTATTTACTCGGAATTAACGTAAATTGTAAATGGCAAAACTCACAAAATGATGCTAAACTAACGCCAAATTTGTTTCGACTTAATATCTGGGAATAAAACAGAGTTAGAGAATTATTATTGAATTTTTGTTTTCATACGATAAAATAGTTATTTCCATATCGGATATTGATAATATGCGATATGGAAATAACCATTTTATTTGTCCGTTTTATGACACATACATAGTGTACTTTTATTCATTATTGTTATTGATATAGCAATCTTTACATATATTTAGGTTGGCTGTGATGAAAGACAAAGAGTGAATGTTCTTTATTAAATTATGTCAATGTTGGTATGATACCTTTTTTAATTATTCGTTAGTTAAGTCGGTAGTTGTAACTCAGATGAGAATATATTAAATAAAACCAGAGTTTATTACAAAGATCTGCGCTCTTTTTATTTGAAAACATCAATTATCAAATATTATAAATAGACATGGGTAACTGTCGTTTAACAATTACGTCTACCGAATAAAAATTATTTAAATCAATATCGATTTTTTTTGTACAACACCATTTTCGTGCTAGTTGGAACCTCCACATATTTAATTAATTCCCTCATTGCGGCCCACACCATCAACTGATATTATATGTTTTATGTGATTTAGAAAACCGCGCAGAACTCCGTTCACATTATCATCTTCTATTTTAATAATAGCGATCCGCCCCGGCTTCGTACGGATAATGATCTATAGCCAAATAACTTCTGGTGGATGGATGGGAGCGGTCATGTGACGCAGTATTAACAGACATCTAGAGTTACGGTGTCTCACTACGCCCAAAAATGTTTTAAATTTTTAGGTTAAATATGACACAAAATCGCCAAGAAAAACGAAAAATGATTCTGTTGATCCGGTTTTGTAAGAGAAACAAAAAGTTGAAAATTTGTAAATCAAAATAAAAAAATATATAGAATTCATGAATTTTTATTTCTAAAATAAATTTTATCGAATCATTTGCCGTATATAGAAACAGTGTTCTGTTTCTGTATACTCAAAGCGACCGGCGTATGATGACACCGCAGAGGAACACGGCAGGCGGCGAAAAGGTTAAACCGTAAGTTCGAAAAATGTAAAAAAATGACAAAGATTACGCTTAATAAATACTTAAAACGAAAATTAATTTGTAGGTCATCGGACATACCGTTTTGGAATTATTGGCGAAAACTGCGCTTCTCAACAAAAGGACGTAAGTGCTATGAACATACGTTCTTTTGCTGGTACACCTTAGTTTACGTTAGTTTAGGAGTCATAGTCGACATACCTACTTGTTTCCCTAGTTATAGACGATTAAAATGCTTATACCTATTATGTGCCGGAAACATGGAAAAAACTGTAACAACGCAGTTTATCATCTGTTGTGCATTTCTATGTAGCAACGGCTTCGCAGCCCTTCAGCGAGCATGGCCGACATGCTCTTAGCCGATCTTTTTTTAAAACTCCATTTTGTTCGACATTCATTGATACACCCTTTTGAATTTTTTCCAAAATTAATGCTCATTTATATTGAAAAAAAATATTTAACACTAACTGTCACTAATAAATATGACATAACTCATCATTTACGTAGAAGACGTGCCGACACGCGTGGTCATCGTCGCGGCACACGGCTCACTTTCGAATTCGAGACGTCGCCGGCGCGCCATTTCAAATCGAGTCCGTTCAAAACGAACCGCCGGTGTGACCCGTTACGAAACCGCGGCCGAGAGAAGCGTATTCGGGCCGGACGTGACCCATTGTGGGCAACACTTGTTTTCAGACGGTCATTTTTTTAGCCGGCGATCCGCCCGGCGTATTTTCTCGACCCCGTTACACGTAAAAACGCCGTATGCATATTCATAAGGCGGCGGCGCCGGTGCTGGCCCGATTTATCGGTTTTTTTTCTCCGCCGCGACAATGGCGCCCGTCAATCACAGATATTTAGCTATTTAGTCTCAGAGTGTACGTAGAAAAAACACGCCGGTTAGACGTGGTTATTTTAAAACGGCCGCACCGTCCAATACGAGGTTTGCACCGTTCAAATGCTTATTTATAGGCGTGCAAAAGCGATTGTTTTGTGTACGCTTTTGCGTAAACATATAGCTATGTACGCTTTTGGGAATGTTAATTTTTTTTTTAAGTTTCATGAATAATAGATGTAGGCCGAAGCGTTTAATCTACCGAGTACAACGAAATCCATTAACGACGACGAGGAAGACGTCTCTGAAAATGAACCTTTTCAACTACCCTCCGAGGAAAATGACGAGTGATTCGAGGGCCGTTTTGTTTTCAGCCTGATTCTCGAGAATTTTACTTTTATCAGTAATTGACTATTTATCAGATTTGAGCTCCTTCAGGAAGTCATACTATTTCCAAGGCAATATGCTTACACTGTATATAATGTGCCTTTGTGCATATGTGCATCTGTGTATGTTAACTTCTACACGGAGTGATTGATTCGAGTTTTCTCCGAATCAATTAAACGGTCTCGTTAGTCATCATGATTGACATGAACTTAAAATTTATGTATGCAATATAACCGTGCACCTGAAGTGAATCCCAAAAAAAAAAAAAAAAAAATGTTATTTTGCATTGTTCAAAATCACTTCTCAGATTAATTCCATAAGTCTAATCAGCTCTATATACAGTTTGAAAACCATAGCAAATGTCACAAGGTCAATTGCAATCGGTCTATATTTTCGAACAATAAAAATAATACTAATTTTGCAGCATCAACGTTTAATCGACACCAGAGTTATGAAAAACACTCGGTGAACTTCATCAGAATTGATTCGTCCTTTCAAAAGATATTGTTGTCAAATAAAAATCATACATAATCCATAGAAATCCCAAGACTAAGTTCAAATACGTTTGTACCCAAAGAATGCACAAACACTAACGGTTAATCGCACATTTACGAACTTTAAGCATCAATAATTTATACATATAATAGGTACGTTTTCAAACTCCATTTAATATGACTACAAATACAACCAAAACATCTAATTCTAGAATTGGCGGAACGCTTTCAAAGTTACTGTTATTTTTTTTCAACGCTCTTAAGATGTTGATTTAAATATGGACAAATAAATTGAGTGTTTCAATCGGCACTCTTAAGGGCCCAGCCGCTCTTGTCTTAGATAATGTCAAAGATTTAAGTAAACTGTCACATTAACAAATCCCTCTTTCTATACGTAATTGAATATTTGGTAACGGTAATTTCCGACTTCGATGTCGCTTCCGATATCAATCCTGATCCTATTTTTGACAATACTGCATTTTTACTGGTATTCATATATTTTTACGTATCAAAAGTGTTCTATTTCAGAGATAATACGAGTATAACATAATACGAGTTTAAGCAAAGTTTGTTTACAATACGTTTAGTCGTTCCAAAGATTAGCACGGATAAACAAACAGATAAGAATATCAGTACAAATTTTGCAAGAATCAGTAAGAAAATGAGATTCAGTTTTTTTTTTCCTCCAAACATACAACAACTATACATTTTTTTGAAGCTCCAAGATCTCGAAAGGTATAGGCTGATTATTTTTATTCCGATATTCTTAAACGACCCGGGATAAATTGCGTAGTTATATTTTTGAGTTTTAAAAGCTAGAAATGTGATAATAACCTAATTGCCGTGTTCTTCGAGTTGATACGAACTGATTTAAAAGATGAGCTGCAAGGTCAACCGTTTCAAAATTATTTTTTAAATACTATCATCTCAAAATAAAAGATTATAGACACACTGGATTCGCCATTTACTTGAGCGATTGGCATTTGACACAGAGGAATTAAGCGCTCGTTGTACATTTTTTCACAAACGGCCATTGTCATTAACGCCCGAGTAGATGTCGCTGCGCTATTTTGAAATATTCTCTACTTTGAAATCAATGGATTTCAAGGTTGAATAGTATTGACTCACATCTGAAAACCTTGTTACGAACTTCGCTCTTATAAGATCCGTATGTAGGGTACTTTCTTCCGACACGAACGGTTCCGTATACACTCACTTTTTTTTTGAACTAACACTTTTGAAAAGCATGCTCCCCGCGCCTTGATGTTTAGGTCACGCCTTTTTCGGTTTGTATTGTATTATTTACAATAAGTACAAAAAACTTCTATTTTAAAATCTTTCCAATTTACTGTCTTCTTTGAATACAATAATGAATTGACATATTCATGAAACGAGCTGCACTATTGATTCGGACAATTCAATCACATGCATTTTAAAAAGTTTAGTTGAGTTCGTATCGAAACTAGTTTTTATTTCGATATAGCCTCACTGTGGTCAACTTGGCTGCACGTTTCACAGGAAACGTGGGTTAAATAACACTTTCCGTTCTTGCGTTTCGTCCAGTGATTGGAGTTCCGGTGACATGCCCCCCCTTCATGACCTCACAACGTCCCTCCATCGGCCCTCTACCTTCTTCATCAGCCCGCTCCTTGGGTCATCAGACATCGTATTCCTACCCAAGAGGTCGATAACGCAGCGATGACTCCTCGACAGCCACGAATGTCTATGAACGTCTGTGATCATCTATAAACTGAGGCTGGCATGCTCGTTTGCCCCGCAATAATGCTATAAGAAAAAGTTTAACCAAAAACTTTCAATTTCTAGACGACATTCAGCTGGCGACTGCCCTGTGTAGATACGACTTGATCTCACTACCTCTAACCTCTGGTCGCGTATCACGCTCTCTTTTACATACACCGTTCGTTATTTCATTGACGAAATCGCGTACTGCCATTGACAAATTAACTGAGTCTCTATTTATATATACCAGCCCATATCACCTCCAACACCGTCTTCGTCAATAGAATATTAGACTCTAGTCCGTATACTGACCTTAATGCACGTTAAAAACTTTATTGGTTCTTAAATTTAAAATCAAGTTCAACCACTACGTTTAATTTGACCTCGAGTCTAGCTTTGCATGTTGCAGGATGTCACTGAAAACCTATAGAGCGAAGAATCGTTCAACAGGTAATTTAATATAAATATTGAGTTTCTTAGATATTCAATTGAAAATATCATTTATGAGACGTTAAGCTAATCGTTTCCGCGGCATATTCGGTTTCCATTATTTTCTTTCTAGTTCAAATCTGATTATGTATCGCGGGCAAATATAACTATGCACAATCTATTCAGAATTAAAGTTGCCTATTTTAAGAGTATTGCTTTATATAAATAATTATAACCAATATGGCCAAATTAATACACTTAAACATAAATTATCGGACTGCGGTGAACCCAAAAGTAGGACGATGATTCTAACAGCCTATATATAATCAAAGATATATCTACTTCTGTTCATCAGTTACCCCACAGAGCCTAAATTACTAGACCGATTTCGATCTATGATACGCAACTGGATCTGTATGGACCATCGTAGATCAAACCGTTAGATCAAAGATGTCGTTAGTCTGAATTTTTAATTATCTACAGTGAACTGAGTCAATCTCGGTGCGTCGTCCACCATCTTCTTTTAAACTGACATTTGACGAAATGTCACTCTTTAAATAAAATTTGCGTTCCATGTGGTTAGGTTCGGTAAAAACCGTTTTTGGCCCGTAAGTTAGGTTTTGGTAATAGTCCTCTTAAAAGGAGATGGTGGAAGAGGTCCTTCGTCAACTGGTTTCATGTCATCAAAACCAACATAACGATTAGATAAAAAATTATATTTAGGTGAGGTTAGGTTAATAGAATAATAGCTTGTTCCTTACTAATTAGTTGTCCCTAAAGTCCGATTTCTATTAATACCGATTTTCTAAAGTCCGGTTTTTAATCACACTCTCCGCGAGTGCTTGAAAATTCCGAAGACTTTAAAAATCTGCAGCGCTCTCGTGACCGCAACCCGGCTTTGAGTGATCACTTTTGCTGCGACCGGCCGAAATAAAAATATACTTAAAAAATTCTAGATTTTTTTAAATCCTTGCCCACCGCCACTGGCTCTTAGCCTGTTAACTGTATCATACGGAAACTGGAATAAATAAAGCCGAAGAGCTACCAATTTAGCACTTTAATTTAACTGTCTCGTGTATTACAAATAATCGTGTAGCTATACAAACAAATATTATCAAATTCGACCATTGAAGCTACATTGGACTACCCGCAGATTTTCCAAGTCGTCATTGTTTTAAAAGTCAAACAGTACATGATCTATATATCTATGCTCGTTTATTGTAGCTATTTTACATGTATGTGATCATTTATGTGTATACAAGATTAAGATGTTCATTGCAAGATAGCATGAGTAAACAAAATAGTCATAAAGTCATTACTAATACAAATACGGTTATTCGTAGATATCTCTATTTCCCGTTTACCGATTTTTATGGGATTTGTATCGATCAAAGCCACGAATTTGTAGCAAAGCTTTCCAAATATCAGCATAAGCAGAAACGAGTTAAAGCTCCAACCTCGATTCCCATTCGCTATCAATAGCTATTAAATATAATTCATAATTTGAAATTAGCTGTTTAACAAGTTGTGTATATTGAAGAGTTGAATATCTTAGTCTATCGTATTTTTTAACCCGCGACGCAAAAAAAGGGGTGTTATAAGTTTGACCGCTCTGTGTGTGTGTCTGTGTGTCTGTCCGTGGCACCGTAGCTTTAAAACAGGTGAACTGATTTGGATGTCATTTTTTTTTTAATTTGAAAGCAGGTTCTCTAGCGATGGTTCTTGGATATGTTTCATCAAAATCGTTTTAGCCATTTCAAAGTTCTTTTGTTAGCTGTGGTAGGAATCTTAGACGCATAACGTACATTTACTTTACTTGCAAACATACGTGTGACCTAAAATTTGAAACAAATTTGGTATGAGGGCTAAGATTTACACATAAACGACAAAAAAAAAGAAAATTGTAGGTTTCACCTCCCAAGCCTCCCTAGAGGGGGTGCAGATCAGTGTATTCAACTAGCGAGCTTTATGCAGTCCTAATAAATAAGAACTAAATTTCAAAATTTTAAAATAAAAATTAAATTAAAAAAAACCCAACGCAAAAAAAGCGAAGATTTAAAAAGTCGAAAATATTACCTTACGTTGAGCTATCAAATTCGATTGAGTAACATCTATTATATATATATATATATATATATATATATATATATATATATATATATATATATATATATATATATATAATTATAGAAATTGAGGGATGGTACGATAAGGTTTGCTCGTTGAAATGGCGCTATAATGTTGCGGCGTTGTGACAATCTTATATCACGCTCATTATAAGATAAATTAAATGATTTTACCGAGAGAAAAACTTTTCAATACCTAGTAGAAAATTAAAATTTAAGATCTGATTTTTCTCTAGGGAAATGCTATATCGAAGTCCAAATTCATGTAAAATTGATTTACTGTATATTAATATTTACAATTTAACTTAAAATTAATATCGATCTTAAATTAAAATTTGGAATAAAGTATTGAATGAAAATGATACATGTGCCTTCGATTTATAATAAAATTTATTTCTCGTCAAACTAAAATAACAATAATTGTTACCTTTGTTTTCATAAAACGTTCTATTTCTGATAACAGTTTCAATTGTTACACTTTTTATGGCTTACAAATATAGAATACAACTATGAAAAATATTTGATATTTATTATGCATCCGCGCTTTTGACCCATAATATAATGTTATTTAATTTCTGCAATAGAGCGTTATTTAATTAAATCATTAATAAAAATTAAATCCATTAGACGTCAGGAGCGGCCACCGGCGCTATATCGTTTAACAACCCACTAATTTGTGATTCTTCGCGCACGCCCACGCATCGAGCTCGTAAAGTTTGCTAAAAAGAGCTTCAGTTGATTTATTATTTTGGGTGGCATTTTTTAAGGGTTGCTATTATGCTTAATCTAAAATAAATTAATCGCTCAACGAAATTATTGAATAATTATAACGTTGTACTTTAAAAATTGATTCAAGAACAAAAAATAATAGGCATACAAATACAACACACCATATTTAATTGTATTCGAGAGACATGAGATTCAGGGCGAGTGATACCTTTTATGTGACTATCATTGAATTGAAATAACTGTATTATAATTTTTAATAAATTATCAGTTTACAATTATAATATAATTGAACCCCACCCGACAACAATTGTTAAGAAAAGATATTAAATTATCAATGAAAATTTTACAATAATGTCTTGGATAATATTCGAACTTGACGATATTCACAATTAAATGTTTAGTCACCCTAATCAATGTGACACAGCTTCTTTACGTAGAGAACTGATAAGGATAGACACTCTTCTACAAAAATATTAAGGTACCTGACTTCAATTATTGAACGGGATTACTTCTCCCATATATATTTGCATGGATTGTTATGCGGTGTGTGTCGGAACCTCGGCAGAAGGCAGTGCAGAAAGATGTGTTTTACCAAAATGCCGCGAGCTAAAACTGCCGCAGGAATAGAACTCAGTGTTCCTAACCGGCGTGTGCGCATCAAAACGTCAGTCATCCATTCTTGCAGGAGTACAATTGGCAAAAGTTACTTATTATATCAGGAACAGCAGATTTCACTACTCATTTCCCTGAACAAAATTTCGCATCTGATCCGTTCCTTGGGAAAACATCACAATAGAAATGAATCTTAAACAAGAATCAATTCGCTGGTTATCGCGTCTCCTGGGAAAAAATTCGGCTTATCACAGCGCTTATGCCTTTCAGGAAATAGAACTGGAGAAGACACGCTTTGTCGCGCCTCGTCACCCCTCTGGTCACAAAATACTGTCCAACGTATCTCGCACGCCGAATAGAACTACTTGTCTTTCGGCTGGCACACAGATCGGATCTAACTTTCTGTCTGTGAACACGATTGTTAAATTGTGTCTAAAATGCCTGTTTGTGCTGTTTCAAGTTGCAAAAACGAATCAAATCCATCAAGCTATTTCAACAGTAAGTGTAAAATTAGTAACAATTTTGAATTCCTAAGTAAATATTAATTTGCTATCAAATGGTGACGTAAGTATAAGTAGTTGATAGACTTATCTCTCAACTTGAGTCGCTGTGTAGTATGACGCTCGCTGTACTTTGTCCAGATTTGTCGAGCGATTAGTCTACCCGTGAAGCTTTATAGTTTTTTTAATAGTTTATTAAAAGTTGCCCATAAATTTTATTTACCTATAAAACCTAACTTGTGATAATATTATAAAATTTATAGTAATTATTGAAGCTACGTAAATAACAAATAAAAAGCTAATACAAGCTAAAGGACAATAAATTGATTTAAAATAGTAATTGACGATTAGTTGAACATCTTATTAACACTTTGTAGTTAAATTATTTAATTTGTTTCATATCATCTCATTTTTATGGAGTCAGGTTATTTAATTATTTCAGGTCAGGTTACTTAATTATTTCTTTATTTTTACAATCGCCATCAATAAATATTGTGAAATTAAGAATTGCGATTTATTTTAATGAATTCCTATTTCTTATCCGGACCTATCACGATCTCTCCCAATTGATCCATTTATCAAGGGTGGACGATGTTGTTTAGGATTTGTATGTGGTGGTAATCTGTCACTAAAGGTGTCAATAAAGAACGAGCATTTTTGAGTAGAATGTCGTTTCAGATTTATTATCAATGACAATATTGAATGTATTTAACAATATAAAAGCAATTGTTAATAACAATAAACAAGCAACGTAATATCTATTTAAAATGATTAGTTTTTTTCTATATATTTGTAATATACATTATTTATCGATAGTCATAGCCAATCTCTAAATATTATAAATCTATAAGTAAAGTTAGTTGCGTCGTATGCGCCTACCTATCGCTACTCTCCTTTCGTTGTGTTCCTGTTGAGTGCGTAAAAACGAAAACATTAATCGGATGGTGTTTATAGTAATTGTTGCGTGTGTGCATTGAGTGTTTACCTCATCTCCCACGGTTTTTGACCAAAGTTATATTATGACAAAATAGCTCGTGTCTTCTCCAATTCTATTTCCTCCGAGGCTTGCTCTGACGCTTTTCCAATCAGAAAAAGAATACCCACAAACTTGTAAATTTATAAAGTAATTTTCGACCTGACACAATAGAAAGATGACAAGTCAAATCTAATGAAGAACTGAACAACATTGAAAATACTCAAAATAAATGGTATTAAATTCCTCTCTTTTTAAGATAAATAACACAATCAAGTCCTTAATAAAAAAGTGTTTATTTTTAACGAAAACGAATCATGGGGCTATCTAAATAACACTTCGACATCTCGTTTAAAGGCGGTCATCAAATTACCAATTTGTTAGGGAAATTACATTTTTTTTTAGTAAACACCGACATAGATTTTGAAGTGTAATATGTAAACCGTAGCGGCCCCAAGTAAAAGGTCTTTTAGTAGAATAAAAGAAAACAAAATGCTCCCAGGAAAAAATAGTTTTTGACCATTTTATGAATGATAACGATATGGAACACATCATACTATTGAAAGATTTAACAAAATCTCTCTTTTATTCCTGTATCATTTTTCGTGACAATAATGTTACCTAAAGTCCCAAAATATTTTATAAACTTGTATTCAACAACTGTTATGGATTTCATTAAAACTTTTTGTTTCCTAATTAAATACAATTGTTAAAGTGTGTCTACAATTAACTGTGTTTACAGCTTTTGTCCCAGATTAATATAATCCCAAACTTTTTCCAGACATCTCTGTTACTATATTTTAAAATGATATTAAACTGATGAATTTAAATATTGCTCTGTGTTCAGTTAGTTATCTATTACATCATCGAAGGAAAGTTTTACTTGGTTTACTTTTTCTACAAAAAAAAAATAGTAATAGCAACCGTTAATTATGAATAATGAAAAATGAGATTATAATAACCAGAAAATAATATAAGGTATTAGGAGACCAAAACTAAAAACGATGCCATACACCACAATTTTCCAATGAAAAAAAACCACCACCTGCTGCAAGCTGCATATGCTGACACAGTTCTCGAAAAGGCCGGCCGCGAAAAAACTCAAGAAAAAAGACGTCGTGTGCGCGCGCATCCCGAAAAAAATATCTGAAACTGCAACCGAACGGTAATGCAATATTTTTATTCGGTTACGTACTCACCGTCAATTTTATGTCAATGGCATCACATCCAACATGTGTTTTTATTAAATACTTATGGGCTATATAAAAAATATTAACCGTACTAAAAGGTACCCACGCAAATTGGGATCGTTAATAAATCAAAAATTCAAAAATTTGAGTGCTTATTAGCTTCTATACGAGAAATAAAAACATTTTTTCTGATTTTTTAAGAAAAATATGTACACCATTTTCAATTTATTCTAATTGTAATTATTTACAAGGTAAGTGAAGTACATAAATATAAATGAAAAAATGAATTGTCATACTCACGCCCTCGGGTTAATTTATATTACTATCTATGAAATTAATAAAAAAATATAGTGTTGATGGAAATGTATTTGTTTTAAATAAACATATATGCCTTAAATCTATCCAAATCTGTAACATACAACTGACCAACATAACTCGCATTTTCAATTTGCTACGAACACCGTATGTCGCGGCCGTGCGAAGGGATGTGTACCTACCGCTAGCAAAAAGTTCTCGATACTTAAAAAATAAGAACCTAAGTTACAAAACGTAATAGAGGGCGTCCGCAGGGCGTGGCGCGCGGCACGCTCCTGCGCCGCAGACGGGGGGGAGTTTTTTCATACGATTCTCTCCTTGGGTTGGAGTCGCGAATTTTTTCGTCGCCAGCTGTTCTCCGATGACCACTCGCACCGTGTAAGAGGTATTCCTTTTTTTTTTTTTTTGCGCCCGCATTGTCCCGGCATGTTAACCGATACCTTGATTGAAGTGGTTGACCCTGTCGAGGTACTTATCTCTTTGTCAGAATTAACCAAAAACTCTCCATGGATCTTTTGCGCGTCTTAAAGCGGACGTGCTTCTATTATCGCATATTTATATACGCCTAGTCTAAGCTGAATAAGTTAGAAAATTCTAAAATTTCAGATGTCAAGGTGATAATCGAACCTGTTACTTTCTAAGAATAAATTGTAATTGTTTTGTAATGCCAATATAGAATAATTTTACGAATAATTTAAAAAAATTAAACCAATAATAACGAGTAAATTCAAAAAGATGCGCTTCATTACAAAAAAAAAGTTGGTCATTCCAACCATAAGTTTGAATAACGTAATGAATTTGCATTATTGATTTTGAGCGATTCAACATTTTTGTTATCTTAAACAACCTGTATATTAGTCCAATTGATACAATTGGTTAAATTATAGTACACATTATTTGTTAATAAAAAATGATTACTCAGTTATTGCAACAAAATACATTTAACCAAGCTAAATTCAAACTTGGTTAAACATATTTTTATCTGTAATGTCTCGTTCTTCTATGGCTTTTCTCACAAAATATTATAATCGATGGTTATCTCAGACAAAAAGATTCCGTATTATTTATCAGTATGAAACAAAAAAAAAGCAAAAAGAAATTGTCTAAACAAACAATAACTTCAAAATTCTAAAAGCCTCAGTGTAAATGAAATGACAGTTGTAAGATGAGCCTCTATTATCCTTCAAGTACAAATTTTTTCGATGAATTTTTAAGTTTTTTTTTTGTTTGCTTTTTTTATGCCATAGAAGAACTACTAATCGATATTTAAATACTAAACTAATTTAGACATAGTAATACAAGGTCAAAATAATATCGATCAAAATGTAACGAAATTGAAAACAAAAGGACCGTGTGCGATGGTAACTATAGAATTTTTTTTTTTTGAAAAATTCAAAACAATGTGACATAAAAATATTTGTTTGATACCTTGTATAGTGAATTAAATAGTATCATTAAAAAAATTGAATGTATACTATCGTATTACATAGAAATATTATTCAAACCCTTTATTTAAAATTTCAATTGCAATATCTCGCCTAAATTTGACATAAACTTTCGTTTATTTTTTTCTTATGAGAAAATCTTGCAATTTTTTAGTGATACTATTGGATTGAAGTAAATATCCACCAAACTATAAACAAAGGAGTATTTATATTGTCTATATAACGCAGTCATGAATGAGCTTACCCCCTCTGCGGTCTGCTGCCGTTTGGCGGTCTATTTGGACGTAAGTAATATTAAATTATGTCAATTTTCACCACGAAATAGGCTTAAAGTAGAAGTTTTGGTTTTTTCTTTTTTTATTTGTCATTGAGATCGGTGTTATTTGCGATATAACTCAAATAAAGGTGAGTAATTTAACATCATTCCATATAACCAGATGAATGGTCACAGCCTTAGAATAATTTAGCAGAGGAATGAATAAAATACATATACTGAAGGGTGACTTGCCAACTTAGTTTTTGGAGATTTATTTAAATCTCATAGTCTATATGTGATTAGCATGTTATGCTTTATGAATATGCTTTGACAAACCGTTCTAGAATCCGTACAATTTTCTATAATTATATCGATATCTACTGTAGTACTTCCAGTATAAAGTCAGCTATCGTCTTCTTATTTGTATCTTAATAAGTATACATTTAATAACTATATTGGAAACCAAAGTGGAGAGTGTAAACCAAAATGAAGAACATTAAAAAAAAGTTGTAACATCGACAGCGAAATATGTCGTGATAAAAAATGTGGTACATGATAAATTATTGGCATATGTTAATATGGTGTTCAGCAATGTCGAAACTTACATTTGAGTTATGTAATTTCATGGAGCATCCAAAAATAACTAAAAAAAAATTAGGCTTAAAACTGATCTAAAACATACCGCCAGAGCTCCTTCATACCAAAACTGAACTGAAAAATCAATAGATCCAAGTAACTGTCTTTCATTTGAATCGATCTTATTTCTTTTGTAATAACTACGTTTTCGTAAATAGCAGGTATTTTAATTCGATTTTTTTTCAGCACCACTTTTTACACTGTTGTAGAACCTTTCTTTATTCGGACTACTTATAACCTTACATAGATTTTATGTGGATTTATGTTATTGATGATATTTTTCAAAGGCCGGCGTTATAATAACCCTTAAAACCAATTAAGATATTTGCTTAACCCTTAATCTCTAGAAAGTAAAATACGCAGATTTATGACAAAGTGCTATGTGAAATGTTCTACGTCTAATTGCTAATTTTGTATATTCATATTTTCGTTTCTTTTTCTAGTTTTTTATAATAAAAATTAATCCCACTTCCCTTATCTTAGACAAAAAAAGTTTGAGCAAATAAATGAAAAAATATATAAACAACTTTTATTACACTCCTCAAGTACAAAAGAATTAGCAACCGAAACGTGTTGTTTACTTAAAAAAATAAATACATTACGACAAATCTACAATTAACTTCTCCGAACGTTCAACTTCTATTCGTTGCCGATTTTCGAAGACGTCGCCACTAATCCGGCGGCCATTCTGAAAAATTTAACATTCGATCCGAAAGCGAACGCCTAAACAAACAGAACCCGTAAAAATACGAAAGCCGACATTCCGAGAAGTCGGCAAAAAGCGACACTTGCTTAATCCGCCATCGCGTCGCACGCCACTCCATTATTACGCCGTCACGTGTTCCGCATCTACTTCTTTTTGCCGTGTAATTTTTTTAAAGCTCGCATATAAATCAGCCACCATCCGAACACCGCTACAGAGGTCGCTATCGGAGCGCGATCGACACCCGCCGCGGCCCGAGCCGAATCCTGTCTAAGGATTACGTTCAGAATGAGGCGCGACGTGGATAATCATGTCCCATCCACCAGATCTTTATCCTTGCAGGTTCGCGCTCACTTACACATAAATTAAACTATTATAATGATGTGCATTTATTCCAATATTTACTTATATTGGATTAGTTTATGAATAAGTATTATATGAATCAATTTATTAATTAATAAACAGAATGTTATAAGTATGTATTTCTAAAACAACTATCAAATAATGTTTTACAGGCAGATAACAATATAAATTTATGAGAACAATGTCTGCCACCGTAGTCGTGCTACTATTGCTATTAATTCATTATTAATTTTTTGCTTATGTTGATTGCATATCGCAAGTACAAAACTTTCAAATATGACGTTTTACAGCTAGTTCAATTACGACCTTTGTGAATCAAATGCAACCTTTATGACTGCTACAGCTACCTGCAGCCAGGTGTAAACAGGTAGACAGACCGAATTTATTTCCCTCATCTGTTAATTAAAAAATATTAACACGTGTGTACAGTTTACGAAATTATAAATATATTTGTAAGTTGCAATCACCGTGAAATTATTTGCAGCTTACTTAAAAAAAATAGCTAATTAATGTTAATAGCAACAGAACTACGGTAGCAGACATTGTTCTCATAAATTTATAATATTGTTATCTGCCTTTAGTACATCATTTGATTCAATTAACAGATGAGGGTACATTTTTGTAATGCCAAATCTCAGCCTAACAGATATCCTTGAATTTCATAATGCCTTATTTTATGAACCGCAATTTTTTTATTTAACGTTATTTCTCGTTTATATTTTACCAAGTGGAGATTTCAATGAATTTTAAAACAACATACAACTATACTTTTATTTCAAGGGTAACATATTATTAACAGTAAGTAATAACTAATAATGTAATTAGTACACCTTACTCTTTTAGGCTCCTGTTATATAAAGTAAGAAATTTAAAAAAATATCCGACATTATTCTACACACTTTAAAATTTCTTCCTAATACACTTTGAAATCAACTAATATCTTAATAAATGCGTGTATATTTAAAGCTCGATGATGAAAAAACTCTCTAAATGGACGAAAAAAAGCCGTTTCGCTTTTTTTCGCTCTGTATTACAAAAATTACTCCAAAAATCCCTTGACAAATATTTGACCCACGTATCTACCTACTCAACAAAATAGGAAAACGTAAAAAATATCGGACATAAAAAGATGCGGCTTTACTCATATATTAGGTGTTTGTATAGATTTCAATGCAGGTCCCTCTACCCGGGTGATTTTGGCATTGCGAAGACACCTGCGCGCGCGCACGGACACGCGAAAAGGTGTGCATTATTGAATACGCCAAAGTGATCCAAACTGATACTCATACCATACGCCATTCAGTGGAAATTCGGAACAGAAACTCGATAGAGTAATTCAATTCAGAAATACAATATAATATTACATTAAATTAAAATAGAATACTACGCTTTTAATAAGCATATTTTCATGAAAGGCATGGAAATAGGTTTTCATATTTAACTTTTCATATTTAATTTCATATGTTCTTTTGTAACGATCGATTGAACTTCATAGAATGGCCATAAATTTATGAGAATTTTATTTTATATAAAGCTGAGTGAAATTAATATTCTATTTGTTAAGGTGTTCCTACCAACACTCACTAACCAACTCATACGGATGAAACACCACCTGCAAGTCTTTCCAATTTCAACTTCCACTTTCCACTTTAAATATTTTATAAAGCTCTTCATAAATTAAATTTATACGGGGCCGTATCTATGGTCAGAAATATGTATTGTTGATACATCGAAATAGCAAAGCATAGAAGTATTCCTACATAAACAAAATGACCAAACGAAATTGGCTTCGTAGTAGGCGTGGCGTACGATATTGTGTGAGTTGTGCGCCACAAATGAACGTAAATTTGTTCGATATTATAATTTTATGCTTTTCTATTTCGATGTGTTTATAAACTACATAATTGCAATTGACTAGTTAGAAGCGCTTGTAATGAAAACGATGGTTTTCATTACATTATTCATGACAATAATCTTTGTCTGTCTGTCTATTTTTTATGGCGTTATGCAAAAACCACTAAAAGGATTTAGATGGAGTTTTTGCAGTTTGATAACTTGCGATCGCTCATAAAATCTATGATACAATTTAATTTTGTTTTCATTCAGTAGAACCGGAGTTTTTTAGTTTTATTCTGTAGGTGATTTCGGACGAAGTTACCGGTAAATTTTAGTTCACAGTAATTATATCAGCTCCGCGATAATTTATTTCTGACTGTCTGGCGTCAGGTATTTTATGTTATATATTAGCATATTAAAAAAAAAAACGAAATAACTAATTGACTATAAGAAAAAATTTAGAGCAATCCAGTGTGACATTTATTGCTGATTGATTTAGATTGTCAACCATAAGTTGCTAACCAACTGGCCATTTTAGTTGACCAAACAAATTTAACTGCTCAAAAAAATACAAATATTTTGCTAATCGCTTAAATGATACCCGTTCGAAATTTTACGAATATAATGTACCTATCGAATAGACAAAGAGGCGTCAAATAATAATAATAAACTGTATTTACATGGTAATCATCTACATAAAGTTACAAATTCTTTCGAAGGGCTCTGTTTGCGCATGTTCAATAAGGCCCCTGAAAATACATATACAAAATATTTATTAAGGGAACATTTCATAAAAAAAAAAATCTATTTTATACAATCTCTGAATATTTAGATGAAAGTTCATGGATATAACCAGCTCGACTTCTAACAGGTGTATTTATTTTTGTATTCGATATTGCATTACATATAATTTCAACTTTCCACACTCAAATTCCTAGTAACTCTTTTTGTTTTTTTTCTCGACGAAAACTGCCTTACTAACGAATGTTAAAAATTCTTAAAATACTGTATATTTTCAAAATATTATAACGTATTACATGTGATTATAAAATAATTATAATCGACGAAATGTAAATATTTATAATTTGAATTCGAATGAATACAAATTCACTTGCTAAAAATGATATCGTTTAATAAAATAAACCGTAATATAAAATATATCGATTCATTGCGCTGTTCCCGTAAATAGTTCAGTGGAAATTCTTTAACATTTTTTTGGGCCAAAACACCTTCTTACCCGACAAAAAAAAATAACGTTTTTGGAATTTGGGTCAACCAACAACACTATTCATTGAATACGATTTCTCTATTGAAATACAGGTAGTTTTTTTTAAAGTTAATAAACAATTGTAATAAAGCTTCTCAATTCGCTTTCAATAATCGTACAATTGATGATTACACAAACTGCATTTATTAAACTAATTATATCGATAATTACATTTAAAATATTAAAAAAAAACTTTCTATTAATAATTAAATGGTTCCACTTTAGTATAAGAAACATACAGCGAAAAAAGGTAAAGAAAATGGCTTTTGCTTATTTTTGTATTCTTCATTAACATTTTAGTTTACAATATCCAACAGCTTTGTCATTTTACAAGATTTTGTTTCAAAACTCCTTTCATGGTAGGGCGTTCGATCAGGTGCCTGTTGTAACCTTGATCTAAAATAAAAAGGGCCCGACAGTCGATTCTTAACTCTTACCGCTTTTTTTTTTATGTACTTCCGAACACGATCTGCAAAGGAAACCGCTATGTAATTATAACTGTTATTCTAATATTTTACTTGGTTATGATCATAGAGTTCTAATTTACCTTTCGGTTCAAATGAACTTATCCTTCTCTATAGACGAAATTTATAATCAATAAAAATAAAATGAAACTCATTAGTATTAGAACCCATAACATTAATTCAAAATCGACGGAGCCACAGAACTAACATTAAGATTCATTAGGACTAATGAACCGGAACACGCAGCTTACGTGACATTATATCATATAGAGACATTACGCATGAGGGAAGTTTCCAAAGTATAGTTCAAGTAGTTTTGGGCCTCTAATTAAAAATCTTCCCCTGATTTCAACTATTTTTTTTTATTTGTATACAGGAACCACAAATATTTCCGTGATATAAAGGAGCAGAGATAACTATTCTAAAAGGTTTTTACTTGCCAATAAAAATACCGTCAAGTTTAAATTAATTATAGAAGAAATTATCCCAGACAAAGAAATGGGCCTATAAACAAATATAAAAAAATACAAAACTCGTGTTTGACATTTAGTAAGACGCAAACAAATAAATGACTTTAAGAAAAAACATTAGTTAGATACCGCATACAGACACTCTAAATTTGTTTATCTGTAGATATAGACTACAAAACTTAAATACATAATATTACTTCTATCTAAAAAAAAATGTGGCGAATCCTTAAAATGTATCATGTACTAAAATCGGTCAATGTGTCTTTTTAAAACACGTCCAGACCGTTCGCCGTGCAAAAGGTTATTATTTTAGAAAGAATCCCTGTCGACCTTCGTCGGATTTATTTATTTAAAAGAAAGTTTTTATTTAAAAAAAAAAGAAGCAAGGAGAGGAAATGCAAAAACGGCCGCGTACCTGCGCACTGGCACTGTCCTTCACAGTCACATGCGCATTCCATTTTGCGAATGTTATTTCGAAGATTGCCACATCAAAAAAAACGCTTTTTAATAAAAATCATAAGAAAAAAAACCTTTGTCAGGGCTTGCTTTCTAAAGGCATCCCGCGAGCATTGAAATATGGCGGGGCACATCTCGAATATGTACCTAATCCTTTCCCTGTGCAGAACCAACAATAATTCAGAATCTACAACAGTCTGCTTGAGGAGCTGTCGAAGACGAACGGTGACTATATTATTTAAATACGCAAATCGTTAAAGTTTTTTTTTTTTAGGAACAATTCGAGCGTTTATGAAACAACACGACTCCCGCCGGCGAAACAATAAAAAAGCATTGTCGAAAAACTGTAGATACCTAGGATGTTTCTGACGAATTTGAATTTTATTTTTCGTCTTTATTCCTTTCGGAACAGAGAACGGGGCACAGCGTCGCAAGAGCGCATTGTCCGCGTTCGGCAGCGCGCCGATCCGTCTGTTTGTGTATGCAAATTTATTGCCGTTCGAGATCCCACAAAGGGTGGCGTTCTGTGTCGTAAAAAGCTTAGAAAACTGTTTGCAAAGAAACTGTACCAATACTGATGGAGTAACGGGTTCGGTCATTTTAATGTGACCTTCACTGGTAAAGTTTTCTCGAAATTGATCAATTGAATAAACTGCATAAATATTCATATATTTAGTAATATGCGTGCAATAGTGTATTTGTCTATAACTTTATATATCAGTCTATATTTTCGGAGCGAAACCGCGGAAAAGGTTTGTATGAATATTAAATAGGTATAGCTGAAACCCTGTTGAAAGACGTAGACTAATATTTGCCTGCTGCCTGTCTGTTTAAGTGTCTTCTGATAACTTGACAGTGGTTAAATTAATTTTGATAAAATTTTGTATATAGATAGAGCACACTGTCACATCACTGCTCATTTCTCTTTTTGCTTCATCTAAAAAGAGAAAGAAGATTTGAAATCGGGAACAGCATCAAAATCGAAATCGAAAATTTGATTTCGATCACACTTACAGAAATTTTTGTGAATGTCAAAATCGATCATTATTTTCATCACGTAGTCGGAGCTGCGGACAAAAGCTAATAATACTATTTAAATAAAGAGAATCAGTAATTTTCCAACATCATGCCCAAGAACTTGAAACATTTTGCTAGCCTATTGATAAAAAAAATCAGTATTTACAATAAAAGTATTTCGTAGACGTTTATAGTAGGGTTTTGCCAAAACGTTAGCATAATAATAATAAAATAAAGAAAACATAAATAATAAATTGAATTAAAAAGTTTAACAAAGTGTATATGTTAGTAATTATATAAAACCAATTAGCTACATATTGCAGGAACGTGCAAAATCAATATTTTTATTTTCTAAGAAAATCATCTAAAAAAATTGTTTTATATGTGTATTTGTGTAAATAGATAGGCACCAGCGAATAGAATTACTTCAGCTAATTCGTTTCAAATGCATAAATTAATTATCAATCCACAAAATACATACAAAATATTGTCAATTCATTGTAATTTCCTTTTATTTTAGCAGTAGAACATATCAGCTGTTATAATACATCATAGGATATTAAACTATGGTTCACATTTTGACCCATTATTGTTATATGTAGTGTAACCCTGACCATTCTCAATTAACGAATTATTTAAGTAAACGATCAATGGACTTATAAAACTTTTTGTTTTAAAACGTCTTAATATATCATTTCTTGCATATTTTACAAAGTAAATCGCAAGCATCTTTACGATATTTACGGAATAAGAAATATAAAACTTGTACAAAAATTATAATTTGTACAAAATTAGTGCTTACTGTATTTCAATATTTGTTTTAATGCGAAATCCAAGGATTATACATATTTTTAATGACTGAAAGCCAAAAAATAAATTCGGCAAAAATGCAAACCGTACTCGGAACTCAGTACCGTGTAAAGCCTTAAAACTCACGGCCATGACGATAAACGTTTTATGTCCCATAGATAAAAAAGGGTTTAGAAATGAACTTCCCCATTCTGTTTGTTCTCAATGGTCTTCAAATAGCCAATAAAATTCTATTAACGTCTATCCTTTGCCTTCTCCCTGATGTATGCAAATAAGTTATTTTAGTGTTCATGGAGTATGAAAACTATTTCAATACGTCGGGTTTTTAGTTTTAGGGGTTGAATGTTCAAAAATGCTGAATCGGTTAAATCTTGACATTCAATGTTAAATTTCTTAACTTTAACTACACAAATGACAAGACTCCTTTACAAGTTAATCATCCCCTATTTCTTATAAACCCTTAAAGGTGACTTTTCAAAAATCCTTCCTTACTGCTTGCTTACGCGACAAAAGGGATTCATGACCCTATTATGGTTTTGGCTTCAGCGATTTCGGTTCTAATATGACAGAATGAATAACAGTAGACGCTCTGTGTTAATAAATCAGTCAGTAAATTGACAACCACCACTACAACATATATTTACGTAAGATCTTATGCCAGTGCTGTTAACATTGATTTTTTTGGGGAGTACGGAGTTCAAGATATATCGAATTGTTAAAAAAAATAATATAATGAATGTCAGTAGGCATTATTGGGACTTTATCGTTTACCCTTTCTTTATTATATTGATAATATTAAATATTTCAAAGTTGGTATTTATTTTTACTTTTCAAGAGTTCCGTACGCAATGGATGCCAACGAGACCGTATTACTAAATCTACGTCGTTTGTCCGTTCATCCGTCCGTCTGTCTGTTCTAAGATCAAAGGGCTGTATCATTTGAACTGCCATAAGTAGCCACTTAAAATTGTCACATTTATGTTATCATGGCAGAAATTTTAACAAATAACGGAAAAGACATAAAGCAAAACATCTAGAGGGGTTCCTATACAAAAAACGAGTTGTATAACATTTTTTGTGCGTTAGCTTTATAGTAACAATGGTTATGCGTATACCTACAATCGTTGAAGTCGGTATGATTACGATAGAAACCCTAAAGTAAAACAAACTATTCATAAAAACTGAGTATGAATGGAGATTGTTGTAAAAATCTCGCAACAAATAAAAAAAGCAAATTATTAGCTAAAT
Organism: Eumeta japonica; assembly: GCA_005406025.1. NCBI lineage: Eukaryota > Metazoa > Arthropoda > Insecta > Lepidoptera > Psychidae > Eumeta > Eumeta japonica. Next base: position 585,920 of record BGZK01000176.1, read on the forward strand.
ACGTTACACAAATATATTGTATGATAACACAGACTGGCACTTGATCGTTTTTTCTTTTAATGAATTTTCTTATTTTTCATTTATTGAAACAGTTTCAACTGTCTAAAATACCAAATTTTTAAGTATTTACGAAATATACAAATATTCCTGTAGTGTTGTGGTGCTCCGAACTCATTATCTTAAATATTGCTAAGTTCACTGGCACATATCTACTAATATTAATACCATTGACTAGTTTTTTAACACATTCGAGTTTACTTTGTCAGTGTAACAAATGTAAATTTGTAACTGTCTGTCATAATTAATAAAATGATTAATCAAAAAATTATATAGCGAATATTTTTTTACTAAAAATAGTAAAAAAATATCCGCTACTATGTTCTCTAATAAATATGAATACATCTTTATTATGTTTGATAATATATCTGGCGTCATTAGAAAAGAGAAAGCAAATGAATTAATTATGTTTATTTTCGATTAAAATAAAATACAATAATTAAGAGTATATTGTGCATAAAAGATAACATTTTTAAACCAATATTTGCTTCCATTTATGTTAATTGTTTACTTAAAACACGTTTACCTTACATTAAAATACTAACTTTTGCTATTTTTATAGATGACATATTTCAAAAGTTATTTCTATTTGTATTACCTTAGACATTATAGATTTTATTATATTCCAACTTATTTATTAAGAGAATAAATAATGTTAAAAGTATTCCATAAAATTAGAACTAGACGAGGTAGTTGTCATTTTGTTGAATACATTTTTTGTCATATGTAAGTTATTGACGAATAACGTCAAAAGAATAAGCAGGGAGCACAAATTTGCCTCCACATCGTAGGAAACACGTATATCGATTTTTAGTGCTTAAAATTTGACCCTTCCCTAATTAGGCCACACATTAAAAAATCCTTAGACTCACCGTTTCCAGTGCCCAACGATCTAGCAACAAAATAAAAACAAAACAATTAGCTGGCGAGCTAAAAATCGAAAAGCGATATACGAGGGGCACTCTGGAATTATTGAGTAACCGTTAAGCGGCGACGCTGAAATCACCGGTTTTCCTGCGGTGATATGGTTGCGCATGCGCGCAAATCCGCTCCACTACAAAAGCGCGTGCAGTAGTCGCTTCCCGTAAACGTAGGTGTCATGAAGTATGCTTCTATGAAACAAGTATTGTATTTGAAACTGGCGAGCTATGATATACTATGATTTTAAGGTTGGTCTGTCCGAAGAGCAATTTGCGCGGCGGTTACAGACACCGTTAATAATGTAGCACCATCTCAAACTACTGTGTTTCGATAGTTTAGAGAATTTCATAACGGACGCAACTTTATCATGATGAAGGGAAGAGCTGTTTAAACAATCACTCCAGATAATATCGTTCGTGTTCGTAAAATGATAAAAGATGACAATCAATACACTTACCACATACTTAAGAATATTATTGGGATTGGATTCATAGCGGTGTATAAGGTCTTGTACCATGAATTAAAAATGAAAAATATAGTTTCTCGTTGGGCTCCACATAGTATTACACATAACTAAAAATGCAAGCGTGTAAGGATTAGCCGACAGACATAGAATAGAGCCGGTCACCGTATTATATCTAAAATTGTAACAGGTGATGTAACGTACATACCCTTTTATGATCTGCCTCAGGAAGTAAGGTATGGGGTCATAAAGATGAACCAATGCCAACCATCGTGGAAAAAGTACGTGCATTGCATAAAGTTATGTATGTCGTTTTTTTTTTCAGGGACGTTAGCTTGGTCAAGACTATATTAAAAAAAGACATAAAACCGTCACAGCGACCTGGTAGACATATCACTTATTGCCAGAAGTTCTCCAGACTCGTAGAATTAGATGTTTAATGCCGCACCACAACAACGCGTCCTCTCATAATTTTGCGCTCACTGTCAACTTTTTGAAAAAGAAAAAAAATTAATCTTAGAAAATCCGCATTACTTACCGCATCTCCATGTGCCATTTTGGTTGTTTTTAAATTAAAAAAAAAAAAACAGCGTAGTCAGCGTTTTACACCAGAAGAAGAGACCGACTGCTCTATCACAGAATATTTTGCCACTACTTCTGCAAACGACTAGGGCGATGGTTTCCGTTTGTGAAATATTCATCTACAGAATTGTATCGACGCTTAAGGAGACTAACTCGAACATATGTAAATCTGGTGTGCCTTGCTTATATAATTTTCCTACATCTCAATAATTTTGGAGTGACCCTCATACCTTAGTGTTTCTAAATGTATGTCTTCTGATTTTCGGCATGTTTTCTTTTTTGACCACTGTTGATGAGCGTCAAAACAAACTCGTTTCTGCAATTGGGTCATTTTATAGCATGACTGGGGTTAAGTTAACTTTGTCCAATTTGACCACAGAGAACTAAATTTTTGCGCATTTGCCGTTAAGAAATCCCTCCGTATCTCATCTTCACACTTCAGCATCATCTTCGTGACATCATCCTCTCACTGAAAGAACTTCCACTGACCCTCGTGATTAACCAACATTATCAAAGTTGTAAATATTAAGGTAGAGCGGACTGTACGGCATTGTCCGCACCGAGGATGAATAAGAGCCAGCCGCGATGTAAGATCGCACCCCTCGTCGGTGCATGTTTTTATTGGTGACACGAGCGTAAAATATAAGATTTCGACGTGCGGTCCCCCGTAGGGTGTGCGGCGCGGCACAACGCCGGAAGTGCACTTGACATTTTGGCCGCGGTAAAAAGCTGCACGCGACCGGCAAAAAAACGCAATTATTTATTTGAAACTTTTTAAGGGGAACTCCCCTCCTTTGCGGGAGCGCGAGCGCCCTTTGCGGTTTTTGTCGACGAAAGCGCCGCACGTCGATAATTTGCGGTTGTTTTACGCTTTGTTGCGACGGTGACGTGTCAAGTTTTTTTTTACACATATTATTATACGTGTTATGATTTAATTGGATTTTTACACCAATAATTCAATTTTATTTCAATATTTCATTGTAAGTTGTAACAAAAATGAAAGTTGTCTTTTTTCTAATAACGTTATCGAGGGGAAAACTAGCATGCAATCCGCCAGAGTATGGGCAGTCACCGCCGCCCATTGACACTAGCGACTCCGAAGGAATCACCAATGCGTTGCCGACCTCTTGGGTAGGGATAAAATATCTGACAAAGGAAGGAGTGGGCTGACTGAGAAGGGAGGGTGCTGATGGAGGGAGGATATGGGGTGACCCATCGGAATTCTCACTCACCGAGCGAAAAGCAATACGGGAAATTGCCTGTTCACGCCTGTACTCTGTAAGAATACAGTATTCCGCTGGTCGAGCCGGTTCGTTGATGTGCCATGTTGACCACAGCATGGCTCTACCACAAGAATGGAAATATATGGAATAACAATTATATGGAAAATTTTGATTGAAATTAAAAAAAATTCTTGGTAATTTATTTCATATTCCAAAACGTAAAAGTAATGTAACTCTCACAACCAAAACCTTAAGTAAAACCGATTCTTATTATATCTCTTTAAAATGAAGCCATTGGTTAAAAAATCTGAAATGTGCTGTGTAGAAAAGACGTAATAATGCGTGAACAACTATTGTATTACTTTAATGTCGAGGATAAAAATGAGCAATAATAGGTACACTTATTAATTTGAGACAGGAATTTGCGTTTGTACTCGCGACACGTTATTTAAAAATTCCCTGGTTATCGCTTTAACAGACTGGCACGGCCACTGCTCGACGAATTAAGGGAAACCGAACAAAAATCGAAGCAGGATAAAAATATATTTTCCTGTCTAATAAATAATTTGCTTATATTAAGTAATTAAAGCTGATACATTAACTCTCACAATTGTTCGAGTCGATTTTATCAAAAAAAAAAGAGTTTTTATTGATCGCTTCGGTTTTTTAAAAAATCCTTAATTCCATCAACAAATAAAATATACTCTCATGTTGTCCGTCAAGTAAACAAGTTCCCATTAGAGGGGTGTGTCGAATAGCTTGACAACTGACAATTTTACCGCCTCTTAATACAAAAAAAAAACTATTAAATTTTTTATCCGCCGTATAGCATTACTCCATTACCTTTTTTATCCTCTCCGTTCCCCTATTCGTCCTTGGGCATGTTTTTAACAAAAAGCTCCCCTCCACGGCGCGTCAAATAAAAAACATGCACTTGCTGGTGCAACGCCGAAATAAGGTGAGGGGTCGTGTTCACTCGAATAACGTTTTTTGAGTCTCATACGGGAGGTGTTGAAACTAATCTGCAATGTGTCACAATTGAATGAATGATTGTAAAAAGTACGACATAAAAAAATACGATCGGTTTTTAGGGTTCCGCAGTTGCTGGCTTCTTATGTAGTTTCGGATTTTTGTGCTTTGTTCAGATTTTGTTGTTATCGATCCATTGTTAAATCCATCAAAATAATCAGGAACGTTGGATATAGAAATACTGGCTCACCCGCTTCGAAGTCTTCGAGCTCGAACTCGCGCCGTGCGATTTTTATTTATTTCCTAAAATAAAATAGATAGTGGTGGTTGAATGTAAAGCGACCTCTAAGAGCGAGTGGGCGAAGTGTTTTTCTCAGAGGTTCCATCGAATGCAGCGATGTATTCATCTAAACGGACACTGTTTTGAAAAACAATATTAATAAAAATAACTTGCTAGTCTGCTTAGTTTTTGATTTTCTAAGGACTTTCAGATTGACACGCGTACACGCACGTATACTGATGTTTAAAAGACAGCAATAAAATAATTTTAGAAAATAATAATTTCGTACTTCACTTTCTATCTTCCAAAAACGATTATCTCACGAAGCGGGACAGATTCAATCAATGGTGAGTGGCACTTGTAAAACGAAACTAATTAAAAACTTATGAACGTTAACTTTTCAGCAAAAGTTATAGATATCATCATCATTTGTCGTATCACCAATACAAAAATACAGACACTTTTACCAACAAGACGGGTTGATATTGACTTTTTAAATGGTAACTTTGTGTGTATTGCGTTTTAAATTTAAAAGCAACAGACAGTTGTTTCGGATTTCGTTACCCCCATTACCGAGGCAAACCCTCCCACAATCCATTCGTTTCGGATCGAGGGACTGGCCTCGGCTCCTCCAGGCCGGCCCAATGCGGGTCGGGTGTTACCATAACGACCGTCGCCACGTCACAACAATGTCCGAGGTGGGCGGCTTAATGTCGTCTGCGAGGCCAGGAACGACTGGTTTAATTCGACTCGAGGACTCATCGATCAAGTCGCCTTGATTAGTATCGAACCCGAAACTTTATGGTCGGAAGTGGATGTTGTTAACCAGCGAGAAACCTACCACACTAACGCACTCCACTCTGGACAATTGAGTTATTCATGAATATGTGTATAAAATGCGATGCATAGTTCATTTCGAGCTTGATGACTGATATTGCATAAAATAATAGGTATTATCGTATAAAATAATAGGGATAAATTAAAAGTTAGAAATAACAATAAGGATGTTGGACATGTTAAACTTGATTTCGATGAATATTTTCCTCTAAAAGAACATTTCAAATTATTTAAAAATTGAATATTCTCGTATTCTAAGTTACTATCGGGAAGTTACTTCTTAATAATATGGGTAATTTGAAATTGACCTTTAGTATAATTTTAATATTCGGTATAACAAAATTCAAATCAATGAAATGGTTTTATATATTTTATCAAAATCAAATTGGTACATAGAAATGTGACATAAAAAAAAATGTTATGAACTACGTCTATAGTACCCTCTCACATCTATATCCATGTAGTACGCACTTAAAGATGTTTTAAGCCGCATAAGCTGTGCAAATAGCTTCATTAATAATTATCAATTTGTCGTATCATAAACACAAGTCGTATCATAATCGCAAGTCATATCACAATCAATCAAATACGAGCTTCATTGAAGATATTTGTTCAAGAAGATCATGTGCATTCATATTAGGTATATTAATTCGTGACAGAAGGAAAAACCGAAATATGAGAATAAAATCCTACGTGATTAACGGAATTAAACACAAACTAATGGTGATTACGCATTGTTTCTTAAAACGTGGAAAATTAGAAATATTCAGTGTGCTATTGGAAAGCTGCTATAACGTAAACTATTACAAGGAGCGTTAGTCGAAGGGATTCCAATATCGAGTTGTAAACATTCTCATTGTTTATATAAATCTCGAAGTAAGCTTACTTTGTACATTAATCCTTTTCTTTACTCGTTCAGTTTGTGTACCACGAAAATTCCCAAAGGTGCACCCGACCCTCGCGGGACATCCCTCTGAGCTGATGGATCCATATATTCGACTTAAAAGGGCATATACAAATCTTTCCAAGCTCCTGCACGTGGTATAGTAAATCAGGAGAAGCAAAAGAAGACGTTATATATGAGAGACCTTATATAAGAGTGATCTTGTATGGAAGAGGTTTTTCATATGACCAGTATCTGTCATTTTCTATTAAAACAATCGCATGTTAGTCATAAATTAGTGTGGGAAACTCCATACGGACTCGATGTATGAATACTGTCCGCTGCCGAAATTTAAAAAAATAAATAATTGAACCATCTTTCATTCAAAGTGTTTTGGATTTTGAATCATATTTTTTTATTATTCTACCTGCAAGGCGTAAACCCTCCCCCCAAGACAATATAAAATCTTTTAATTTCATACTGAAAGATTTGTACTCGGAATCATCCACGCTGACTCAGCGAGAGTTGGAGAATGCTGTAACCACCGTTGTCAACATATGAACACAAACTCAAGGCCGAAGTCATCGCGTGCTGTCGGAGACACGGAAAATGTAACTTAGTTTCACTGAATTAAAAACTCATTTGCTATCCAGTTCGCCCTGATCGGGATCCGTACTTGATACCTTTTGATTCTAATGTCACGCTTTTGATAACTTAATTACCATCCCTTATTATATTGGCATTGTGGTGTGCATGCGTGCACGCAACGGCAAATGTCACCGTTCGTGGTGGGCCTAAGGTCAAATATACATGTAGCTATTCGTAGGTAATAGCCACAAAATGTGACTATGTGGCATTTCGTAGTGTATCACATTAACATGTTTACATTGTTAACGTGATATACTACGAAATGGCGCCTCTAGTCTCTAGGCGCGTTTAGTATCTATGTAGTGTCCAGAAATCTATGTACTTCTTTCCGACCAACTTCATCTCTTCCTCCGCCACAATGTAAGGAACAATTTAGTCATGAATTAAGTATTTCAATTAATTTTTTAAGAATACATTTGCCTAAAGATTTTTTTATTTCGTTCGACCTATTTTCCCAAAAAAATTAGACAAAAACCAAAAAACTCCACATGACACGATCTTTAATAACGTTCTTACCTCAATGACATCTACTAACAGTTTCATGCAATATATTCTCCGATTTGTCGCCAATTTGATCTGCGTAGGATTTTAAAGGACTCTTCGTACCGGCCCTTCCATCACATGCATTCGCTTCGTTAACGACGATCACATACGAAAATTTATGACGAAGATCCACATACGGACTTAAAATACTTTAACTTTAGTAAATATGAATTTCAGTGTATAGCAATTGTGATTGAATAAACATTAGCTCAAAATTCCTTCTTTATTTGTTCATTGGGATACCTAACTCTTGTATAACTGTAATATACATATCATTTCATAACGACGACTGTATTTGTACATAATTATGTTGTTAATTAGGGCAATGTAACATAAAACAAAAAAACTTAAGGTTAATCTAATTCTTAACGTGCATACACATGTTTTCAATATTTTAAAAACATAGGTATATACCCAAAGAGTCGATAATCGAATAAAACAGGGCACAACTAGAGAGAATTTTTATGCACATGAAGTTTATATAAATACAGCGCCACGAAAGAACCACCGCTATACCCATAGGGAGCATAAATATATGCACATGACCCATTATTAAGTAAGTAAATTAAAAATAAATGTAATTTTAATATCTACACTACTATATAAATCTGTAGTGTCTATCTGTTAATACAATTTTCATGTCACATTTCGAGATAATATTCCTTTTGACTATTTTATTCCAATGCTACCACTTCTAAGGTTTATGTCTGTCTGTCTGTGTGTATATCTTTTTATAAGTTAAGAAGGGCTTAAAGTAGCTGGATGAAAATTGGTATACAGCAAGAACATGTAATTGTGCAAATGATAGACTATATATGATTCTGATATTGATATTGATTTTGTCTGGGTTGATCTCCGAAAGAGCTGAATAGTCTTTAGTAAACTTTAATGAGTGTATATTTTATTCTTTTTTTTTTTGCCTAATCCATCATTGTGTCATCCGATTATTATAAAATTGGCGGTATATTGAATGCGAAAACTGAAATATTTCTGAAAAAAAAAATAGCATTTGTACCTAAATTCAACTTCATATTTGCATTATTGAACCTAATTATTGACCCGATCTAAAAAATCCTTCCCTAACATATGGTTCGCTGAATAGAATAGACTATTAACATTTCACCTTAACTTCATCAGCATACTTATGCTATTACAGATTCTAGAATTTTTTTTAATTCATAAAAATCTACACCATCTTCGGCTTATATAGCCTAAATTTCATTTTGATACTAGTATTTGCGCCGACTTCGTTCAAGTCGAAACTGGTAGCAGAATCGAAAGCCGGCAATGGGACGGATCGGACCGAAGCGTGATCGGGTACGGAATTAAAATTAGAATCAAGAACGTGAGCGAAATCGGAATCGGATCAGCAACGAAATCAGGTACACGAGAGCGGAACCAAGAACGGAATCTACCCCGATCGAGACCCGATTTTGAATCGAAAATGGGATCGAAATCGAAATCGAGATCGGGATCCGGGATAGCGGGATATCGATAACGGGATAGCGACCGGGGTCGTGTTTGAAAGCGTGATCGGCCGATACACAAGATGAAGGAATTCATTCTATGTACGCGCGGGTAGAAACGCGGACAAAAGGTAGTATAAGCCAACAGCAATAGAGTTCACAACAGTACCTATTATATAATATAAGATATATCATAGGTACTGTTGTGAAGTCGGGGATAGCAGAAAGATAGACAGTGGTACGGGTAAGGGTATAAATTTAGGACGGCATTTTAAACTAGTCAGTCCTCTCGCCACACAGAAAAAGGTCAAAATTGTTCTCCATCGGGCTTCTGAAAACAAAATGGAAACTGTTTTCACCAATGAACCTCACACAGACAGCGCTTAGCGACCACCCGTGAACTTACTCTAGATTTCTTTCAGCAGACTACATTCATTCATCCTTTCCAACAAACAATTTAAAAACGTTTTTCTGCTCTGTAGTCTTTACATTCTCTTGCAAACGACACTATTCTCTTTCATCACTGTTTTAATGTCTCTGCTTCAAGAACACTTCACTGTGGATGCGTACGCACAGATCGCACCTACCTTGCTTTGATTCTACTTTTACGTTTTTTCTGTCACACCCGACTTTCACTGCCGTAGGTGAATGTAGAGCCCACGACTCTATTACAAACAGTCAAATGCGCTCATAGAGTTATTTTTAATATAAATTATAGCAGGCAATACCGCATTAACTTTATTTCTGGCATTTCTGGCATGGCTTTCACTCGATACAGAGATGCGTCATTTGTAAAAAAAACTCCCAAGCAGACAAACCCTACCACTTGCCCGACTCTCTCGTCTTCTATGTATGTATGGCATTTAGTCGGGCTTTTCTTGTAAACGCCTGACCTTAGTCTTGTTCGGATTTACTTTTATACCTCTTTTGTTAACAGAATAATCCAGTTTATTTACCATTTCCTGCAACTTGCACGCCGACGATGCAAGGATTACTTCGAACGTCGGCGTACAGGTGGCATTTTATAGATAACTGAACCAAAATGACATTGTTAGTCCACACTCATATTCCTTGAGACTATGTAAACAGCTATCCATAAATAGGTTGAATATCCAATGTGACTCTACACATTTCTGTCTAACACCTCCACGGATGTCAAACCAGTTATTGTCAGACCAAAAACAATGTACGCCCAGTTTGCTGTGACGCAAGCCTCTGCATAGAGATTCGGTGACCTTAACTACATGCTACGTAGATACGACCTTCCATAGATCGTTACTCCCCACTCTAGCTTTTTATAAATTAAGAAAAATACTCTTTTTGTACCTTGTTCTAAACATGTTTTATCAATTGCAATAAATTTATGTACTGGACCAAATTATACACTTTGCATACATAAAAATTTTTTGATCGAATACCGAATAAAGCATAAAAAAACGAACTAAACAAAAGAAAATAAGTATACAATAGAAAATCGACCATAGTCAAAAATGAGTAAGTTTATATTCAATTCACCTTATAAATATGTATATCTGTGTTTCTATAGCAGAATTAAGCAATACCCCGAAACGATATAAATATAATCATCACTAGAAACTTTTAAATCTCGGCCGGACTGGATGCTTTATCTGATCGGATCGTTTTCTGAACGATATGCACTTAAGTGAGCGATCTCCCGCGCTAATCCCACAGCGCGGCGCATGCGCTCGGCCGTCGCACAAAGCTCGGCCGGTCAGTCAACAGCCCTTTTGTCCCTATCTTTCGACTCCGACCGGCCCACAAAGCGAAATAATCTCCAAAAAGTGACCCCAAAAGAGCCTTACTCGGAGACCCGGCCGATGAATGCAGCTACGGCTTTGACAAAACGCGCGTGGACTGGCAAAAAAATGTACGAACGTAATCGCCCGATTGCGGAATGTATTTTATATTTTATAGCTTTATACAGGATGATGCTCTTTCGTGCTTTTACACCATTATTATTTGACAATATCCTTGAACATATTATAAATTATATTTAAACAGAATCAGGTCATGAATAAAGACAATAAATAGAAATATAGTTGATCAATTTCCAATAAAAAAATATCAGAAAACTGCTGAATATCGAATGTAATAATGACAACTTTAGGCGCGTTACTTTTTTGAGAATTAAAATATTGATTTGCATGATGTAGGTGCTGTATTATTAGTATATTACTTTGGTCATTATTTTCAAACACAATTTTATTATGAGACTATAAGATTCATAAGAACCTCAAAACCAGAAAATAGAATACATATTTAAACGGTATTTAGTTAAAAAAACATATTTATACATGGTAATACAGCAGCTTCGTGTGTAATTAAACACGTTACGACATACGGCACCCGGCGTCACTCAACAAAACTCATGTGCAAATATTACATTTTAATTTTTAAGTTGAAAAATATGTTTTCTCAGCTGCACCCGGCGCGCTGACGCACGATCAAACCGAATTTTTCTATAACATGCAGCAAATTTTGTTGTACGAAATTGATGAAATAGGTGATATTTTTTTTTTATTTCAACAATTTTTTTTTAATACTCCAGTAATAGATTCGTAGACATGCGTGTTATCACTATAAATACGAATTACGAACAGGTTAAATACAGACTTATTTTTTTTAACTAATTTTTATTAGGTACATCATAGGGTTTGGTTGAAGATGAGCGACCTGAAACATTTTCATATTTAATACTTTACTATTTAATAATTACATGTCGCACTTGTAAAAGAATCTATGTGAAACAATCCGCAGTAATCTTATTAATGCACTTACAATTAACTTAATAATTACCTTACTGAGTTAAGTGAGTACAAAGCAAACTTTTTTTCTATTAACGCGTAGAACTCCCTGTACTTACGTAACGGCTAGAAGAGTTCCACGCGGTCGGGAGCGGCGGGCCTGCTGCGCGCGCGCGGTCCACACCTGCCCGGCGCGCGCCGCCGCAGCGCGCTACTGGACATCGCAATCTCCTCGTTAAATATCTTAAATCAGAAACAGTCTACACGTCTTTTCTTGACAAAGCGCCATATTAAATCAGTAAGCAACAATAGCCACGTGTCTAGTTTCATTAAATATAAGCAATCATCCGCTTAGAGGCGCTTCGATCGTCTGTCACTTTGGTTGGTTTCAGGTCACCTCGATAGACCCATAAGGTCAATTACTGCTTTGTTTTAGGGTCGTAGCAATAAATCCATGTTTCGTCACCTTTTATTATACCGCACACCAAATTTGACGCTCCTTCCTTGTATCTGGTAGACATGGTATTGCATCAAGTGACGCCGTCCGTTTTTTGAGCACCAGTCAAATTGTGTGGGACCGTGAGCACAGCTTTTTCGTACCCAAATGTTAATGTAGGATTGATTGTATTTGACTCAAGCCCATACCTAAGGATGCCCAAATCTCATGGTAGGTCACATGGCTGTCTGTTTCGATCTTACGGCGCACAGCATCGAGGTTTTTGTTGTTCACAACAGTAGACGGGCGATCATCACGAAATTCGTCACTGAGATTGATACGATCGCGCTGGAATTCTGCAAACCAGTTATAAATGGGCATCTTGTATGGTGCTTCATCGCCAAAAGCGGTTCAAAGCTGAGCAAGGCACTGCTCAAATTAAAATAAAAATAGTAGAAAATTATGCTATGAAAATTTTCACGATTTAAATCCATAGTGATGAAAGCACATAATTTTTAAAATGACGCCACAATACAAAAACAATACACAGTTAGATGAAACAACCTGTATTCTACAGCCAAAAAGTTTCATTTTCAAATGTAGTAATTACCTTTTAAATACTCTTTATGTAAATGGCAGGTTTAGAAGCTTATAGTGCGCCCCACGTATTGATGATAGCTTATTTAGACGATTATAGGAAATGTTGTGATGAAAACTACATATTTTAAGATGATTAACTAGAATTGGCAAAGGCACATGAACTAGGCTCTCTTTTGAACCCGCACATTAGATAGACCTAGTGACTATGGGCGTAATACAATCTCTTAGAAGACACCCGTACCATCAATAGAGCATTACTACTTAATTCACTCCCATACTCATCGGTGGGATATTGTGTGGGTAATGTGGGTTGTACAAGACTCAAATTGGGCCCTCATGTACAATCATATGCGTACGTATTTAATTTATATATACTTACATACATGTTATTATTACGAAACTTGTGAGCACAATATTTTACGAGTCGAAATAATCTTTAATATAAGGATCTTTTAATGATTATTAATATTAAGCCATATAAAGTTTCACTGATTATAATATCAATGTATTTTAATAATGTTATTGATATTGGCAATGTAAATGACAAACAAGTAATTATGAAACCAACATGTAATTAATTCCTCTAATAAAACACGTTCTCTAAATGCAATGAAAAATAGAGTAACTTTCATTGTACGTACGGTGAAGGAATATACCCATATGATCAAAAATACGAAAAATTCTATAATGACACTAGTATTTTATATAACATGTATACAATAATAATTACATAATTGTTATTAACGTCATTAATTGTTACAGGAAACAAAAATTCAGCATCGCTGCATTTACAAGCTTAAAAGTTAAATCTAGAACATAACTGTAGGTATTCTGCTATCCAGACCGAGCTATTTTATTATCAATGCTAATAATAGTATTTATCACCTATTTAAACCTCATATACCATAGATATATTTTTCCTTAAAATACTATTTTTTTTGACGTACATACGTGGAAGAAGTACAGAAATCAATCTAAAAGAATTTCTTGAAGCAAGAAGAATATCCTAGACGAGAATACCAGCGGAAAATCATATTTCGAAAAATATCTTAATTTCAGAGTAGATAACATACGTTTTTGTAACACAACATAATATTAACATTTTATAACATTATCATTGTATTAAATACTATTGTTGGGAATATGATGGTTGTTAGATATTTTTAATGACGTGCTATTTATTAATATCCGATCATTGGTCGTCATTTCGTGAATTTCTCGAAATTTTGTTCAGCGCCTTTCTTGGAACTATTAGTCATATCCAACTGATCTTGTTGAATTATGATTAACCTAAGAAAAAAGGAAGAAACCTAAACATGATTTTATGATTGAATGATGCGTAAGGATTGAACGACAAGATATCCGATGAACACATTACCCTTCTTTGATTCACGAATTCGGGTAAAGAGCTTTAGAAAAGGTAGGTGTAATTTCTTTATTATATATTTTATTCCAGTTACTTATTTCTTCAATACAAATTACTTAAAGCACTATTATACAAAAAAAATACTTTAATTACACTTTATATTCGCTTTTAGTGATTGCATTATAACAAATTTGCATCATATAGTAACATCCTCTTGACTTACTAATTTTTTGCAATGGTTATAAGAAAAATTTAAAATTGACATTATATTTATAATGACTGTTCAAATTTAAATGTGGAAAGTGAAGTAACAACTTCCGCTATTGCTTTTCGTCCAATGAGTGGGAGTTCCGGTAGCCCACTCCCCTCTCCAAGACAACATTCCCCCTTCCATCTGCACATTCCCGTCTCAGTCAGACATCCTATTCCTACCCAAGGGACTGGTAAAGAACCGGTACCTCTTCTAGGGTTGCAAGTATCCTAGCTGACCACTCATTTTCTGATGGTTCATATGCTAGTTCGCCTCACGAAAATGTTATTTAAAAGTGTTTTTATTTATGGAGAAGATCCTAGTTTCAGCATCGGGTCGTGATCGATTGCCAATATTTTAGGGCCAATATAATCTATACCGTATAAAATTGAAAAACCATTGAATTCGTTCAATTGAAAATATTTACCGCGAACCGATTGCAGGTAATGTACGGAGTCTAATAAAAAGCAATGAGATTATTTATAAAAAGCTTTCTATGCGTCTATTTCCAATACTTATTACTAGACGGATTCTCAGAAGTTTTTATGGGCAACTTGGATGTGATTCGGGGCTACGTACGTATAAGTGTTTATTTCATCGAAATCGGCTCACGGACTAATAAGTTGATTTTTAAAAACAAATTCACAAATATAAAATGGTATGCCTGCCTTTTAAATCTATTGACAAATTGACGGTATTTAATGAAATTGGCCTTCAATATCATGTTCAAAATATGTTTATAAATTTAATCGTTGTCATTCATTATTCGTTTCTTTAGCTTTTTTGTTAAGTGCATGTTCCGAGAATAAGAACTTTCTCATAATTCATTTGCAAGATTATATTTCATTAAGTAGACACAACACAAAAGGAATGTAAAGGTTCTTATATAATTTTTATTTTCAATTAAATAACAAATCTCTTTTTATACGTTAATTGAAATCAGTCTTCTGTGAAATCCATTCTAGCTTCGTTTAAAATTCGAAATATTTGTATTGCCTTGGTTTAAGAATAACATGTAACTGTTACACAAATCTTATTTTGTTTGAGATCGAAATGAAATCTTAAACTAGCCCAAGTCGCGTATTAACGTCTAAGCTATGGAAATGTTAAGCTATAGAATATTTATCCTTTTTACCAAAATTTTTATTGACCGCTTTTGTACAAATACCATATTATGATTTGGTCAAATAGTAAAAATTATGTTATGGTGTTTCCATAAGTTTCCATACATACAGACATTTTTTATAATTTAATTTGCAATTATCGTTCCAAGTATAGGCCAACCAAATAATTATGCATTAGGTATCAAAGCGTCTGATTTCCCGTTTACATGAAAGGTTTTTTTTAATTTTTATATGATACACAGTTTTCCTATTTCTATTTCATTGCCCTGAAAAGCTTGGCCTGCAATTTGAATTTGTTTCGGTGCATGCTTATTTATATATATTTTTTTTCTATATTCATATAAGTACACGATAATTTACAACATCCCAATGTAATTAGTTGATCACTATTTCTTTACAAATAGGCTGATCCAACGTTGAAATCCGCCGATCCGTTATATTATCATTGAATAATCCCGCGCGTACGCCGCCGGCGCTCCGCCCGCAGCCTCCACCTCCGCCGCCGGGGTACGGCATCTGTGAAAGTCCGCCGCGACAGAAATCGGCGGACGTAGGTGTCCCCTGCCCGGCCGGGGCCCGATCAATACCGCTCGCCGTTTCATCACATCGACGAGAAAAAAAAGAGGAGAAAAAATACATAACTTTTTAAGGGAGGACGGCGACCGGCCCCCCCGCCCCCACCCCCGCCACCGGCCCGCGCCGACCTGCGGCCCCCCGCAGGCCCCCCGCTCCGATCACCCGCGCGGCGCCCGCAACTCCGGCACGAGGGGCGCTCCGCACGCGTAAATAAATATAAGGAAAGAATATAAAAATGCCGCGCGCCGGCGCGTGCGGACAATGGGGCCGCGGAATATCGTATCAAATTCGTTTATAATGGGAAGCGCCTTTGTTGGCACGAGGAAGGAAGGAAAAAACTACTTTTTCGTATATGACGATTTTAACATTTCATTGTTGATAGCCGGTCGACGCGCTCGCAGAGAGAGAAAAAATAAATCGATATATATATCGCGATACTTTGATTATTTCGAAAGTTTGTATATAACGCGTTTACTCAAATCGGCCATGTCAGTAGGAAGCAATCAATTCTTAATGCCTATCGAATCGATATATTATATATTTTCGATAGAATGTTACCGATTTTCGTTTACATGTTTATTGCGTTTGATGACAGTTTACATGTGATAGAGCCAATGCTGTGTCGTCTTGGCTGCAGCACGAAAATGGGCAGGCCCGACCGTCAAGATACCACACTCTCGCAGAATACAAGCATGAAATGACAATGATTCTACTGTTGCATTTCGTTCAGTGAGTGACAGTTCCTGTGTCCAGTCCCCTCTATCAACCCGCTCGCCCTCCATCACTCTACTTCCACCACCACCAGCCCACTCCCTCTTCCATCAGATATACAGAGGTCGGCAATGCTTTAGTGACGTCTCTGCATGGGGATGCGTATATCCTTGAGCGACGGTGACCATCTACTTTCTGGTGCCTACGATGCTTGTTTCCCTTCGAGAATGCTATAAAAGAGGGTGTTACAGTATTTTTGTACTTCGGATTTTTCACTTAAATATTTTCGATTGCATAAGGAAATACTTGCCGTCACTATTGACTCTAATTTGATAATATATATTTTTTTCTTTTCGTCTCAGTGAAGCAAGAGAGATATACGGAGATCGTAACCATGTGGAATTCTGTAGCCTCTGCCAGGCCTTATGGAAAATAAACGTCAAAAAAGTTATTACCGATATGGATTTAAATTATGTAGGTACCGCATCGTTTCTTAGGTATCCTATAGTGTGTCTTTCAGCGGCCGTCTTAGTTTCCATTCCCATTATTGTCCCTAAGTTCATTCTCATTTCTATCATTTGTCTGGTCTCGCTAGTACTCGGATGGAGCACTCCGTGAACGTATAACTTAATTGGATGGATCACACTGAAAATTTTCACAACGAAATGGAAAAGCTATCCATGTAATAGCTTAAAATCAATTCATTTCTCTCACAATACTTTCCGTTAGCCTCAATAAATAAAAAAATTCTTACAGAATCCATTCCGTTATTTTGTTGTGATTTTCCGAAACGAGTTTTTACACTCTTTTGATAGTTCCTACCGGGGAATTGAAAATAATCTACTGCATGATTGATTCTTAATTTTTGGAAGTAGGAAGAGATGTTAAGCCTTCAAAAATTTTTTTTCAAAAATTTGGCTGTGGCAATTATACCTTAGGTATTCATGTAGACGCCTAATGGCGCTTCAATCTTATGATCTGCCAAGATATTAGCAAATTTTTCTATCCTTTTAAGCGATGTTCTTGTTATTGACAGCGGTGTACAGGTCACCTTCAACAAATTCGCTACTAAAATTGACACGATCGCGCTTGAACTATGCAAACGAGCTATGAATAAAATTGTCGACTTGCTTGTTGTTACGTCTACAAAAGTAGTGATTTTTTTAACCGACGGAAGTTCAGCTAAGCCGACAAATGATACTACGTAGAAAATTAAGTAAGCCGTTTTTTTGCGCGTCGAATTCATCATAATGCAGACATGCAAATTTAAAAATAAAATTCATCGAAAAATCAAATGTCACTTGAAACATATTTGTTTATTCTGCAGCTAATGCGTTCCATTTTTATTTATTGATTAATTAGTAATTTTTTAAATGTTTATTGAAAATTGTCAGTTCCGAAAACCTCTAGTATGGACGACGTAGGTGTTCATTTTTTTAGAACAGACAACTTGTCAATGTTAACCTAAAAAAAAATATTCAAAGATATATTCTTAGCAGACTTATGCGACAAATCACCGCTTTTTACAAATTGAAATACAAGAAAAACAAGATGCATTAGTCATTGTCTCGGAAGAACCGTTTAACAAGCGTTAAAATAGAGAATGTATAGTTTCTATTTGCATCGTGTGTCCTACAAAGAAATCAAAGAAATCGGGGGAAACCGCAAAAAGATTATGACTGTCATAAAATTGTCCATATTTTTGTAATATTGAATATTTATTGAAAGAATAATCTTATTGAATATATAAACTAGGTTATACTACTGCATATCGATAATGCAGTCCAATGTCATTTTAAAGCCACTGTTACCTTAGAATTTGCGACATCTTAAATAAAAGGATTGACGGATAATGTGCCTAGGCAATTGAGCGATTATAATCTGACACGTGTCCAAATACTTACTTTGGCCATACTTCATATAATTATTGAATACGTCTATTTTCAAAGCGTACTAGTATTTTAAAAACCTTATTTGAGCCAGGTGAGTATAAAAGAAACTTTTAAATTAACTTGTGCTTACGATTATTTTTTTTTCAGGTAGTTTATCTTCATGTGTCAAACAGTAGGTACGTTTTAGTGCGGAGTTAAAATCAACTTTGACGTTAATAACGAGTAACCCGAGATTTACACGAAACGTAAGAATCATATCTAAAAGTGTAAATTGTTTGGATCCACAATAGTGATTATTTTGAGGGCTAGGTTAGTCCTAACTTAACCCTACTCCCGTTAGACGCCTAGCTAAGGTGCAATTGTCTCTGATTGCTCATAGAAACTAAAGGTTAATGCGTTCGTATGATCAATCTAATATGTCTACTGTAACTGTAACTCGTGTACGTCCCCTTTTGAGGGAACTTTCAAAGTGTTAATATTCACGAAGGTTTTTGCTAAACTGGTTTTAACCTGCTTTTCTGATAAAATACAATTTACGTTTTAGGAAAATGAAACCGAAAAAAACAACGAATTCAAAAACTCTTTTCATTTAATGTTTATATTATAAAGACGAATAACAATATACGATACCTGGATTTTGTCAACATTAATTACTTTAAAAAAATTAGATTATGTGTACTTTCCTAGTCATAAACTTAAGCCTATTACACCAACGTACCTACAATTATTCTTTGTAAACATCACGCAACCGTTTTTGCTGTACAGAGTACAGGGCACTTAATGAGGAAGTTCATTAAGATGAATAATTTATTCGTTTGAACAATTGTACATTTATTTAACCGACATTTTCCACGTAACGGAAATTTCACGGCCACAAAGAGATAAGACACCATTGTAGTCGCGGCATACGCATCGAACTTAAAATACAGTATAACGTAGAAAAAATATCAACATCTGGCCATTGTCTGGGAGCACGCGGGGGAGTTTGGGGGTCCGCGATATAATATAAAATAAAATAAAATAAATAACAACAAAATGTCGCCACCGCACACGTCATTATTCAAGTGCGATCGACAGCCACTTCCAGCGGCAGCGAGCGTGCTTTGTGCGCCCTCAATAATACGCCTACTCTCACCGGCGGCCGACCCTGAAAATAGTTGGAACGGCCCTACTTGATTTTTTTTTATTATGCATTCCATAAATTACAATTACAATTCTAACCACTAATATAACCTATGTCGGTATGGTCTAGTTATTCTCAAAGAAATTGACTAAAAGCGTAACATTTTAATGACATCAAACTTAAAAGAAATACAATTAAAAATGTTTTTTTTCCGTTCATATAAATATACTTAGATTTGGTGTTAAAAACGAATTCAATTTCAATGTAGATCTGTAATGGTGATGCCGTAGGCATAAAACAAATCAATCAATATATTATGTACGTCATAACAGAAACGCATAAATTTAGATGTTTGCCAGTCTAGTCTCATAAATAAATCATAAGTGAACGAGCCGAATTCACTATGATTTTCATTGTTATATTAGATTGCTGTTCTTAGATTAAACCTAGAATAAAAATACTTGAATTGTATTTATTCTTTAAATATTCAAGAGAGTGGAAATATATAGAAATGTCATGTACATGGATTAAAAAAATCTATAGATAGATTTTGAAATAATCACAGTAGCTAGCCACTGATATGATATGATATTATATTATATAATATGATATTATATTATATGACATATTATAAAATATGATGTTATATTATATTATATTATATGATATTGTATTATACTAGAAGATAATGGAAAAATAATTATATGAATGAATTTCGGTAAGTTTTCAAAAAAATTATTCAAGTTTGTTTTTTTTATCTATATCATTTTAAATAAAGCTACAGAAGGCTGTTTTTTTGATTTATTGTCAATAAATCAAAAATGACAACCATCAACAATAAACTAACAGATTTACGTAATAGTTCACTGTTGAACAAAATCCTTTTTAAAAGTTATTAATATGACGAATTCCATTTAGAAATGGCCAACATGGATAGAAAAGCTGACGATATGAGTACCGTTGCCTGTATTTCTATTATATGTTATAGGACTCAGAATTTTTACTATTTGGTCATGCTTATTGCACTAATATCAGTTTAATGCCATAAAACATATCTATAGCCATAAATAAGATATTGAGTAATACATTTCTGACTTAGAAAACCACCACACAGTATTGAATACGTGCATAAGTAAAGTGTACCTATTGAGTACTGGAGAATAAAGAATTTTGACGTTTGTGTAATAAATCTTTGAATCAAAAATGAACCTCAATTCTAAGAGATCCCGAACGAATCCAATATGATTTTTATCTTATTTTCAGAAATGTGATATAAAAATAGCTCAATCTCAAAATCACTCGATTGCCCTACAAACGCGCACCTTTTCGGAAAACGCATGGACATTTTTTAAGGCTAACGGTGGCGAATCGTATAAGTTCATGAATAAATATAAATTCGACATTCCTTTTGACCGTGCGCGACGAATAAAATAGCGATTTATCAAAAAAAAAATACATCTTCGTCTTAAAAGGGGACCTTTAAATAAACATCGATTTCTGGACGGCGCGTGACGTGCGAAATGGTGCGTGCGGAATTCATGCTTTTTTAAAAACGCATCCCTCACAAAATGGCGGGCACCGGGGCGCACAAAGAGCGGCTAATGAGCGACGATCGGCCGAACGTGACGTAGCACTATAGTTTCGCTTTTTTATATTTCCAGTTGGGATTCTAGTTGAACTATTACGTTACGTGTCTACCGGAAATGGAACGCATAGGGATGATTTCGATGTGTGTCTGGCTGTCCGTCTTTGCTTCTGAGAGACTACTTATCATAGAAAAGGCTGTGATAAAGTTATTGTCGTCAGAGACAAAAGAAAAACTAAATCGATAATTCTACAAACAAACCATATATTTTTTATTAAACACTGAAATAGAATTGTCAGTGCGCGTATGTTATTTATAGTAAAGAATACCTGATATAAAAAAATATTGTTTTTAAGAAATTTGTTAACCACCAACCCGATCTATATAAAAGTTTAATCATCTCTGTAGCTCAACAATCGATATATCGCAAAATCGTCGAAATTAGTTAATCTGTTCTAGGGATATCGTAAACCAAGAATTTGAGTAATTGTAATCACTGATTTTCTTTTTCTTATAAACTTAGAAAATGAAAATAACTGAAACGATTCATGTTAAAGTAAAAAGTCTGCAGCTCAAGAACCGTGTCGCATGCTGCAAAAATCACCTTAAAATCAGTTAATCCCTTCCAGAAACATTGTTGACTGATAAAATTAAAATGACCCTTTTTGGTTATACGGTAATAGTTTTTAAAATGAGAAGTTATCGATTATGCATGAGAACGTCAAAACCAAAGACCGAAATGTTATAGGTCACAGAATTTGACGAAGCCGAAACTTTTGGGAACACAACCGTTTCGTTCCCTGATTTATTAGATTTAAAAACTAGAAGAAGTTAAACATTCGTCAACCTACCAAGTCGTGAGGCATGAATTGAGATCGCCGAAACCGTACTCGATTTTCGAAATTGTTGAAGAATTGAACAGACACTGAGAACATTCGTGGAATTATTTTGGTTCTGGAACTAAAGATGTAAATCAAAATCGATCAACATTCATTAATTCGACTTATATCAAACTCGTAAAAGCTTGGACATAAAACAGGAATTATTCAACAATGGTCGACTTATACTAGTCTGCTGAAAATTGGAGCATAAAATAGAAATCGGCCAATATCCATGGTTATACTAAACTGTTGTAAGCTTAAATATAAAATATAAATCTATCAAAATCCATCCACTTACAATAACAGCTGAAATCTTAAATATAAAATAGAAATCGGTCAATATTCGTCAATTTATAATAAACTGTTGAAAACTTCAACATAAAATGAGATCGATCAACGTTCATTGATTTACATCAGTGTTGTAATCTTGAGCATAAGTCGGTTAGTACCCATCGACTTGTACTAAATTACTGAATGCTTAAACAGAAAATGAAATCAGACATTCGTCGACTTACTTATTAAAGTCTATAAACAAAAAATTATATCGTTAAAACATTCGTCAAAATATTAACGAACTAATTCTAAATTAATTCCTTTAATTTGGGTTAATTCAAAGGAAAGTACAAACTGATAGCCATTCTGTTCGTTAAACTAAACAGCTTTGTAATTTAAACATCGCACGATTATATCGCTCATAACCCATCAAAACGATTACTCTTAAATAAGAACTGTCTTGGACTCTCTTTATACATTAGCTTTCCGCCTGTGGCGGAATTCCTTCATCGATATAGATATTATTATTTATTGTTAATCAAATTCGCGAACCGGCTGCCGATTTTGATTATGACACTGATTCTGATTACGATTCCGGTCCCGCTATTGATTCCAGTCCCGGTCCCATATTCCAGTTCGACCCTGGTTACATTTCCAATATTGATCCCTGCTTCGGCTTTTGATTCAGCTCCTCGCCTTGCTTTTGGATTTACCTTCCTGTACCAGGCATTTAGACGAAGGCGGGGCAAAAGCTAGTCTTAAAACAAAATATAAGCTATATTGCTCGAGGATAGTGTAGCTTTCTATAAATGGATGATTTTTTTATTTCGCTTCAATAGTACAAATACGCGAATGAAATCAGAAAGAAATGCTAGTAGTAGAAAAATACGCGTATACTTGAATAGGACATTGTGTATAAATTTCAAAACGATCTGTTAAAAACTTTAGGAAATTTGCGAATTTGAACAAAAGGACATTTACTTTTTATATATTTAGATATCTCATGTGCGTTATCTTGGTAGCATGCCATATCTTCTTTAACAATACCTAATGTTTGAGATAAGATTTTGAAGAATAGATAATGACAAAACTAAAGAGCTTGACATTTAGTTAAATTATTCGCTCGCGTAAACTAGTTTCTATTATAAATTTCTAACTGAATTAATGAAAATGAGAACTTTTTACAAACAGAAAAAAAAGGTATTAAAGCTTCTTATTAGTTATCCACGAAAATTGTAACTATATCTTACATTTGATATTTATAACATATTCTTAATATTCTGATATGATTGTTCACTTGGACGTTTTTGTTGCGAAAATGGATTAATTTAAAAGTACAGACACTTACCAAAATCCATGATACATAAGACCAGTTTTCATTCAATCGAATTTTTCCTAGCATAAACTGAAAGACGAATTAATAACTTTTTTATATAATAAGATATACTTTTTTTGTCTTTCTGTGAGATGAATAGATTACAGCAAAGACTAAATAAAATCAAATTTTAATTTAATTCAATGAAAATCGTACTACGATATAACAAAACCAAAAGTTTAATGACAACTCTAAATATTTTTACGTAGATGGATCTTAAAAACTGAGAAGATGTAAATAAGGTTTTTTTTTTTGCTGTTGATTGAATCTAGTAACGTACGGATCAGCACACGTTTCGTAGAAATAAATGATTTCATAAACTCTTTCGTAAGATATATACAAAATAAAAACGTGTTCAAATCTGTTTAGTACTATTGATTTGGTCATAACAGGAAAGAAATTTCTTTAAAAAATTTTCATAAAATCAACTTATTTAAAATAAAAAATTGGAAGCAACCGTCGTTTATTAACATTACAGTAGTGTACTTGTATGTTGATTTTAAATCACTTTTTAAAATAGATTTCCCTTTTTTCATACATTGCCATTGAATGTATCTATACGACATTTAATTTTGATATATAAACAGTACTACAGTTTTTCGGGAGACGAAATATTCAAAGATAAGTTTTGTAATAAAAATTGTTCAAATCTACAAAATTTCACATTATCAAAAAAATTCTACTCATCAGAAAAACCATGGTAAGATGGTTGAAGAATGAAATCAAGGTGTTGGTAAAATGTTTTTATAACACCTTAAAAAGGGGAATGAGCGTAAGAACCATGGAATAACAAGTTATCATCACCACCATAAACGCCTGCAACCCTAGGAGAGTCACTAGTGCGTTAATGGCTATTTAAAAAGATATAGACTCTTTTCTTCATGACCTCCTTTAGGCAATCAATGGAGAATACAGTTGATAGTAGATAATTCTAAAGATTTATCATACACGACAGAAAATTACATATAACTGCATATGAAACGTTCGACGGCAATGTGCCAGCAGTCATGATGATGATATTTTCGGCGGGTGGAACGATGACGGAAATCAGACGCAAAAATAAGGTTGAATGATTGTTCAGAACACTCGTCGTACACCATACGACACATGCACAGAGATGCTGCATCTCTTCACAAAGATAACGTGTGGAGTTGGCCAAATATTACAGGGTCGCCAACAATTCGAGAGGCTTGACGTTGAAAGCAAGCAAAGAAGTCTGAAAGCAAGAGTTAATATTGAGGTGCCCCAACATAGAGTTGATAACCAGTACTCCAAATTTCGTCGGATCTGTACATTGTAAAATAAACTATGATGTTCCGGCTTAAAGTGTTGTTGTGCTCTAATAAACATCTTAAGCTTTTAAAAAACTTAAGCGACACTGAGGATCTCGACATTCGGTGTAGCACTATGAGAAGTGCTTGCGATGAAAAAAGATAGGACACGTGGGGATCACTTATGGTAATGGGGAAATGTAGCTTTTGTGGTTAAATTGGTCAAAATTAAGTTTTCTTACTAGAAAAACAACTAAATTTCAGACAGGAGTTGATTTCGACACTCGTCAATACAATCCAGAGAAATATTAATGTAGCTAAATTATAATGAAATGACGCCATCGGTGGTGCGATAATTGAGATCAAATGAAAATAAATCACGCAATAAACCAAGAACAAGAAGAACAAGAAGGTTAAACATCCCTCGACTAGCGTTCTTGAACCTTCAGGCCAATAATTTATCTATAACAAACAAAACATAAGCATGTTTTACATAAAAAAAAACAAGATTTATTGCTCTCCGGAATATTCTAACCCTAAAATAATTAAAATGTTGGTGGCGACAATGAGAAGGCGAGCGGCAGGTGGTGGGAATCATTTGCGCTTTATAGATTAGAACTATTCTCGAATATTTTCTTTAGGGGAATTATTTTGTACTTTTTCAGTTTACAACAATACGTTCACCATATTGTCGTCCGCATATCAACAATTGTTACCGACTTTCGCTAATCCTTTATATATGCAATGTACAAATTAAGGAACAGAAACTGACACTGGAACAGAAACGACATCAGCATTTACAAGCTTGGGATTCATACTTATGTTATCATTCGTGAACACGATACTCCGTCCCGTGACGAAACTACTAACATATCTGCTTGAGAAACCCGTAGAAGGAAGGATTTAAAGAAAGCCCTTTTTCTAGACTCTGTCAAAGCCCTTCGATACATTCAGTTTCATCTAAAGCTTCCTCCTTGCTCTCGACTAACTCCACCCAACGGTGGGTTAATAAATTAAGATCACCTGCTGAAAAACCACTATGAAAATCGTGCTGCCAGTCACTTATCTATTGGTGCTCCTCTATGTAGGGCAGAAGCTGGCTATTAACAATCAGAGGTAATCACAATAGGTGGGTGATTGCAAAGATCAGAGCGTGTACCTTTTTTAGAGACAGGGTTCCTTAAAACAATGTTCCAAGAATACTAAACTATGCCGAAAGAATACGAAGCACGCACGTCAAAACTAGTAGCAACTCGAAAATGAATATTTTACGCACAATGGGAGATATTTATAATAGATGAGGAAAAAATTGTTTCTCTTGTGTAAAACGAATATTCACCATAGTATCCTTATACCAGATAATAGGCTATTTTAAATATGAATTATATACGTACCTAAATGATAGGAGATCTCGGATCTAAGTTTCGATATATTTAGGAAAATAAAAGTTTGACTTCTTCGTGGCACTAACTGATCCCAAAATGACAGTTTACTTGACTATATGTTTGTACTTACAACATTCATACACTACAAGCATTTATACTTTTGTTTTTCTTAAAATCTAGGTAAGTGAAAAATTTATATCCTATGTTTTATCATGATAAAAATGCTATTCACGTGTTATGTCCTAAACAGAATGAAACTTCTATGAACCCAACCTACCCTTCAAAAGCGTTTATGTAAACAAATTGTTTTATGCTTTACAAACGACGGACGATTGTTAATACGATGTTTTATTTGTTTTTTACTATGAATATAGTTATTTCTATACAAAAAAAAAGTATTTGACAAAAAGTATAAATGCCTGTCTTTAGTATACAACGAAATTTAAAGTACATAATTCAAAATAAATAATTAACAAAAATTTTAATATTAATGACAAACAAAGTTATAAGCACTGACAATGTGACATTTAGGAGTAACTGTATATGGAACTATAAATAATGGACACATTGGGTTGGCAAGTTTTGTATATGAGGGAAGTCAAAAAACATCAATAAATAACATTTGAAATCATTTTTCCAAAATGAAGTCACTGTTAATTTTAATGCCACCTGTTTCCTCTGACATAAATTTGATGATATGAAATAACATAAATTTAATGACATAAATTTCTTTACTTTTGTACAGAAGCTGGACAATCGATGTACAACATATACGCTAAAGTTGAAATCGAAAGACTTAAATAAATTCGTGAAAATTATTTAAGTTCATCAATGATTCACTTATTAATCTATAATCGAAAAAAATACCACGTTATTTGAATACGGTTATTATTTTGATTATAGATTAATTAGTACCGATTATGAGTTACTTTATTATTATTTATATTATTTAGTAGTTAACGGATATATTTTTTAATTTTCATATCGATCTCTTGAACAGTGTAGAAGTTGATGTGCTTCAGCACCATCTAGTGGCAACTACGATAAAGTGAACACCATAAAACTTTCTCGACGAAAAAAAGTTAGTGATCCGTCAAACGAATACTATAAAACAGGATATATAAATCTATACAGAAACATATTAATTAGTTCCATTATAAAGCTTGCATTGATTGCGGTGTTCCCCTCTTATATATAAATAATTATACTGCTTATACCTCTGTAAAATAACTTAGTATTATTATTATAAAACGAATAGATACGGAAAACACCAACATGTTCTACTTTATTATTGCTCTGTGCGTACTTTATTATTGCTCTGTGCGTACTTTATGTACATTTACCTGTATTTTGTGATATTGACAGTATTTTAACATTTGAGATGATTGATGATTATTTTTCCACTTTGATTATTATTATTGATTCTATTTTTAGATACTTTTATATGAATAAGTTATACACTTATACAAATGTATATACTACATTTGTAAAATATACTTACAATCTAGTTGTCATTGATTGTTTCAATTGTCAAATATGAAGAGTATTTATGCCAATTGAACAGAATTTCTTCGATTGATTACTTCAGCATTGACCATACTTAAAGTAATTTATCGAAATTCTGTCGCCGTTAACTAAATAGCCGTTAAATTAAAGACTCTAAGACTTATCAAGATTTAATGTTATTTAGCATTTTAATTATTTTTTAACTCAATAGTGATTAACCTAAATTTAAAAGAGCTCTCTGAATGCGATGTTATCCATTTATGTTTCATAGATATACAGGTTTCAGTTGGACCTAAGGATCTCTGAACTTATTTTATGTTAAAACATAAATCACAACTAATCATTGTTTTAACATGACTTTCCCCCTAGAATATTGCTAATGTCACCGAAGATTAAGATTATGTAAAAGATTTAAAAATATATATTTTCTGTGTAAAACGTCCTCTCTTGAAATTTAGACGAATTATCATTGATCTTGCAAACAATAAATAGTGATGTCTATATATTTATTTTCTAACATTTAATTCAATTTATTAATTATAGTCGTACTGAAAGAATTTTCGTGTTTGCATTATAATTTCATTTTGCAGTTTTTTGAAATCCTTTGTTACTCTCTATCATTGTCTATCACTTTATTGATGATTTGACACTTTTGACAGATTGTCTTACCATAGACATCTACTGTGTCATTCATAGTGACTTTTGGAAATTGTTTGGATTTTTAAAGCGGTTAGCTACATTTAGGTGAGTAAGTACTTTTTATATTTTGTATTTTATTATAATTTTCCCTAAATTTTATTTGCAGTAGTTTTATCATACTTGTAACTATTTATTTTAATGTTTTGTCTCTTAATTTTGTTGTATTATTTGCCAGTCTATGTGGTTAGCCTATATGCCAGTTTTTCTTCCTAAAAAAATGTATATTATTTTATAGAAATTGCTGTATACACGTGTTGAAAAACTTGAATATTATTTTTCTCAATCCACTGTTCCAATTTTTCATTAATGTTGACTTCCGAAATTGTTTCAGTAATCCATCATGGCTACATCAGTAATAAACACGTACATTGACCCAAGTATGTCCGAATGGATGAATGAACCCCATAGCACCGGTACATCCATCATGGCGTGTGAATTTGATGGTGGAGTTGTGATAGGAGCTGATTCTCGTACAACCACAGGCGCTTATATAGCAAACCGAGTTACTGATAAGTTGACAAGAGTTACTGATCACATCTACTGCTGCCGTTCTGGTTCTGCGGCAGATACTCAAGCGATAGCGGATATTGTAACTTACCACTTGAGTATGTACCAAATTTTTTATTCTTCTATTAAAAATTTTTAATAAAATATTGTTATTTAAGGTTAGTATTTACAAGTTGTAATCTTTGCTACAATATTTCCTATATAGAGATTATAATCTTTATCATATTAAACTTAGTTCTAAGAAATACTCAAGATCCTAACTTGTAAATTGTCCGAACAGACCGCCTCTGTAGAATAAAAATTGTATAATTATTTGCGGCATATCTCCACATATCCGTAATATTCCATACATCATTAGGCTATGGAAACAATCTAAATAAATAAATGTGGCGGTTTGGATATCCCCCAAATTTCTTATTTTTTTAACTGCATATATAGCAAAAGCATTTTATCTAAAGTATGAAAGTGTCCCATAAATAATGTTGGTTTCTAATGTTCATTTTATTTATTAAATAATCATACAAAAGGAAAACCTCAATATTCAAACTATAGCCCATCATATTCCATGGTCTTAACTCAATGTTCAGCAACATCTTTTGACAAGATGGTAAAACCATTCCCCTTCGATTAGATGCAAAAATTGTCACACTACATTTTCAATATCTTTGGGTTCAATTTTTTTTTTTTCATTGAGAAAATTTTCCATGAATCAATAAATAGTAGTCTGACAATGTAAGGTCTGAATTAAATTCTGAATGTGATAGAAGTTCAATGCCAGCAAATACTTCTCTCTTATCCTGCATAGTTTTTGCAGTATGTGGCCTACCATTGTCATGTAAGAGCACCCATTTTCAGTTTACTAAACCTGGACGTTCACTATATATCTCGGTATTGATATCACGACCAACTGAAATTATTCCAAACTGCATTAAACTTTCATAATTTCACTAGACACATAACAAAACTTTCGGCTCATAATGAATTCTCCTCACAAAATGTTCAGGTCATTCTTCTTTGCCTAATTACTCATTTTCCATATTTGGATTGTTTAGATAAATTTATTTTTCACCACAATTAACAATCAATAAAACTACCATTTATCAGCAGGTCAAGGAGACCTCTACTTGACATTACACTTAAATCTCGCTTAATTCATGGGCCACTATTTGACAATTTTTATAGGTCTTACCCAATGATTTTAAGTGGTGATATATGATTTCAAATTCAAATATATCTTTATTTCATAGATCATGAACTACGCTTGAAATATGTCACAATGCTTCAAGAATTTACATTTTACTTCTTAGCTTTAACACTTTACCAACCATTCAGAAGGCGGTATTGTAAGATATCTTTAGAAGGTCCAAGAGAATCTGATGATCGGTCATTGCTGCTACTAAGTTGATATTCTACCACTTCCTTTATAGCCTCAATATCTCAGACAGGTGGGCAACCTGAGTGCGGATTCATCTACCAGTGTGAAATCACCACTATTAAATTAATGCTATATTGTTCGCTCATTGACTGTTTTTTATTTGAAATATTTTCGTTGCTGCCATGGCTGCTTTATACTTTTTTCCGTTAATGTCTTAATATATTGTATCAAGTTATGAAATGTATCTATAAAAGTATATGAATTTCACTTATGAAAACCTACATTATTTATGAAACATTCTCAGTAAATACCAAGAATACAGAAACATATACAAAATTTAAATCTTCATTGCATATTAAAATAATACTAGATCCATATTTTGTATTTGAATGTGACAATTTTACACATTCTCTTTTCACCTATTAATAGTCCAGGTAACAAGTTGAAAATGGTGAAAAATAGTGATACTGGTCTTAAAAATATGTGACATACCTCATTCGATCCGAAGAAATGTCTAGAAAATTATGTGTAGAAAACGAAGGTGTTTATTAGCACAAGAAATTGTAAAAGCTATAAAAAATTATAGATGAAAAAAGGTATTTTCTTTTTCACTTATACCCTTGATAACTATTAATATTTAATAAATTTTAAAGAAGATCCTTGAAAGGGAGGAAATTTCCTATAAAAAACTAACACCCGGAACTCTATGTCCATTATGTATATTTTTAATTTAATGCTGAAAATGGGCCCCCATGAGGCATTTTAAAGTAGCATGCACAGTGTCAAAATCGAGTATGTCGCACTAAATAATTTTATTAAGGTATTAAATATTAATTTAAAAATTTTAATAGATTATGGTGTATTTAGGACATTTCAGAAAATTTATTTCCAGTGAATATTTAACTTATCAATTTCATAACAAATTAGACAATTTTTAATTAACAAAATTTTCTCCAACTTTCATTTTCATTGTACATTAAAAAAATAACTAAAATATTTTTTTTCGCTTCGTGGAGCTTTTCTTGTATACATGTTTAACAAGATCACCCCATAAAAGTTTAAAAAATTTCAGTACTTTGTTCAAAATAAATTTTTAACTTGAACAAAAACTGACAAAGCAATGTTATTTAAGTCATAAGCGAGTAGTCTTTTGACTTTAAATAGCAGTGAGATGTCATTGCAAACAGAAATACCTCATGAATATTGTTAACAATGCCTAGCAATTGACTGTAAGCAGAAACAAACTAAGCAGACCACGAATTGAGACAATCTCATGTCATCGACTCTTTTTGTCTTGCCAATCAAACTTGATTTCGAAAAGTCGAGTGAATGGCCCGAGTCCCCATAACGATGTAATTACCCAATTAGTGCCTCGTGATTTACACAACCAAATGCCTTAGAGAGATCACAAAACATTCCTGAATCTCACAAGTCCTCCCGGTTTTCTAAAATTTATTTAACAGGTTCAACTCTGGTTTTATACAAACCCCTTCCTTCTTCTTTTTTAATTAAATGATTACGACGAAAACTCCTTCCTACCTTGTATATTTTTTGATGTTTTATGCCATACTTGGAAAAAGCAAAATTTATGAGTCAATTTTGGGTATCTATTTTGCAGCTGGTTTTTGTTGTTTTTGAAATTAGAATTAAATATGTAAAGGTAATGATTTTTAAAATATGGAGATTTATAAATGTATTGTACACTGAAAACTATTTATAGCAAAAGCCTTTTTTAAAAAAAAAAATACATTCAGTTTAATAATGATAAAACTTTTATTTATCAGTTCTAACTGCACTGTTTATTAATGTTAAAAAATAATCATATTTTGAGTAATGTTATTTTTATAAAAAAAATGTATCACTATTTATTTACCTGTAATAATTCAAATATTGATATGGATCGCTAATGCTAATCTTATCTAAATGATGCTTCTTTTGAAGCATGCTATAATTTTTAGTATGTTTTTGTATTTGTATTGTATATATTTGACACTGTGATATTTATATATTTTTTCGAACCACTTAGATTTTCACAAAATGGAGCTAGGTGAGCAACCATTGGTCAAGACGGCTGCAGCCATATTCCGCGAACTGTGTTACAATTATCGTGATTCACTCGTGGCTGGCATTTTGGTAGCTGGTTGGGATAAAAGAGATGGAGGTTGGTGTCTATATTAGTTCATTTACAAATTCATAACATCTCATTAATATTGCTTAATTCTATAATTAGATACTTATGCTAAATAACTTTAAATAATAATAAAATGGTTGTAATTGGAATACTAAAATACAGGCAATCTATTTTCATCTAGTACCATTTTAGTACACAAACTTTAGTATGTATGGAATGTTTTAATATAAAATATTTGTGATACATTAAAGTTTGTTTAGTTACTATTTTACTAATAGATACTGTTATTTTAAAACTTCATGATTCTGCTTTCAGGTCAGATTTATTCGGTACCTATTGGTGGAATGGTTCAACGTCAAGCCGTCTCCATTGGTGGTTCAGGCTCGACTTATGTATATGGTTATGTTGATGCCACCTTCAAACCCAACATGAATCGTGAAGAAGCTGTGAAATTTGTAACCGATACTTTAACACTAGCTATGCTTCGCGATGGGTCATCAGGTGGTGTTGTTCGCCTGGGTGTGATCACAGAAAAAGGTGTCGAGAGATCTGTGATCTTAGGAGATAAGTTACCCAAGTTTTATGAAGGATAAATGTGTGGTTAATAAAGATATTTTGTAATGGAAATGCCTTATTTTATTAATAAAAATCTTCCTGTGTTATATTGCAGATAATTATAAAGAATTATATTGTGATTTGTGAGATTTTGAGATTAAAATTGGGTGACAAGAATGTCACCCAATTTTAATCAAATAAAACCTAATAGTCTTCTTGCACTTAAACAACCCAACCATTTTTTATATTATGTTCAATGGATAAAAATTCTGGTTCTGCAGTTTTATTACATGAATAAATTATTCATTTATTACTGTACATGAGTGGATAAATATAGCATATGCCAAAAATAGTCAAAAATTGATGAATATTTAAATATATTATTGCACTGTTATAAAACTAAATTAATAATGAATTTATGTATTATAAAATAAGTAATAAAAACATCTTAAATTGTGATGCTCCTTTTTCATACAAACTGTTCTATGACATTTGGCCTCATTATTTATTTTCCTAACAATTTGTTCAAATTTATAAATTATTTGATGAACAATAAGTCATACCTTTTTAGACTATGTATGTTCCATGTTTTGTAGATCTCCTAGAGATATGCCAAATGACATTCATTTATAATATGTTTTTTATAATGAGAAAATATAGTTTTATCAAAATATGGCGAATGATTATATGATGAAATAAAAAAGTATAAAAGGAAAAAACAAATAATAGAAATAAGTGCTCTTTTCGATTTTTATTAGCACAATTGTATCTATATATCAATTAAAATAGAGCACAAAGGTGCATTTATTTCCAAAATTGTTGGAAGTTCTTTATTTATCATGTTAGGAAGGTTCTTCTGATCATGAAAGTGTAACATGACAATATCTATTAATATTATTGCTTAAACTAATTAAAACTAACAAATATATGAGAAACTTTTTTTTTGAAAAATGTTTTATTGTGATCTGTGAGCTATTTTTAACAAAAAAGATAATAATATAATTCTTGCATACATTAGCATGTCTTTACAACTTTGTTAGTCATTACCAATCGGAAAATTTACTAATAAAAATAGTTATTTTTCAACAAGTTCAAACATTTATCAATAATATAGATTATTCGAATTTGGAGTAAGTTATTTTGAGTATGTTTTTTATACTTTACAACAATATTCTCGCACGCGTGTCGCGTACGCTTCCCAGAAAAAAAGTATGAGCTTGTCACTCACGTATCAGAGTATAAATACAAGAGGTAGATTGACGCTTCAAAAATTTTCTAGAAAATTTACAGCAATTAATGTTCCAAAAAAAATTATAAAACTATTGCTATAAATTTTCACTTCGTCGTTATCAAACTGCTTTAAATGTTGAACAAATTATAGACAAATAATCGTGGAAGGAAGCATTATGCAGGTGTATTTCATCATGCATTTTTTCGCATATATTCATAATCTCCTCTACTTATATAACAATTTTGCGAAAGTAATCATAATCATTGAAGTAGCTGTTTCTGAGAAAAATAGCTTATAACCTCTTCGTAGAAATATCGTACTGACAACCTTAGAACAGCTGATCAGTAGATACTGCACCGCGCGGCCGGCCACCCGATCGTGCCCGCTCTTGCAATCTGGCCGAGCATTTATGAGCGTTGTGTATATGTTATTTATAAATATATTGTCAAAGACATATTTTTGTTATAGTTGCTTTGGCAAATTTGTTGTAAAAAAGAAGATTATGAATATTTAAGAAAGGATGCATGACGAAATCCATCATCCTGTATAATTACAAGACTTTTTGTATATTTTTTTGTAGCTTTCTAACTCAAAAAAGTCTGAACAAATTATTTTCAAGCTTTCACCTTACCAGGTTACCCATACTTTTTTTTTTACATACAATATATAAAAACAAGACAGTAATATGTCTAACACATATCTTAATGTGATTTGAAAATAATGTCTGTAATATGGATGGAATAAAATTGTAATTGAGAAGAGGATCACAATTAGAATTGTAAAACATCAGAAACTGTAAGATCAAGCACAAATTTAGGTCGAGATTGCTAGTAAAAGGATGATATGCTTATCGTTATATACACCGGTCAAAGTCAATATGGGTCTCTTGTAATCTTTTTTTTTTAATGTTGCCCTCGAAGTCGCGGAAGCGGCTTAACCGCTTTGGATATTTCAGACTATATTTTATTACAGTACGTCCTGAAGTATTTTCATATTATCTTTGTGGTCTGAGACACGCAATTATTGGAAAAAATCGGAAAAATCATGTTTGCGAGATTGCTCATCGATGTATATATTTTCCTCAAACACTTTTCACAATTGGTTGTCGATATTGCGTTATACCTATTTACAAATATATGGGTATTATGAGGTATCTTTTTTCACAACCCTTTCTAACTATCGCAGCTTCCATTATGGTTCACTCGCTCTCGTTCTTTAATTTTCTTACGAATTGGGAAGAAATCCGATAACTTCTTGGTAATTAACAGACCTAATCGCCTTGAGAAATTGAGTCTGAGGATAAATGTAGGTACACCATGTAAAATTTTAGAAAACCTGAAATGATTACGCCATCGAAAAATTGAGGATCGGAACCTGCTTTTGCGTTTTCTCTGTACAGATGTAGATGCCTAACCAATTTTCTATATAAACAATTCTCTTAGTTCACGAGCAAAAGCTAGAATATGGATTAAAAAACATAGTTACTCAATCAGACAAACAAATCGACAACGTAAACGGACCTTCAGAGACCAAACAAAAGGTACAGTTAAACTTTAATTTACGATGACGCAGTTGGAGACGCCAGCAGAAGAGCATTTTCGAGGTTTTAATGTTACTATACTAGTTTCATATTGACCATAAACAGTTTTAGTCTTACCTTGCCAAAAAAACAAAATCGATGACAGTCTGATAAATTGACTTTATTAGCACTTCAGATATACATGTACACTTGTCTGATTTAGTGTTATTTTATTTTCAAAAATAATACCTATTACATGCCAATCGGTTTAGGTATTTCTCTTCTTGAGAATTGCGACTGTATTTAACTTTATCTGTAAAGGTGTAA
The DNA here is from genome assembly GCA_005406025.1 of Eumeta japonica. Lineage (NCBI taxonomy): Eukaryota > Metazoa > Arthropoda > Insecta > Lepidoptera > Psychidae > Eumeta > Eumeta japonica. Next base: position 622,255 of record BGZK01000176.1, read on the forward strand.
GTGCTATTTCCTAATCTGTTTTTAATCTTTTAGTAGACGTACCAACTAGTATCCTTTTTAAAAAGACTAAACATGGTATAACCATCATATTCTATATTATGGAGATATTTGATTTAAAGAAAATAGAAACATAAATCTTAAATCTCTTCTCATTAAGAGATCGAGTTGGCTAGGTCATTAAACGGCTACTAACATTGCTTTATAGCAGTCGTTTAATAGCTTAGCCTAGATACACAAATCCTTAATTTGGATTCCCTGTTGAAAACATCCAATAGATTCCAATAAGAAATAATTGTATTGGAATCTAATGTGCTTTTGTCGCTGCAAATCCATATCCATACCCATAAAAACTTTCGAAGGGATGAAACGGAAAGTTTAATGGAACTTATATGTCTGCAGAGTTCTTATCTGGATTTACATATTGTCCACAATCGGACAATACATCATTTTGTCCGATTGTGGAATTGTCATTAAAAAGAATTAAAAACATTTTCTATTTCGTATTCGGAAATCCACATTGGTTTTTATGTCCACATGGACTTACGATAAAAACGGATACAAACCTACAGGTAAGGTGCAGTTAGGATCCATACAGATACAAATAACATTACAATCCCATTAGGTCCAATAAAGAAACCTTGCTATGATGGACTTACATATAGATTCCAAATTTAACTCTATCTGGAATTTTTTTCTTCCAGATAGATTACATATAAGCCATTACAGATTCTATTGTTTTGTATGGGACTGTATTGGATGTTTTCAACAGGGTTGAACATGAATGAGGTAATTGGTAACTTTTGTGATTTAGGTAATTTAACAACACTAACATATTAGTCAGTTTGATTAACTAGCTCTAAAAATCCAATTCAGTTGCACATATTACATAATCGTTCAACGTACAATATGTATTAGTAGCTATATTATTTTTAACTTTTAGAGAATATTCTCAGACTCTTTAGATTGATAACAATGTTTTTCTTCGCCGTTAAAACGATAAGTAACACTAAATGGCACATAATTGGCGGTTTCAATCAGCATGTATATGAGAAAAATATTGTACTGCAGAACAGACTTAAACTCATTTTCCTCACGCAAGCAGGTGTGCTCACCATTAAAAAGACACTAGGATAATAGCAAATTTAATGATAATAAACTGCGTTAAATATAAATACTTCTCAGCACAAACATGTTGTGTTTAGTTTTAGTCTGTTAGGGTTATGCTCTCACAATCTTTTTATTTCTGATTGAGGGCCTGAGACCTTAAGTTCTCTACTCTGTCCCAGTGCGGACTGGGGACTACGATACAACGTATGAAACTCTGCCGCTGTGAAGTTAATAACGAAAGTATCGCAATGGCATAAAAAAGCAACGCGGTGGTGAACAGGGAAGGGTCAGGGAGCGCTGAACCTGCGCATCACGTCATTCGCAGGAAATTCAGACCGGCAGAATTACGTGTGTTGTACTGCACTAACGACCATTGTCACCAATAAGATGATAAAATCCGAGAAGGCTAAGTACTCTTCGTCCGCACCACCGCGACAGAATAATTATAAATGAACGCACCCAAATATTTCATACAATTTTCATATTTTCCCAGTCTTCTCCGGTGAAGAGATCGATAATGACGCCAGAAAAACACCACTACATCGATCCGAGCACGCCGGAATGGATGAACATTCCGCCTAGTACCGGCACGTCTATCTTGGCGTGCGAGTTCAAAGACGGTGTGGTTATAGGCGCGGATTCTCGCACCACCACCGGCCTTTACGTCGCCAACCGCGTGACCGACAAGTTGACGAAGGTCACCGACCACATCTACTGCTGTCGCTCCGGCTCCGCGGCCGACACTCAAGCTATAGCTGATATTGCAACATACCATTTAAGTAACATAAGTTTATTTTTATTAGCGGGTTTAGTATGACAAATTTTATGAGAGCCCGCCAGTGGAGAACAAGTCAGGAAACGATAGGTTGGCAATGCACCGAATCACAAATAAATAATCACTTCGTTGAATAATATTAAATCTATTAACGCTGATTAATTTCACGATAAACGAATTTTAAAAACATAATTTACAAGTAATTCCAACAAATATTTACAGCAACCGCAACTAAATTTTGTAACTTAAGATATTAAAAACGCCAGCTGTAAAATCTATCATTAGATTGTATTGATGTATCCAAATTGAATTAAGCTCATGAACACACCAATAAATTCAATCACTTAAAGTTTGTGTAAGTCACTAAAATTGAAAGCGACAAGGAAAACAATGATAGAGAGCTTCACCGAGAATAAGACAATGTATATTACTCATGAAAAAAAAATTATAACATATTCGAATGGCAAATGAGCAAGCGAACGGTCAGAGAGTACATGGCCACTGGCGCCTACGAACATTCGCAAACCCAGAGGAGTCACCGATGCGTTGCCCACCTCTTGGGAAGGAGTAGGATATCTGACGGAGGTGGGATTGATATATAGGGAGTAAAGTGATGGAGGGGAGTGGGCCATAGGAACTCTCACTCACTGGACGAAATACAACAGCGGAAGCTGTTACTTGACGTCTGTATTCTGTTAATGTGTGGTATTTCACCGATCATTTTTGTGCTGCAGCCATTAAGTTGACCACAGTATGGTTCTATCGCAGTGATTTGATTAGTTTATAAAATAGCCATTGACTAATAATAATTAGTTCCTTATGTGAGTATATATCTCTCCGTTGTGTAAATTTTATGGTTTTGGTTTACACCGCAAATTCGAAATTTGAGTGTCGTAGTTTTGTCTTTCCCGGCATTACACCATTGTGCATTTTTACTAGAAAAAGTGCACATTAGTTCAATTTCATGTGAAAAACTTTAAGGATTAAAATAATATTTATTGCTTGATCTTCTAAATGCCTTTTGTTTAATTTTCAAATAAATTTAAAAATTTATCTTGGGGCAGAGAGCGCCCTTACATTTGTACATGCTGCTCGCATTTGCTATCTATGTCATTACACTATATTTATACATAAACATTAAATATAGGTACCTAAGAAATGTAATATTTATTTATTTATATATATATGTATAATTATTATTTTCTATTCATCTATTAAACTTCAATAAAACACATTCAAAATTTTCTAGATTTACAAAAAATTGAGGTAAACGAGATGCCCCTAGTCAAAACAGCAGCTTCGATTTTCCGCGAACTATGTTACAACTACCGCGACAACGTCAAAGCTGGCATACTTATAGGAGGCTGGGACCATAGAGATGGAGGTTAGCGGTATTGTTAGAATTTCCAATAATTTTATATTTATCAAACGGCACGAAAGCGTTACTGCTAAATCAAAAAATTGGAATCACAAACCTAGTCCAACTTGATAAATAATTATATACAAAGCAACTCTTTCTTTCTTGTGTTGTTTGTACACAATATTGATGAAATATAAAGGTCACATAGTTAAGTATACTTTTTTTTCGTTAAATTCAAGTGTATACGCAACAATACTCAAATCCATTTACAAATCCAAATCCATGTAAGACTTATAAATTGTTGTGATAATAAATTAAATATGGACAGGTGATGTCTCGGGGACGCCCGGTCGGTAACTAAGTTCGTTTCGTTTTTTGGCAAATATTTACTATAAACTATACCGGGTGTAAGGGACAGTCCTCCGCAAACTGATAGGGTGCATTCAGACCCTTATTTTGAATCAAAATCCCCTTGAAATTTTCTCAGGAAAAAATTTTTTTTTTCAGTTAAAAGTACTTTATTTCTAAGTAAAATCACATTTTCTATACGCAGCATTCCGTTTTTTGTAAATAAAACAGGTAAAATAAAAAAAGCAGCAATGGATCTTTAAATTACTTTAACGAACAACGCACGGAATCAGCTGTTCTACTATTTGCCTAGCTACAGAGTTCACCGAGTTCACGCTGTCACGCCCGGTGCGACGCGCGGGGCGGGGCAGCGGCGGCGGCCATCAGTCGTGCGTCGGCTCCTTTGAACTCTTTCTGTTCGTGCCGCGATCATGCTGTAAGCGCATGTCTGTTTCGTAGTCCGCCCGCGCTCGCACACGTTACATTGTCGTTACGTCTTACGTACGTACTTACTAATTTGGATTCTTTTGTGTTGTGGTGTTGTTGTTGTGTTGATGATGGCTTCATTTAGTGCTCGTGAGTACGGTGAAATGATTATCTGTTAGGGCGAAGCTCGGGGAAATGCTAGGGAAGCGCTCAGGATTTACGTTGAGAGGTATCCGGGATCGTCGGCATCCATCTGACTCCCGCATAATTACCAGTGCCTATCAACGCGTGCTAGAGAACCGTCCCATCATTCCTAATCAGGAAGGCGCCGGAAGACCAGCTGTATGTAACATTTGTGTGGCTGTTGGTCGCTTAAAGCACGATTTCCACTGATAGACCGCGCGGCCGGCCGCGACGGAGCGCATATTACAATTTACTAAAGGAAATTGAAATATCCGTAAAGTCGTTAAGTTCCTTAGTTACATGCAAATAGCGCAGTTTGGAAGGCGACCAGCTGCGCTCGGACTCCCCGGCAGTCGCCCGGCACCTCGCGCATGCGTAAGCATCTGCCGCGACGCGTTACTTTGCGCTGTGCACCGGTCAGGGAAAATCGTACTTAAGTCCGCGGCGATTATGGGCGGCTGACAACTCGCTGTGCTGCGCGCCCGCGTGATTTAAAAATGGTAGCGATACCTTGCGTAGGAGGTGATAAAACAAATCAGTTTTCTTGGATTCCCTTAACTTTCCTGAAATAATTTCATGCGATCATCTTAGTATAATAATATACTGAGTTCACTCTATCAGTTTGCGGAAGGCTGTCCCTTGCACCTTGTCCCTTGAACTGGCCTAAAGCATGTTGAACCATGGTCACTATATGGTTCCAAAGCCATTATTACAAAGAAATGCACTACAAATGAAAAAAGTAGGTACGTTATTAAACTTTTTCCATGTTTCCCGCATATAATAGTTACAAGCACTTTAGTCGTCTACAACTAGAAAAACAAATAGGTGCGTCAACTATTACTTTTAAACTAGTGTAAACCAAAATTCATCAGCAAAAGACCGTATCTCCATAGCACTTACGTCCTTTTGTTGAGAAGTGCAGTTTTTCGGCAATAACTCTAAAACGTTTATTCGATCATGTTTAAAATAATTTTCATAGAAAGTATTTAATAAACGTTGCCTTTGTTTTGATTTTAGTTTTAATTTTTTTCATATTTTTTGGATATATAGTTTAGAAAATAAAGGGGGGAGGGCATAATTCCTGCTACTTTCAGAGCGATTATTTCCGAAATTATTCACTTAACCAGAAAAATTGTTTAGAAACCTTAAAATGTTTTTTTAAAAATTGTCGAAATATGTACCGCACATTAACGTTTGCTGAAAAAAAAATTTTTCAGCTTCTGATACATGTATGAAGTGAGGTCCCTAGAAATATTTATTTTTGTTATTTAACTACCAAACTAAGTAGCGGCTTATACAAGACAACTGCACTATAAATTTTATCAATATAAGTCTTGTAGATTTGAATAAAATGCGTGTGACATACGGACGGACGGACGAACAAGACAAAACTATAAGGGTTCCGTTTTTGCCATTTTAACATGAAACTCTAAAAAACAGGCTTAAATAGGTAAAAATAAAGTTAACAATTATTTATTTATTTTCATTTACTTACCATTCCATGAACTCACAATGATTTATTATTATTTTAATATTAAAAAGAATAATTTGTACATAAAGGGCAATGCTGCAATGTTTTTGTATAGTTGAATATTTAAACAGTAGATGGCGTTTTCATATGATTTATAAAATAATTTATTGTATTTTTTATTATTGTATTGTGTGAGGTGTTAATTCGCGGAAATCCATAGATGTTCGCAACATGTACATTGATGCAGCATGCAACCCACTGCTGAATCTGAATTCTCTCCACTACGAATCTCTATCCAAATGATTGAATATTGATTGCAGAGGATTGACAGATATCGAACACCTAAGCAAGTGTTATTTATTTTTATTTTTTTAATTTTTTTTATTTTTATAATTATTAATTCAATTTAACAGTTAGCGGAATTAGATAATTATAAAAATAAATAACACTTGCTTAAGTGTTCGATATCTGTCAATCCTCTGGAATCAATATTCAATCATTTGGATAGAGATCGTAGTGGAGAGGCAGATTCGAGGGTCAGTGGTGGGTTGCATGCTGCATGTTAATGCATGTTGCAGGCGGGCGTGTATTTTTTATTATTTTAACAATAAAGAAAAGTAATGTAATGTTCATGCATAAAAAACCTAAAATATTCAAAAATTATTTGTTGTTAAAAAAAAATTAAATGCAGAGAGCATAAAATGATGTTTAAATTCTGAGAAATATTTTCATTACAAAAATTTTAAAATAATTAATCGTATGTCTTTCTTTTTGCATAGATATTTCTTCATTTGTGCTATCAAATAAAATGTTCCAGTAATTTTTTTTAATTATTAAAAACTATTCCGTTCTTTTCGAAGTAACGTATTAAAATTATAACGCAATAATTGCTATTAATATAAAAAATATTATCAATTATATTAAAAGTAACAATGAAATTAATTGAAACGTATGAAAGTAATTTAAAAATAAAAGAAAACAAATACTAGAACAGATTCGAACCCGAGCACCCCGCGCGCGACGCAATACTAAGTCGTACAACCAATTCTAAGGCGAAAATAGTTGTGATATGCTTCAAATATCCTACCATGATAACGTTTATATATTTTTAGCAGCCTAGTTACTCGTGGCGTGTTATGAGATAAAGAACTTTGTTCCAACTAGAGTATTACTAAATCTTTGTTTGAGATTTATTCCTGAAAATTTTATAAATTTTAATATGTGACTGCCCGGTTGTTTTCTTACAACCTACGCCTTTAGTACACATATTGTACCTAAATGTCATATTTTTAATTCACACCAAAACTCTTTGATGCTGTTATAATATAACGGTAATGAAAATATAAGTTCTTGTGGAAGAGTGGTTCGGCTGTACAGGACAGCATCTGCGCAGTTTTTGAAATGCAACCGTTTTTCAGCATCCACCTACTGTGTCTACGCCTACCGACTGGAAAGTGATATACCGGCGAAATTAACGTTCCCGAAGACCTATTGCACTTAAACATACATGTCGTGTCAGGTCGATTTACACAATATATGCAGGGCGCGGGGCGGAGTGGGGGTCCCCTTCTAACTGCCGCTGAAGACAGATCTGTTATATACCTACGCTGCAAGCTCATACTAATATTACTAAATCTTGATACAGATACAACAGAGTAAATCCTACATATAAACAATATTAGCTAGCCAGAAAACTTTAACGAATTAAAATCCAATTTTTTTAGTATCTAAAACCTACGAGGACAAGCAAAGATACTAAATGGGTCCTATTTCTGAGAAGATAACTATTGCCCAGTATATTATTTAGATAGCATTAAAAACAGCATTTACCTTTCCATAAACTAGGCAAATAACAAGAACGTTGTCTGTCTACGAGCACTGTCGATCTTATGGTCCAGTCTTAAATTAGCGCACTGCCGAAGCACACTGTCCCACAATTATCTTATTTCAGATCGAGAGACTTGTATTTAATCCCCCCCGCCCAGTGCGAGTTGGAGGCTGCCAACGACCGTCGTCTTCGATAAGACTGCACGTTCGGGGCGGCGGCCTAACGTGTTCCCCAAGCACGGAGCAAATGATTTAAATTGACTTTTAAAAACTTTTAGATAATTTCTCTCTCTATTGTCAGGATGGAACTCGGCATCTTATGGTTTAAAACGAATGGTCTTAACCACCGAGCCATCCCATTATTTTATCTATTGCCAATATATCTATATTTATAACAAAATAAGCAAATCCAAATATACATTCACTAACGGTTTGGATCTATACGCTGGCTCAACTAGTATTTCTAGGTGGTAGTAACCGCATCGATTCTTGAACTTTGATTCCATAGTTTTAAGAACTGTATAGGTGACTAGATATGCAGTTTTCTTCCGACATAATATTATATACTGTAACTCCAACTACAAAGAGAGCGAATTTCTGAACAGCTGCAAGTGCACTTGCGTATGTATGCATTTTTATAGTATTTTCTGAGAATTTCGAATGCGTCCTTCAAAGTGCGACCAATCGTAAGATTACACTCGACCAATAAAATTAAATAAAACCACGATCCGGGTCATTTTTTCAACATGAAATATGTATAAACAGTACGGTAGAGAAAGCAGTTTTCGCCTAGGAGTCGTCTACGCCCATTGTGAACCAGTGCAGGCGCGGGATGGAAGTTGAATCTCATGCCCATAGGCCTCTGCTAGCAGACCTACGGATCATGTAAGGAGGGTCGGTAATCCCCCGTAGCCGCGACGACGCCTATGGCAAACATCCACAGAGCGTCAACGACGGCCTCAAAAGCCTCACGCACATCCGTTAGAGCGTCGGTATGCGTGCGTTGCGGTGACAGGCGCGGGTGCAGACAGAGCCGCCACTAGTCGAGAGGGCGCGGGCGCGCGCACGTCGACAAAGCTTTTTGGTTTGAGGAAGTGTAAAAAATCTTCACGACGAAAGATACCCGGCCACGCGACCTAGAGACCGGGTTATGTGGGATTTTTACCCACTAAAAAAGCACTCCCTTGGGGTGACTCTACTTTAACGCGTATATTTCCGGCCCGGAGTCAATACGCGTTGACGAAGGGTGATGCGAAACAACAAACAAAGTTTGGGGAACATCGCGTCGCGGGAAAAGAATTATTGATTATTGACTAGGCATACCGGCCCAGTATGGGTTGAGAGGGAGATAGTTTTAATTAAATCGGGTTATTAAAGCTTATTTTGATAGCCTCTACGAGCGAGGCGCGCTCAACAAGGCATAACAATTTTCCGTCGGGTCTGCGGCGGCACGGAATTTTGGCGAGGATCATGAGCTCGCTGGTGTCAATAACGGTGATTATTGACATCAGCTGACCCAGATCGTCAGCGGATGTAGCAGAGTTCTTTGCGGCGGCCGGGGCGTTACGCGGTCCAGCCGCCGCTCGAGCATAACTGAATGCCGCCGAGACGCGCGCAGGCGCTCGGCGGCACGGCCTCGGGTGGAGGGGGTCTCGAGCACGCGGGCATCCAAGGTAGTTGGCCGTATGGCCCTTCTGTTGCACAGGACACAGGCGGGAGGACCGTCTGTGTCCTTATTGCGCGTACATTGCGCTGTGCCATGGTCACCCAGGCATTTCACGCAGCGCGCAGAATGATAACAGTAACGGGACGAGTGCCCGTAGGACTGGCAGTTGTGACACTGCCCGGGTAAGGCGCGTTTGCGGGCTCCGCTTTGACGCCGGAGAGGAGCATACGCTCCTGATTTTGAAGAAGGCGGCCTTAGTCGTTTTGTCGTTGGCCTCGGCTGTGCCGGAGACCAAAACTAAGTCAAGGGTTTTCGGAATCGGTTCAGTATTCGGCGCACCGATTGAACCGAAGGCTTTGGGCAACGAGGTCTTCCTTGACCTCGTCAACTGGTATTTCCTTAGGGACTCCCCTAAGGACTACTCGAATTTCCCGCCCTCTTTAAGGGAGTGGTGTGGAATTTAAACTTGTAGCAAACTAACAGTTTTGCAGATTTTAAAATCTGCGACGGTTTCGCCTGCAGCTTCAATCCCTGAACGGAATTGCGCGCTTGCGAGAATTGTATACCTTTATCGGCGCACCTTCTGCGCAGCTCGGTCCACCGATCCTTGTCCTGAACGAACATAGGTGGTGGTTTCGGCCACGGGTGCGGTGGGGGAGCGGTGACGTCAGCCCTCGTCACCTTGGTTGTTTTCGCGGCCGCGGGAGCTGCCGCTTTGACTCCGCCATCGTCTACCGCCCCTTGTGGGGCTGCAGCAGGCTGGGAAGGAGTCCTCCAGCTAACAGGGGAGGCATAAATCGAGCTAGTCGATTTGCCGGAAGGTGTTGCTTTCGCAACATTAGCCTTTTTAGGCTTTCTTGGGGCGGGAGTTAGCCTATAGCACATAGACCCATCAGAGGTCTGCGTGAGGCCTGCCGCTTTGGGTTTGGACCCTTTAGCGGCTCTACGGCGCCGGACCGTGGTGAAACCCGAGTGATCGGGAGAGTCACTAGATCCGGGGTCGGAGTCCGAGTCAGAGGACGTGCCCTCTGACGGGCGAGCGTTCGCTGACCGTTTGTTGGACACCCTCGGCAGCGTGTATTCGAGATCCATTTCTGGATCGAATACCACTACCTGAGGGTCAGGGGAGGCAGGGGAAGAGCAGTATGCCTCGAACTCCCGCAGGAGGTCGAGGTGGCCGCGCTCCGTTAGGAACGCTTGAAGTTTTGATTTGTCCATTGCGGTAGCCGCAAGAGTGCTCGGCCGATGTCGAACGCTCCCGCAGCACCGCAGATGGTGCGACGCGACGACCGCACGGCTCGCGGGCCGGGTCGTGTGGTAATTTTGGAAGATAAGGGGGCGGCGGGGGACGCGGGGCGCGGTGCGGTAGGCCGCAAAACGCGACGACGCGCGGCGGAACACGACGCGCACGCAACACTCGGCGCGACCCCGCAGGCGGGGTCGCGGTGCTGCGCACGTTAACTCAGTAGCGCGAAGCACGAATACCACCACGTGCCGGTCGTTGACACCGTTAGGTTACCCCGGCACGGTGGTGGTGATGTGACACGACGCTATGTGGCTCGGCGTCGCACACCTGCAACACAGAACACACACTGAAGAGCACTAGCAACTCGCAACTCACACACTTACCGGGCGCTGTAGCGCGACCGTTCAGCGCGGAGACCGGACCTCGACAAAGCTGTCGAGTTTTCTTACCATCGACTCGGAGGTATACCGTAAAGAGCGCTGCAGCACGATGCTCTCAATGATATTTGGCTCAGTTGAAGTTCAGCATACTGTTTGGAAGATTCGCATTTTCTATATGCAATAGCCGCCTCTATGAGGACTATTTAGTGTACAACTAAGAAGTAAGTAAAACTCGTAGATAAAAATTGATATCTTTATTGAAGATTTTCGCAAACATATAAATTATGCTACTCTCGCAAACACTATATGAGCTAATGTAATTTTTTTTTCCATATAGAAAAAGGTAATTCTGATTATCCAGTTAAATATTCCTTAAATATTGCTATTTAGTTGCCATCAAATTGTGTATCTAATTTTCAACAATCTACAATAATGAGATGAAAACATAAATGTCATCAATATGCGACACAATATATGGATCTAATGTCAGCTACGACGTAATAAGTTACAAAACATCCATTACAATACAACGTACGAAACTCACCGCTCTGAATTGCCTACGGATGATGTAATGAGCAAGTTTAATGCTCCCCAACCCTTCCTTCTTCTCCACTGCCTACTTATTTTACGGTATTGCGACGCTTTCATGACTAAATTCACAGCAGTAGATTCCTTACATTGCACTTGTACTCGACGAAAATAAAATCATTTAATTTACGTCCAACAATAAATGTTACAAAATCGGCGACAAATCGAGATGCCAATTATATTTCGTACGTACCTACCTGCCACGTATTATTATATAATATTGGTAGCTAACGAATTCCATATTTATTTATGAATATATGTTTAAATGAACTAATAATTATAGAAAGAAAATATGGACGAGGGCCAGTATAATGACCCCAAATACAATTGTAGGATTTCTAAATTATCTAATATTTTATTTGTTCAGAGATAACGTCGGTCACCTTAGGTTACCAATTATTACAAAAGTTCAAAAAATGAAGTTCAGAAACTTGTGTCGTTTTAGGTCAAATCTATTCTGTACCGATCGGCGGCATGGCGCAACGACAGTCTGTCTCGATCGGTGGATCAGGTTCTACGTATGTGTATGGTTACGTCGACGCTAACTTCAAGCCCAATATGAACTACAAAGAGGCTGTACAATTCGCCATCAACACACTAACGCTAGCAATGCTCCGCGACGGGTCGTCTGGCGGCGTCATTCGATTAGGAGTCATCACCAAAGAAGGCGTCGAGAGATCACTGATTTTGGGAGATCAATTACCAAAATTCTATGAAAATTAACTATGAAAATCAAAACTTTCATACTAAGTTTTTTAAATCTTTCTGTATTTTACTTATACAAATAAAAAAACGTGATGCATTCAATTTTTTTTTTTTCATTTAAGCAACCGGTCGATTTAAATTAAATATTCAAGAGATATTTGGAAAGTGAATACAATGGGAAAGAGGAACAAATTAGGTATTGAAACCAAAAAAAGAATCCGGCTAAAATAAGTGCAATTAAAATAGAAGTCAATAAGCATGTATGCAAATATATTCTTCAATTCCTATCACAAAACTTTTTATTTGCGTATTGGTTTTATATAGGAATGCAAACGCTATTACGTTTTTACATTTAGAAAGCAAAAAAATTAAGAAAAGGTAACAATACAACTTCTAAATTTTGAACGCAACAGTGGATGAATACCGATAAAAATCACAGTTCATTTGATGTTAGATAATAAACAGTGTTACTACATTAAAGCAGATTTTGATATCAATAATTCAACAAATTGCAAAAGATATAAATAATCACATTGATCATTGATACTAATTTAAAGTATTTTTGTTTCAACTATAATTTTTATATTATGAAATAGTATAACAACCTATAAATATTCAAGAGGTACAGTATTGACAGAGACAAACATGACAAATTTAGCACAAGTCAGGACAAAAAATGCCAAGTGTACTGTAGTTAATATAACAATATATTTTACTTTTATTCCACAACACAGAATAATAAAAGAAAATGTTGAAACTGCTGTTTATAATTTCATTTTAGTTACAATAATCTATTATATTTTAAAACATTAATGTTTATTTTAAAACATTTAACAGAATATTCTTCTATGAAATAAATCCCAACTCTTCCATATTATCCATGTCCCGTAAAAGCATTTGTATTGTTTGTTTTGTTCTTGGAAAATAGTCTGCCGTCTCATCGTCTTCGAATGATGGATCTTGAGATTCCAATTCTACATAAAAGAAAATAAAAAATAGATTTAAATTTATACTGCTATATCTAAAAATATCAAACAATCTTTTACAGAATCATAAAATATATATTTAAATATTATCACAGCAGTAAAACTATGTCAATCTGATTTAAAATTTTCTTTTAAAAATATTTAGATATTAAAGTAATACAATATTGAGAAGTTTTTCAACATCATATAAACAATTGAATATGTTCTTTATCTAATCAATGCTGTCAATATCAATTAATTCTTGCATGAGAATGTCAAAATTACTAATAAGGAAATTCACTTTACATTTGCTACGTGCATAATATTTAATGTACGTTATATTAAGATTAATCACCAGAAATTAAAAAAAAATAAGTCATTTTACATATCTTTGGAGATACATGAAACCGAAACATATTTCAAATTGCGATTTAATGTCAAATGAATTTCCGAAATGACTCAACAATACGGTAATATGTAATACACCAACCGGCCACTTGCGCCTCGATGGAGTCGAGGCGGGCGTCGATGAGGGCCTGACAGCGCTGCACGTGGCGCAGCAGACGTTCCCGACAAGCGCCGTCCTCGATGGCCGCCTCGGGCTGCGGGCCCGTTGATGCAGCTGTTCCTACGGCACCGTACTCTGTACATAATAGGACGGTTGAAATTTATCAGAGGTCCTTTTGCAGTATCCACATGGACTTTGGGACGTGTTTCGCCATTATCAAGTAAACTACTGCTCACAAGTTACTTTACACAACACATTGTATTCCACAATGTACAAGTAGTACTAGTCAACAAATAAAATTTAGGGTGCAAAATCTGCTCTGTATAACTTTTTGAAGTTGGCTAATAATCATACAGTCAGTAATTTTACAAAACGAAACACACACACAAACGCACACACACACACGCGCGCGCACACACACGCGCGCACACACGCACACGCGCACACACACACACGCGCACACACACGCGCGCGCACACACACCATTAGCGCGCGCACACACACAACACACACACACACACACACAGACACCCACCCGAGCGCGCGCGCTAACATAAACGTATATGTATATATTAGGAGTACAAATAAGTTTGCACCGTTTTTTGTCAATAAAGTGATATTTATTGTGACAGAACAGTAATTTAATTTTAATCGAAGTATTGTCCCTCACTAGCAACTACTTTTTCCATCTTTCAAGTAGCGTTTGGATTCCAAGTCTGAAGAACTCATTTTTAGAGGCTATCCACAAATCAATCAATTTTCAGTATCTTCATATGATGTGAACCGCTGCATGTGCCATTAACCGGAACAGATGATAGTCGGACGGCGCAATGTCTGGTGAATACGGCGGGTAGGGTAGAACTTCTCAATTTAGTGTTTTCAAATAGTTTTTCACTGGAACCGCTACATGCGGACGAGCATTATCATGTAGAAGAATAATTTTGTCGTGTCTGGAGTAGTATTGAGGGCGTTATCCTTCGGAGCTCGGCTCAATCTCATCAATTGTGTTCGGTATAAAGTTCCAGAGTGTGTTTCGCTTGGATTAAGCAACAAGTAATACTCCACATCCAGCTGATCCCACCAAATGCACAGCATGAGTTGTTTTCCATGAATATTCGGATTTGCTGTGGCTGTTGACAGGTGGCCAGGTAGTCCCGATGATTTTCTTCTTTTTGGATTATCATAATGTACCCACTTTTCATCACCAGTGACGATTCGCTAGGCAAAAAAAGAACTTTTTTTGTGCCTAGCTACCAGCATTTCACTCATGCATAATCGGCGTTCAACATCTCTTGGCTTTAATTCATATGGAACCCAATTACCTTGTTTATGAATCATTTCTAACGATTTTAAGCAATGCGAGACTGCTTGCTGAGTGATGTCTAAAGTGAGTGCAAATTTCTTTTGTGTTGGAGACGAATCTTCCTCCAATAATTCCTCCAATTCTGCTTCCACACAAATTTTTGGCCTTCCACTGCGATCTTTGTCTTCAACATCAAAATCATCGTTTTTAAACTTTTGAAACCACTCACGACACATTCTTTCACTCACTGCAGCCTCATTATATGCTTCTAGGAGCCATTGATGTGCCTCAGCTGCAGATTTTTTTAAATTAAAGCAGTAAATTAAAAGTTCCCACAAATGACTCTTATTTGGCTCAAATTTAGAAATTTTTGGATAAAAAGGAATATATGATGCTAATATGAAATTAATAATATGATAAGATTATGTTGTACTTGAATAAGCAACCTAATTTTCAAACCAGTTATCATCCGTGAAAGCCTCATGCAATGCCATTTCTCTCAATACGGTGGAAACTTATTTGTACTCCTAATAAAATTCTTGGTACTTTTACCCATTTGACAGTTAAAAGTAATAAAATTCTTAAAAATATATATTCCATATAACAGCATCAATGTAAGAACAATTTGTTAGGATTCATAATTTGATTTAATAGTAATACAAACCTTGTACGGATTTAGCTAAATGTTCCAACTCTGTCGTACTGATAGGGATATCCAAAGATGGTCCACTAGGACTTGACAGCAAGCTGGTCAATTGTGTGACAAGTTGACCTTCTCGTCTTTGGACATCTTCTTCTATGCTTGGAGTTCTCGTTTCCATCAATGGTATGTTTTTAAGATCTTCAGTTCTAATGGGTAAATTTTCTTTTCCTATATCAGTAATAACATTACTCAAATGAAGATAATCGCTGTTCAACTTCGCTTCAGAAGAATTGCTTATATCACCATTTTCCCAATCCTTAGCCCATAGATAGAGTTTTGGATGATTTTTTTTCCTGAAAAGCCAATATTACAATTCAATTATTGACGTTGCTAGCTGTTGATTTTAATTTCAATAGCAAATAAAGGATTTCTTAATACAACTGATTCCATTGTCCATTTCAAGATATATAATTCATAAAATAGTTGAGAAGATATGTAAAATGCAGATTTTGTAAGATAATAAAACAAAAGTCGCACATTCACATAACATCACATATTCTAAAAACACATTTTAATAAAAAAAAATTAACCTTTTTTATTAACTATAACATGCATTATGATGTACTAATCTGATTCATAACAAGATTGAGGAAGAGAATGATAAATTTGAATTTACGCTAATATGTGTATTAATACTTACAAGATTATACTATTATATATATATGATTTGATTATATTTTCGATGCAAAATAATTATAATTAATAAATGATGATACCTACTGATGATAATGATATTACGGAAATACACACACATAAATATTCCACATTCACAAATCTGTGTATAAGTGATCGTCTAGGCAATGAAGTTATGCATCATTTAGATATTTTTCAACATACAAATATAAACAAATAATAATAAATATACTCACGTCGCGACATAATATTTGACCCTCAAAGCATGCAAGGCGTCGGTGAACCTGAGCAGATTGCCCGAGAGCTCGTGCGCTCGCCGCAGCGCGGGGTCGGGCCGCGCTCCGGGCAGCAGCCCCTCGTACAGGCGATCCTGGTCGTGCAAGAAGCGCTGTGACCGGCGACCTCCTCGCGGATTCAAACATATGCTGCATGTGTATTTTTCTGGTACCTATGGAAAATGTTGATATCAACTTTATACAATTCCACTTTACACTACAGTAAATATATTCACCAAACTTATCACTGTATACAAAACAAATATGAAAGCCGTAATTTTATTAAAATAAAATTGTTAGTAATTTGGTAACAAGACTCGTCCCTCTACACTACTTAATCATAATATAATATATATTCTTGTACAGCAGTTATTGATTCTGTTTCATTTATTGAATATGTTGGCTAATCCATACACAATGAAAAAATGTAACCATTGTTGGTACATTGAAAGTATGTATGAAAAACAGAAAGGGGATGATATGAGAAAGATAGTATAGAGGATATGACGATTTTTAATTTTGTGTCTCTGTTTTTCAGGTACATCTCTGAAATTATTAAATGAATTTTAATGCTGTTCTCATGGATAGATAGAACTTGCCTTGGAGCAGAATATAGGGTTGATTTCATTTAAATTAAATGTCAGAAAAAAAATATCCTAGACTGAGAAGTTACAAAAAGGGGATGATGAGAAGTCTATATGTGGAGGGCGTATGATGAAATCGGAGGAGTGTTGGGGATGGGCAAGAGGGAAGTGGACTGGTGAATGAGAGAGGTGCGATAAAAACTTTATATGACCGATCGAATTCCACGCCGACAAAACTGCGAGTACAATTCAATAAAATGGATGTGGTGGTCTAACATAAGAGTACATAACTATTCATAAAAACTAACTCTTGTATGTTTTTTAGTTTGAGGGTCTTAAGATGCACATGAGGGCGGCTATTTAAGAAACAAACATCTATCATTTAATATGGTTTTATTGCTTTTCTAAATATTAGCCATGATAATCAACATACTTTTGCATTAGCTGAAACCAATTTTTATAGCACTTTTTTCCATTCTGATTGAGGTATCTCCAAAACGTGCATTTTGAATGCATCAACTGCCTCTTCACGGTTCGAAAAACCAAGTAATTTATTCTTCACGCTTGGGAATAAATAGAAATCGTTGGGTGCCAAATCGGAGCTGTACAGCGGATGACCCATCAAATTGATCTATTAACCTTCCAAAAACCGATTTGTTTCGACCGACGTGTGACAGCTACCATTGTTATGATGAAGAATAATTTTGTGTTATCTGTTGTTCTTTCTTATTTCTTCAAAGACTTCTGGCAAACCAATCATCATTTTACGAACTGAATTAACCGTTTTACGATTCTCTAGTTGCACTGTGACCACATACATATCCATTTATACCAAAAACAGACAACTATTTTCTTCAAACTGCTTTTGGCATGAATCATTTTTGTTGGGTTGGGCTCCTCTTGGAACATCCACACTTTTGACTGTTGTTTAGTTTAGAAGTCATACTCATATATCCAAGATTCATCGCCTGTGTAAATATTATAAACAGCTTTTGATGCACTATAATTATATTTTTTTATCATTTTTTAGCCCAACCGATATGAGCTTGTTTTTGATCAATTCTCCAGTTGTGCAGAATCCAACTTGAACAAATTTCTTTTACAATCAAATTTTCATGTAATATCTTATGTATTCCCAGGGACACCTTTATCTTGCGACATGTAACATGACGATCTTGCATTATTAGTTCCCGCATAGAATTGATATTTTGTGGTTTAAGGCGATTTAGGGCGACCTTTTTTAAATTTGTCCGTGAGCATAGATTTCCCAGGATTAAAATCATTAAACCTTTGATATACAGTGGTTTTTGATGATGCTTCATCTCCTGAAAGTTGATCGATGCACTGTTTTTGAGTTAGACCACGCCGGAAATCTTAATAAATCATCGCACGAAAATTTTCAAGAATTAAATCCATGGTGACAAAGACACACAATATTCACAATGACACCACAATGGTAGAACAATTGACAATTATATGAAACAAACTGAATTCTATAGCCAAAGAGTTCCATTTTTAAATGTTGTAATTACTTTTTAAATATTGTTCTGTATGTGACCAGTTCCAGATACATAAATATACATGAAAATTGTAATTACATTACATTGAATAAATATTTTCGCAGTACATATTTATGGCAATGGTCTTGGTCAAGTTCTGTACTGTCAAGAAATTTTATACTCCACTCAGCGGCTCTCATAAAAATTCACTATTCAAAACATATATTTATCATTTTGAATTATCCCTAGAAGAAATTCTAATATTTCAATAATCGCCAATAAATTTGTGTTCAACACTTCTACTATATGAAAGGGTTAACCATCTAAAGTCACAATAAAAATAGTTATAATTATTTTTATTGTGACTTTAGACGGTAATTATTATCACCTCTGATTCTCGCTGTATATTATGACAGAGAGCATGTTGCCAACACAAGCAAAGCTCACACTGGATCATCAAGCCGTCCTCCTCGCGGAAGCCGCAGTGGCAGTTTATTATCTCTTCACGTTTCATGTGGACTATTTTGATCTTTTCACCAGCTGTAATTGAGAGTAGTGTAAAATTATAATCTAAGATAGACATCGATAGAAAGTAACAACCCATGTAAAAACTGTATATACTTCTAATTTTTATAATCCGATCTGATATACAAGCAGAATACAAA